>CAOLHI010000002.1:0-600000 GCA_948474755.1 Ctenosaura bakeri
ATTTATGCATTTTAGCAATATATAGATACAGAACAAAAACATTTACAGTCCCCTTCGGTATTATGTAAACTTTCCAATAAAATATTTTTATGAGTATAGGTTTTGCAGTTTTGTTTACGATCAGTTTAGATGTTTGGGTGTGCAAATTAAATAACAGTTCTTTCATTAGAACTATAAGAAGAAATAAATTGGGCGGGAAGATTGTTTGTGACACTAAAAGTGTTTTTATACATAAGCGTGCCATTCAAATGAAGGATGCTCACAGCTCAGAATGTATATTCTATCCAGATATGATTCTGTTTCTTGGTCTGCTGTCCTAGCAATTCAGAAGTCATTTGTAATAACTGACAGCACAATCCTTACTAAATGCTTACTAAAAATGTCCTATTTGGTTCAGTGAGACAGTCTGTCACTGATACTACAGCCTTTATAAGGGTATAAGCCCCATGGTGCTTATGAATTGACTTTTAAGTAAACATGCTTAAAATTGCACCACACTGTTATTATTTGCATCAGTCAGGAGAACATCCTAATTCATTCTTCTCTAACTTGTTATGTCTTCCTATTGCCCCATTACTTGGCCACATCAGCATCTTACCCTCACAGATACCATCAAGAATAAGCAAATCCATGAAGATGTAGACTGACTCACCAAGAAAGGCTCCCTTTACTGTAAGGCCATCAGCAGTAAGGACCCTGAAAGAGCGAGAGAAGATACCTAATCAAATTATGTATTTGGGATTCCTACTTGAGTCTGTAATCTTATGCCTACTAATCTGGGAGTATGTCCAATTGAAGTCAGTGGAACTAAACACATAGGACTGGACAGTTGAACTTTTTACACAATTCATCTGGTTATTGGTGCAAGGAACACCATTCACATTCTAGCAAGGAGTTCACTTTTTCTCACTGAAAGTATTTATTTTGTGAACCAGTATAAAACACTAGGGTGGGAATTTTGCTAATAATTCTAACCTGAAAACATTACATATAACAGCCTTTCATTTAGAATAATGGAATTTTGTAGCTCCTGCCAGTTGTGATGTTTGCTGATTTCTTGTAGTAATGTATTTTTCTGTTTTAAACTGCAGTACTTCTACAGGCACAATGGTACTGTCTATTTTGTACAATGTTAGTTGTAAAATACACTTAGTTGCATAAAATGAGTCTGATGTGATAATCTAAAACTTGCATACCTCATTTCTTGGTGTTGCTGTCCAAAGAAACCCATGTTAAAGGGGATTTTTAAACAGACTACTGCTGACATTGTTAAAATAAGATGCTATGAAACAGGATCTTTTTGCTTGGATTTTAATAGCTTCTAAATAATATGTGTCATTGTTATTACAGTCAGTCCTCCACATTTGTTGGTTTCAATTTTGCAGATTTGATTATTCACGGATTGTTCGCTGTCAGCTCTGCTGCTGACCTAGGTCATTTTTAATAGGGATTGCAAGCCTCATGAGACTGAGAAACTGCAAACAAGGCTAGTAAGTCCCTATTAAAAATGGTGTGGGGCAGTAGTGGAGGTGGCAGTACGCCCCATCAGCCACCCACTTCTGATGCGTCAGAGCACATGTGTCAAACACAAGGCCCAGCAGCCAAATCCAGCCTGCCAAGCCATTTCTTGTGGCCCTTACACCTCTCCTGCAGCTGTGTCACTCCCCTGCCTGGTGAGCCCAATCCCCCACATTGTGGGCCTCCAGCTGCCGGTATTCTGAAGAGGGCCCAGCAGCCAGCAATCACAATCTACTTCTACTTCTGACTGCCCCTCTAAGTCTCACCATCAGATCACTGCTGCAGGCTACCACGGCAACGCTCCATGTGGCTCATAGGAATTGGACAGAGGAGCAGTCAGAAGTAGAAGTAGATTGCGAGTGCTGGTTGCTGGGGCTCTCTTCAGAATACTGGCAGCCGAGGATCTGCAATGTGGGGATTGGGCTCACCAGGTACAGAGAGGGGCAGGGGGGCAGAAAGAGCCACAGAGATGGGGTGGGGCAGAAAGAGGCATAAGTAATATCTTTCTGATGATTAAAAAAATAACTCTCTTCAAAACTCATTTTTGGATAAATTGTACAATAGTTGCACACTTGAATATCTGCTTGCCATTAATTTTTCCTAGACTTCTAATTTCAGAGCTAGTTATTATTAAAACAATCAAATGCAAAGCCAATTCTTTAATATGATAAAAGAGTAGATATGTTTATATAGTCTTATAGATACAAATGGCCCTTTGAGGGCAACTATAATGCTGATGTGGCCCAACATGAAATTGAGTTTGACACCCCTGCCTCAGAGGAATCTGCAGTGGGTTGAGTATAGTGATCATACTTTTTTTCTGTGTTAAATATGGGAGGTCCTGTGTCCCTAACCCAGCGAATGTGGAGGGATGACTATTGCTTTTTCAAGGCAACATTGAGAACAATGCAAACACTCATTTCCCTCTTGTTGTTCTGTTCCTGCAAGTCATTTCTGACTTATGGTGACCCAAAAATCAGGTTTTCTGAGGCTGAGAGTGTGTGACACACCCAAGGCCACCCAGTGGGTTTCCATGGCTGAGTGGGGAATTGAACTCTGGTCTCCAAGGTTGTAGTCCAATACTTACTGTCAGGAACAGATTCACTCTTACACGGATCAACAAACTTAATAGAAGATTTATTGTAACATAGTAAGGGATGCTGTCTTCAGACGTTAAAGCTCGAGAATGGAACGTTTTCCCCCCACCTTACACTTTAACAGACAGTTTCTCCTAAGATAGTTGTAAAAGAACGAACGTCATCATGCCAAACGGTTCCTTTGAAATTCCAGCCAGAAGGAATGGTTGGCGCCTGGGAATAGCTAACAGCCTACTATCACTATTTCCTCAGTCTACTGCTATCCTAAAACAATAAAACATGGAGGACTCCCGACATCCTGCCCCACTTTTTTAAAAAAAAAATATACATAAAGATACACAAAATATAGAAAATATCACGGAACAGTAGAAAGACAAGAAAACTAAATAGTAATATGAATGCAGTAGCAAGTCAGTCGGGGCGTTGAGGAACATCAGCCGGCGAAGAAGTCAGCGAAGGTGCCCTCTTCAGCAAACTGGAATGAAAAACAGGATGAATAGCCTTGAGGGAAGAAGGGAGATCTAGTTCAAAAGAGACATCATTAATAGCCCTTTTCACAGGAAAAGGTCCGAGAAAACGAGGGGAAAGTTTTTTAGACGGAGAAGGAGAGGAAATGTTCTTAGAAGAAAGGAAAACCAAATCCCCGGGCTGGTAAAGGGGATTAGGCTGCCGTTTACGGTCAGCGAAACGTTTGTGGGAAGCTTTAGCGGATGCTATAGCATCTGAGACGGATTGCCAAATGCCAGAAAATTTAGAGACCCAAGCAGAAACAGAAGGAGGAGCGGAGGAAGAGAGGGAGAGGGGGGGAAAGGAGAAGGAAGGAAGCCGTAAACTATTTCAAAGGGGGGTTTCCCAGTAGAGGTATGAACCGCAGAATTGATGGCGAACTCAGCGAACGGAAGGAGCGGAGCCCAATCATTCTGGTTCTCAGAAACAAAACACCTAAGAAATTGTTCAAGAGATTTGTTAACACGCTCAGATTGGCCATCTGTTTGAGGGTGATAAGCACTGCTGAGTTTCTGAGTGACTCCCAGGGTTTTCAGTAGACAAGTCCAAAACTTGGAAGTGAAAATTGGATCCCTGTCCGAAATGATCACCGAAGGTAGTCCGTGAAGTTTCCATACATGATTAACGAACAGGTCAGCCAGCTGGTCAGCACGGGGTAGTTTCTTTAAAGGCACAAAATGACATTGCTTGGAAAAGTGATCAGTAACAACCCAAATAACATGAAAGCCGTGTGAAGAGGGAAGAGACACGATAAAATCCCATGCGATGACCGACCAGGGGCTAGCAGGCGCAGGCAGAGGTTGCAGGAGCCCTTGAGGTTTAGATGTGGGCGATTTAGAAACGTTGCAAGTGGCACACTGCTTAATGTAAGTTTGCACGGAGGGGTTTAATCCAGGCCACCAAAAAAGGCGGCGAATCGCATGCAATGTCTTCAAAAACCCAAAATGTCCAGCGGGTTTGGAATCATGATAACGATGAAGTACCTGCTCGCGGGCAGCAGGGGGAACGTAGACCTTGGTGCCATAAAAGGGGAGATTGTCAACCCATTCTATTTTATCCTTGTTTGCCGGTAGCCAGGAGTCTGCATGCGCTGCATGAATGATAGCATCGCGGAGAGCGGAGTCACAAAGAGAGGAGGCAGAAAGCCTTGTCTTTGCTAATGCACGAGTAGTCACTTGAGAAGCCAGAGAGGAGGCAGGAAACAAGGTATTGGAGTGGGAGGACGTAGCAGGGGATTCCGCAAAACAGGGAAGTCGAGAGAGAGGTCCGCCAGTTGGTTAGTTCGGCCAGGTTTGAAAACAATTTTAAATCGGAATCTCTGGAAAAATTCAGCCCATCTCGCCTGCTTAGGGGAGAGTTTCTTAGCAGACTGTAAGGCTTGCAAATTCCTATGATCAGTCCAAACTTCAAAGGGAAGTCGAGCCCCTTCAAGCAAATGACGCCAAGAGGACAGCGCAAAATGGATAGCCTTGGCTTCTTTCTCCCAAATAGGCCAATTAGCTTGTTGAGGGGAAAATTTCTTTGAAATGAAAGCACAAGGCCTGAGTGCTCCTGTGGTGTCATGTTGTAAAAGAACGGCTGCCATGGCAAAGTCCGAAGCATCCGTTTGCACAATGAATTGCTTACAACTGTCGGGAAAAAGGAGTAAGGGCTCAGACGTAAATTTAGATTTCAAATGGTCAAACGCCGATTGACACTCAGGCGACCAACAAAGTCTATGCGCCTTGCCCGCAGTGGATCCTTTAGGTTTCCGTAGAAGGTTGGTGAGTGGAAGCGTTATGGCCGCAAAATCCTCAATAAAGTTCCGGTAGAAGTTCGCAAAACCAAGAAATTGCTGCAGTTGCTTCACAGTTTTAGGGACGGGCCATTGCAAAATGGAGTTAATCTTCGAAGGGTCCATTTTAAGTGAACAATCTTGAATCCTATATCCCAAGTAATCAAAAGTTTGGGTGTCAAATTGGCATTTAGATAGATTAACCACGAGGTTGTTATCTATAAGCCTTCGTAACACTTCACGAACCAAGGACACATGAGATTCCATGGAATCTGCGTAAATTAAAATGTCATCCAGATAAATCAGAACCCCCTGATACAACAAGTCATGGAAAATGGTGTTCAAAAACATTTGGAACACAGATGGCCCCGATTGTAAGCCAAAGGGAAGAACCGTCCATTTAAAGTTACCTAGAGGAGTTGCAAAGGTGGTGAGCCACTCAGAGTCCGGGTCCATTCTAATCCTATGAAAAGCCTCTTTAAGATCAAGTTTGGTGAAATATTTTCCTTGAACAAGATGGTCCAAAACAGTCCGTATCAGAGGTATGGGATAACAATTGGAGGAAATAACCTGGTTAATAGCAGAGTAGTTAACTATCAGTCTCGGATCCGCGCTGGGATCTTTTCTCTTTCGGAAGAAGACAGGACTCGCCGTGGGGGCTGTAGAGGGCTTGATAAAGCCGCGAGCCAAGTTTTTATTTAGGAACTTCTTGAGAGCAAGGAGTTCTTTTTGGCTCATGGGATAAATTTTCGGTTTAGGCAGGGTGGCCCCGTCAACTAATTCCAGTTTACAGTCAAAGTCCGTGTGGGGAGGCAATTTGTCAGCCTCCCTTTCGTGGAAAGCCTTTTGGAAGTCTCGGTAGTGTGAAGGAATTTGTTGCAATTCTTCATGGGGAATAGAAAAGTTTTCATCTGAAGAGGACATAGTGCCAGCAGTCCAGTTTATCTGGGGGTTATATTCACGAAGCCAATCGATTCCCAAGACCAATTTGAACTGCATCGCCTTGGGAACTAGAAATCGCATGCTGTAATTGTTTTTGTCCATTTGAAATGAGATGGGCTTAGTGATTTTACTAATTACTCCCCCAGTCATTGAGGTCCCATCCATTTGCGTTAATTTGATGGGGCATTCCAAGGGCTCATAAAGAGTTTTCAATTTTTTGGCCAATTTGGGGTGTAACAAACTTCTGGAGCAGCCAGAGTCAATTAATGCCCTATGTACATGCAAAGTCCCATCGCTGCCACTAATCGCAACCGTGGCGTAGAAATGGGGAATTTTAGGAGTACTTACAGATGTTCCCGCCGCTTGCCAGTCATCGCAGTCAGGTTTAGAATCTCCATCTATGTCAGATGAGGACGAAGAGGTGGTTTCATCATCGGGATCGGAGTCTCCTGTCGCCGCTGCAGGGTCCTTAGAAGTGCGTCTAAGTGGTTGTTTGGCGGCCGCTGTCTGATGTGTGAATTCTATATTCTTTGGGTCTGCTCGTGCTCCCTTAGTCCCAGTCGGAGCTTGGTTTCCGCGGCAGGTGTTGGCGAGGTGGCCCGGTTTTCCACAGTTAAAGCACATGCCCAAACGGAGACGTTTGTTCCGTTCCTCAGCATTGAGGACGGTGGGACCGCGAGGTTGTCGTTTTGGCACGTCTTGTCTTTGTCGGTTCAGCTGAACAGTCTGGGTTATGCCTTCCATTTCAGTAGCTAGTCTGACCCAACCTAGCAGGGTCTGTGGATTGGCCTGCATTAAGCACCCGTGTAGAATATCAGGATTTAGTCCATCTTTGTATAACTCAATTAGAATTTCATCACTCCACGGGACTTTGGTGGCCAGGTTTCTAAATTCACGGGAATACGTCCCCACATCGTTCCTGCCTTGTTTCATTCGTTTCAGTTGATATTTGGTGTTTTCCAATAAATGGGGGTCTTCAAAGCGTTCCCGCAGATGGTTCATGAAGAGCTGCAGATTTTCAGTTTCGGGGGCGCGGGAGTCATATAGGTTCGCTACCCAGTCTGCTGCCAGTCCTTTCATCCTCTGGCTTAGGTATCGAATTCGGGCCGCATCATCCCGAAATAGATGGCCGTGATCAATCATGAAATTGTTTGCCATAGTCAAAAAAAAAGAGAGTTTCTCCCCCTTCCCGTTGAAGGTCGCTTTCAGGTCTCCCACATTTCTGAGTAACAGTGGCGTTGGCGTGTGCCCTGTTGGTTGCTGGGGCGGACCAGGGGTGCCTGCCGCCGAGACAGCCGCTCGTGGTTCTCCTCCTGGTGATCTCCCTGTCTGCGAGGGACGGATGCGCATCTCGCGTAGCATGGTCTTGAGTTCGAGTATCTCCTCATCTTTTCTTTCCAGTTCGGTTTCCATTTGCTTTATCTCCTCCAAAAGGGATAGGTCTTTTGCTGATGTATCCCATCTAGCAGCCCTTCTGCGTTGTCTCAACGACGTACGTGGCTTTTCTCCCCAGACCCAGGTTTGGCCGCTTGTGGGGGTTTCCATAGCCTCGGTCAGGCGCAATTTTGTCTTGGTATCCAGGGGCACTTCAGTTTCTGTAGCTCCATCAGATTCTGCAGATCCTTGCTCTTCTTCAGTAATCGACTGGTCCATCAATTGGTGCATTTTTTGAAAGGATTCTCGAGCTTTCTGTCAGGAACAGATTCACTCTTACACGGATCAACAAACTTAATAGAAGATTTATTGTAACATAGTAAGGGATGCTGTCTTCAGACGTTAAAGCTCGAGAATGGAATGTTTTCCCCCACCTTACACTTTAACAGACAGTTTCTCCTAAGATAGTTGTAAAAGAACGAACGTCATCATGCCAAACGGTTCCTTTGAAATTCCAGCCAGAAGGAATGGTTGGCGCCTGGGAATAGCTAACAGCCTACTATCACTATTTCCTCAGTCTACTGCTATCCTAAAACAATAAAACATGGAGGACTCCCGACACTTACACCACCACACCACACTGAGTCTCCATTTTCTCCTAACAATCACCAAATTGAAAAAAAATCTACTTGAAAAATGTCTAGTAAGAAAAACAATCTCTACATGCTTTGCAGAGAAATGGATAATTAGCATATTCAGTTATTATATTTTCTATATTTTTATGGGAAAACCCCACTGGATGGCCTTGGGTGAGCACAGTCTCTTAGAAAGACAATGATAAACATCCTCTGAATAAATCTTGCAAAAACAAAACAAAACAAAAAAAACCAGCATAAGGTTGCCATAAATGGCAGTCAACTTGAAGGTATATAATAATAAGATTTGGGAAATTCTCACTGTTTCACCATCATCCTTGTTTAGCTTAGTATAGTTGACACTGGTGACAGTGGCTCCCCAGGATTTCATAGCAAAATTTTTCCTCACCTTACTTAGAAATAGTAGAGATCAAAACTGGACATGCAAAAGACATGCTGTTAATACTGCAATACAGTAGGTCTTTGATCACAGTTTCTTAAAATAGAGAATAGGACTCTTACTTTTACAATGACTGTCATGAATACATTCCTTAACCATGAATGCTGCCCAGGTTATGTGAGCAAGCAAATTTAAGGATGTAACTCATGAGTATGAAAGCAAAGGTAAACATTTCTCAAGGGACCTTTGTATTAGAGTCTAATTTCACCCAGTTGCAAGCCTTAAGGGGAAAGCAAGCCTTAAAGGCAAAGTGTGCTGAAGGAATAATGAGATTCTTTAATAATCTTTAAACAAGAATACTAGCATATTAGCTATATTGGAATTTTACCGTATCTCCAGTATTAAAAACCACTTAATATACTCCTAATGCCATGATTCTGAATAAAAAATATAGTACAGTGCCACTATTTTCTTTCCATGCTATTACCATTTCATTGAGAGTTGTAGAGCTCTGGTTGACATAGCAGCTTTAAAGAAACACTACAAAAGGCTATCAAAACAATATCAAATCAGCTGGAACCACCTATGATTCTGACCAATTTGGAGGTGGGGGATTACAGTTCAGGTTCATGCTGGTTAGATAAACCAATTAAAATCAAAGAAGTGTCTGTGTTAGTCCCTTGCACCATAAAATGGAGGAGGGGAAGGAGAAAAGAGAACATGGCAGCACCGTTAAGACTAACTGGTTTTTTGTTCAGCAAAGTGTTGTGTGAACCCACTTCTTCAGATGGAATACAGAATGATATTACAGCCCAGGTTAAAAAGCATATACAATTGTGCAAGTGAGAGAGAATGTAATAACATTCAGAAGATGAAATCATACCGTATCACCTTGCCCAGTCCTTTGAAAATGTAGGGCAGACAACATGATTTGCATCTTTCTAGATTATATTATGTTATCTCCCACAACTAAAAAAAATAAGGTTTTTAACCTGAAGCTGTAATATCATACTGTGCTGCATCTGAAGGACAGAGTTTTTATCCACAAAAGCAATTTGTCTTAAAAGTGCTGTTACATTCATTTTTCCTATCCTCCCTTCCTCCAGTTGAATGAAAGATACCATATAAGTTTCAGTAAAATATTTTATATATTATGGCAAATAAAGCTGTGACTGAAATTGTAGATTTTAAATATTTTTGTAAGCAAAAATGACCAAATAGAGCAAATCAGTTGCTGGACATGCTGCGATAAAACAGCAAAACAAAAATAGATCAATAAAATGGCCCAATAAACAGGCTTCTCAATTAGAAAATGGATTTAGGCTGTAATCCTGTTCGCCAGCATAGACAGCAGTGGTATATACAGTAATAGGCATAAAATGGCTCAAGATATGCTGGGGAGTGGGGGAATAACATAGGAAGTTGCCTTTGTCATGAAAGAAAGTTGCCCTGCTTGCTACTCTTAACTGCAGAGTAACTGACAAAATAGCTTTCTCTGGCAACAGTGATGCCTCTGTTTGACTGCTATGCAGTGTTCTGAGGTATACTGCAATAAAGGAGGCTTATACTGGCGTAAGTCACCAAGAGGATTCTAGCTTTAGTTGTAAGTATAGAATTTATAAGCCACCCCCTGCCTCCACCCCCATTGCATAGTACCTTTGTTTTCATTACGTTTATCATTGTTGGAAGATCAGTATCTTCTCAGCTGTCAGAGGTGTGTCTACTTTTCACATCAATCTGTTACTCATTTGTTATTGTATGTAGTATCTAGAGTGACAGCTAACCACTGAATAATGACTCAGGAAAATTATGCAGCATACAAGATAAGTGAGATTTACAAGTACTGTTTTCTGGAAGGGCGTTGTTATTTCACTGTAGGACTCTACTAGAAAGCATTTAAACCTACATTATCAGTTACCAGAAGAAAAGGTTTGCCTTTCACAAACTGTTCTCCACCTAGTAGTATATGGTATAGGTGAAAAGTTCATATATTTTTAAAACCCTTTTTATTTTCAGAATGTGTTGAAGGATAATTGAACTTTCAGTGGATCAAGGTTTTGGAGAAAGAAGAGTTCTTTTGTAGTTTCTTTGTAATTATCCCTCTGACTGATTGCCACAGCATGCTAATCTGATGAGATCATGCAAGTCCAGATTTACCAGAGAGGGAGAATTATTTTTAATATGCAAGACTCAACAGACTTAGAAATATTTCTGGAACAAAAACTGTTTTGTGGATCGATAACCCAAAGGTACTGTTCACCAGTTTATCCATATATTGTAAGAATGCCAATTATTTGCATTATTAAACAAGTTTATGTAGGATACAGTACTTGTATCTCTATTTGCATGGTCATACTGTAAAATGAAGGGTTCAGCCTTAATGCATCTTAGAGATTCCTCAAAATGATCAAATTAAAAAGGGGTACTTCCTTTCTTGTTTCCTGTATGTGTGAAACTCAAAATAACATCTTACCCCGTTTGTGCTACTGACCTCAACGAAGATAGATTACAATATCACACTGTGGGCCGCTGGTCCCCTTTTCTTAACAAAGGTTAGTGAGCTGGAGTACATAACAAAAGATAATGCCACTGCCAGTCGTACATAGTTACTGTAAACTTAAATATCCTCAATGGAAGACACACTTGAGAAAAACAACTTGCCATCTTGAACTGCCTCTAAACCAGGGCTTGGCAATTAGAAAGGACTAAGGGAACACATTGCCCCACCCAGGGAATCTTGGATGGCTATCCTGACTTCCAAAAGGGAGGAAGGTTGCCTCCGAAAGATTTTCAGTATCTGTAGTATAACTGAACTTTCAAGTCACTTCCTGTGCAAAAACATATATATATATATTTCTTGGGCCTGAAATAGTCTAGGGAGCCCAGGAAATGACCCCCCTGCCAATTCATGTGGGGGAAAAAAGGTCCACAAAACAGCCCTTGTCACATCTGGCTAGATGCGACCTGCACTTTCCCCACTCCACTGAAGGCGGTTTTGTTTGGAGCGGCTCCTGTATTGTAGCATGCATGTGTAAAGCAACTAAGAAGCCCACAACTGTATTCACAGGGATGGCAAGAACATTTTACTTGCCTGGATGCTGCATATACATCCTAGACTTTGTTTTAAGCTATTTATCTTATGTGAGCCGCAGTAAGCTGGACTGTCAGTTGAATCTTAATTCAATACTGTGATGGGATATCATCCAGGGTCATATCTGAGGGCAGCAGGCCAGTTATCCTTGGCACACAAACTGTCCCCTCCAAAAGTTGAATGGCAGGAAAGCTCAGGATAGAGAGCCTGGCACAGCTGTTCAGAGCTGGGCACTGAGCACAGAATGAGCCACAAGGGACATGTTTTAAAATTCCCTTGTGTTTAATTTTGAGTAAGCAAGATTTAAAATAAAAACATCAGAACTGGATAGTTCATGTGTATATCTAAGACAACAGGATTCACAAATCCAAGTAAAAAACAAAACACCAAAGACTCGGATAAGCTGAAAATTGACAGTATTGCCATTCTGGTCTGTGAAAATACAAAAAAAAAAAAATTTTTTTTTTTTTTGCAGTTAACTTTGGGGAGGCTGTTTAATTTTTTTCTGCTGTGGGGACACATAGAAACCCCAGCCTTCCAAATATCCAGGCTTCAGGGATTTTGCACACCCTTCTCAGCCCTGCTGCCCTCCAGCACATGCCACCTGAGGCAGTTGTCTCATTCTGACCACCTTTAGGGTCGCGCACATCTGCATTTAGGCCATTTTCACACTACACTGCTGCAGCCTCTCCTAGCTTTTTATGTTTTCTCTCTTGTGTTTTTGCCACCTTGACCATATTGCTTGGCCACAACTCTGTGAACTCTTGGGCCATTTCCACACTAGACTGTTTATAGTGCTATTATTCCACTTTCAACCTCCTATGGAATCCTGGGGTTTGCAGTTTAGGGAGGGGCCCCTCTCTAAACTGCAAACCCCAGGATTCCATAGGAGGTTGAAAGTGGAATAATAGAGCACCATAACAGTGTAGTATGGAAATGGCCTTAGTTAGTTCAAAGTGCATTTGAACTCAGCCGGACACGCTGACACAGGGGACCGGACTCCACAGTTTTTACGCGCACCTTCTTGAGAACCAGAAACTCCATCGCGGTGTTTTGTTAAGACCGACGCAACCTCCACTGTTTTGCGCCGACACGACCGCTCCCCGACGCCGGCCTTTCAGCCTCAAGCCGCGGCCTCCCGCAACTCCCGCGCCTTCCTCCACGGCTCCTCCCCGCGTTGGCCGCGCGCCGCCCATCCCACCCCTCTCGCCGTCTCCACGCCGCCCCGCGCGCTCGACTCCTCCCCAGCCGGGTCGCGCGGCCCTGGTTGTCCCCGCCCTCCGCCGACTCGGGCTCCTCTCTCGCTAACTACCTCAGGGGCCGGTACGGGGGGGGCGGGGGAGGCTTGTGGCCGTCGCTGCCGCAGGCGCCTGCCCGGTTTCGCCGCCTCGGCCCGCGCCGTCGCTTCCGGAGCGGGTTGCCGGGCTGAGGCGGCCGGCGGCGCTTCCGCTCCCGGCTAGGCCCCGGCTGCGAGGTGCGGCCGGGGCCGCGGGAGGATGCGGCGGCTGGTGCGGGTGGCGTTGCTCTGCCTCGGCTGCGGGCTGTGCTCGCTCCTCTACGCCTTCAGCCAGCTGGCCCTGTCGCTGGAGCGGGAGGTTTCCCGGCGCCAGAGGGACTCCGCCTTGCCCGTCCGGAGGCAGCTGAGTGGCGGCGGGGGCCGGAGGCGCGGCGAAGGAGGGGGGCCGGCGGAGACCCCGGAAAGGTACTGTCCAGGCCCAGGGCTCCGGGAGGAGAAAGGGGGGTCCGAGTTGGGACGCGAGGGAGCTGCGTGAGAAGAAACCCACCGGACTCTGCTCTCCTCCGTTAATGTGAAGGGCGCCCCTTTCCCTTTTGTGTGTGTGGGTTTGAGTGTGAAGATCGTTGTAAGAGCATCAGAGGAGAGAGAGAGAGAGCCCACGAGATGGTGCCAAGCTCCATTCCACCCATTTCCGCACTAGATTGTTACAGTGTTATTATTCCACTTTCAACATCCTATGGAATCCTGGGGTTTGCAGCCTTTGAGGCCCCTCCCTAAACTGCAAACCCCAGGATTCCATAGGATGTTGAAAGTGGAATAACAGCACCATTAACAGTCTAGTGTGGAAATGGCCTAAATCCTAATAATAGGGGGGTGGGCTGCACCCCCACTCCTTTTTCCTACGCTTTCCAGCCAGCATGGCATGGTTGTGAGCATGGGTAGCCCTTACTGGGCTGCTTTCATAAGGATGCTCCCCCCCCCATGTAACTTTCTTCGCACGCTTCCTCACAAGCATCTGGCAATCTTTGGGTTCTCCCGAGCTTGCAGGCACCCTTCTTTGCACATGGGTGATATTGTTTTGGCTACATAAAGAGATATCCTTGGAAAAAGCACAAGTGCATGCGCCTTCAAGTCGCCCTGAGTTATGATGACCCCATGAATTTCATAGGGTTTTTTTTCTTACTAGAACATAATTAATTGTCCATATAAAGATCAAAAGTAACAACAATCCTACACGCGTGTATTCAGAAATGAACCCACTGAGTTCAAGGGGATTTAATTGCTGTTAGTATTGCTTTACAGCCATTGAAAGAACTAAGCCGACGTATCTTCTCACGCCCCCATAAAATCCACAAATTTAAGTATGGGAGACATTCTTTTCCTGAAAGTTTAAGTATGTGTGTGTATGTGCCTTCAAGTTGCTTGTTGACTTAGAGTGATCTCATGAATTTCATAGGGTTTTCTTAGGCAAGGAACTCTCAGAGGTGGTTTGCCAGTTTGTTCCTCTCAAAAACAGCCTATAGCCTTGATTTCCCATCCAAGCACTAACCAGGGCTGACTCTGTTTAGCTTCCAATATTAAGGGATTTGGTGCCCTCAGTGGTTAAGGACTTTGTGTTAAAACTAAGAAGCTACTTGCCCCTCTGAAAGCAGTACTGTAAAAATAGAAAAGGATGTGAATTGGTTGCCATAATAACTCCTTTTGGTCTTCAGATGTTACTGGAAATGGATATATGTATTTTCCACAGTAGGAAGAATTCCAATAAAGTTGAGAAAATTATAATGTTGCTCCCTGATGACACAAGATGAGTGGCTTTGGGATGCAGTACTTTTACATTTATTTATTGTGTTATTTATACCCCATTGTTTAAAATGACTTTCAAGAGTCACTCAGACTAGAATAAAGATAAGGAATAAATTATTAAAAAACAGAAAAATCTTTCTGAGAAGAAGCTTTAAGTCACTTAGTCAAAAATACTTGGAAGAAGCTAAGTCTCAACGAACAGAGTGGACCAGCCTCTGTTTAAACATGCATAATATTTTGCTGGTGGTATACCTGTGGAACCAGCTGGCTTGAATATGTTTGTTAACACAAGGAAAAGCCATCATCAAGTACTGTTGCTCACTTCATATTTGAATACCCTTCAACAGCAAATGCAACAAACTCACTGGGTCAGCCAGAGGATCCCCTGCTGTTTCAGGTTATGCACTTTTGAAAAGCGACCCATTTCAGGAAAGACAAAGATAGATCCTCAAGTTGTATACAGGTCAGGCATTTTGTAGAAATTTGGGAGACCTACTCTCCTGAGCCATGAAATCAACTGTGCATACACCAAAGTAATATTGGTCCAGTTGCTCTCTCTCTTTCCTGGCATAATCCACAGGACTGTTGTGAGGGTAAAATAGTGAGAACCATGTTCCTTTCCTTTTTGTTATTGGGACGCAGATGGGAGATAAAACATAAATAAGGCCAGCATATATGGGGTAGGGCTGACACCTGGAAATAACATCACAGCAGACAGGAAGGCCAGCATGTACCCATTTATCGACCAGAATAGGAGCTAATGACTACAGATTGCTGAGGGAAAGGTCCTCCTCTCTGCCAGAAAGACCACATAACAAATAGTGCCTGAATTTGCTTCCCCACTCCCATCTCACTCTCTCCCAATCCTTTTCCAGAAGGGTAGAAAAGAAAAAGGAGGACCTTTCCCTCAGTCATCCTCCTTGGTTTCTGTGAAATGACTTGGATGAGAAATGGTATCTTCTGTTTATTTTGTTATTTCTTATATTCTTTTATAGAGTTTGGAAATTCACTTTTCAGAAGTAGTTTGTTCCTTCATTTATTACAGTTTCAGAAAATTCCTGTTGTCCAGAACAATGGTGGGAAAAGTTGTTTTAAGGAAAAAGCCTTAGGATTGATAAAAGAATGGCATAACATTTGGAAGCTTCCATTCAAAATACACAGAAAAGTCAAGTGAGCATAACTTATAATTGTTACTGATTACATCAGTAAAGTATCTTCCCCCTTACTTGTTACAGTGCATTTAAAATGTAACATTATTCCATCATTGTTACCCCAGAGTAATTGGTCATGAGTGACATTACCACTTGTAACTTGTTACTTCCATGGTCTGATATTTTATTTGTTATTATAATTTAAATCATTTCATACAGTTATTGTGTCCTAGACAGCTCCTATTAGAAAAAAAAGTCAGATTGTACCACTAGGCTTACAAACTGAAAACACAAAATACACAAAAATTGTTGGTTGAAGAAAAATGTAGAAGACAGAGATCATTTGCTAGCAGGCAGGCAAGATTACAGGAGGCTTAAGGTATCATGCCCTGCTGTTGAATTTCTTGGACACATACTTGGTTGATGTTGAAACTGGATGCTGGACAAGATAGGCCTTTGGCCTGATTTGTGAGAGGGCTGCTATTAAAATCTCTTTTACATGCATGTGTCTTCATTTTGAAATCAGCTAAATGATACAGCTTAGTTTTCTGCCTGTGCAGGTAATAGCAGATGGGGTCCTGTTAGTGACTTACTATGGTGTAAGTTGGAATTATGCCATTGTAAGTGGGCTTTTTGTTTGGTGTTTTTGTCATTGCAAAGGTCAGAATTCTCTACTGACATCATGGAATGACCAAATTTTCCCCAGGATTCACTTTTCAGGACCTGCAGCCCCCATATCCCATTGCCTGGGGAGGCATCGGACTAATGTCTTTCTGTGTCTCTATAACCAGATGCAGAAAAATGACATAATCTGCCACTACTCTCTGCTGTGCATGAGCTGCTAAATGGCCATGCAGTGTAGGCTGCAGCAACTAAAAGGTGAGTTCTGGGGTGTGTGTAAGAGGGAAGATGTATTGTAATTCTGCCTCTGTGGAATTTTACAATACATCTCCCAGTGTAGGATCTTTATGTTCTTGAAAGGGGGAAATTGGCCTCAGGGCTAGTACTTTTGCCCTCCCCCATGTTTTAAGGTAAAATGGGGATAAGGAAAGGTGCTATGCCCTTTTACATCTTTAATAGATGAGAGTGTTTGGGAAGGGACAGCAAGGAACCTACTCCTTCTCTTTGGGCACATTTTATCCAGAACATGTACACACTTAAATCCCACTTGTTTACATTATTGAAAGGATTTACAATAACATTGGTAGGTGTAGAACCTTAATACATGATTTAAGATGCTCCTGCACCAATGCAGCCTGATTTTATCTGTAAAAGAAACCTAAGTAGCATCAGTTATTCCCATGTAACTACAGAGATGTGTAGCATCCATGGAAAGCTTAAGCAGTGTGAACCAGTATTCACAGTGCCAGAATCAGGGTTTGATCTTACACCTCTCTAAGGCCCTTTTCGCACAGCATTTTCCATGCGAAGGGGCACCTGGAGCGTCGCATGATTGTGAGGAGCGATCTGCATGATGCACTCACAATCGCGCAACGCTCCAGGGTAGGGCAGGCGCCGATCGTGCACCTTTTCATTTTCAGCTAGAAGCTGAAAATGGTGCACAATTGCGCATTGCTCCCAGGCCCCATGTGCACTTACCTGGCTTGTGGAGCCTCTGGAACCATGCCTGTTGTGCTTCCTGTCCCAGCACAGCCTGGGAAGGTCCCAGGCTGCACTCTGGAAGGAAGAGGCAGAGCTCTCACATGAGCAGGCAGCTCGTGTGGAACTGAAAGACCCCGGACATGAGAGCTTCTCACCAGAGGCTGCTCGTGCGATCCCCACACCCCAGCGCCGGAAGAAGGTAAGGTGCAGAAGGGGCTTAAGTGTAGACACCAAAATATTTCTTGTGCCAAAGTAAAGTAGAAGCTTCCCCACTTATCTGACAGGTTAGGGACTGGAACACTGTCAGAAAATCCACTTCTTCTTCGTGGTCTCTGTGCCTTCATACACTAGGAGCTTTAGCGCCTGCGCGGTAGCGTTCGGAAACTTCTAGAGCTTGTTCGCTTGGCGGGAACCCCTCCCCCACGCCGGTACTGCGCATGCTCGTCCCGCCGAGCAACGGTCTCTCCTCAGTTCTTTCTCGTCCGCCGCCGCGTACGGAAGGTTCTTTAGTTTGTTCCTCTCACGTCGTGCTTGGCTTGCTGTTTTTTCACGGTTTTACGGACTTTCGGACTGTCTTTGACCTCTCTTTCGGACTCCCCTTCGGTTTTCGTCTTTTTTGGATTTCGGAGTTTGGCGTTTCTTCGTCTTATGTCCGCGCTCTTTAAGAAGTGCGTGTCCTGCGGCCGCAAGGTTGCCCTCAACGACGGCCATAAGGAGTGTCTCTTCTGTTTGGGCGAGTCCCACAACATCCGGACTTGCCCAATTTGCAGGGATTTTACTCCCCAAACTCTTCGCAACCGCTCCGCGAGACTCAAATCTTATTGTTGGGAACAGTCTCTGCGGGCGATAGACGAGACCTCCACTTCCAAGATGGCCGACAAGAAGACGACCACGCCATCGACGGTATCGGCGGCTGCCGTTCCGTCCACCTCGTCGGTATCGGGCTCGGTACCGGCGAAAACGCCGATCTCGGCGTTACCGAGGATCCCGAAGCTGTCGGCGGCTGCCAAGTCAGCGAAAGGATCCTCGACGGCGAGGAAGGCTGAGGCTCCCCTTACGGAGACGCCTGCAAAAAGCGCCCTGCTCCGGACGGAGGCAAGGGCAAGGAGAAGGAGAAGAAGAAGAAGAAGAAGGAAAAGAAGCGCTCCCCGGCTGGGGACGCTCAACCTCCTACTCCTCCTCCTACTCAGCAGCCTTCCAAAGGGCGAGGCGAGTCCGTCGACCTCTCGGAGGATGAGATCGAGGACGTTCCCCAACAGCGCCCGGACTCGCCTGTGGCAGACCCTCCAACCCTGGTGGAGGAGCGCCACCGCCCCTTAGCCGTCGCAGGTCGGCCGACCTGCAGCAGAGAGAGCCCTCTGCTTCTCCGGAGCGGCGTTCGACCTCCTTCAGGTCCCGGTCCCGCTCTTCCGAGCGTCCGGTGGCCTCGCCGCCTCCGAGGGAGACAAGAGAGGAACAACCTCGCTCGTCTGCCTCCAGATACACCTCGGCGTCCTACGTGGCCAGGTACGCGAGGGAATCTGAATGGAGAGAGCGCCCGGCCTCCTATCGGTCGCATTCGCCATCGTACCGGGATCGGTACCATCGTGGCCCGAGTCGCTGGGAGACCTTCCGGAGGTCCCGGTCACCTCGTCGACAGCGCGAATCGCGCTCGCCTAGAGGGGACGAGGCTCGGTACCGTCGACGCCGAAGCCGATCTCCGTCGGACCGCCGCTCCTTCAGCCGCTCTCCCTCCCCTCGATATCATAGGGCGAGGGAGCCTTCACCACGGTATCGGGCGATATCGCCACCTCCTAGGGTCACGGCAACGGCGACGCGCCCTACGGAGTCGGTGGTGACTCAGCGGGCTACGACGACGTCAGCCTGCCAGACTACCCCGGTCACCACCAAGAGGGTGAAGTCAGTGGTCAGCCATCCCAAGCGGGACGCTGCTGCTACCACCGCCCCGGCTGCGGAGAAGCCTAGGAAGGCAACACCTGCGGCGACTACGAAGGAGCCGGAGAGCGAGCGGCGAGAGGACTCACCGAGCTCGGAGTCGTACGACTCGAGTGCGGAGTCTGAGGTGTCTGAGGCGGCCTCCCAGGAGTCTCCTCCGTTGGGATTCGGGGACCCGATCCCAGATTCTGCTCCAGAGGACGTCCACCAGTTCTCTGCGATGCTGCTCCGCATGGCCACTACCCTCGGCCTTAAGATCGCCGATGCGGAGCCGGAGGATGACGATCCAGCCTTCTCCGTTTTCGAGGAGAAGCGACCTTCCACGGCCCCGCTGCCTCTCCTGCCCCGGGTATCCAGACTGGTGAAGGCCGCCTGGGATAGACCGGCCTCGGCTCAGCCGATACCGCAGCGGTTAGAACACCTCTACAGGGTGCAGAAGGATAACGCCGGTTATCTATTTAATCACCCTGCACCGAACTCTGTGGTCGTCGAGTCCGCGCAGACGAAGGGCTCCGGCAGGCAACACACCACCCCGCCGGACAAAGAGGCAGGAAGTTGGGACGCCTACGCAAGGAGGTTCTATTCAGCTGCCTCCTTGCAGATCAGGCTGTCCAACACTCAGGCTTGCCTCGCGGCATACCTGAAGAAAGTGCTCGATCGCCTGCAACCAGCGATGGAAGCGGTACCGGAGGACATCCGCCAAGCCTCCTCCGTGATCTTCAATGAGGCTATCTCCATCGCTCGGCACCAGATGGCCTCCTCCCGGCACGCAGTGGAGATCGCCTCCCGGGTCATGGCGGGATCCGTCGGCCTCCGCCGCCATGCTTGGCTGCGACCGGCCGACATCCAGGAGGACACCAGAAGGAGGATTGAAGATCTCCCCTTCGACGGTGAAGGCCTATTCAATTCGTCCACAGACGAAGCGTTGGACAATCTCGTCAAGGCGAGACTGACCGCAAAAAAGATCGGGCTGCAGCCGGCCACGCAGGCCCGCAGGGCCTCCACCTTCCGCCCATCCTGGCGACGATCTTCCACCTCGTCGTTCCAGCGTTCGGCCCAGTCTGGACAGTCGAGACCGTCCTCCGGCTCATCGGCCAGACGCACGATTAGGCGGCGCCCGCCTTCGTCGAAGAAGTCCTCCTCCGAGACAAAGTCTCGGTTTTGACGTGCCTGGCAGGACCCACCAATACCCACTCTTCAGCCTACCAGCGCTCGGAGACCGACCGACTCTCGCTCGACACCTAGCGGAGTGGCAGTATGTCACTACGGACTCTTGGGTGCTTTCCATCGTCCGTCTTGGCTACGCCATCGAGTTTCTCGATATTCCTCCTCGCGGCGTTTACTACTCCACGCCGTCGAGTCCGGCCCTCCTGGAAGAGATCCAATCCCTCCTCCAGAAAGGGGCGATCGAGCAGCTCCCGCAAGAGGCCAAGACCACCGGCTTCTTCTCCAGGTACTTCACGGTACCGAAAGCCGACGGTACCCTCCGGCCGATCCTAGACCTCAGAGGGGTGAACTACTACATCCGCCCCAAAAGGTTCAAGATGGTCACGATACCGTCGATCCTACCCTTCCTACATCGAGGGGACTGGTTCGCCTCCATCGATCTCCGAGACGCATACTTCCATATCGCCATTCGCCCGCAGCACAGACGGTACCTCCGCTTCGCAGTCAACGACACCTGTTACCAGTACAAGGTGCTGCCGTTCGGACTCTCGACTGCCCCAAGGGTCTTCACCAAGTGCATGGCCCCGGTGGTATCCTACCTGCGGACGAAGGGCGCTTCCGTCTTCCCCTACCTCGACGATTGGCTGTTGGTGGCGTCCTGCAAACAGAGACTTTACCACGACGTCCACATGACGTTGTCACTCCTGACCCGCCTTGGTCTACGAGTGAATCCGAAGAAGTCCCACCTCGAGCCGGCGAGGATCTTGGACTTCATCGGGGCGACGCTCGACTCGATCTCCGCCAGGGCGTACCTACCAGAGTCTCGAGCACAAACCTTGATCCGGGCCGCCGCTCACGCTCGTACGGCCCCGACGTTATCTGCGAGAAGCGTCCAGCAGCTCTTGGGCTACATGGCTGCGACGACCGCTGTGACATATCTCGCCAGGCTGAGAGCAAGACCTCTTCAACACTGGTTCGTCCGCATATTCGACCCCCTGCGAGACGAACAGACACTCCGACTGCAGCTGCCGGGAGACGTCCGCTCATCCCTCCGATGGTGGCAGTCGCGACGCAATCTCATGTCAGGGATGCCTTTCCAACAGCCGACACCGAAGGTGACGGTAACGACCGACGCCTCCCTGTATGGATGGGGTGCCCACTGCGGCGATCTCAGAGTCCGCGACAGATGGACCGACGACGAGACCGCTCTCCATATCAACGCGCTGGAGCTACTCGCCGTCTGGAAAGCCCTACGGGCGTTCCGCCATGCCGTGGCGGGGCGCACGGTCCTGATTCTGACGGACAACACCACCGCCGTCTGCTACATCAACAGACAAGGTGGGACTCATTCCACGACCCTGCTCGACATCGCGCTCGACCTGTGGGAATGGTGCATTCGCCTGCACACGCATCCCGTGGCGGTTCACCTGGCCGGGCAGGAGAACACCACGGCAGACGCCCTCAGCAGGGACACCTCATCCCATCACGAATGGTCTCTCTCCGGAGAGGCGTTCAGACTGATTCGGGACCGCTGGGGCGAACCATCGATCGACCTCTTCGCGACCAGGGAAAACGCGAAGTGTCGCCGATTCTGTTCCAGAGCGGGCCACGATCGTGCCTCCATCGGGGACGCTTTCCAGTTTCCGTGGACCGGGGAACTCCTCTACGCGTTCCCGCCGTTCCCGCTGCTCGGCCGGACGATATCGAAGATCCTCGCCGACCGAGCCGACGCGATCCTGGTAGCCCCGTACTGGCCGAGGCAACATTGGTTCGCACCCCTGCTACAAGCCGCGCGAGACGACCTGCTCCGGTTGCCACCGACACCGGACCTGCTCTCCCACTCCGGCGGCCGAGTCCTCCATCCGGACCTGCCACGCCTGGCCCTCCATGCCTGGAGGATATCGCACTAGACGATCCCGTGCTCGGTACCGTCCTCGTCGCGGCCAGGAAGGAATCCACCCGTCGCAACTATCAATACAAGTGGCGACGCTTCCTGACCTTCGCTAACGAGAGGAGTGAGCCGGTATCGCCCGCGGGGCTCTCGACCGTCCTGCACTTCCTCCTGCACCTCCGGCAACAGGGCCTGGCGTTTCCATCCCTGAAAGTGTATCTCTCCGCGATCGTGGCATACCAACCGCCACGATCTGCTGCCTCGGCCTTCTTCAGGAACGATACCATTAAGCGGTTCCTGAAAGGACTTCATCATCTCTACCCGCCGGTATCGCCGCCGCTACCGCCGTGGTCCCTCTCGCTGGTGCTCTCGCAGCTGACGAAGCCGCCCTTCGAGCCAATGGCGACCTCGGATGACAGGCTCCTGACCATGAAAACTGCCTTCCTGGTAGCGGTGACCTCAGCGAGGCGAGCGGGTGAGATCACAGCTCTTCGTTCCGATGAGCCCTTCACGGTCTTCCACAGGGACAAGGTGGTCCTGAGACCTGACATCTCGTTCCTGCCAAAGGTGGTGTCCAGTTTCCATCTCAACCAGGACATCATCCTGCCTGCCTTCTTCCCGAACCCGACGACACCGTTGGAGCGGTCCCTCCACTCCCTGGACGTGCGTCGGGCATTGGCTTTCTACAAGGACAGGACTGCTTCCTTCCGACAGACGCCGCATCTCTTTGTTTGCTATGGGCGACGTCGGAGGGGCCTAAAGTGTCCACCCAGCGCTTCTCCAAGTGGGTGGTGAGGACTATTGAACTGGCGTATGAGCTCGCGAGGAAGCCTCCGCCAGTCCTGCTTCGAGCCCACTCCACCAGAGCTGTGGCTACTTCTGCGGCCCTCCTGCGAGGAGTTGACCTGCATGAACTCTGCCGTGTGGCGACCTGGTCCCAACCATCGACCTTCGTGCGCCACTACAGGCTCGACTGCCGGTCGCGCAGAGATGCCCGGTTTGGACGTGAGGTGTTGGCTTCCGTGCTGTAGGACCTGACCCGCCGTCCGACCGGTAAGCTACACAGTCTCCTAGTGTATGAAGGCACAGAGACCACGAAGAAGAAGAACAGGTTGCTTACCTGTAACTGTGGTTCTTCGAGTGGTCATCTGTGCCATCATACACACCCGCCCTTCCTCCCCTCTTTCTCAGGTCCCTGTAGGTTCTACGGCGGACGACAGAACTGAGGAGAGACCGTTGCTCGGCGGGAGGAGCATGCGCAGTACCGGCGTGGGGGAGGGGTTCCCGCCAAGCGAACAAGCTCTAGAAGTTTCCGAACGCTACCGCGCAGGCGCTAAAGCTCCTAGTGTATGATGGCACAGATGACCACTCGAAGAACCACAGTTACAGGTAAGCAACCTGTTCTTTCTGGCAGTGTTCCGGTCCCTAACATGTCAGATAAGTGGGGAAAGCTCTACTTTGCCTTGGCACAAAATATAGTGATACAAGATCAAACTCTAATTTTGGCATTGTGAATAATAGCACTAACAGTATAGTGCGGAAATGGCCGTAGTTTTCTTTTGGAGCTGATACGAGAATGTAACCACTGTTCTTCTTTCAAGCCCTGGTCACAGAGATGGGCAGCAAAGAGAACAAATAGTGAATATTAACAGAAAGTATGAGAATTATCCTGAAACTCTCCAAGCCTTGAATTCCTGTTTGGAGGGCCTGGAAATACAATAGTGCTCTCTTCCCTAAATGGCTTTGGCAACCTCATTGTTTAGAGACATGCAAAGCTTCTTATCCTAGATCAGCAGCCCAGGATATGAGAGGATTAGCCTTGTATAATTTATAAATCATTTGCATTCAGTACTGACCTGAATTGCAGGTGGTAAGCACCAGTTTGACTTGCTGTCTGTGCTTAACTGGCAAATAAGGCAAATGAGTGGTGAGCACTGTTAGCTTTCTCAGAGTTCTCCTGAAATGCTAAACACCCATCTTTCTTGTATTTGCTTAAGTAAGTAAAACACTTTTCCCTCTGGTCACCTTGAATTATACTTGGAAGCAAATTGGAAGCCAGCCCACTTGTTTCAGGCATGGTGACATTTGGTCTCTAAAACACATGTCAGATAACATTTTCCTCTAGCCACCACATTTTCCTCTAGCCTTTGCTTCTGAACACTTTTCAAGAGCTGACCCGTGTGAAGCACGTCACAGTAGTCCAGTTAAGAGGCAGTTATGGCATTGATTACTTTGGGCAGATCTTCCTTATGAAGGAACTCAAAATGAGGTAAAACAACCCGTGGCCATAATAGTTGCTTGGTCTTAAAAGAGAAGTAATGTGTTCAAGAGCAATCCCTTGTTCCTTCAGAGGATATAAATATTATGTGCATAGTGTACATATAAAAAAATTAAAGTGTTGCTTCAACCCTGAAAAAAGGGATCTGGCAAGGGTCAGACCTACCTTTGAAGAATAGCTTATTTCTAACACTGCTGGTCATGAGGCCAGTTCATGCTTTCCTGTCACTGTACCTTGGAAATAGAGCATCATCATGCATCAAGCTGATTTTGTATCTTAAGATAATTGATGATTTCAACATCTGTTACTAAGATGAAGATTGGGATTTAATTCATAAACTAAAATCTCTGGTCATGTCTATACAACTCCTTTTAGTCACTTCTTACTAGTAGGATGAAAGTTGTGATGCAATTATTATTATTGCTGTTCTAGTTCTTCTAGCAAGAAGGATTCAGACTCTTACAGAAGTATTACCCTGAAATCAGGAAACTTGCCTGAGGTTGTTCTGACTCAATACAGTGTGCCCTAGAATAGACATGAAACAAACTTCTGCCACTGCACCACCTCTTCATTTGTCTATTTTAAAGGAGCCTAGCATTGACTTGTTCGAGGTCTATAATTAAAAGAGGTGGAGATTAGTTTTAATCAGGAAAGTTTGTTTCATTTTCCAACATAAATGTTTGAGTTAATGAGCTGCTGTATGGGTTAGGCAACTCATATGACTGGAAATGAGATGTCCTATGAGCCCTGGTGCAACTTTGTTACCCATGCAGGTGTTGCTGCAGATACTTCTATTAAAGGGAGTTTCAGTTTAATGCACATCAGTTGTGTCATGAGAGTCATATCTTAATATGATGAAAGCCATTCAGTGTGCATGTGCAGATTTGGTGTCTCTATATTAGTTTAGTTAAATTGTGGGAAGAGCAAGGATTAGTCACTTTTTAAAGCTCTCAGCATTATTTTTTGGTGAGGCTTGCAGCTCTGTAATTAACTTTTCAGTGTAAGTGTATTCATTTTCCAGTAGTGATATTGTCATGTCAAATACAAGTATATTACAATTGATTTCAGCTTATACAGAACAAAAAGCTGGCCTATTAGATACTCACAGTGATGATCTAAGAAATCTTTTCTTTTTCAGATTCTGTGCTCAAACTATCTTGGTCAAGTACAGACTCAGGGCTGTGGCTTCCTTGATTGAGTTTATCCATCTCTAATGCATCTTCTTTTCCTAGCGCTTTCAACTTTAGCAAGGATTATAATCTCTTCGAACAAATCATGTTATTTCACGTTATGTCCAAAGTATGATATCTTCAGTTTAGTTATTTTCGCTTCTAGTGGGAGTTCAGGCTCGATTTGCTCTTGGACCCATTTATTTGTCTTTTTTGGTGGTCCATCATACTCATAGAACTCACTTCTAACACCATATTTCAAATGAGATGAATATTTTTCCTGTCAGCTTTCCTAAACATCTAGTGTTCACTTTTGTGTATAGAAAATGGAAATACTATGATATGTTTGATCCCAACTTTTGTATTCAGTGATATGTCTTTATGAAGCATGTCTCCTATCTCTGAAGTCTGTAACATTTACACTTGAGGACCTTATCAAGTTTCTTCATAGCTGCCCTTCTGAGTCTTAGTTTTCTTCTGGTTTCTTGAGTGGTTGAGCCAAGATATTGAAAATATGTAACAAATTGGATCATCTGTGATTTTCTTTGTTTTCTCAATTTGTGGCCATAACCTTGCTTTTGCATATTTTCTCTTAACCTTCATCAGTAGTTCTGAGCATTTGATGCTTTTTGCTGTTAATATGGTATCATCTGCATGCTTTAAGTTATTGTTAAATTATGTTTTCACATCTCCTTCCTCCAATTCTTCCTCCAATTTGGCTTTTCTTCTGATATGTTCTGCATTTAAATTAAAGTGATAGGGCCATAAAGTGCAGCCTTATCTGAATTGGAAACCATTGTTTTTCTATGCTGTGTCCTAACAATGGCCTTCCATTAAGAGTGTAGGTTGCACATTATAACAGTCAAATGTAGGAATACTACCATATCTTTTAGAGTGATTCATTTTTTAAAAAAAACTTCTAGATAAAGTACTTTACAGAGACTAAGGTTTGGTCAATCTTCTGCAAGTTGCATACACAGAAGCTGCTTATTTGGGTTTTTATCTGACACAGATAAATGGTCTCAATGGAGATGTTATTCCTGATGTCAAAGAACAGTCATCGGTCATCACAGTTCCTTCCAAATACTGAACTTGAATAAATAAGGTGGTTGATTGCCAGAGTTCTTAATCTTTTGTTTCTAGTAGAATTATTACTCCTAGTATAAGAAAATAAATACGATTTGATAGGCATCACTGAGACCTGGTGGGATGAGTCTCATGATTGGAATACAGGAATAGAGGGGTATAGCCTGTTTTGTAAAAATAGACCAAACAAGAAAGGAGGAGGAGTAGCCTTGTATGTCAAGGATGTTTTCACCTGTGAAGAGATCCAGGACTTAAACCCAGAAAGCCAGGTAGAGAGCATTTGGGTAAGAATTAAGGCAGCGAGAAACAATAGGGATATTCTGGTGGGGGTTTACTACAGACCTCCAACCCAGGCTGAGGACTTGGATGACGCCTTCCTCAACCAAATGACTGCACATTCAAAGAGGAGGGATACAGTAATAATAGGAGATTTCAATTACCCGGATATATGCTGGCAGTCAAACTCTGCCAAGACAGCAAGGTCCAGCAAGTTTCTTGCTTGTCTTGCAGACAACTTCATGGTCCAGAAGGTGGAAGAGGCCACAAGGGGATCAAATATTCTAGATCTGGTCTTGACCAACAGGGATGACCTTGTGAATGAGGTAGAAGTGGTTGGATCTTTAGGGGGGAGTGACCATGCCCTGTTGGAATTTAGCATTCAGTGGGAAGGAGAAGATAAGGGTAGCCAGACACTCATCTTAGATTTTAAAAAAGCAGACTTCTGTAAACTTAGGGAGCTGCTGGCTGGAATTCCGTGGTCAGGAATAGTGAAAGGGAAAGGAGTTCAGGAGGCATGGGAGTTCCTTAAAAAGGAGATACTGAAGGCACAGTCTGAAACAGTGCCATTAAGGAGGAAAAATGGAAGGCATCTGAAGAAACCAGAATGGTTGACTAAAGAACTCTCAGCTGAGCTAAGAGTTAAGAGAAACATGTATAGGAAATGGAAGAAGGGGAAACCACCAAAGAAGAATTTAAGCAAGTAGCCAGGAGATGTAGGGAGGAAGTCAGAAAGGCTAAAGCACAGAACGAGCTTAGGCTGGCCAGAGACATTAAAAACAATAAAAAGGGTTTTTTTAAATATGTCCGCAGCAAAAGAAAAAAGAAGGAGACAGTAGGGTCGCTACGCAGAGAAGATGGCGAATTACTCACAAGGGGGAGAGAAAAGGCAGAGCTACTTAACACCTTCTTTGCCTCCGTATTTTCCCAGAAGGATACAAGCACTCAACCTGGCGGTTGGGGAGCAGGGGAGGAAGCAGAGGAAATGAGGCACATAATAAGTAGAGAGGTGGTACAGGAATACCTGGCCGCATTGGATGAATTCAAGTCTCCTGGGCCAGATGAATTGCATCCTAGGATATTAAAAGAGCTGGCAGAGGTCATTTCGGAACCGCTTGCTATAATTTTTGAGAAATCTTGGAGGACAGGAGAAGTTCCAGCAGATTGGAGGAGAGCAAATGTCATCCTCATCTTCAAGAAGGGAAAAAAAGAGGACCCAAATAATTACCGCCCAGTCAGCCTGACATCAGTACCTGGAAAGATCCTGGAGCAGATCATTAAGCAGTCAGTTTCTAATCATTTAGAAAGCAACGCGGTAATCACGAGAAGTCAACATGGATTTCTCAAAAACAAGTCATGCCAGACTAATCTTATCTCTTTTTATGATAGAGTTACTAGCTTGATAGATGAAGGGAGTGCTGTGGATGTAGCATATCTCGATTTCAGTAAGGCCTTTGACAAAGTTCCCCATGACATTCTTGCAACGAAGCTAGTAAAATGTGGGCTGGACAGGGCTACCGTTAGTTGGATTTGTAATTGGTTGACCGACCGAACCCAAAGGGTGATCATGAATGGCTGCTTTTCGTCCTGGAGAGAAGTGACTAGCGGGGTGCCACAGGGTTCTGTCCTAGGCCCAGTGCTGTTCAATATTTTTATCAACGACTTGGATGAAAGAATAGAGGGCATGCTGATCAAATTTGCAGATGACACCAAATTGGGAGGGGTTGCTAATACGCCAGAGGACAGGATCAAAATTCAAAATGACCTGGATAGATTGGAGAGCTGGGCCAGGGCGAACAAAATGAAATTCAACAGAGAGAAATGTAAGGTCCTACACTTAGGCAGAAATAATGGAATCCACAAATATAGGATGGGGGACACGTGGCTGGATAGCAGTACGTGTGAAAGGGATCTAGGAGTCTTCATAGACCACAAGCTGAACATGAGTCAGCAGTGTGATGCAGCAGCCAAGAAAGCCAATGCAATTCTTGGCTGCATCAATAGGAGTATGGTGTCTAGATCGAGGGAGGTACTGGTACCACTCTACTCTGCTTTGGTTAGACCCCATCTTGAATACTGTGTCCAGTTCTGGGCACCCCAATTCAAGAAGGATATTGACAAGCTGGAGCAAGTCCAGAGGAGGGCGACCAAAATGGTGAGAGGCCTGGAAGCCATGCCCTATGAGGATAGACTTAGAGAGCTGGGTATGTTTAGTCTGCAGAAGAGGAGGTTAAGAGGGGACATGATAGCCATGTTTAAATATTTGAAGGGATGCCACGTAGAGGAAGGAGGGGCCTTGTTTTCTGCTGCTCCAGAGACCAGGACAAGGAGCAATGGATTCAAGCTGCAGGAAAGGAGATTCCACCTGAACCTCAGGAACAACTTCCTGACAGTCAGGGCTGTCCGGCAGTGGAATCTGCTGCCTCGGAGTGTAGTGGAGTCTCCTTCCTTGGAGGTTTTTAAGCAGAGGCTTGATGACCATCTGTCGGGATTGATTTGAGGGTGTTCCTGCATGGCAGGGGGTTGGACTGGATGGCCTGTGTGGTCTCTTCCAACTCTGAATTTCTATGATTCTATGATTTGCTGTAATGTCAATTAGTAGTGAATAGCTTGCACTGCAAAAACAAAAGAAAGCAAAAACACACAAAAGTCCCAAACTTTGTTGTGTTTTAGAAAACCCCTCCAAGTAGTAAGTTTCCCATCCTGTGCATACTTGCTTAGAAGTACATCCCACTGAAAAACCTTATATAGCATTTACACAGTTTACTTCTGAATAAATTTTCCTAGTGTTATACCATATACCACTTATCAGTAGGTCTCTGCATAAGCTTTATGCATAAGATCCATAGTCAAGTTACATATGTCTTGATATGATATGAGGAAACAGAAATACTCCATTACAACCTCTAAATGAAATAAATAACATTCATACAGGATTGTTTCTCTCATCCTGTTAGGTGTAAGAATGTGTCTGTATCTTACTGGAATTCCTATTGGATGCTGCCCTCTGATGTTTGTGGAAAGAACTGCTTTTGGGAAGCTGCTCGTAGGTAGGCTTTGACAGTCTTAACTGCTCAACTAGCTCTTTTTAGATATGTTAATATGAATCTGAAAATACAAAAAATGTTGACAAAAATAACAGGTTGCCATTTTGAAATATACATATTTCCTGATAAAGTAAACAGACTGACTGGTTGCTCAACCAGTTAAAACATATTACTGTGCAATCAGACTGGGCCTTTACTTACTTTAAAGAAATGAACCTGAACTTCTAGTCTTTCATTCCATGTGCACTACACATTTGTATAGTTTTTTTGCTTCTCTCTTTAGGCATATAGTTTCAAGCAAGATCACTTGGCAGTGCTAAGAATGCTCAAGAATGAAGGCACAACTGTTTTCATCAACTTTTTAAATGGAAAGTTGATGTATATAGTTTAGAGGTTTGAGCAGAAAGTTGATGTGGTGAGGAAGTGGTTTAAGAAGAAAAGAAAGAGCTTGTATGTCAAGATCACACAAAGTTTCACTGTTCCAAACTTGGTAATCATGAATTTCCAGTTTGGGTATAATAAAAAATTGTGATTACTTGAAGGCTTCCTAGCACACTAGTCACTGCCAAGAAGTGAAAAAGGAGGGGTCAACATGAAAACAGAGCACATGTACAAAATCCTTGGGCGATTATCAGGTTGGTAAGCTGAGAGATGGTTGCCTAACTGGCTGGTGTGTTTGAGAATGTCAAATTCAGTTCGACAACATTATTAAAAAAGGCTTAAATATATTCAAATTTCACTTTAAACTTTGTTGAGAGACAAGGAAGAAACACAGTGGTGTACTTTTGCCCAGCTGATTATGTGAAAATTTGATTTTAAAACAATCACTCTGCCTTCAATATAGTGACAAACTTATCAGTCCAAATTTGGTAGCTACATAATGGTGGTTTCTTATGAAAACTTTAAAGATACCAATGAAGCAATTTTTGTTTTTGTGGAGTAGTTCTCTTACAGCAGCATGGGACTCTTAACTGAACTGTGTATCAGTGTAATTTCTTCTTCGTGGTCTCTGTGCCTTCATACACTAGGAGCTTTAGCGCCTGCGCGGTAGCGTTCGGAAACTTCTAGAGCTTGTTCGCTTGGCGGGAACCCCTCCCCCACGCCGGTACTGCGCATGCTCCTCCCGCCGAGCAACGGTCTCTCCTCAGTTCTTTCTTGTCCGCCGCCGCGTACGGAAGGTTCTTCAGTTTGTTCCTCTCACGTTGTGCTTGGCTTGCTGTTTTTCACGGTTTTACGGACTTTCGGACTGTCTTTGACCTCTCTTTCGGACTCCCCCTTCGGTTTTTTCGTCTTTTTGGATTTCGGAGTTTGGCGTTCTTCGTCTTATGTCCGCGCTCTTTAAGAAGTGCGTGTCCTGCGGCCGCAAGGTTGCCCTCAACGACGGCCATAAGGAGTGTCTCTTCTGTTTGGGTGAGTCCCACAACATCCGGACTTGCCCAATTTGCCGGGATTTTACTCCCCAAACTCTCCGCAACCGCTCCGCGAGACTCAAATCTTATTGTTGGGAACAGTCTCTGCGGGCGATAGACGAGACCTCCACTTCCAAGATGGCCGACAAGAAGACGACCACGCCATCGACGGTATCGGCGGCTGCCGTTCCGTCCACCTCGTCGGTATCGGGCTCGGTACCGGCGAAACGCCGATCTCGGCGCTACCGAGGATCCCGAAGCTGTCGGCGGCTGCCAAGTCAGCAAAAGGATCCTCGACGGCGAGGAAGGCTGAGGCTCCCCTTACGGAGACGCCTGCTAAAAAGCGCCCTGCTCCGGACGGAGGCAAGGGCAAGGAGAAGGAGAAGAAGAAGAAGAAGAAGGAAAAGAAGCGCTCCCCGGCTGGGGACGTTCGACCTCCTACTCCTCCTCCTACTCAGCAGCCTTCCAAAGGGCGAGGCGAGTCCGTCGATCTCTCGGATGATGAGATCGAGGACGTTCCCCAACAGCGCCCGGACTCGCCTGTGGCAGACCCTCCAACCCTGGTGGAGGAGCGCCACCGCCCTCTTAGCCGTCGCAGGTCGGCCGACCTGCAGCAGAGAGAGCCCTCTGCTTCTCCGGAGCGGCGTTCGACCTCCTTCAGGTCCCGGTCCCGCTCTTCCGAGCGTCCGGTGGCCTCGCCGCCTCCGAGGGAGACAAGAGAGGAACAGCCTCGCTCGTCTGCCTCCAGATACACCTCGGCGTCCTACGTGGCCAGGTACGCGAGGGAATCTGAATGGAGAGAGCGCCCGGCCTCCTATCGGTCACATTCGCCATCGTACCGGGATCGGTACCATCGTGGCCCGAGTCGCTGGGAGACCTTCCGGAGGTCCCGGTCACCTCGTCGACAGCGCGAATCGCGCTCGCCTAGAGGGGACGGGGCTCGGTACCGTCGACGCCGAAGCCGATCTCCGTCGGACCGCCGCTCCTTCAGCCGCTCTCCCTCTCCTCGATATCATAGGGCGAGGGAGCCTTCACCACGGTATCGGGCGATATTGCCACCTCCTAGGGTCACGGCAACGGCGACGCGCCCTACGGAGTCGGTGGTGACTGAGCGGGCTACGACGACGTCAGCCTGCCAGACTACCCCGGTCACCACCAAGAGGGTGAAGTCAGTAGTCAGCCATCCCAAGCGGGACGCTGCTGCTACCACCGCCCCGGCTGCGGAGAAGCCTAGGAAGGCAACACCTGCGGCGACGAAGGAGCCGGAAAGCGAGCGGCGAGAGGACTCACCGAGCTCGGAGTCGTACGACTCGAGTGCGGAGTCAGAGGTGTCTGAGGCGGCCTCCCAGGAGTCTCCTCCGTTGGGATTCGGGGACCCGATCCCAGATTCTGCTCCAGAGGACGTCCACCAGTTCTCTGCGATGCTGCTCCGCATGGCCACTACCCTCGGCCTTAAGATCGCCGATGCGGAGCCGGAGGACGACGATCCAGCCTTCTCCGTCTTCGAGGAGAAGCGACCTTCCACGGCCCCGCTGCCTCTCCTGCCCCGGGTATCCAGACTGGTGAAGGCCGCCTGGGATAGACCGGCCTCGGCTCAGCCGATACCGCAGCGGTTAGAACACCTCTACAGGGTGCAGAAGGATAACGCCGGTTATCTCTTTAATCACCCTGCACCGAACTCTGTGGTCGTCGAGTCGGCACAGACGAAGGGCTCCGGCAGGCAACACACCACCCCACCGGACAAAGAGGGCAGGAAGTTGGACGCCTACGCAAGGAGGTTTTATTCAGCTGCCTCCTTGCAGATCAGGCTGTCCAACACTCAGGCTTGCCTCGCGGCATACCTGAAAAAAGTGCTCGATCGCCTGCAACCGGCGATGGAGGCGGTACCGGAGGACATCCGCCAAGCCTCCTCCGTGATCTACAACGAGGCCATCTCCATCGCTCGGCACCAGATGGCCTCCTCCAGGCACGCAGTGGAGATTGCCTCCCGTGTCATGGCGGGATCCGTCGGCCTCCGCCGCCATGCTTGGCTGCGACCGGCTGACATCCAGGAGGACACCAGAAGGAGGATTGAAGATCTCCCCTTCGACGGTGAAGGCCTATTCAATTCGTCCACAGACGAAGCTTTGGACAATCTCGTCAAGGCGAGGCTGACCGCCAAAAAGATCGGGCTGCAGCCGGCCACGCAAGCCCGCAGGGCCTCCACCTTCCGCCCATCCTGGCGACGATCTTCCACCTCGTCGTTCCAGCGTTCGGCCCAGTCTGGACAGTCGAGACCGTCCTCCGGCTCATTGGCCAGACGCACGATTAGGCGGCGCCCGGCTTCGTCCAAGAAGTCCTCCTCCGAGACAAAGTCTCGGTTTTGATGTGCCTGGCAGGACCTACCAACACCCACTCTTCAGCCTACCATCAGCGCTCGGAGACCGACCGACACTGGCTCGACACCTAGCGGAGTGGCAGTATGTCACCACGGACTCTTGGGTGCTTTCCATCGTCCGTCTTGGCTACGCCATCGAGTTTCTCGATATTCCTCCTCGCGGCGTTTACTACTCCACGCCGTCGAGTCCGGCCCTCCTGGAAGAGATCCAATCCCTCCTCCAGAAAGGGGCGATCGAGCAGCTCCCGCAAGAGGCCAAGACCACAGGCTTCTTCTCCAGGTACTTCACGGTACCGAAAGCCGACGGTACCCTCCGGCCGATCCTAGACCTCAGAGGGGTGAACTACTACATCCGCCCCAAAAGGTTCAAGATGGTCACGATACCGTCGATCCTGCCCTTCCTACATCGAGGGGACTGGTTCGCCTCCATCGATCTCCGAGACGCATACTTCCATATCGCCATTCGCCCGCAGCACAGACGGTACCTCCGCTTCGCAGTCGACGACACCTGTTACCAGTACAAGGTGCTGCCGTTCGGACTCTCGACTGCCCCAAGGGTCTTCACCAAGTGCATGGCCCCGGTGGTATCCTACCTGCGGACGAAGGGCGCTTCTGTCTTCCCTTACCTCGACGATTGGCTGTTGGTGGCGTCCTGCAAACAGAGACTTTACCACGACGTCCACATGACGTTGTCACTCCTGACCCGCCTTGGTCTACGGGTGAATCCGAAGAAGTCCCACCTCGAGCCGGCGAGGATCTTGGACTTCATCGGGGCGACGCTCGACTCGACCTCCGCCAGGGCGTACCTGCCAGAGTCTCGAGCCCAAACCCTGATCCGGGCCGCCGCTCACGCTCGTACGGCCCCGACGTTATCTGCGAGAAGCGTCCAGCAGCTCTTGGGCTACATGGCTGCGACGACTGCTGTGACATATCTCGCCAGGCTGAGAGCAAGACCTCTTCAACACTGGTTCGTCCGCATATTCGACCCCCTGCGAGACGAACAGACACTCCGACTGCAGCTGCCGGGAGACGTCCGCTCATCCCTCCGATGGTGGCAGTCGCGACGCAATCTCATGTCAGGGATGCCTTTCCAACAGCCGACACCGAAGGTGACGGTAACGACCGACGCCTCCCTGTATGGATGGGGTGCCCACTGCGGCGATCTCAGAGTCCGCGACAGATGGACCGACGACGAGACCGCTCTCCATATCAACGCGTTGGAGCTACTCGCCGTCTGGAAAGCCCTACGGGCGTTCCGCCACGCCGTGGCGGGGCGCACGGTCCTGATTCTGACGGACAACACCACCACCGTCTGCTACATCAACAGACAAGGTGGGACTCATTCCACGACCCTGCTCCACATCGCGCTCGACCTGTGGGACTGGTGCATTCACCTGCACACGCATCCCGTGGCAGTTCACCTGGCCGGGCAGGAGAACACCACGGCAGACGCCCTCAGCAGGGACACCTCATCCCATCACGAATGGTCTCTCTCCGGAGAGGCGTTCAGACTGATTCGGGATCGGTGGGGCGAACCATCGATCGACCTCTTCGCGACCAGGGAAAACGCGAAGTGTCGCCGATTCTGTTCCAGAGCGGGCCACGATCGCGCCTCCATCGGGGACGCTTTCCAGCTTCCGTGGACCGGGGAACTCCTCTACGCGTTCCCGCCGTTCCCGCTGCTCGGCCGGACGATATCGAAGATCCTCGCCGACCGAGCCGACGCGATCCTGGTAGCCCCGTATTGGCCGAGGCAACATTGGTTCGCACCCCTGCTACAAGCCGCACGGGACGACCTGCTCCGGCTGCCACCGACACCGGACCTGCTCTCCCACTCCGGCGGCCGAGTCCTCCATCCGGACCTGCCACGCCTGGCCCTCCATGCCTGGAGGATATCGCACTAGACGACCCCGTCCTCGGTACCGTCCTCGTCGCGGCCAGGAAGGAATCCACCCGTCGCAACTATCAATACAAGTGGCGACGCTTCCTGACCTTCGCTAACGAGAGGAGTGAGCCGGTATCGCCCGCGGGGCTCTCGACCGTCCTGCATTTCCTCCTGCACCTCCGGCAACAGGGGCTGGCGTTTCCATCCCTGAAGGTGTATCTCTCCGCGATCGTGGCATACCAACCGCCACGGTCGGCTGCCTCGGCCTTCTTCAGGAACGATACCGTTAAGCGGTTCCTGAAAGGACTACATCATCTCTACCCGCCGGTATCGCCGCCGCTACCGCCGTGGTCCCTCTCATTGGTGCTCTCGCAGCTGACAAAGCCGCCCTTCGAGCCAATGGCGACCTCGGATGACAGGCTCCTGACCATGAAAACTGCCTTCCTGGTAGCGGTGACCTCAGCGAGGCGAGCGGGTGAGATCACAGCTCTTCGATCCGATGAGCCCTTCACGGTCTTCCACAGGGACAAGGTGGTCCTGAGACCTGACATCTCGTTCCTGCCTAAGGTGGTGTCCAGTTTCCATCTCAACCAGGACATCATCCTGCCTGCCTTCTTCCCGAACCCGACGACACCGTTGGAGCGGTCCCTCCACTCACTGGACGTGCGTCGGGCATTGGCCTTCTACAAGGACAGGACTGCTTCCTTCCGACAGACGCCGCATCTCTTCGTTTGCTATGGGCGACGTCGGAAGGGCCTCAAAGTGTCCACCCAGCGCTTCTCCAAATGGGTGGTGAGGACTATTCAACTGGCGTATGAGCTCGCGAGGAAGCCTCCGCCAGTCCTGCTTCGAGCCCACTCCACCAGAGCTGTGGCTACTTCTGCAGCCCTCCTGCGAGGGGTTGACCTGCATGAACTCTGCCGTGTGGCGACCTGGTCCCAACCGTCGACCTTCGTGCGCCACTACAGGCTCGACTGCCGGTCGCGCAGAGATGCCCGGTTTGGACGTGAGGTGTTGGCTTCCGTGCTGTAGGACCTGACCCGCCGTCCGACCGGTAAGCTACACAGTCTCCTAGTGTATGAAGGCACAGAGACCACGAAGAAGAAGAACAGGTTGCTTACCTGTAACTGTGGTTCTTCGAGTGGTCATCTGTGCCATCATACACACCCGCCCTTCCTCCCCTCTCTTTCAGGTCCCTGTAGGTTCTACGGCGGACGACAGAACTGAGGAGAGACCGTTGCTCGGCGGGAGGAGCATGCGCAGTACCGGCGTGGGGGAGGGGTTCCCGCCAAGCGAACAAGCTCTAGAAGTTTCCGAACGCTACCGCGCAGGCGCTAAAGCTCCTAGTGTATGATGGCACAGATGACCACTCGAAGAACCACAGTTACAGGTAAGCAACCTGTTCGTACTTTTAGCTTGGGAAACAACATGACTAGGGAACAAATTATTTACTGGTTGCTGTTTTTGATATAATTTCACTACAGTGAAGAAGCAGTAAATCTCAAAAGCGCTCCTTTCAGATTTTTTTTACTAATTATATTATACACTGATTATATTATGCACCACTGTCTAAAATACCATCTTCTGCAAGTTAAAGAACACTAGGCTGTGATGCAAAGAACTGCATTACTAGTTCTACATATTGAAAGGATTTCTGTCTCAGCAGACTATGAAGTGAACTATTTTTGAAACTGAGAGGAAATTCAGAAGCAGTTTGTGATAGCACAGCAAATCCTGCAGTGGGATTTAAATAAATATTGACATGTCATTCAGCTGTTGATTACATATGTGTGCTGTAGCAATTGGATTTACATCTAAAAATTGCACAGAACATGCACAAGCTCATGTTCCAGGTTCCAAAGCAAGCTGCTAGTGCAGCCACTTCCTTATGAGGAGGTAGAGCACTGATTATTTATCATACTTGGGTTTTTTTAGTATACATGGTAAATGCATGTTACTGGGGCGGGGTGGAAAACAGAGTCAAACAGTGCTATCTGTATACCAGAATTATTGAGACCAACTGATTGACTCAGCCAAAAACGTTTGTTACGTGTTATGGCTTGAATCATTTCAATGATTGTGATTGTTCTAGTTTGCTTCAGTGTTGTCATACAATGCCCTGGGGGTAACAGGAATAGGTGAGAAATAATAAAATAGCTTTTTGAAGGACATTCTCTATATTTGTATCCCACATTTGCTACTCATTTCAAAAAGTACACAGGCTAGTGAAGGCTTGAAATGTTCCTTCCTTTGTTGTATTTCACATATTTTGACCTACATGGATAGAAAGTGAAAGGAGTAAATAAAGAATCGGAGTCATAAAAGATCTGTTGTCTGTTACTTCTTGAGTTCCCCATTCGTCATTTCCCTTTCACACTAGTGAACTTTCCTAATTTCCTTTTCTAAGGCAGGGACATTCTATTCTGGCTGTGAGGAGATAATCTGACAAACAGCAAGGCTTTTGCTGGCAGTAGTAAGGAAGTCTGAAGAGAACAGAATCCAGGAACTACCCACCAGTGATTGGCAGAATTAAATGAGACACTGTCCTGCTTCTTTGTGGTCCTTACACTATTGTTCATTTACTCCCTTGCCTTGTAGGAATCTCATTACTGAATCATTCTTAAGATTCCTCTTATCTGAATGGGAAATAGCAGGTGTTCAAACAAGAATTAAACGACGAATAAGTTAATTCATGTTACACCATGGGAAAGCTTGCATTTTCTAACACAGCTATAATGTGTCCAGATGATTGAATTAAGCACTTATAGAATGCATTTCTTCTTCTTCCTGCTTTTTGCTGCAGCAGGTATACTTCAGTTTCATGAAATAGATGTGTTCCTGGGTATTAATTCTTTAACCAAAAATTGGGTACCAGAGGCAGAAATAACATGAAACAAATAGAGATAAGTTCCTAAACCCCCTCCCCCCAAAAAAGATGTGTATGCCTGCATGGAAGAGGCAAGGTAAAGAGAAGCTGCCTCAAGAATCCCTTATGCATTTACAAATAGCAAAACCATTCATATCACAGAAGTTTCATTTGCCCATATCCTGTTCATACAAACTTTGTATAACATAGCTATCAGGGTTACTGTTGCAAAATCATATTTTTTTGAACTTGCTTTAGTGGCTTGTCCATTTTCCAGATACAAAAGAAGGCATAATTATTTTTAAAAGCAAGAAATGAAGTTACAGTAGAGTCCCAGTTATCCGACCTGCGGTTATCCGATGCTCCGGATTAACCGACGTCGCAGCTTCCTGGGGGCGTGGCTGCAGGCATTTCCGCGCCCCCAGACACGCCCGACATGCCCCCAGACCCGCCCCGACAAGCCCCCAAAATGGCGGCCGCCACGGGGCTCTGTGTCATCCGACATTTCAGTTATCCGACCCTGTGCCCGCCGGTTTAGGTCGGATAACCAGGACTCTACTGTATAAGTATGGCATGAAAATTACATTGTGTCTAAAAAGGGATGTTTAGGTATAATTTAGAAAAGGAAGAGTTATTTCAGGCAGTTTACAGTAGGCTGTATTCTCAGTAAAATTTGTTCATGAGTTCTCTGAAAAATATAAATATAAGAGATGGCTTTAGAAAGCATAACTGTGTAAACTAGAAATTAAGGTTATTTTGCCTCCACAGTGTGTTTTGTTAGTTTAAAAAAGTTTTTAAAAACATTTTACTTGATAGGAGTTGAAAACATCTTTTATCATTTTCTCTGTAGTTGTCATATGCCCTCCATAATTTCCTTTAAGTCATAAGTGTTTGTTAGATAAAACAGATACAATTTGCATAAATAATCATAAAATATAATATAAAAATATTTATATTTAGTGTTGTCTCTTTGGAAAGTGATAGCATTTGTATTTTTTGTTTCAGATACGATTTCATGAAAACACACCCAGCTGAGGTGATGCATTTGGCAGTGGTTGCCTGTGGTGAGAGGTTGGAGGAGACTGTTACTATGTTGAGATCAGCCATTATTTTCAGCATCAAACCTCTACAGTTCCACATTTTTGCAGAAGACCAGTTGCATCATGACTTCAGAGAAACAGTAAGTATTCAGCTGACATTGTACTGTTAACTACTAACATAATTGCTTAAAGTTAACTTTACTTCTTTGACTATATTTCCCTGCTACCCTGTCTGCATGTTTGGGATAAAAGAATTTTGCTCCTGCTTGGAAATAAAACTCTAAATTGTTGCATGTGTATGTGTTCTTAGTTGGGATAAGGTGTATCTTGGATGAGCAAAAAGTATATAACCCAAGTGTTTTGACAAGTTTTCTGTAGTCAGCCTCTGGTGAATCTGTATTGTCCAAGCCCTCTGCCTAATCTTTGAGTGCTCTACAACATTCAGGAATCACCTGAAGGTTGTAGAGTACTCTTTACCCTTTGCTAACTGCAAAATGTAAAGAAAAGTGGTGGCTTGGTCACTGCACGAACAAACCAATAATCGCCTATTCAGAGGTTTCTTTACAGAGCCTCCTTCTACCCCACTTATGCATCTCTGAATGGATGGGGAAGCAGTGTCAACTCTGTGTTGTATTTATCAGGAGCAGTGAGTACCAGCTGAAGCTAATTTTACCCTACCACATCCAGTTCCAAATTGGAGCAGGGAAGCAGAGGAATATTGCTGTAATTTTGTTGGCATTTCACTATTTTTAACAATTAATGTTCGCAATTTGAACATAGCATTTCCTTTCTGGTAATGAAATGTTTGTGTGAAATCACTCCCCATTTCAAAGATGCAGACATGTTGGAGAGGTCAAGTAGACATTTTGGTTTCTTTTCTCAGCTGGCTAATTCTACAAATGTTCTACTGGGGATCTGAATTTGACACCAGTAGCACTGCTTCTAATATATGCCAGTTGCCCTGTGGGAAAGAGAGAAGATACAGGCAATTTTCATTTCCAAGAAATCAGCCAATGGTGTATTGTATAACTATTTGGTGTTCACAATTTCTAATTGCCAGTTGCTTTTCTACAAACAAATTTTGAATGGTCTTTGGTTTAAGCTTACTCTCTCTTTTATTTATGTCTGCCATTGAGTGGAAGCTGTTGTTGCTCCAAAATACTCTTCACCCCTAGTCAGGTATAATAAACCTGTAAAGAGAGTAGTTGAGTCAACCCAGGTTTATGTTCAGTTAATTATTTAACTCATGATCATGGTAAGATGTAAAATTCACATGTTGGAAGTAGGAAAAGAAAAAGCTCACAAAGGTTATGTGACACTCCTTCATTAGCCACTGAATCTAAAGTCTTGTCTTGATTTCTAGACTTTTAGTTTGTTTTGGTTTAAATTTCATAATCCACCTGCCATTACCCTAAAACCTTTAATCTCTGACTATGCTTATATTTATCTCTTCCCGTGAGTAATAAATAAAAATAACATTGAAGAAGAAAAACATTGCCAATACTCATCTATTCCACTAAGTGACTTCAGGTTTATTAGTAGCAGATGGAGCTTCTAATGGGGTGTCTGTATCTTTTTATTACGTTTTAAATGGATTTTTAAAACAGTTTTCAACTTGTTTTTTAAACAGAATGGTTGTTTCCTCATTTATAACTTTGGTATATTAATAGTTGTTTAGCTGTATTCTGTTTTAATTTGTTGTAAGCCACCTTGAATCCTTTGCTGGGAGAAAGGCAGGATATAAATTAAATAAATAAATAGCCTTATTTTAAAGTATTACTTTTAAAGTATTAATTAGTGTTACAGTTTTCAAAACTGTACTGTTTTATAGCCAAAGTGAGAAGTGGATTTGTAGGAAATTAGTGACTGCTTAGTTGGGATTTTTTAATCATGTTGTCATATATCTTTAATAAAACACTAACATTTGTAATAATTGTTTTTCAGCTTGATAGTTTGGCATATCAAGAAAAATTTAATTATACTTTATACCCCATCTCATTTCCAACTGAGAATGCAGCAGAATGGAAGAAACTGTTCAAGCCCTGTGCTTCTCAAAGGCTTTTCCTGCCAGTAAGTGGTGTAATGGTGGTCATGGCAAAATTTGTAATATTTTAAATATGCTTATAACCTGTATTATTTAAAATAAATGTAGTTTCAATGCATCAATTTGATTTATTTGATTTCTGTCAGTGGGAGGGAAGTGTTGCTTGACTTGGCTGAGTGGAAGACATATTACATGAATACATAGTAGCCCGAAGTCTATCTGAGTCTTAAGTAAGATATCAAATCAAATTTTATTACGGCAAATAGCCAACAAATAAGTAAGATATTGTACCTTTCCTCATGTCTGTTGAAATGAGGAATTAAGTATGCATCTGAGAGCTTTTAATGAGGCAGTGCTTTTGGCATGCAAAAAGTAGGAACTACATACATGCTGTCATACATGGTTATGTACAAGCACATATATGTGATTGTCTGTGGTAAAATGAAGAGGTAAATGCAAGGAGCTTAGTAAATAAAAACAATAGTGAAAGGGAGTCCTTTTCTGTTTTCCACATTGTATTTATGCTTTTTCATGATTCTCCAAAAGAGACTAAATTAAACTTTGAGAGCAAAACATTTACAGTACTAACTTATTTAGAAATATTTACTTCCCTATTTCTTCCCAGAGTTCTTAGCAGCCTCCAAAATTAAAAACAATAAACCAGAAAACTAATAAAATCTTTAACAGTATAACATAACTAAATGAAGAAAATGACATCAAATTATCTTCTTTCTTAGGTCTGGGTACCACTGAATTCAAGAGTGTGGTGAATCATCATAAATTCATACAGCTTGTTCTTATTTTTTATGTTGCACAGTGAATTCATAAATGTGAAAAATAGAGATTAAAAGAACATTTGTTTAAATAGCTATATATTGAAAGGAACAGTGATAAATGGATATTGAACTTACCACAATAGTTTGTTAATCAAATTAATGCTTGATCTAAAATATTGTTTCTAAAATCTCTTTTCCTTTATAGCTAATTCTCAGTGATGTGGACTGTTTGCTGTATGTTGACACAGACATTTTGTTCTTAAGACCTGTTGACGATATTTGGTCCTTCCTCAAAAAATTTAATTCTTCTCAAATTGCTGCAATGGCACCTGAACATGAAGAACCTCGTATTGGGTGGTATAATCGCTTTGCTAGACACCCGTATTATGGAAAAACTGGAATAAATTCTGGAGTAATGTTAATGAATATGACTCGTATAAGAAGAAAATATTTTAAGGTATGAGAGATGGCTTCTACCCTAGTTTTTCAGTACTTTTTTTGTCTAAAAATGTGTGCTTACCATTTCCCTTGATATGTTTCACTATGATCTCATAGTTTATAGATACAGACTTTTCCAGTCCTGTCTCTTAGTTTGTCCTGATGAAAGTTTTTCTTGCTTATTCATAGTTTTCTCTACCTGGTTTTTCCTAGTGATTTTCCTTTATAGTATTCTTTCATATCTCATTGTCATGGAAAATAAAATGACATTGTTTTCTTTTTATGTAGCATCCTGCTGAAGGAATAATTGATATTGTACTTAAGATGAGTGTAGACTCCATACTAACCAGAAGGTGGTGCTACAAGACCACCTAATAAGCTTCCAATGTTATTGAAATACAAAACCCCTCTGTTTTGTGTATATGTTTGTGTGGGAGGTCTTAAGCCACTTTCTTAAACAACAAAAAACAACATTTTCATGACAAAAATTACGTTTATATCCTATAGTACAGCTCTTGTTCTGCAAAGATCAAAAAATTAAAATTGGCAAGGATTTTTGCAGGAAAAGGCATAGTTTACAGCTTGCAATTAAATGATGGTTAATGAACAGTACTGGTACAGTGTGACTGTTAAGTGACAAACATGTTCTGAAATTGTTCATTCCACAGGCAGGTAGTTTAATACAGTGCTCTTCATTAGCTTTAAATCTGTAGTTGGCAGTCACAAAATGGCTGACACAGTGTTCCTGGACATAGCCTGTGCCATATGTCAATCGCACTTCCTCCCCTGATTGTTTGCATTTAGAAACAAATAAAATGAAGGTGTGTGGGGTTTTTATAATAGCTAAAATACAGTGGTGGTCCAGCCACCTTGCTCTTATTCTTTCCTGTTCCCAATATGACTGTGGCCCTGCGTAGACTCAGAACATTTTCGAAGGGTAGGGCAGCTGGAGATAGATTTCTACTGTTTCTTCTTCGTGGTCTCTGTGCCTTCATACACTAGGAGCTTTAGCGCCTGCGCGGTAGCGTTCGGAAACTTCTAGAGCTTGTTCGCTTGGCGGGAACCCCTCCCCCACGCCGGTACTGCGCATGCTCCTCCCGCCGAGCAACGGTCTCTCAGTTCTTTCTCGTCCGCCGCCGCGTACGGAAGGTTCTTTAGTTTGTTCCTCTCACGTCGTGCTTGGCTTGCTGTTTTTTTCACGGTTTTACGGACTTTCGGACTGTCTTTGACCTCTCTTTCGGACTCCCCCTTCGGCTTTCGTCTTTTTGGATTTCGGAGTTTGGCGTTTTCTTCGTCTTATGTCCGCGCTCTTTAAGAAGTGCGTGTCCTGCGGCCGCAAGGTTGCCCTCAACGACGGCCATAAGGAGTGTCTCTTCTGTTTGGGCGAGTCCCACAATATCCGGACTTGCCAAATTTGTAGGGATTTTACTCCCCAAACTCTTCGCAACCGCTCCGCGAGACTCAAATCTTTTTGTTGGGAGCAGTCTCTGCGGGCGATAGACGAGACCTCCACTTCCAAGATGGCCGACAAGAAGACGACCACGCCATCGACGGTATCGGCGGCTGCCGTTCCGTCCACCTCGTCGGTATCGGGCTCGGTACCGACGAAAACGCCGATCTTGGCGTTACCGAGGATCCCGAAGCTGTCGGCGGCTCCAAGTCAGCAAAAGGATCCTCGACGGCGAGGAAGGCTGAGGCTCCCCTTACGGAGACGCCTGCAAAAAAGCGCCCTGCTCCGGACGGAGGCAAGGGCAAGGAGAAGGAGAAGAAGAAAAAGAAGAAGGAAAAGAAGCGCTCCCCGGCTGGGGACGCTCAACCTCCTACTCCTCCTCCTACTCAGCAGCCTTCCAAAGGGCGAGGCGAGTCCGTCGACCTCTCGGAGGATGAGATCGAGGACGTTCCCCAACAGCGCCCGGACTCGCCTGTGGCAGACCCTCCAACCCTGGTGGAGGAGCGCCACCGCCCTCTAGCCGTCGCAGGTCGGCCGACCTGCAGCAGAGAGAGCCCTCTGCTTCTCCGGAGCGGCGTTCGACCTCCTTCAGGTCCCGGTCCCGCTCTTCCGAGCGTCCGGTGGCCTCGCCGCCTCCGAGGGAGACAGAGAGGAACAACCTCGCTCGTCTGCCCCCAGATACACCTCGGCGTCCTACGTGGCCAGGTACGCGGGGGAAATTGAGTGGAGAGAGCGCCCGGCCTCCTATCGGTCGCATTCGCCATCGTACCGGGATCGGTACCATCGTGGCCCGAGTCGCTGGGAGACCTTCCGGAGGTCCCGGTCACCTCGTCGACAGCGCGAATCGCGCTCGCCTAGAGGGGACGAGGCTCGGTACCGTCGACGCCGAAGCCGATCTCCGTCGGACCGCCGCTCCTTCAGCCGCTCTCCCCCCCCTTTCGATATCATAGGGCGAGGGAGCCTTCACCACGGTATCGGGCGATATCGCCACCTCCTAGGGTCACGGCAACGGCGACGCGCCCTACGGAGTCGATGGTGACTGAGCGGGCTACGACGACGTCAGCCTGCCAGACTACCCCGGTCACCACCAAGAGGGTGAAATCCGTGGTCAGCCATCCCAAGCGGGACGCTGCTGCTACCACCGCCCCGGCTGCGGAGAAGCCTAGGAAGGCAACACCTGCGGCGACTACGAAGGAGCCGGAGAGCGAGCGGCGAGAGGACTCACCTAGCTCGGAGTCGTACGACTCGAGTGTGGAGTCTGAGGTGTCTGAGGCGGCCTCCCAGGAGTCTCCTCCGTTGGGATTCGGGGACCCGATCCAGATTCTGCTCCAGAGGACGTCCACCAGTTCTCTGCGATGCTGCTCCGCATGGCCACTACCCTTGGCCTTAAGATCGCCGATGCGGAGCCGGAGGACGACGATCCAGCCTTCTCCGTTTTCGAGGAGAAGTGACCTTCCACGGCCCCGCTGCCCCCTCCTGCCCCGGGTACCAGACTGGTGAAGGCCGCCTGGGATAGCCGGCCTCGGCTCAGCCGATACCGCAGCGGTTAGAACACCTCTACTGGGTGCAGAAGGATAACGCCGGTTATCTTTTTAATCACCCTGCACCGAACTCTGTGGTCGTCGAGTCCGCGCAGACGAAGGGCTCCGGCAGGCAACACACCACCCCGCCGGACAAGAGGGCAGGAAGTTGGACGCCTACGCAAGGAGGTTCTATTCGGCTGCCTCCTTGCAGATCAGGCTGTCCAACACTCAGGCTTGCCTCGCGGCATACCTGAAGAAGGTGCTCGATCGCCTGCAACCAGCGATGGAAGCGGTACCGGAGGACATCCGCCAAGCCTCCTCCGTGATCTTCAATGAGGCTATCTCCATCGCTCGGCACCAGATGGCCTCCTCCCGGCACGCTGTGGAGATCGCCCCCCGGGTCATGGCGGGATCCGTCGGCCTCCGTCGCCATGCTTGGCTTCGACCGGCCGACATCCAGGAGGACACCAGAAGGAGGATTGAAGATCTCCCCTTCGACGGTGAAGGCCTATTCAATTCGTCCACAGACGAAGCTTTGGACAATCTCGTCAAGGCGAGACTGACCGCAAAAAAGATTGGGCTGCAGCCGGCCACGCAGACCCGCAGGGCCTCCACCTTCCGACCATCCTGGCGACGATCTTCCACCTCGTCGTTCCAGCTTTCGGCCCAGTCTGGACAGTCGAGACCGTCCTCCGGCTCATCGGCCAGGCGCACGATTAGGCGGCGCCCGCCTTCGTCGAAGAAGTCCTCCTCCGAGACAAAGTCTCGGTTTTGGACGGGCCTGGCAGGACCCACCAATACCCACTCTTCAGCCTACCATCAGCGCTCGGAGACCGACCGACTCTCGCTCGACACCTAGCGGAGTGGCAGTATGTCACTACGGACTCTTGGGTGCTTTCCATCGTCCGTCTTGGCTACGCCATCGAGTTTCTCGATATTCCTCCTCGCGGCGTTTATTACTCCACGCCGTCGAGTCCGGCCCTCCTGGAAGAGATCCAATCCCTCCTCCAGAAAGGGGCTATCGAGCGGCTCCCCCAAGAGGCCAAGACCACCGGCTTCTTCTCCAGGACTTCACGGTACCGAAAGCCGACGGTACCCTCCGGCCGATCCTAGACCTCAGAGGGGGGAACTACTACATCCGCCCCAAAAGGTTCAAGATGGTCACGATACCGTCGATCCTACCCTTCCTACATCGAGGGGACTGGTTCGCCTCCATCGATCTCCGAGACGCATACTTCCATATCGCCATTCGCCCGCAGCACAGACGGTACCTCCGCTTCGCAGTCGACGACACCTGTTACCAGTACAAGGTGCTGCCGTTCGGACTCTCGACTGCCCCAAGGGTCTTCACCAAGTGCATGGCCCCGGTGGTATCCTACCTGCGGACGAAGGGCGCTTCCGTCTTCCCCTACCTCGACGATTGGCTGTTGGTGGCGTCCTGCAAACAGAGACTTTACCACGACGTCCACATGACGTTGTCACTCCTACCCGCCTTGGTCTACGAGTGAACCCGAAGAAGTCCCACCTCGAGCCGGCGAGGGTCTTGGACTTCATCGGGGCGACGCTCGACTCGACCTCCGCCAGGGCGTACCTACCAGAGTCTCGGCACAACTTCATCCGGGCCGCCGCTCACGCTCGTACGGCCCCGACGTTATCTGCGAGAAGCGTCCAGCAGCTCTTGGGCTACATGGCTGCGACGACCGCTGTGACATATCTCGCCAGGCTGAGAGCAAGACCTCTTCAACACTGGTTCGTCCGCATATTCGACCCCCTGCGAGACGAACAGACACTCCGACTGCAGCTGCCGGGAGACGTCCGCTCATCCCTCCGATGGTGGCAGTCGGGGACGCAATCTCATGTCGGGGATGCCTTTCCAACAGCCGACACCGAAGGTGACGGTAACGACCGACGCCTCCCTGTATGGATGGGGTGCCCACTGCGGCGATCTCAGAGTCCGCGACAGATGGACCGACGACGAGACCGCTCTCCATATCAACGCGCTGGAGCTGCTCGCCGTCTGGAAAGCCCTACGGGCGTTCCGCCATGCCGTGGCGGGGCGCACGGTCCTGATTCTGACGGACAACACCACCGCCGTCTGCTACATCAACAGACAAGGTGGGACTCATTCCACGACCCTGCTCGACATCGCGCTCGGCCTGTGGGAATGGTGCATTCGCCTGCACACGCATCCCGTGGCGGTTCACCTGGCCGGGCAGGAGAACACCACGGCAGACGCCCTCAGCAGGGACACCTCATCCCATCACGAATGGTCTCTCTCCGGAGAGGCGTTCGGGGCTGATTCGGGACCGCTGGGGCGAACCATCGATCGACCTCTTCGCGACCAGGGAAAACGCGAAGTGTCGCCGATTCTGTTCCAGAGCGGGCCACGATCGTGCCTCCATCGGGGACGCTTTTCCCGTTTCCGTGGACCGGGGAACTCCTCTACGCGTTCCCGCCGTTCCCGCTGCTCGGCCGGACGATATCGAAGATCCTCGCCGACCGAGCCGACGCGATCCTGGTAGCCCGTACTGGCCGAGGCAACATTGGTTTGCACCCCTGCTACAAGCCGCGCGAGACGACCTGCTCCGGTTGCCACCGACACCGGACCTGCTCTCCCACTCCGGCGGCCGAGTCCTCCATCCGGACCTGCCACGCCTGGCCCTCCATGCCTGGAGGATATCGCACTAGACGATCCCGTGCTCGGTACCGTCCTCGTCGCGGCCAGGAAGGAATCCACCCGTCGCAACTATCAATACAAGTGGCGACGCTTCCTGACCTTCGCTAACGAGAGGAGTGGCCGGATCGCCCGCGGGGCTCTCGACCGTCCTGCACTTCCTCCTGCACCTCCGGCAACAGGGCCTGGGGTTTCCATCCCTGAAGGTGTATCTCTCCGCGATCGTGGCATACCAACCGCCACGATCTGCTGCCCCGGCCTTCTTCAGGAACGATACCGTTAAACGGTTCCTGAAAGGACTTCATCATCTCTACCCGCCGGTATCGCCGCCGCTACCGCCGTGGTCCCTCTCGCTGGTGCTCTCGCAGCTGACGAAGCCGCCCTTCGAGCCGATGGCGACCTCGGATGATAGGCTCCTGACAATGAAAACTGCCTTCCTGGTAGCGGTGACCTCAGCGAGGCGAGCTGGTGAAAATCACAGCTCTTCGTTCCGATGAGCCCTTCACGGTTTTCCACAGGGACAAGGTGGTCCTGAGACCTGACATCTCGTTCCTGCCAAAGGTGGTGTCCAGTTTCCATCTCAACCAGGACATCATCCTGCCTGCCTTCTTCCCGAACCCGACGACACCGTTGGAGCGGTCCCTCCACTCCCTGGACGTGCGTCGGGCATTGGCTTTCTACAAGGACAGGACTGCTTCCTTCCGAACGCCGCATCTCTTTGTTTGCTATGGGCGACGTCGGAGGGGCCTAAAAGTGTCCACCCAGCGCTCTCCAAGTGGGTGGTGAGGACTATTGAACTGGCGTATGAGCTCGCGAGGAAGCCTCCGCCAGTCCTGCTTCGAGCCCACTCCACCAGAGCGGTGGCTACTTCTGCGGCCCTCCTGCGAGGAGTTGACCTGCATGAACTCTGCCGTGTGGCGACCTGGTCCCAACCATCGACCTTCGTGCGCCACTACAGGCTCGACTGCCGGTCGCGCAGAGATGCCCGGTTTGGACGTGAGGTGTTGGCTTCCGTGCTGTAGGACCTGACCCGCCGTCCGACCGGTAAGCTACACAGTCTCCTAGTGTATGAAGGCACAGAGACCACAGAAGAAGAACAGGTTGCTTCCCCTGAACGGGGTCTTCGAGTGGTCATCTGTGCCATCATACACACCCGCCCTTCCTCCCCTCTTTCTCAGGTCCCTGTAGGTTCTACGGCGGACGACAGAACTAGGGGGAGACCGTTGCTCGGCGGGAGGAGCATGCGCAGTACCGGCGGGGGGGAGGGGTTCCCGCCAAGCGAACAAGCTCTAGAAGTTTCCGAACGCTACCGCGCAGGCGCTAAAGCTCCTAGTGTATGATGGCACAGATGACCACTCGAAGAACCACAGTTACAGGTAAGCAACCTGTTCTTCTCAGCCACCTGTCAAAACTGGGGAGGAGTGGGAAAAGTTGTTAACTAGTAAACATTGACAATTGGAAAGAACAGTAGAGAGCAAAAGGACTTGCTTTTGTCATCAGCAGTTTGTCTTTACACTGAACGGGTGCTTTATCACTGACAGTGCCCACCAGATTTTGGGAATGGGTTTCCTCAGAGCAGACATTTTGTGATTTCACTCTCAAAACTTTCTCAAAATTTAAAAAGTACACAAGAGCACAGAAAGGTTACAGAGTTATGGCTTAAATGGTCATAAAATGAAAGCATGATGTATTTTCCCTTTCCCTTCTCCCATTTTCAAAGAAAGAGTATTCATAGATGGACTTTAGCAGGAAAGAAATGTTTAGAGCAGTTCTGCTCCCCACATTGGGTTGAATCCAGGTTGCAGGCAGTTGAGGTACAAACAGCTATTTACTCTGAAGAAACCATCCAGTCAATTGCCAAATGCAGAAATGGTGTCATGCAGAATTTGGCATTCACTCACCAAGAAAATATCACGTTTACCTTCTGGGTACACACTTTGCCAGTATTAAACAAGTGAACATAAACTTCTAATTGTGTGTGTGTATATATATATCTTTAAAAAGATAATAAAACAAAAAGACCATTGTAGTCTCAGCTCCACATCTTCAGCTGTTCTCTGTATTTTTGTAGAAAACGCCTCTTAAACTCTGAAGGGAGAAAGCTTCTATGTGGCCCCATATTATCGTCATTTTCTGTCTACATAGAAATTAGAAAGAGAGAGTGAGAGAGTATGTGTACATATTCACTTGAAAATACCTTTTTCAAGATCCAGGGCTTTTGAAACTTGTAAAATGGGGATACAAAGCCATCTTTAAAGACTTTTTGCACATGATGTAAGCAAAAGCAGTGTATTCCAAAGCAAACTTTATGTATTTTGTGTGTGTGTGTGTGTATTTTTAAAGCAACCATCTTTTCAAAATGTGGCCTGGAGCCATGCACAGTTAAAAAAACAAAACAAAACCTAAAAACTGTTTCAGATAGATAACAAAGTCCTCGCAGCCTCCAAGTGTGCCCAGAGGTGCAAGTCTTTATCTGCCTCCTAAAGGTGATCAGAGATTGCCTGAGGCAACTCTTATTAGAAGAGATTTCCAGAGGGTGGGTGCCATCAAATAGATGGGATGTGTCCCTGGAGCATCATATGGGAATAGTATCATATGGGCAGAATAGTAGAAGGCAATGTTGGGCTTTATAGGTGATAATCAGCATACATATTGGACCCTGAAGATCATAAAAAGCCACACTAAATGCACAAAAGGTAGTGCTGCATTTCATGCCTAAGTGCTTATGCCAGCATTTCAGACTAAGCAGCTTCCCTTAAAGGGCCCTGCAATAATTACTCTTGGAAATAATTCATCTTCTGAAGCAAGGATGGGGAAATGGGTGTCCCTCCAGTTGCTGATGGACTACAGTTATACTACTAGTACTGATGGGAGTTGTTGTCTAGCAGTGTTTGAAGAGCTACATAGTGCTATCTGCTATTCTGTATTATTTATTTTATATCCTCCCTTCCTCTCAGTATGTGGCCCAAGGCAGTTCAAAAGGAATCTTGCAGTGATCTATTTGCCTGAGATAAATGACAACTGTTTTCAAAAATATCTCTTTCCAACCCTCAACTTAGGTTGCTTGTAGCTTGGAAATATATTATGATTGGGCAACTGACAAAAGTATTGTATGGTTATTTTTTTTCTTTTTTGTACTTCTCCTAAAAGAGCACTTCCCAGACTAGTTGATGTGAAATTCAGCAATTATTTTTTCCATGGTACCAGGAAGCAGTACCATATTTGTGCCCAAGTGTTTCTTTCTTTCTTGGAAACTCATCCGGAGCCATCAGTCAGTGGTTCAGGGACTGGCACTGGCCCATGGGTCACCACTTTGAGTAGCATTTTATTTTTTTTAAGATTCATTTGTTTGAGACAACTGAAGATATGTACTTGCTGGATTTAGCTGGAGATGTTCTGTTTTGTTTGTTTGTTTATTTATCTGTGGAAAGAAGCTTGAATTTCTGAATCCATTCAGCCTTTCTTACATTATTGTTCAACTCTTGTTTTTGACATTTATGTTTCCAAAACAAAGTTAAAGGCTTTGAGGTTATGGTATTTCAATGTTAAAAGAAGACTCCTGGGTATTGTCTTATATATCTAACATTGGTTTTATGTTTTGGATGTTGAAGAATGATATGACAACAGTTCGGTTACAATGGGAACAAATTCTCATGCCACTGCTGAAAAAATACAAGTTGAATATAACTTGGGGTGATCAAGACCTTCTGAACATTATGTTCTTTCATAACCCAGGTATGTTCCTCTGTGTGTTCGTGTGTGTATCTTTTAAAAGGAATGCTACTGAATCACAGAATGTTCTTATTTGAAATTTTAGAGGTTTTTTTTTGGTATGTTCTTAAAGATTTCTATGCTTATCAGTTTAATCAAACCATCCAATCTGCTCCAGTTCAGTCTAATTTGAATATAACAGTCTGCTTAAGAAAGGTGTATTTATTTTTGTTGTGATGGTAATATGTTTAATGAACATGTTAGAAATAAGGAACCTTCAGCACCCAGGCTAGATGCAGCTTTCAAGGGCTCAGTCATAACAGATTGGACACTTTCTCTCCAGTGATTGGAGTAAGAGGCCATTTAAGGCCTGGGAAGCTCTTTCAGTCAGCTGAACACTAGTTTGTAGTCTGGAAAGCTGTTGCACTTTTTTAACTCTGATGCCCTTAGCTCTTTCTCTGTCCACAGATATCTCCCACCACATAAAGACTGAACACAAATTTAGGTTGAAAAATATTATCTCTGTGTGTCAGGACAGCATAATATTAGTGCAGGTTTACTGTTTAGTTCTTCCCATAAAACCAGCTGAGGCAAAACAAAGGAAAGCAAAAAATAGTGACTAGAGTACAGTGATACAACCAAAAACGTGTCTTTCTTTGGTATAATATGGTTACTCATTTCTGATGTAATCATTTGATGACTGATGCAATATGATCTAGTCATCTGATGGTAGGCAGCCAGAAACAATGGATAGTGACACTCCCAGGAGACTGGATTCTCAAGTGGCCTCATGTGAATGGCCAGTGAAATCTCTCTTCTCGTTGGAAGGGAAGGGAATTGTTAACAGCTAGTAGTTGAATTTGTCTCTGATAGCACTCATTGCGACTGAATGTAGCATACAAGGTGGGTCTGGAGATGTGAAAATTAGGCTGCTTACAATGTCTTCAATAAGGGTGAACCTCTCTCCAGCCATTCTTATGCTGTGTTGATGTTGTTCCTAGTTGAGAAATGCCCATAAAATGCTCATAAGAGAGAAGGAGGGAGAACCTCTGCTCTCAGTATTAAATAGTCTATAGACATTCATTAGAGTTAGGGGCACAGGACCCTCACAAAGGTGGAAAAATCACAAATATCATAGTGTATGTGTCTGTGGGAAGGGGGACAAGGCATGATGGGGAGAATGGGGAACCAGGGTCCAAGCTATGTCAGGGAAAGGAGAAGGTGGCCCTATACTTCCTCTCTCTTACTCACCTCTTTCTTTGGGTGTGGGTGGGCATCAGGACAGAGTTTGTGGTACTAAGATTGGGCTGCGACCAGAGGTGGGTTTTTAAAGGGATGTGCAACCTGATAGGAGTTGCTGAGAAGGAAGGTTCCCCTGGAAAAAGAGCACCTGAGGTGAGGGGCAGGGGTTTGAGAAACTCCGAGATAATCAGATCAGTCAAAGTCAAGCCTGCAAACATGAAGGGCCAACTGTAGTTCTTATCTAAATAGATAAATACCTGTGGAAGAATATGTTTTGTGGATGTCTGTAATGACACAGATACCTGTGTGTTTGACACACAGAAGTAATGTTAAGGTTTAGTTTCTTACAATGGTTATACAATATATCTGCCTGTCAATATTTCCTGAAATGATTATGAAAGAATCTCCTGAAGATGCTAATATGCTATAAGATGAGTATATTAGTGTTTCACACAAATTGCAAAATTAATGCTTTACATGAATTGCAAAATCACAGTATATATAACCTGTGTGCCTAGACAATGAGTAGTCTGTGTTCCTTCCCAAAGGCAGTAGTCTGTACATATGTATGTCTATGTTTGTCCATTTTGATAAATAGCCTAAAAGATTATTGAGCTACCTGCTCGTCCTCCCATGTAAAAATATCCTGCATGACCAGTGCTTAAGTGAAGTGTTGATGCTAAATCTTCCTGTTTAAACTATACTGTTGTTCATGAAACAGATACAGGGTAGCTAACAAATGAGGAAGAACTGTCTGTCACTCACACTTTTGAGATAGGATTGGGGAACCATACCTGTTTCACCTCGCCAGATTTGGATTTGGCTGGTTGACCAAAAATGGTCTTCACCCCATATAAAAAGTTTAACTACAGCACAAAAAGGAAGGATGCAACCAGTTCACAGTTTGTCTGTAATAGATGTATTGTATGAATTTTGCATTCTTTTTTGTTTTTCTGCACAGAAAGCCTTTTTGTTTTTCCCTGTCAATGGAACTATCGGCCTGACCACTGTATTTATGGAAGCAACTGCCAGCCAGCTGAAAAAGAAGGAATCTTCATCCTTCATGGAAACAGAGGTGTTTACCATGATGATAAGCAACCGGCTTTTCGAGCTGTGTATGATGCAATTAAAAATGTAAGCATTTTGATTTCTAATTTCATTTATAGATTAGCATCTTTATGAACATTAACTTTGATGACAGAGGTTGAAGTCAAGTGACCCTCTAGAAGTTTTTGGACTGTAACTCTTAACAGCACTAGCCTTCATATACAGTGGTGAGGGTTACTAGGAGTTGTGCTCTAACAGCATCTGAAAAGCTGTATGATTTCCATCCCTGTTTTAGGATTAAAAATAATTGTTTGAAATTTAATTCCATCCTTTTTATGTAAGACCCTTTTAAACATGTGTATAGGAATATGTCTTGTAGTTCCATCTGTATTTGACTCAGAATTATCAATATCAATAGGCAAAGTGTACATTTTAAAGATTTTACAGTGAATCATAATAGACAATCCATAGAGGATTTTATTGTCAAGGAACAGTTAAAAACAGATAGTGTTAAAGAAATTTTAAAAGGAAGTAAGAGCATGAGCTTGTAATTTGCAATGTATAGATTTAGTCTAGGGACTGATACAGAAGGTTCCAGGCACACTGGTTTCCTTTGGGCAGAATGATGGAAGGGTTGCATATGTTCATAGTCTTCAGTATTGCACTATATGGAGAGAATTCTGGATGGTCTTAAACTGGATTAAATCTGAACTTCATAACGTAACGAATGAAACATGTAACGTTTGGCTCGAAAGCACAAAATTAGGCCCTAGAGCGTAGTGTGACATAGTGCCATAATGAATGCATGTGCTAACCCAATCTATACTGTTTGGAAAAAGTGGGGCTACTGAACATGCTGTGACAGTTCTTCTGTTCCTTTTTCATTCCTGAAACTAGTTAAATGATGCTTAGATTTTATTTCTCTCCAACTCTTTTTCCTGTCTCATGTCTGTATAATTTAGCGACTTTAATTTGTGCTGTTTATAATGTATAAGTGCAAGTACAAGTCTTTCATGCTTGGGATAACTGTTCAGCTTTCTTGTTTGGCAAATAAGGTTTCTAATAAACTATTTATCAGTATTTCAGCATACTCACTGAAGAGCTGTAAAATGAGGCAATGTTCCTTATTTTAATGTTCATGCTATCTTGTATATAACCTTCAAAGATCAATAGTATATTTTAATGGTGCTTTGTTGCATGTTGTCATGTAGGTATAAAAATGAAGAAGAGTACTGTTGGGGGCATTAGAATACACTACGCAAAAAGAAAATGTGGTCTCATAAAAATACAATTTCTTTGTTCCTTAGAGTATTTCCAGAAAAAAATAGTAAGAAAAGAAAACCTCTCAGCATTATTTATGATCAGTTTTAGTTTATGCATAATGCTCAGAAAAGATATACATCAGTACTGACCCAAAGCCAGCAAGATTAGCAAAATTATTTTATTTTGAAATGTTGGGTTTGCATATCACTTGGCTTTTAATGTAGTAAAATAACTTGTAACTCTGGAGTAATATCTGTTTTTACTTCAAGTTCCCATTAAATACGATGTGTGCTAGTTCATAATTCAGTTTAATGAAAGTGTCCCATTTTTAACAGTACTGTAGATTATTCTTTTTGTACTGTTTCAATTGAATAAGAACCATATATTATTTTAATGAATGGCATACTAAGATAATTATACATATTTCAGGCAGAAGTTTCAATATGGCAGGCATGTGATCATATAAATTAACCCTTCAATTTAGGTGTCTGACAGTCATTTTTAGATTTGTTTGCTGGAATGTTTATGTTGTTTTTTAAAGATTTTTTTTCCTTCTGGGCTGAACCATTTTGCATTCATTTAAGTTGACAGTAATTGGATGTTTTGAGTACAAAATGCATCACAGACTTGCCAGCGGAGGATTTTATATATTGCTTTGCATAAAGAATGTCCACATGTTATTAGTTCTTGTCTATGTGTCAATCAAATTTAGAAGTCAGAGACATTTAGAAAACAATATTTAGTTCAGCGATGGAAAGCAGTTTCAGAAGCAGTTGACTGTTGGTTTGACATTATTAATACAGCATTTCTAATTTATTTTTCCAGTACACATTTGGTGATGACCTGGTGCACACCTTGCTATTGCCCCTTGAACTGGAACTACAAAAGACCCAGCATACTTACTGTGGAAGAATATACAAAGTGTTCATAAAGCAGCTAACAAAAAGCATACAGGACTCTGTCATTAGAAGATCTAAAAGAAGGTGATCATTTCAGGCCCTCCAGACTTCTGCATTAAATAGGACACATGCAGGAGAATATATGATGCCTGAAAGATGTTCATGAAAAAAAGGGCATATTGCTTGAAGAAGTTGCTACTTTATATGGCCAGATCTGTCTCCCAATGTGAAGATACTGTTCATCTTGAAGAGTTCTTTGCAGGAGGAAGCATAACGTAGTGAATGCGTGAAGTTCTTTTTAGTACACATTGTCACTACAGTAAATAAGAGTGTTGCTGAGTTTTGTATTCAGGTTTATTCTACATAATTCAGTTGTTAGTAAACCTCAAATGAGTCCGATAAAAATGAAGGCCTTTATACTTCAGAAATGACTGTACTTTGTCATATCTGATCTAAAATTCTGCTAAACTGTGAATATAGCAATAATGGAGTCAGCACTAACCTCACTTTAAAAGTGTGACAACAAGTTGTTTACAAAGCTCAGAAATTATTCTGTTTTCCAAGGAATGTGATGTGACTGATGACAATCAATATGTGCCTTTTTTTATCTCTTGTTTTAAAATATTTTGACAATCATGTTTATATAGCTATAAACTGCACAGGATATATAGGAATTCCACTCTAAACTGAAATATATGGTGGAAATAAATCATTTTTCCTCTATGTTTAATTGTATATTTCTGTAAACAAAGCATCTGGGATCTAAACAGCCAGGTAGGCATGCTGAAAAGCTCAGTATGAGCATGCCAGGAGAACCTTCTTCTTCTCTTTCCATGCCTCACTTTGAAATATTGCAAACTGAATTTGGAAGTTTCAGTTGTTTGGGCACAAAGTATCTGAACCACAGAGGCTGTTTGTTGATTGAGAATTACTAGCTCAGAAACCCTTAGGTATACAGAGCTTACATGTTTTCTTTTGGGTTCTGGCCAGTATTCTAGCATAATTGAACCATATTACCAAAATGCTATGGCTAGATTAAAAAAAAAAAAACCTAACAAAGGTAGAATGTAATCATGAATGCTTACAATATTGTATTTAATTATATTTGAGTAAGATTTTTCTATGACTTTACTGGACATTTCTGGAAGGAAAACTCATGTTGTGAAACATGCTGTAGTTTTTTAAATGAAGTACTATGCTAGTATATGGATCTTAATATTTGAACCCTAGCACATTCTTGTTCTTTACCAAAATCCACTAAATCATAGGCTAATGCTTTTTAGATTATTATATTACTCATCTTAACTGGCCAGTTCGCTTACAAATTACTGTTTGCATATTTTGCAACAAAGCTTTAAAATATTTGGCCAGAGTCTGTGCAGTTGTAAACCTCTTATTTCAGTGAGCCGTGGTGGCTATTCTATTATGTGGCACACTGGTTATAATATTTCTTTAGAAGAGCATTTTTAGCTCTAATAAGTAAAATATTCTATTCCCTAAAATGCAACTTTTATTATAATAGTTACTGTAATTATATACATAGTGGGAATAAAGTTGCTAATGCCTGAACATAGAGGGCTATACAGATGAATCCAGCTTGTTTAGAAGCTTTATGTAAGGTATAATATGAGATGTCTGGTCAGCACCTCTGCAGCAGTTACTCACAGTTGCTGAAAACTTGGGACACAAAACATGCAACATATTCTTCATTTTGTTTGTTCTAGCTGCTAATCTGTAATAGAAACAATTGAGTAAAGTATGTATTCGGAGCTTGGAAAGTTACTCATTCCCGTTGTTTAGTACAGGTTTTGAAAAGTAACCCTTTGCTGTTATTCACTGCGATGCTGGAAAAGTGGCTTGTTATCTTACTTGTTGCACTGCTCATTAGTTTTATATTATTTTCTGTTAACTTTTTTGGAAAAACTCCCTCAGGATTGATAAGACAATGGCATAAAACTTGAAAAATTGCTGTCAAAATGTTGCTGAAAGACTCTTTTCAAGTAACATTTGAAAGCAACAAGAAAAAAAAAATCACTTTTTAAACCAGTAAGTAGTATCATTCACTTCATTCTTTATACCAGTAACTTTGTCAAGAACTTTATTCTTTAAATCAGTAAGTAGCTTTTTGAATGCATCTTTGTTACAGCCTTGTTACCCAAAGAAATAATTAACTACAGGTCACTACATTATTTGTAACTTGTTGCCATCAAGCTCTCAACTTAGTGCAGTGCACAACCCTCACAGATATGCTGTTTGTAAATTAAGTGTATTCTGGAAAATAATGCTGCAGTGTAGCCCTTCAGTGCCAATGTTTCTGTTCATGGTTCAGTCCACCCGTTCCCTCCAGGCAGGACCTTCCACTTCCAATCCACCTCACACTTTTACTCTTTCTTTCCCAGTTTTGCAATTAACATTCAACTTTCTGTGGCTGCTTTGCTCGTTCCTTTTCAGTGGACTCTTGGTGGGAAGATTTTAGGGTTATATATAGAGATCCCCTCTATTTGCCGGCTCACTTTTCACATTTTCAGTTACCCATAGACCAGGCATATTAAATGGAAAATACTGGTGTCTGGCTGACAGCACTCACATGGCTTGCTCTGGGTAGTATGGGGACTCCCTATGGTCCTTGAAAAGCTAGAAACAGCTCTAGCATCACCAGAAGTGGCTCTCTAGCTTTGCAGGAACTGCAGAGAAGATTTATACTGCAAAGCTAGAGTGTTCTATACTATCCATGGTTTCAGGTGAGGGGTATTGGAAGGTATCTTCCATGGATAAGGGAAAATTTCTATATTATGGATATATATATAATTTTTCTCAGACTCATACTTGGACACTCAGGATTTTCCTTAGGACATTGATATCTCTCTTTAGCTTCTTAGTCCTCGCTTCTTTTTCTTTTCCTTTCTCCCCCCCCCTTTTTTTTTTGGTTCCAAGATAACCAGTATTCACCACCTCAGTTGACTATTAAATAGCTAGTCATTAACTGGTGGAGATTAACTATTCATTCTACATTTCTGAGTTTACTTGACAAAAGCTAGGGTGATGTAACTTCAATTACTGGGCACCCTTCACAAATATGTAAAAGGGGAGATCAAAGTACACTCCATTATTTTAAGAAATAATGTAGTAATTGACTGGAGCTCACTTAATCCTCTTTATCTATCTTTTAAAATGTTCTGATACGTTAGTTCTTGTGGCTGATAACTCTTGAAGTACAGACATCTCTCCACATTTGCTAGGATTAGGGGCAGAGGACCCCCGTGAAAGTGAAAAATCCGTGAGTAACTCTAGGCCCTCCCAAACCATATTTAACACATATGATCACCATATTCAACCCACCATGGATTCCTTTGAGGCATCAGGGTTCCTTCACAAGGGAGAAGTGGGTGGCTGGTGGAGCTTACGGTCACCTCTACTGCTGCCCCACACCATTCTTAATAGGGACTTATTCACAGTTTGCAGTTTCTCAGTCTCACGAGACTTGCAGTCTCTATTAAAAATGGCATTAGGGAGGCAGCAGAGGTGACAGCAAATAACCCATGAATAATCAAATCCACAAAAGTGAAACCCGCAAATGTGGAGGGTTGACTGTAATACAGCTTTGCATTTTGAAAGATAGCTCATTGCTTCAGTGAAAGGCATTATCAGCTTTCTAACTACCCAAAACACTAGTCTCAATCTCTGATAAAGTATATTGCTTTCAATGTGTTTTGACATCTTGCAACAAAGACAGAATTTCTCTTAATTTTGAAAAGTAAGTATAGATAATGGTCAAATTCTTATGAAAACATACAATATTGTTAACTTAAATATAATGTGTATGTTCCAGTTCTGTTAAAAATTGAACAAAATGGGAAGCCTGTAAAGCATTGTTGCAAATATGTTTACATAAACTGTTTTTTTCTATTGCCCTGTTTCTTGTTGTTCTTTTGAGACCTAACCAGCTATTGGTGTATATAACATAATTAGGAAGAGTGGTCTGTTTCAAGCATCAAAATGTTTCAGTTGAATAGGGTATGTCATATTCACTCTGGTATAAGAGTCCAACCAACCTATTCTACATCTTTTAGTGTAGCTTTCTTCAGCCTGTTGTCTTCCAGATGTTTTGGACCTCGGCTCCCATGTTCTGTCACAAAATCACAATTTCTTCCTGCTAAAGCTGAGCATTTTGCTCTTCCCTCTTTGTACCATTTCCTGGCTTTTAATCAAGTCAGGATCTAAAACTTTTCACCCACCTGCACTTTAGTAACTGGACTACTTAATTTCTTATTTATCTCAGACTGTTCTAAGATTAAAGTTATGGCAAAGTGATTTTAAATAAGTGTTTTCAGAGAACATGATGCAAGTCAGTGAATCTTGCCTGGACACCCCCCACCCCCAAAATGTAGCATCAGGCCTGAAATTTGGTTGTCCCAAGACAGTTCTACCTGTAGTAAAGAACAAGGTGATGACCTGTTCCATTCCAAATACAAAAGACAACTGTACTTTCAGTTTGAATCTTTCAACACTTGTGATGGGACTGCATCCTCAGCTGCAACTGAAGGCCGTAGGCTAGCTCACTGAAAGCAGAGCAGGCCACCTGATCTGATACTGCCATCTCCCAGCAACAAACATTCTCATACATTCTCCAGTATTGTTGATAGATTATTTGGAAAAATGCAGTCAGTGCCTACCTTGTCATTATGGCAAAGAACTTGGCTGAAGGATTCTGTCTACTTGACTCCAATGTTAAGAAGAAGCATACATATTGCAGTGTGTGAAGGCTAGTGTATATGCAAGAATGTTTCATGTACATGAAATGCTGAGATTTATTAATTTATATCCTTCCTTTCGCCCACTGAGTTCCTCTCTATTTTATCCTCACAGCAACTCTGTGAGGCACGCAATCAGACAGAAGTGAGCTATATGGCATGAAAATATGTGCCTAAGTTAATTGGCTTTAACTTAGCTAAAATCTCAGTCAATTGGTTACTTTTTCCAAAACTATGAGCCTGCTTTTTTATGCCAGCAAGTAATTGTTGGATCATTCTGACATAGCAGTATTTAATGAAAATAAAAGCTTTCTTAGTCACATCCCACCCTACCTTGGAGATTCTACTTATTTGTAGAATTCTTAGCTTTTCATATTATTAAAATTGGAAACCCGCTGAGGTATGCAGTTTATGAGGTTGGCCTATTGCATTTTCACTTCATGTTCATTTCTGCAGAGGTCAATTTGTGCCTCATTCTTACTTTGGTTCATTAACATCATCTCCACATTCACATAATTATGGAATTGGCTACAAAGGATTCATTTTTTTCTTTTATGTTCAGCTCCTATGAATCTTAACATTCAATCAGCCATTCATGTACACATCTTAACAGAGCAACTCACATTAAACCAATTTATATTACTCATACATTTATACATGTATATATGCATGTATATTTGCTCAAAAAGTCGATATAGAAATTCCTCTAAATAATAAAAATTGGTTGAAACCACAGGTCTTTAGAGTATTTTTTAAAGCTTTCAAGAAAACAGAAGATATTAAATCAGTTTTTATTCCTAATTTGAGAGTGTGGGAAATTAAAAATTAATTAAGCTGGATGTTTTATCTTTATCTTGCTATCCTACCATGTCTTGCTGAGCAGCTGTATCTAGAGACCCATGCTGCTTGAATGCTCTAATCTCAGAAAACTTTAGAACTCCTGTGTAAAAGAGAGTAAGTCCCTTGACTACATATTTCTTTTGCATATTTAAAATATTTCCCAGGTGAATGTCCCCACTGCTCTCCACAAGGATACTAGTCTGCTGAATGAGAACTGATTGCATATGGAGCAGGAGACAGAAACTGGTGTTTTCCTGCTTAAAGAGTTTGGTAGGGTTTAGGCATGCTACTTGTTTAGACATTGTTATAAGCTGTTTCTAAGGAATATAAGAAATATATATTCATTCATTTGACTGGCTCAAGAAGTAGAATAACTATTATTACTAGCTAAAAGTGGTTTCAAGACATCTAAAAGTGGTTTGAAGACAGAAAGTGTAATTTATGGTCAGTTTTGTTAAGTGGCACAATTCTCATTGGTAAACTACACAGAAGCATAAAAGATTTAAGCATTCACATTAATTTCCAGAACTGTAACAAGCTAAACCTTGGAGAGGAGTGAGTTGTCCCTTTCCTGTTTCTCCTTCCAAGGCTGTGTATATGCTGCAATTTTAGCACATCTTAAATCTGTTGACTGTGTACTTTCTTTTCCTTTCTTTTATTTATTTAATTTTTTATTGATTATATAACTGAAAAACAAAAACAAAAAATTAAACACCATGTGTTATACATAAAAGTGGAATTAAAAAAAAATTTTTTTCTCCTTTAAACAACATAAACTTACATTATTTTTTCTCTCTTTTACACTTGAAATCATAACCTTATTCAGCTTATTCCATATACAGCTTATACATTTTTGTTACCTATCTTTAATTCTTATTTTCATTATATTCATTTTTAATATTATAGTTTCATTCTTAATTCTATATTTTCGGCTTCCATTTAACCTATTGCTATTATTAATTATAATCTTATTACTTCAAAGCCAGTTATCTTTTAACTTTTTTTTTTCCTTTTAAAACTTAAACATCACATATCCAATTTCATCAATAGATCACAAGTTTAACACACACGTGTAATATAAAATAAAATAAAAAAATACAAATATATATATATATATATACCCCAGAGCCAACTTTTTATTTAATCCACTTTCCAAAATTGCCATTCTTCTTGTAATAGGGTAGCTTTACCATCTCTTATCAAAGCTTTTTCCAAAAATATTTTCCAAATTTCCTCAAAATCATTCCCTTTTGTTAAACCTTTCATAAATCTAATTCTACATGTTAATTTATCATTAATTGCAATTTTCCACACTTCTTTATACCATTCCTCTATTTGAAATTTTTCATTTGTTTTCCATTTTTTTGCTATTTTTAATCTCGCTGCAATTAACAAATTTGTTATTAATTCTTTTCTTGCCTGAGTGCACTCAACCTTATTATATATAAACAACAACGCTATATTTGGACATTCTGGTATTACTACTCCTGTAATCTCTTTTATCTCTTTAAAAACCTTTTGCCAAAATTCCATTATCTTATTACAATTCCACCACATATGCATATATGTACCAATTTCTTGACATCCTCTCCAGCATAATCTTGTATATTTCTCATCTATTTGATTTAATTTCACTGGAGTCAAATACCATTTCCAAACTATTTTATAATAATTCTCTTTTATTCTTATTGATAATTTTTTTAAATGACGTTGTTTCCAGATTTTTTTCCATTCTTGTATATCTATATTTTGTGCTGTCTCTTCCTCCCACATTTTTCTAAGATAATCCTCTTCTTGTTCTTTTGCTAATATTTTATATATTTCACTTGTTGTACCTTTTAGTATTTCATTTTCTTGCGTATTTTCTCTTTGAATAATAATTTGTTCAAATTTAGTATGTTCTTTAAAATCCTTAACATATCTTTTCATACTCTTTGTCCATTGCTCTAATTGTATGTAATTTAACCAGGATATTTTAGTTTCCTGCAATCTCTCTTTCATTCTATCTTTATTTATCATTATTTTCATCCAATCTTTTAATCTATATATTTTTTGTTTTTTTATTTCTTTCTCTATTATTTCTCTCAAATTCACTGGAAATTTTTCCATCATTACTATCGGAGTTAATATTGATATATTCGGTATCAATTTTCTTTTATTTTTCTTCCATATTTCTATTATATTTTTTATAAAAGGATTTTCTATCTTTTCCATTTCTTTCTTTGAAAAATTCCTAAAAAATATATTTTCTAATTTCATCTCAATATTCTTATCTTCTGTCACTAACCAATCTAAATCACCCTTTCCTGAAACTCCATCTATAATATATCTCAATTGATTTGCATAATAATACCATCTTAAATTTGGAAGTCCCAGGCCGCCTTCTTTTTGACTTTTATACCAATATTTCTTGTTAATCCTCGGTTTCTTATTACCATTACAAAAATTATTTAATATCTTTTGGCACTCCTTTAATTCTTCCTCTGATACTTTTATTGGTAACATTCTAAACAAAAAATTAATTTTAGGTAATATTTTCATTTTTACCACTGCTATTCTATCAAACCACGATAGCTTTATATTTTTGTAATCCTCTAATTTCCGTTTAATTTCTAATCTTAATTTCTTAAAAATTTTTTCCTGAAGTCCTTGTAAATTTTTTGTAATATCTATTCCTAAATATTTAATTGATTCTTTTACTTTAAGTAACCTTTTTTTATTACTTATAAATTTTTGTATTTCTTCTTTAGTATAATTAAACAACATTATTTCTGATTTGGCCCAATTTATTTCTAATCCTGTCTTCTCCCCAAACTCTTTTAAATGTTTATCTATCCTATCTATCTTTTCAACCGGATCTTTAATTGTTAGCAATGTATCATCTGCAAATAAGCTTATTTTATTTTTCTCCTTAACTCCAATTCCATCCAAATTCTCATCATTTCTTATCACATTCGCTAATATTTCTATAACTATTGCAAATAAAACTGGAGATAATGGACATCCTTGTCTCGTTCCTCTTGTTATTTGAATCTGCTTTGTAAATTCATCATTTACCATCACTACAGATGTATTATGTGAATATAATTGATTTATTAACCCTTTAAATCTCTCTCCTATTCCTATTTTATTTAAAATTGTTTTTAACGCCGGCCATTCCACGCAATCAAAGGCTTTGAATATATCTAACGCTAAAATTCCAGCTTTTTGTTTATCTCTATCCATTATATTTATTTTATTTATCGTTTTCCCTATTAAGTTTGCCAACTGTCTTCCTTGAATAAAACCACATTGATCTTTATGTATATACTTATAAATAAATTTATTTAACCTCTTTGCCATTATTGCTGTCAAAATTTTTGCATCTTGGTTTATTAAAGATATTGGTCTGTAAGAACCTGGTTCAGTAGGATCCTTATTTGGTTTTAAAATTAATATTATTAATGATTGCTTCCATGATATTGGAATTTTTTCACCCTTTAATATACTATTGTATAACACTTTTAATTTAGGAATTAAACATTTTTTAAATGTTTTATAATATTCTGGACCTAGTCCATCCAATCCTGGTGATTTTCCTCCTTTTAAATTATTTATTACTTCTTCCATTTCCTCTTCAGATATCATTTCTTCCATCAACCCTTTATCTTGTTCTGTTAGCCTTTCTTTCCAATTTTTATCAATATACTCCTCTATATTCCCTACAGATTTTTCCTCTGCTGAATACAATTCTCGATAAAATTCCTCAAATATTTTTAATTTCTCTTTCATCAGCCTTTTTTCTTTACCAAATTTATCTTTTACTACGCCAATCATATTTCTAGTTCTTTTTTGATTGTACTGATTTAGCCAGCATTTTAGAATTTTTATTACTATATTCAAAAAATTCCCTTTTCAAGTATATTAAATTTTTCTGGACTTCATCCATTTCTATCTTTTCTAATTCATCTCTTTTTGCTTGTAATACTATAAATTTCTGTTTTGTTCTATCTATTATATAATCATTCTCTAATTGTTTTATTTCTTCTTCTAATTTCAATTTTTTTCTCCTAATTGTCTCTTTAATTTACTTGATTCTTTAATACATAATCCTCTTGCCACTGCCTTCATTGTATCCCATAATACATCTTGTGTTACTTCCTTATTATTTATATCCCAAATTTCTTGCCACTCCTTCTCTATTTTATTTACTATCTCCTTATAATTAAGTATTTTGGCATCCAATCTCCACCTTTTTGCTTCTGTATAGTTCCTTTTCATAGTTATATCCAAATTCATCAAAGCATGATCTGTCACTTTTATTGTTTCAATTTCTGTATTTATTAATCTAGGTATCATATTCTTTGAGACAAAATATAGTCTATTCTTGAATAATTTTTATGAACTGATGAATAATACGTATATTTCTTTTCCTCACCCTTTATTAACCTCCAAACATCTATCAATTCATTTCTACTCACCAGTTTATTTAAAATTGTTATATTATTATATCTATCTCTAATTAATGGATCCGATTTATCTTTCCATCTATCCATCACCATATTAAAATCACCTGCCATTATTATATAATCTCCTTTCATATTTTTAATCTTGTTAAATATTTCTTCATAAAAGTCTTTTTGCTTCTCATTAGGTGCATAAATATTCACTATAACATATATTTCTCCATCTATTTCACCTTGTATAATTACATATCTACCTTTTTCATCTAACTCCACACTTAATACAATAAAATTACATCTTTTGGAAATTATTATTGCTACTCCTCTTGATTTGGATGTACCAAATGCTTCCTCATAAGTGGCAACCCAGTTCAATCTAAGCTCATTTTTTTTATCTCTTTTTCCATGTGTTTCTTGTAAAAAAATTATATCAGCCTTATCTTTTTTTAATATAGATTCTATCCTTTTTCTCTTTATTATTGACCCTAAACCTTTCACATTCAATGTTGATATTCTCAATCTATTCTTCATTTTTCATATTTCCATTCTCTTAATCGCACTCCCCATTGGCTCTTTAGTGTAGTGCTCCCCTTCCCCTTCCCTTCCCCCTTCCCACTCCCCTCCCCCTTCCCTCCCTCCCCTCCCTCCCCTCCCCTACCCACACAAACATTTATCCCCCCTTTCCCTCCAAAGCAATTCTGCCTTGCCAACGACCACCTATGGTCTTGGGAGAGGGGTGAAGGTATACCAACTCCCGGCACAGAGACCAATACCCTCTCCCGATTAATTTTCTTTCCCACATTTTTCCCTCTCTTCCCCCTCCCTTCCCTCTCTCTACCCTTTTACTTTATATACATATACTTCAATCTCTATGCATAAACAATCTATAAGAATATATTCTAATCACTAATCATCAACTCTTCCCCTACTCTATAAAGCTCTCTTTCTTCTTCTTCTGTTATATCATATTATTTCTTCCAGTCCTCCTCATCCTCTATCCTTTCGTTTATCTCCCGAAGTCTTCTTCTCTTCTCCTCCAGTTGCTCCTCCCACTGTTCCTTCTTCTACTCCTCCAGCCGCACCTTGCTCTTCCTTTTCATCTTGTTGGATCAGCTTCAGTTCTCTCAAAAGTTGCAATCCTTGTTCAAGAGAATTTATTCTGTGGTATTTACCTGCGCATTGGAATTTCAGGAAAATGGGATATCCCCAGGTATATCTTATTCCAGCCCTCTGTAGAACGATGATGCATGGTTTCATTTCTCTTCTCCAATTTATTGTTTCCCGGCATAAATCATTATAAATTTCCACTGTATTATCTCGATACTTCAATAATCCTGGATTTTTTCTGATAGCTCTCATCAAATCATCTTTTTTGTTGAAATTTGCAACTCTCATAATAATGTCTCTGGGGGTTATTCCTCTCTTCGTAGCTGACACACGATGAATTCTTTCTATGTCATGTTCTTCCCATAAAATCTCGGGAACAATGCTTTTTAACCATTTTAAAACTTCCTCTTTCAAGGATTTTTGATTTTGTTGTGGCAGCTCTGCAAATCCACGAATCCTTACATTGTTCCTTCTATTTTGATCCTGGAGCTGAATAATCTGTTTCTCCAACACAGAAATCCTGTTATCATGTTCTACTAGTTTGGTCTGCTGATCCCCTTGAGTTTTTTTTATATCATCCACTTTAAAATCCAATACTTTTAACTCTTGTGAGATTTTTTCCTGCATCTGCACCATTTCTCCCCTTATATTGGATGTTATTGTAGTTACAAGAGTTTGATTTGACTCTGTTATCAGCTTATGTATAAAAGTTTTCATCTCTTCATTAGCCCCGTTCGCCGCTTTTTGCTTGGTCGCCATTTTAATTTCTTTTTCGTCTCCGTTAGAGTTTAAGTTTGTATTTTCAAAATCTCTAACTAGACGATTATATGTTTTATCTGTTGCCATAAGTCGTCTCCAAATAGGCTATTTATACACCTTTTTTTTTGTTTTGTTTGGACGACATATATCTCCAAAAGCCGAAAAGGAAAAACTGTTTTGCTTTGACTCCGTTTCAGCAATTCTTTCAGGTTTAAGCAGAGTCTTTTATTTTTCCTCCAATTGGAGAAAAATCAAAACCAATCCACTATCTTATCTTACATTCTTTCCCACATTATTTAATTAATTACTCACAGTCTTTCTTTATTTTAAAAAAGGCTTCTGGGGTTGTTTTATTTTCCTGTATTCCAAGAGACGAAAATTAGCCTCCTTGTGCCATCGCAGCTGGCTCCTCCCCCTGACTGTGTACTTTCAATGTATTTGCATAAATCACTTTATTTTGCAAGTTTTGTTTTGTAGCACCGTGATGTTTCTGCTCATCTTTAAAAGAGGCAGGTGCTTGTGGAGGCACTGCATCTGAGCTCCCTGCAACCTCTGAGGATCTTTTTCAGCTTTGTAAATTGATCTGAAACATTATCAGGTAGGGCAATGCAGCTGTTAAAACAAGGCACAGATTCTGAACTGGATCAGGCAGGATTCATAGGATCATATGATGCTGTCTTGAAAGGGATAACCATTTGGCAAACTGTCCTGTAAATTGTTTCCTCTGGCAGACTGAACCTCTTCCTCTAGCATCTTTGGGCAATATTTCACATCAAGTTGTATCTGATCCTTCTAACTGGAGATGCCAGAGGTTGAACCTGGGTACAAATATATAAGAACATCTGCTCAAATGCCAAGCTGGTCTACTGTTATGTGATAGTGGTGCAAGGACATTGGAAACCACTGGTGAAGTTATTTCTCTCAGATTGCTAGTTGGTTGCATACCACCATGTTGGTGGGGGCAACAGCAATTTGACTCATCCTCTGAGCTAACTTGAAAAATACATGTTGCCCTTTTTCTTCCAGTTTTATTGATTTTTTCAAAACACCCTCTAATGAACAATAATGGTTGACCTCCCCCTACCATTCTATTATAGTCTCTGAAAAGAAGCAGCCCATGGAATTATCCAGGATCTCATAAATTTTGTAGTAAACTGAAATAACCTAATCTCAAATATACCTCAAATAATGAAAAGAAAACAAGATATCACAACATCATCTGTTGTAAGTGGATGAATATTTGTTGAAAGGAGGCTTTTCTCTTGACTGTTATTTCAGTTTACAGAGAAATTATGAGGTGATCTGTTTACCTGCATTACGGGGAAGGATTCTTATGCAGGCACTTGCTAAGTATTTGAAGTATCAGAAATTGTAGGGAAACCACAACATCAGTTACAACGTTGGACCACTTATCTTAAGCAATCACTAAGCACACTGGGAAATTTACTAGTGAGTCAATTCACCATTTGGATTAATCAGTCTACTCACTAAATACACTCAAGTCATTGCAAAATGCAGATAACTGTTTCTATCTGATTTAAGACCAAGGAAATAGTCTTGAGAATACTTTCAGTAAGTGGAAGAAAACATACTATGCAATTAGGATGGTTCTGGCTCAGTCTTCACTTTTCATCTTGTTATGTTTTCCAGTAATATCACAGCTACCTTTTTTTTAATTTACATTGTAAGCCACCTTGGGTCCTGTAGAAGAGAGGGTCTGATCTAATTAATTAATTAATTCTTCCAAAGGCATGCACAAAATAACCTATGTAGTTTCAGTTGATAATCATTAAAGTGCTAATGATTATGGGAACTAAGTCTGCATGAATGTCAGTTATCAAGCCTAAATTACACCTGAATCAGATTTGAAGCCTTTTTTTTTTTTTTGGGCCCAAAAAGTTGTCTGGTCTTTATTTGCTGCCTGTGCTGGCTGCAGTCTAAAGAATGCTGTCCTCATTTTGCAATAGAAAAGATATTCTTAATAATCTTGATGCGTTTCCCAGAGCCAACCTAAGATATTTTTGTACCTCATCCAATGGACAAGACCCACTGAACACACCAGTTCCATATGAATATATCAGGCTGTCTTTTGAGTCTTACTTCAACACGAGCAACAAGAAAGTGTCTTCCATTACACTAGAGGGCAGCATACTGGGTGCAAGACAGGCCCTGTGGTACATATAGCTCTGTATTACTTGGGGGTAGAGTTATGGTTGGGAGGACTGCCACACTGCCGCTCCATCTATCACTTCTATGGAAGTGAGTGTTCATTTATTCCATTCACACATAGAAGAATGGATAATTTCAAGCATTTTCCATCCTGGGTGAGATTATGAATATTTTTGTGACTGTTTAATTTTTTTCTCCACATTTTGGGACATTTTTTGTGGAAAAAAATGAGCAAACTCTTCATTTTGGCAAAAATGGTGCTTATGCAGACAGCAGTGTCCTTTGCACAGTTTTTTTTTCTTACAAAAATTAGGATGTTTTCTTTCTTTTTTTTTAACAAACAGTTCACAGAAAAAAAATTTAAAAAAAAATCTGAAAAATCTCACTGCTGTTGACTGTTATCTTGCTGGGGTGTCTCTATGGCCCAAGACTCTCTTTTTCAGAACGGGTGGGAGAATTTACCAGGATTCTTTAGATACCTAACCACCAGAAAGTTGTTAATGCTAGGACTGGGCTGCAAACTGCCTTTGCACACCCTACAACTATCCTGATTTGGCAGAGGCAGTACCCATTAATCCTCCATCATCCCATTCTTTCAGCTGCTTTCAAAATGTCCCAGTTTGTCTCTCCTCCTTCCACTTTACCCCTTTGTCCTCAACTTACTTCAGTTGATCCAAACTGAGTTCAAAGTGCAAAAGTAGTCTGCACTCAGTTCACTTAGCAGGAGGAAGAGGAGGAAATGAAGTGGAATCTTGCACATTCTAATAGGTTCAGGTTAAAGCAAACTGCTGCATTTTCTCCTGGTTTGCTTGTTCTTCCTCATCAGTAATTTTTGCCATCTTGACCATGCACTGATGTTGCTTGGCCACGCATATCTCATGTTTTATCTTTGAAATGTTAGAGGATATGCCTTTGCTTTTTTGGGGTAGTGGTGGTGAATATAAGTTCATAAGAAGAGGTATATTATCAGGCTAAAGATTTAGGAAAATCAGCATTATGTGCATACAGTAAAATATATACCTTCAAGTTGTCTCTTGACCTCATGATTTTCATAGGGTTTTTTAAGGCAAGGAATACATAGAGGTGGCTTGCCATTGCCTTCCTCTGAACATAGCATACAGCAACTGATATTCTCCAAATGTTTTCTTCCCAAAGTCTGACCCTGCTTAGCTAAACATGGCCCAATTCTGCTTACCTTCCAAAAAATCCTCAGGGTATTTTTAGGCAATGGCTATTTGTAAAGTTGGTTGGGTTGAAAGTCTCATTCCTGGTCTTGTATTCCTGGCAAAGCTTTCACCCCCCCCCCAATGCCTAGAGTCAGCTATAATTTAAGTTTGTCACCTCTTCTGCTTGCAATCATTGTTTTGTTGGATTGTTTCTAGTAATACATGCCCTCTCATCAGGAAGTATAACAATCATGTCTTTTGGCTAGCAGAGCCAGTGAAAACTGTAGAGAAAGGGGTACAGGCAATGAGAAGGAAAGAGCTAGTGACTCTGGGGGCCCAGCTCATGATCTGCTTAATGATGAAGAAGGTCTTAGGCTAAAATTTGCTCATGTATGTTTTTACAGCTTTGATGCTAAGATTTATGTTACATGGTACATTGTTTGTGAAAGCAGGCATAAATCTATGAATGTTGGACAGGTAACATAGCTTAGCTTCTAACTAGATAATTTATTCTTGTTGCTGTCTGATGAAAGAGGCTCTGAATACTTTCAACATGAACATGCATTAAGCAAACTTTCTTCATCAATGAATTATGCATTTAGCTGAGAAAAAGTACTGTAGAATACATATCAGCTCTCAACATACCAACATGGAGAATGACTTTAAAAATTACATCACAGCTTGGGGCAAGAGAGCTTTTTCACAAGGATATATATCATTAGCCAGGAATATGGCAAGAGGGAATATTTTTGAAGAGGCAGGAATATTTTCTTATTAATATCGTACTCTAGCTAGTTCATTTCAATGCATGTAGCATTTTTTCACCATTGTGTAAGGAAATCAAATGCTAACAGAACAATGACCACACAAATACTGCATAGTTTATTAGCAAACTGTATCTTGATATGTATGTATATGCACATTTTTATTTTATTTTGAAGCCAATACCATAGTCAAAAGAGTGGGAAACTGACTCTCCCAAAAATAACCTAAGGCTAATTCATAGACCTAGTGTGAAGGCTTTGGCAGCCAAATATCACTACTGAAGATGCAGTTTTTGTGAAAGCTGGTTCCCTTCATATGCATGGCTTTTGTGAATCTGAAATTACCTGTTGTTATCTGAGAAGATGATGGGTTGCTCTTCATGCTGTCACATGTTTTCAGCTCCTGATTTGAAAAGTGATATCAGCAAAACAGAGTGTGTCTTTGTGTATGTCCATAATGTTTTTTGCTAGGTCTCTGATTAATTACAGCAGGAACATGGAAAAATTGCCCCTTCAGATGATTTAGCCCTCTGGATGTTTCCTGAGTTAGCGCAAAGGCCACAAAAATCCTAAGACTGGGAAGAAGACTTTAAAGATCAGAATTTGGAAGCAATGTATTTACTTGTAAACACTGATTGTCACTGATTGTAACATGTAACTTTTTGTGTTAGGACACTGTAGCACAGATAATGTCATTACTTTATGGTGCTTTACGCTTTTATTGCATTGTGTTTCAATTATAGTTACACATTGGTGGTTCCAGAATGGTGTAGCTGGGATGTTCACTTGAACTGGTTATGGGATGCAGGTAACTCCCTTGTTAAAACAGCTCCACTGGCTACTGGCCTATTTCCAGGCAGAATTCAGTGTTGGTTATGCCCTTGCAGCTTGAATCCAGACTATCTGAAATGACTGTATCTTTCCATGTGAGTCTTACAATCCTGGACGGAGGGCTTTGTCTCTGTCCCATCACCCTCACAAGATGATCTGGTGAGAACACAGAAGGAGCCTCCTTGGTGTCTGCTCCCAGATGGTAAAAATCCCTCCCATGGGAAATTCAATTGATCCTGTCTCTGCTCTCTTTCCACCAGCAGACAAAGCAGGCAGACCATGTTGCTTGTTGGAGGAGAAAGAGCTATTAATGGGTTGTCTAGTGTTTGTCTCTTTTTTATTATTATGTTTTAAATGTGTTAAACTCTTTTGACTTAGGTTTTTTTTAAAAATAGAATTGTTCTTCAGTTCTTGATAGAGTTACTAACTTGATAGATGAAGGGAGTGCTGTGGATGTAGCATATCTCGATTTCAGTAAGGCCTTTGACAAAGTTCCCCATGACATTCTTGCAACGAAGCTAGTAAAATGTGGGCTGGACAGGGCTACCGTTAGTTGGATTTGTAATTGGTTGACCGACCGAACCCAAAGGGTGATCACGAATGGCTGCTTTTCGTCCTGGAGAGAAGTGACTAGCGGGGTGCCACAGGGTTCTGTCCTAGGCCCAGTGCTGTTCAATATTTTTATCAACGACTTGGATGAAGGAATAGAGGGCATGCTGATCAAATTTGCAGATGACACCAAATTGGGAGGGGTTGCTAATACGCCAGAGGACAGGATCAAAATTCAAAATGACCTGGATAGATTGGAGAGCTGGGCCAGGGCGAACAAAATGAAATTCAACAGAGAGAAATGTAAGGTCCTACACTTAGACAGAAATAATGGAATCCACAAATATAGGATGGGGGACACGTGGCTGGATAGCAGTACGTGTGAAAGGGATCTAGGAGTCTTCATAGACCACAAGCTGAACATGAGTCAGCAGTGTGATGCGGCAGCCAAGAAAGCCAATGCAATTCTTGGCTGCATCAATAGGAGTATGGTGTCTAGATCGAGGGAGGTACTGGTACCACTCTACTCTGCTTTGGTTAGACCCCATCTTGAATACTGTGTCCAGTTCTGGGCACCCCAATTCAAGAAGGATATTGACAAGCTGGAGCAAGTCCAGAGGAGGGCGACCAAAATGGTGAGAGGCCTGGAAGCCATGCCCTATGAGGATAGACTTAGAGAGCTGGGTATGTTTAGTCTGCAGAAGAGGAGGTTAAGAGGGGACATGATAGCCATGTTTAAATATTTGAAGGGATGCCACGTAGAGGAAGGAGGGGACTTGTTTTCTGCTGCTCCAGAGACCAGGACAAGGAGCAATGGATTCAAGCTGCAGGAAAGGAGATTCCACCTGAACCTCAGGAAGAACTTCCTGACAGTCAGGGCTGTCCGGCAGTGGAATCTGCTGCCTCGGAGTGTAGTGGAGTCTCCTTCCTTGGAGGTTTTTAAGCAGAGGCTTGATGGCCATCTGTCGGGATTGATTTGAGGGTGTTCCTGCATGGCAGGGGGTTGGACTGGATGGCCTGTGTGGTCTCTTCCAACTCTGAATTTCTATGATTCTTAAAACTTTTGTACTAATAAGGTTGATTTTTGCTGGACTTTGTTTTAACCTTTTATAAGCTACCTTGAGTCTTGTGCTTGGATCGGATATATATTGAATAACATTTTATGGGAGATTTTATGGCCATTTTTTAAGAAATTATTGTTAAAAAAACAAAATAAAAAGTAAAGTTTTAGTCATATGTTATTATTAAAATAACTAGTAAAGAGTAATGTACTTCTTTTAAAAAATTGTTCATTTGTCATTGGCTGTAAATATTATTTGCATTATTTCTTGCTACTCTATTCCGTTACATTTTTGGTGTTTTTTAAATGTATTTATGATTTTTTTGATATGGCTGTTTTTGGAAAAGAAATGATAAATGTTTGCACATTATTTTCTTTATAAATAATAGTGTTCCAAACTCTGTTTCAGACAGTTCATGACTTAGGAATAGATTTTTTAAAAAATTAACCCATATTTTGACAGTACATCAGTTCTATCCATGTTTTCTTTGGAGTAAGCCATGTTGAATCCAGTGGCATTTCTGAAGAAGAAAAACATGCACAGCATAGGGCTGTAGAAGTGATTCACTGTGATGTCTTTATCCACACCAAATTGTGATACACCTCAGAACATAATCCTTGGACTCCCATCTATATATAACAATTTTCTAGAAGACATTTAAACTGAATGTTTCAGTTAGTTTCAACACCCACACCCATACCAACACCCACAAGGAATATTACAGCTGCTTTCAGTGTTTTTCTGTTAAATAAATCCCAATACCTCAGCTATCAGAATGGGAATGAGGAAACATTTATTACCTAGTCTATTATATGGAAAGTTAAGGTAAATTCCCAACTTCTTTCCACTGTTTTTCTTTTCCTTTGCTTCTTCATGAGTATTATGGCCCCACACACCTGCCAAGATTGATTTGGTTTAATTAGTAAATATTTAATGGCACTACATTAATTGCCATGGATATAAAATGGAACCTGAGGTGACCGGAAAGTCAAGCTGGAAAGAGGAAAATTATTGACTGTAAACATGAGATTGCATGGCAGGTCAGCCACACACACCCTTTGGCAAAGCCGGAGTCATTGTCAGGAAGAATATGAAGCAACTCTAGAGACAACAGGCTTATGCTAAAGCTGGACATCTCTGAGCAGAAAAGAGAAGTTTCAACCGAACTGTGATTGTTCTAACCCTGCTCCCTCACACCTGGATGTTTCCCTGCTTTGTCTTCCCAACCTCTCCACAATACAGAGCTATTACAACAGCCATTACTACTTTGTCACCTAAACACTGAAACCATTGACACTATCCAGACCTCATTGTTTGTGTTGCAACTCCCATTGTCCACTTGTCTGTGAGAAAGATTCACACCCATACCCATAAGGTTATTTTTCAGATATAAAAGCCCTCAGTTTTGAGTGCTTCAGTGCAGTCTTTCTCTTTGGTGAATGCCACGCTGCTGCCTTGATTCCTGAAGAACTGTATTTAGATGCCTATCTAAGCCACATTGCTGCTTTTCTCTACTTCTTTCTGGAGTGGTAATTATCACCCGATAATTTCTCTGTTCACACCTTTCCTCCCTTTACCTTCAGCTAGTCCTTGTGTGAGTGCATGAGTGTTTGGATCTTTTGTGTGGTGTATTAATCTTTCAATAAAACACATTTTTAGTTTACACTTTGGATTCTCCAGCTGGTTCTTTTCTGCATGACCCCATAAACATTGGTCGAAAGTTCTTGCTAAATTATCCCCCTCACACGGGTCTCCTAATTTTGAACTGGTTAATTCCCTTGTGTCACATGGAGGTACTGGCATTGTGGGTGAACCCCTGAGCCATCCACATTTTAGGGTAACAAAAGTAGTAAGTAGAAAAGCAAAATGAAGTATGATAAGAGGTTTACTGAATGCTTATACAGTGTTAACTTAAACTAACGCGCGCGCACACACACACACACACACACCACCACTGCCACCACCACCACCAGGGGGAGAAAACTGCCTTCAGAAATGAACCAGATCACAGATTTTTGTTCCACAATAACATATTGTTTATGGAGAATGTATACTTTAAAAATATTATAGGCTAGCACTGGTTCTCAGACTTTTTGGCCCAGTGATCCCCAACCGGCCCCTCCTGAAACTGCAAATCCCAGGATTCCATAGGATGTTGTAAGTGGAATAATAGCGCTATAACAGTCTAATGCGGAAAGGGCCCATGTCACAGCTCTCCTATGTCCTACCTTATGCACCCCTCCCTCTCTCCCATAGGCCCCTCTTTATGCTGAGTTTTTGCATTCTTTTCCTCAGTCATGCCCTTGCTTGTGCCAATGACAGAATATTCTGTGTGGGAGCTGAATGGGAAAAGTATTAAAAAAGGGTGTCTTGGTTGGAGGAAAGCACTTGCTATGTCTTGGTTGGAGGAAAGCACTATAGTGGAAGGTGCTTTTTGTCTCTCTTCTGCAGAGACCAGACTGTCATGAACCAGGCTGAGCAGGAGGAGGAACAGGCTGCCGATTCAGACGGGGACTCTGAGTGGGACGTGGGGGAGGCCTGGGAGGGAGAAGGGGCCCCCGCAGAGGCAAGGGAAGGGCTTACCAGCAACTCCCCAGCTGACCCAGGCCCCGTACCTACAGCAGAGGAATCCAATGCTCCCGGCTCGACAGAAGCGGCTGCTTCTGATTCCAGCCCGGAGCTTGCAGCAGACGCTCCCCCCACATTCCTCCAGAGGCAGCTGGAGAAGGTGGCAGGTCGTAAATCCAAACGCCTGCTAGAGAAGCGACTGAGATCAGAGGGCCTGCAGCTGCGAGTCCGGTCAACGGACATTTGATCAGCCCCAGCTGGGCTAAATACTATTTAAGGCAGACGCTGGGAGTGGGAGTTTACAGGGCACCAACCGTCATTCATCCAAGACTCTGCCTCTTGTCCAAGGGCTTGATATTTCTGAGTTCCTCTGCCTTCGTTTTGGGTGACGTAACCTCCTTTTGCTTTATGGCCTTATTTATTTTATTGCCTATGTTTGCTTTGGGGTACTGTAAACCCTTGATTAATTTATGGTCCTCTTATTAAAAGGCCATCAAAACTCCAGTTGCCGCCTCTGCGTTGCTTGGCCTCCGCCTGACATTGACACAGACAATCATCAATGGTGCACACACACACACACACACACACACACACACTTGCCTTTCTTTTCCACATTTGCTGTACTTGCAGGTTGATGTTCTTGTGCCCGCCTCCCTTGAGCAATTGTTATGCCTCCCCCCACCCCACTTAGGGTCCTGCCCCACAGCTTTAGAATTACTGGGCTAGCCTCTGCTGGCAAACATATCAATAGGCTTGCCAAAACAACACTGAGATCTTGCTTTGATGGCCCATTAGCAGCTTGGCAGGGCTTGGACGGTGGGAGGGCGGAGAACCAAACTAACAGGATGTAAGGCAGCAAACGCAAGCAGTGTTAAGAATGTATTTGCTCTGTTTTAACTCACAGAAGCAATCTATTGTTTTTCTTAATCACCTCACCTCTGCAGCCCCATTATTGCACTGAAAGAAACTGCTGTTTTTTCTTTTCTTTTTAATAAAAATTTTATTAACATTTTCCAAGACAAATGCTACAAACACTACAAATACATAAATGGGCATGTATATAAAAAGAAAAAAAAAAGAACATCTAAGCACACAAAGAGACTTATGAATTAATATATGAATTAAAGGGTAACAAAAAAAGGTAAGAAAGAAAGAAAGGAGGGGGGAAAAAAGAAAAATGAGAAATAAAAAACAGGAACTGACCTCTCTTTCTTTGAACAGAATATAGCCTACCCCCTATACCAAGCTTCTCCAAAGGAAAAAAAAAACCTAACCTTTTCTTCTTCTCCATCTCTCATTTCATAAACTTTCTAATTTTCAGGTTCTGTTACATTCTATTACAACATGTGGCATAATAAAAATACGTTGTATAAAACCTTGACACCACTAAATAACAATGCAACTGATTTTTCAAAATAGTGCTGAGTTAATAATTATTTTTACTAGTTAATAGTTCCACACATGTCCATATCCTAAATACATCTATACCCTTTTATATTCTAAAGACCATTACAGAGTTCATAGACCAATTCATTTATCATCCTTAATCTACTAACATAACCTTCACCCCATATTAACCTATTTCATGTCATTCTTCATCTTAAATTTGATTCCTCACTTCACAGAAAGACATCCTTTCCTGATTTCTTCTCACATAACATTTTAACAGCACCATCCCAAGACAGTTTCCTCATTTTAGACATATTTCCTTCTCCTTCAGTTTCACAAGGCAAACCAGCCCTCCCGTATGACTTGGAAAAAAACAAAACAAAAAAAACAAGCCCACAGTTTTGAAACAATATCTGTAATGGCAGACTATAGAAAGGATTAATTCAAAGGATCTGAGCAAAGGATCATGGGGCAGAGACTGGATTTATTTAAATAATACTTTGGACATCACCATTTATTCCAAGCATGAATTTTCAGGAATATCTAACACTTCTCCCCTATTTTATCCTAACAACAACCCTGTGAGGTAGGTTAGGCTGAGACAGGACTGCTTACTCTGGTTTCATGAACAAGAAGGGTTTTGAACCTCTCTCTTTCCTAGTTGGTCCCACATATGAACCAAAACGCAGCAGTATCTCATGCCTTCCCCGCTTCTAGGCTTCAAAGAGGGAGAATATGATTGTGCCCAAAATTAATCCTAGAAGCAAAAAAGGAGTAGACAAACCCATCTGCCTCAGGGGTATGTGCTGAAGCTAAATGGAATATGGCCCAAGAAACAGTGGCAGAGTTTGGAGCATGTGGAGGGGGGCAGGGCTATGGCATGAGGGGTGTGGCCACTGTGCATGGGGCGTGGCTACAGTGCGTGGGGCCGGGTGCACAGGGGAATGGCTATGGGCCAGAACGCTCCCAAAACATTGCTGCCCGGGGCGAACCGGCCCCTTCCCACCCACCCCATCCCTACGCGACTGCCAAGAAACAGTTAAATATCTTCACATTTCAAATTGTGGTAGGAAAAAAAAGTTGGGAAGCAGGAATAAGGTTAGTGGAGGACAGATTTTCATCTGTTAGGATGCTGGCATAGCTGTGTTTACGCAAGCTATTCTGTGCAGCCTTACAACTCCGCTTCAACATCTCCCTCCAGTTTTTAGGTTTCACTAGTTTCAATATAATAAATGTATTCAAAAAGGCCCCCATCAGCTATATACATGCATACCTCATAAATTTCCTGCCCAGTAGGCCATATATATTATGGCTTCTCAAGAAAAAATAAATAAAGAAATCCATCTGTATCTATGTAATTTTCTGCACTATCCACTGGAGCATGGAGCCAAAGCTTACAAACAGTATATAACATCAATGATAAATGATTGTTTAGCAGCAACATGCTTTTCTTGGCTGTAACTTCCCTAGTCCATGCATGTTTTTAGTCCTAATGCCCCTCAAGTAGTTCGATACTGTTATAGCTATAATTTTTCTGGAAGTTTCTCTTTAATTGCCCATTTTCCAGGAGTAACTAATGGCATTATTCTAGTCACTTAAAAAAACTGAAACATCTGAATTTGACAGCAGGAAACACAATACTTGTAAGATGACTTGTAGAGAAGTCACATTCCCACAGCCTTATCTGCAGTAGCATCTAGGGCTCTTTTAACACTAGGCACTTATAGAGCCATGATGCCACTGTAACTGTCACAGCAACATCCTGTGGAATTCTGGAGTTTGTAGTTTGGTGAGGCACTAGAGTTTCCTGGTTGAGAATTCTAAATATCCCTCCTTAAACTGAAAATCCCAGGATTCCTTAGAATGATGCCATAGCAGATAAAGTACACCTTGGAATCCTGATTGGAAATGACACTGGCCTCATTTTGGCACTGAATTAAAACTTAGCTCTTTTGTAAAGCTTTTGGGGCCCAAAGATCCAGGCTTGATTAGGATGTGGAGTTCTCACCTGGGTCATCTCCACACTAGACCCTTATAGCGCTGTTATTCCACTTTCAACATCCTATGGGATCCTGGGGTTTGCAGTTTGGAGATGGGCCCAAAGGCTATAATAGCGCTATAACAGTCTAGTGAGGAAATGGCCCTAGGCTTAAATCCTATTGTTGGTCCTCACTAGATTAGACCTGTTATATAAGTGGGACTTAACATTTGATTCACTGTTGATTCAATGTGTCTACTCTGATTGAGACTACCAGTATGACTCAGGCTATAGTGTACACTATGTACATTGTTTTAAGTTCCCTGAACTGTTTTCATTTGTTTGAAATCCTTTAAATTCGTTTGAAATGTTTTAACCACCCAAATGTATTCAATGTATTTTTTTTCTCTGTACCCCGATATTTTTGATATATACCAGCATATAAACATTCTGATAAATGAAAAAATAAAAATAACAAGAAATTACAGTTGCGCCAGACAAGTGACATTATCCTCATTAAGGTATAATTGTAATCTGATTTAGCTACACCTTCATTATTGGAAAGAGGAACAAGTTATTTCTTAATTCTGCTCAGAAGTTTTTTTTTTTCAGCAGCACTAATTTCAGTTAAATATACATAGAATTACAGCCACGATGGAGCATAATCTTGTGTGTATTTACTCAGATGTAAGCTGAATTTAATTCAATAGCGGTTTCTCCCACGTAAGTATACATAGAATTACAGTCTTAATATTTAATGAGCAAACAATTCCCCCCCCCCATCAAGTTCTTGTTAGGAATGTTTCTGGATGCAACTTGCATTTAAGCAAGTTTAAGAATTTATCAATGAGTTTAAATAAGCTGTTCTGCACTAAATTGAGTCTATAAATGCTAGATCAGCCTCTCTCAGCCTGGTGCCCCGAGATATTTTGAAGTGTAACTCCAATAAATCTTGCCCAATATGTATTAAGTTCAGGCATTATGTGGACTGTAAACCAAAACATCTGGAAGGCACTAAGTAAATAAAGGCTGTACTAGATAAGCAGAATGAGAGGGCAACATCAGTTTTATTTTCCGCCCTTTTTTTCTAATTATGCTGAGTGTGGAGTTTCCTGGGGTTTTTTTTTTTTACATCACCCACACATTAAATCAATATTTTCAGTGAAAACTTTTCGATAATCCCAATACCCTTTTCTTGTTCAGTCACTGCCAGTTCAAACCCCATCAGTTTATATATGAAGTATGGAGGTGTTTGTGTGTTTGTATTAATATTCATCAATTTGTACCTTTTGAAAAAAACCTGAATTGCAGTTACTTCCTTTGGGCAAGAATCTTTTGGAGCACTTCACAATCTATTCTTGTGCTCAACAAATGTCTGTTTAGGGCTCATTACACAAAGGTCCTGGAAGCAAATGGCATTGTGAAGCAGTATCCATGTCCCTTCTTTCACTTTTGTCCTACATGGGGGAAGGAAAATGGCTGCATAACTCTAAGGGCTTTCCTCACAACACTATTATAGTGCTGCTATTCCACTTTCAACATCCTGTGGCATCCTGAAGTTTGCAGTTTAGGGAAGGGAATTTAGAATTCCCAGCCAGTCACAGAAGTTTTCAGAAAATATTACAAGGATCTATACAGTAAAGAGAGTAATAAGAAACTGAAGAAAAAAATAGATGAATATTTACAAAAACAAGACATCCCAGTGTTGACGGAAGATCAAAAAAAAGAAAAAAGAATTTGAACGCTAATATAACAATAATGGAAATTACAGAAGCAATAAAAAAATAAAGACAGGCAAATATCCAGGACCAGATGGCACTATATTATAAAGAATTACAGGAAGAACTGTCCTTTCCGTTGCAGAAAATGTTTAATGACATTACTACAAATGACAAGCCAGAGTCATGGAGAGGAGCGAATATAACTCTGATGTTAAAAGAAGGGAAAGATCCGGCGGAATCAAAAAATTATAGACCTATTTCATTACTAAACATAGATTATAAAATATTTACAAGTATAATAGTGGAAAGAATAAAGAGAATTTTACAAAAAATAATTCATGAAGATCAGAGTGGCTTCCTCCCGAGAAGATACATCAGAGACAATATTCGTACTGTGATTGATATGTAAGAGTACTACGAGAAGCACAATGAGAGGAAAGGAGTGATGGTTTTTGTCAACGTGGAGAAGGCGTTTGATAATTTGAATCAAGAATTTATGACTGAATTATTGGATAGAATGGGCTGTGGAAATAAATTTGTAAATTGGATAAAACAAATATATAAAGATAGCAAAGCACAATTAGTAATAAATGGAGAGAAAACAGCACCAATTGAAATCAAAAAAGGAACTCGTTAAGGATGCCCACTATCACCCTTGCTTTTTATAACAACGCTAGAAGTGCTCTTAAGAAAGATAAGGACAGAAGAAATAATAAAGGGAACTAAAATAAAAGGACAGGAATACAAGGTGGAAGCCTACGCAGATGATCTGGTGGTGTTCCTTGAAGAACCCAAAACAAGTATAAAGAAAATGACAGAAATATGTAATGATTTTGGAGCAGTAGCTGGTTTCAAAATAAACAAGGAAAAAACAAAGATTCTGACTAAAAATATGAGAAAGGAAGAAGTAGAGGAATTGATCCAGATGACAGGATTTAAAGAGGAAAAGAAGATCAGCTATTTGTGAATAACCATAACTAAACAGAACAATGGATTATATGAAAATAATTACGGACAAAGTGGAAGGAGATCAAAAGAAATTTACAGACATGGGCAAAGCAGAAATTATCTTTATTGGGATGAATGGCTACAATTAAAATGATGATATTACCAAAGATAAATTACTTATTCCAGAATCTACCCATAATTATTAACGCAAAATGTTTTCAGGATTGGAAAAAGGAGCTAACAGATTTCATCTGGAGTGGGGAAAAACCCAGAATAAAGTGGAGTATATTGATGGATAGAAAGCAAAGATGAGGCTGTGGTGTACCGGACCTGAAACTTTACTTTTATGTGAACGGAATGACATGGATAAAAGACTGGATTACGCAGAGATGTGGCAGAATGTTAAACTTACAAGGCGCAGATCTTTGGTTCGGTTGGCATGGGTATGTGTGGTATAATAAGACAAGAGTAGATAAAGATTTTTCAAATCATTATATCAGAAGACCTCTCTTAGAGATTTGGAAAATATGGAAAAGAAAACTATACTCTAGAATACCATTGTGGGTCTCACCGCATGAAGCCCTATATGGTAAATGGAAAGGACAAACAGATAGATGGATAACTTATAGAGACCTACTGATAAACGTGGGAAAAGAAACTCAGTGAATAAAAACAAGAGAAGAATTAACAAGAGATGGATGGAACTGTCAGTGGTTTTTGTATATCCAGCTCAAAGAAAGATTAAAAATGGACCAAAAAATAGAAGGACGGGAAACAAGCATTCAATTAAATGAGTTTGAAAAAATAATATTTGACAAAAAAGAGCATATAATGTCAAAATTATACAAGTTTTTCTTAGATCAGGAACTTGAAACTGAGATAAAAAAAGACACAATGATAGTCTGGGCACGAAATATCAGTCATGAGATTAAGCCAGAACACTGGGAGAATACCCAGAAATTCCCCCTGGCGCAGAATCTGAAGAAAAATCACCTTAAAATGTTGTACAGGTGGTATTTGGATCCGGAGAGATTAAGCAAGATGTACAAAACCAAAGAGAAGCAATGCTGGAAATGCAAAAGAGAAAATGGTACCTTCTATCGTATGTGGTGGCAGTGTGAAAAAGCAAAGAGATATTGGAAAAAGATCCATAAAACAATTGTGGAGATTTTGCATATAAAAATACCATTAACACCAGAAATCTTTCTTCTGAATATGCTGCACCAAATGGACAAAGAATACTACAAACATAAAAATAAGATATTATACATGGTGACAGCAGCCAGAATAATATATGCAAAATACTGGAAAAGAAACTAAATACCAGACTTAGAAGAATGGTTGAAGAAACTACAAGAGTATGTCTCTTTAGAAAGTCTATCTTGTGCAATGAAGGGAGGAAGAAGGGAGGAAAAGAAACTGAAATGATGAAAGTGAAGAAATATATAGAGAATAATTGGATAAAGCTATGCCAAGAAGACAATGAAATATGAAATAGTAAAGTGGACAGAATAAGAGTGCTTGATAGCTAGATATGACATATAAAGTTAAGAAATGCTTTTAGTGGGCTAACCAACAATAACGAAATAGTATAGAGGTAACAGACACAAGAGCTGAAGAATAGCCAAGTACAAGAAAGAAGGAAGTTAAAGATAAGGGAATATAGAGAAGGATTTGAAGTAGAATTTCTTAGGTTTCTTTCTCAATGGTTCTATTGGTGTGGGTAAAAATAAGAAAATAAGAAAAGGACATGATTGAATTGATGAGAGAAACTGGAAATATGTAAGGAGATTATACAAGGGTAAATAGAAGATCCTAGACAGAGCATATCATGTCATATCACTGCAACCACAAGGTTGTGAGTTCGATCCTGCCAGGCTCCAAGGTTGACTCAGCCTTCCATCCTTCCGCAGGTCGGTAAAATGAGTACCCAGCTTGTTGGGGGCAATTAGCTAAAAATACATTGTAAACCGCTTAGATAACACTCAGTTGATAAGCGGTATAGAAATAAATGCTATTGCTATTGCTATATATGAAAAAATGGAAGATTGTACTATAAGCATTATAAGTATTACAAGTATTATGTATTATAAGTCCTATAAGTATTATAAGTATAATAAGATTTAAGTTTTTATACAATCCGAAAAAGGAATATGACAAGTAGAATATATGTGTGTAAATAGATGGAATTTTAATAAAAATAAATTAAAAAAAAATAGAATTCCCAGCCATAATTCTTTGGCCTCAGTAAACTACAAAACCCAGAATTCCACAGGATATTGTAAGTGGAATAATAGCAGTATAACAGTGTAGTGTGGAGAGGTCCTAAGGTAATTTATCAACAAGAAGTGCTACCCTGACTTCTGGGGGTCTGTCAGAGATGGTTGGACCAAACTTCTAGAAAATACTTTGTGAAGCAAATGTAAATGTCAGGTTGCTTTAATTGCTTTAACTGTTAAGTGCACATGTGGAAAGGAATGTGACTCAACCTGAGTTTGTGCTGAGTCGTGCTGATGAGTGCTAGGTGCAGACAATACAAGGGTTGGCCAGGATTGTCTAGGTGTCTGTATAAAGGCAGCACAATCCCAGCCAACATTGCACATATTGCTTGAAGTGTGTCTGCTGGGGGCTCTGCTGGAAAGAGCAAGCTAGATATGCTGGATTGTCATCTGGACTTTGCAAATATTGTATATACGTTGTAACAAAGAATAAGGAGCCTCCATATTGGAAGATTACAACTTGGAGTGGGTGAGTGTTACTTGCTTAGTGCATGTGCTGCTAATGGTGTTCTCTTCTGCTAGGCACGCTTCCATAGCTGTGTGTAGTTATCTCTGCTTATTTATAAGGAGTTTTCCTTGACTGGCTATTTTTGCTTTTACCCCCCTTTTGTTTTTGGGGAACAGGGTCCCTGGGATGCACCCAGATTTGCTCCAAAAATACAAAAACTGGGGAAATTAGCAGAGCACTGCTTAGCAAAGTGAAGGGCAGGGCAATACAGTGAGATCTTGGACCCTGTGTCTATGGAGTCAGACCACATGAGAGCCAGGCTCAATGTCCAATCACCAGTATTTTAGTTAGCAGAATTGGCAAAATATCCACACACATACACACAACAAAGCAGTCACTCACACAAGTGCACCAAGACTAATGAGTTGGAAAGATATAAAGATCAGGAAAACTAGAGGGAAAGAGAGCGGTTTATATTGCACCCAATCCAGCAGTCTTCGGTTTGAGAAGAAGCAAGGCAAAGATGGCTCAGCAGAGGAAGAATTCTGAAGGGAGTCCAAAAAAGGGACTCAATTATAGGGCAAAATATGCCTCGGAGGAAGAACCTTTCCTGGCTGAATCATGCAAATGGATCTCATCTTTGTATTTCTTGCTGATGCAATTGTTAATCTCATCAGGAGGACACGTAGTCCAAGGTGTCATTGTTGCTGATGGTCCATTTTGGGTGTGTGTGTACCTTTCGAGGTTTCCCTCTTGAAGATGTGACTGGGGAAGCATTGGTCTGACCTGGCGAGTAATGCTTCAGTTTTAGACCTGGATGTCTACATTCCTGTCCAGTGAACTTCTGGTTTAATAACTTTAAATAATAAATATCACACTCCCCCGGGACTCGGTCTTCCAGCAGAGGTTACAAGAAGGACTCTATTGCTAACATCCATCCATTGGCGGATGGGCAGGCCATTTACTCTTAATTTCTGCTTCTTATTCTTTGATCAGTTTTCAGTCCGTTACAGAACTTAGTCTTTTATTTTTCATTCCACTAGGGGACTTAATCTTTTATCTCATGATTGATACTTTTTCTCAAAGAACTTTGATGAGGAACTTTGGGAACCCCAAATAAACAGTCTCTTGGATAACTCTTATCTATGTATTTATCAGTATTTTTAGAGAAATACAAAAAGATTGTTGAGAAATGTTATCTTTGCAGAAGCGAAGATGATGCTGTCTCTGCAGGGATTTTCCTTCTATGTACTTGGAACTTTTGTCTTCAATAATACTTTTCACCAATTTATCTGGAACATATGTTCATACATAAGAGATCTAGGGTATAAGGTATCACCTACTGAGTTTTACAGTTCATCCTGCTGTGTAATTTCTCGGATCCCCTCCTCCCAGATTTACTTTTTTAAAAATATGTGTTATATTTGCTACTTCCCAGTTCTCTGGTACAGGTACGGTTCTTAGCAGGGATGGGACGAATGCAGAATTTTCTGAATCCAAATCTGGATCTGAATCTCTGGAAGGTTCTGGGAATCCACGAATCTATTTATTATTACTACTACTACTACTACTACTACTACTACTACTACTACTACTATTATTATTATTATTATTATTATTATTATTATTATTATTATTATTATTATCCTGCCTCTCCATATGGATCGAGGCGGCGAACAACTTACAAAGAGCATGTATTTCGAAACATTTCTATACATGCCCCCAACAAGCTGGGTACTCATTTTACCGACCTGCGAAAGGATGGAAGGCTGAGTCAACCTTGGAGCCCGGCAGGATCGAACTCACAACCTTGTGGCTTGCAGTACTGGCATTTAACCACTGCACCACCAGGGCTCCAATCTTTCAAATACCTTTAAAAAAAAAAAGGTTTAAAAAGCAAGGGAAAGAAGGATAACCTTGGGCAAGACACACACACTCTCAGCCTTAGCAAAAGCCTAGGCAAAGGCAAACCTCCCTCTGAAGAAATCTGGCCAGGAAAATTGTCATCATTTTGCCTCAGGATCTCATCAGATTGAAAATGACATGAAGGCCCTTTCTACACAGGCAGAAAAATGTGGATTAATCCCACATCTTCCTGCCTGTGTAGATAGGGCCATACACTACAGTACAGAGACAATCTAGGTCAAAATAGGATTTTCTTTGCATAGCTCCTTTTGGCATCCTGGGGTTTGTAGTTTGATGATGCACCAGCACACTTTGACAGAGAAGGCTGTGACATTTTGTAAAACTGCAAAGGCCAGAATTGTGTATGAAAGAGCTTTGCAGGGGAGCTATGTAAAGGAATCTTTCAGCTGTCCTTGAAATCTCAAGACTGTACCTTCCAGTCAAATGCTGAACTTTAATATTTAATGTTCAATTTAAAATGTTCAATTTAAATATCTTAGAATACAACCTCAGATGTAATTTCTGAAATTGTTTGCAAAGACCAAGGGAAAAACTCACCTACTTGCCATCTCCCCAGGTTTTTAGGCATCCCATCTCCAACAATCTATTTGATTAGTGGATTTGAAAGATCTGGTTTGCCTATTTTGGCACAAGGATTTGGATTTGTGAATCTCAAATCTTTGCCCAGGATTCGAGGATTTGTGGTCCATCCCTAATTCTTAGACCATTTCCGCACTACTCTGTTATAGTACTATTATTCCACTTTCAATATCTTATGAAATCCTGGGGTTTGTAGTTTAGGGAGGGGCATTTAGAATTCTTAGCCAGAGAGCTCTTTGGTCTCAGTAAACTACAAGCCCCAAAATTCCACAGTATCTTGAAAGTAGAATAATAGCACTATAACAGTGTAATGCAGAAAGGTCCTTAGAAACATGTTACATATTGCAGCCACAAGACCAGCAATTTCAAAGTTGATATCTTTAAAGATTTGGATGGATACCATCTGGATGTGGTCATTTGTTAGCAATTTATTAATAAGGATTGAAAATTTTTCACTTGTCGCTATTTTTGCCATGTCAAACATAGGACAGGGCTCCTGTACTTTTAATAGCTGTGTAGAAGAGGGAATTTCAATAGACATTGCCTGTTGCAGAGCTAATGTGGTGTAGTGTTTTGAGTGCTGGACTAGGACTTGGGGAGACTAAGGTCTGAATCTCTACTCAGCCATGGAAACTCACTAGATAACTTTATATAAGTCATATTCTCTCAACCTCAGAGGAAATTGACAGGAACCCAGCTCTGAAAAAAAAATCTTGCCATAAAAACCCCATGATAGGGTTGCTTTAAGCTGGAAAATACCTGAAGGAACACAGCAGCCATCATGACTGCACTGTATACCATTACCAGACAAAAAACAGTAATTGCTCCCTTTCCCTTGACAATCGCATCCGCTGTGGGCATGCGGGAAGGGTGGAAGTGCTATCAGGTGCCTCCTTCTCCAGTGCAGGAAGAAACTGGCTGTACTGCAGGAGGAAGGAGCGTGTACGAAGTGCTACCTATTTGCTGGCAGCCAACCAGTGTGGTAGAGAGTGTTTTGATCCTGATCCCATCCTGGCAATGACACTACCAGGATGGGATTGAGATATTGTGCAATTGAGATATCATGCAATCAGGGCCTAAGATAGCCTACAGTCCTCAGGTATGGTAAAGCACCCTTCCTGTCACTGTTGTTGGCCAGTCTGTTGGTTTCGGTATATGGAATCAGTGGTGGAAAAATGATGGCACCATTTTATTCTTTGGTTAACTTAGCAACATATCTTGGACCTGGGTGCTTCTGACTGTTTCTTCAAGAGCTCCTGGGATATCCATGAACCCAAACACTCACCAGTTTTCTTCTGTTTCCAATGAGTAACTGCATCCTATAATGTAAAATTACAGATGGATGTTAGATTCCATTCTTGTGCAACCTCTTGAATATGAGACAAAAGTACCACTTTATTGCCTCATTGTGTTGACTTAATCTGTAGTTAAAGTGAAAAAAAAAAAGATCTAAAACTGCTGAAAAGAATTCAGAAAGAACATTGTTGCCATCCCATTCACTGTTATAACCATGTATCTTGGTCAATATAAGGAACTCAGCAGTTGAGTTCTGTATACCTTGTATCCCTTGTGTATCAGACCAAACCCTTTCTTTTTTCTTGCAAGCCATTCATACTGCCTGTCATTCAGCTTGAACTAAAGATTTTTTTTAAAAAAAGAAATTTATTCACTCTGCATTTGTCAAAAAAAAAAAGTATCTGAAAGTATTTTCCTTTAAAGTAACTAATCTGTTGCTAGCTTGGGGATTTGAATCAACGGTTCCCAATCAATACTTTTGTATACATACAGTTATTGTTTCCCTTTGCTCTGCATATTGTGGGTTGGAAATCAAAACAAGGAGGACTGAAAATCAATAAGGTACGTCTGTGAACTTTACAGAAACCTGGAAGTAGAGAGTTAGATATTCTGTAACTGAAGCAATAAGGTATTTTTCTTTTAGATAACCCCTTGGTAACTATATTGCTTTAAATGATGAAACATCTCTTTGACAGAAAAAAAACCCCTAGCTTTCTAAAAACATTCTGGTCTGGAGATGAAGGATGTCTTAACATCCTGGAATCTTAGCATGTGGCTATCTGATCTCATTGGACTCTTTAGCAGTTGCTTATAAGGCAATTAAAACAGAGTATAAACCACCTTCCATTTTCATTCTGAGCCTTTTTTTAAAAAAATAAATAAATAAATCTTGACTTACCTCCACTGTATTAGAAACAATTTCTTGACCTAGAAATGACATTGCTCAATACAATAACAACAACAAACCTTCTCCACAAAGCTGAGGGCATGCTGGTTACTTCAATATATGATGTGGAAAATAAAATACTAGCATTGTTTATATTAATTTTTAAGCTCACAGCAGCAGTTCCAGAGAGATTTAGTATTTTTTTCTTTACATAGCAGACACTCACAGTACTACTTAAACCAAGAAGTTCCACCTCCTTATACGCATGAGATAACACACATTTTGTTCAGTGAGCGTATTTCCAGATTCCAGTGCCTCTTAGCATTGTTTTTCTGTTATAAGCTATACATGAATCCCCATATTTAGCAGTAATCTCTGTTTGCTCCCTAAAGTGGGAGAATCAAAGTGAAGCAGAGGCTACAGTCTTCTCCATGATGGCCTGGCCACTATTGCTCAGGCTTCATACAATCAGGGGTAGATAGTTTGGTTTTTTATAGTGGGAGTTCCTGGACAGATCTGGGGAGGTCAGCCTTTCCTTTGGTCTGCCTGTAGAGCATTTAAACCAGAACTGGGCAGTGTGGTGTGCTACTCAAAGCTATTTTTGTAGCTCTCACCAGACCTCATGCAGATTTCCAGATGAACTGCCCATTTGCTGGCTATAAGAAGACTGAACTGCTTATCTTGAATCTCCAAGAGTGCCAATTCTTATTTTAAATAGGTGCCACCCCCATTGTTTAACATTAAAAATGCCTATTTTGTAATGCTGTATTACCCTAGTTTGTATTATTAAACTGCTTTAATGCTGTATTTATAGCTTTAATAAAGGAGTTTTTAAAATGCTTGTTTTTCCAAACCAGAAAGAGTCCTTTTCCTGGCTTTCAGCTTTTTTGGCAACTATGCAGAGCCTGGGAGGCCCTAAGGGCAGAAAATAGCTCCCCAGACTTGCAGCAATTGCCCACTCCTGACTTAAATGCTCCTCACCATATCACCAGCACTGGATTTTATCTGACTTTCCCCCCTCTCCTTCTCTTGGGTTTGCTCCTAGCTGGGTAACAATATCACATGTGACAGTGTGGTTGTTGGATCAGCACCCTCCTTGTTCTTTTATCCTCTTTGTCAAGACATTGTTTGGCATTGGGTCAGATCTGCTTGTGGGGTAAGCAACTGGGTGCATGGACACACTCACCCCCTTTACAATCTCCTTAAAGGATCTTAGGGTTATGCCTACCAAGGAGACATCAAGCTTGTGAAGGGTTGTACCTACTTTCACATTCAAGTGGCAGAAGAACAACTCTATGGCTTGCGCCCAGGTGAGATCCACCTCCTGGAATCCCATGACATCTTCCAGCATGTGGGATGGGAAAGGGATTCATCAGTTGTCAGGCAAGTCACTCAGTTCTAGTTCCATTACTCCATGTCACACCAAAGCACCTCAGTCACAACAGTAACGCAGTGTTCATTTTCATCTCAGCTCTGTTTCTGTGTGCTTTTTTCTTTGAACCTTCATGTTTGGTTCTCTTTGTCTCTAAGATTGCAAAATAGTCTTGCCAGAGCTTGTTATATTTAAAAAGTAATTAGTTATAGTTCTTATCCAGCCTGATTTTATATTCATAATTATGGAGAACCAAACTTTCATTGTTTTTTTGTTCCCAGTGAGCATAAACAGAAATACTAAATACTAACTAAACAAACAAACAAATCTGGCATCAGTATATCATCTTAGAGGACCAGACCTTTATATCTGTTGATTCATCTCCCTTCACCATGACAGAGTATTTAGAAGAATAACTTTACTTAAGAACATATTCATTGTATGTTGAATATGTTAGGGCAACAAAGAGAAATAAGATCTCATCAAAAGACATTGTTACATATAATAACTGCAGCAAGACTGACTTGTGCTCAACACTGGAAAGAAAGAAAATATATTGATATAAAAGAATGAAAATTCAAAGTCCTGGATATGGGAGCAACAGAAAAGTTAACGTTTTCACTCAAAAATAAGCCAATCCAGGGCTTTGAAAGAGAATGGCAAGAGATATTGAATTGGATAAAAGAATAAGATAGGGGAAAAGAAAGAAAGATTGTTTGTAAGAAAGGTGAAAGACAAAATGAGGTGGTAAAAAATAAAACGTAAACAGTTAAATATAAGTTAAAAGTAATAGTTTATGACTGATGTAAAACAGAGATAATATATGGAATGGAATGTTTATATGGAACGGAATGTTAAACTCAGATTCAACTGGGAAAATTGATGTCTGGAAGAGGTGAGGGTTTTTTTTTATTCTTCTTCATTTAAAATTTTAATAAAAATTACTTATAAAAACATATTCATTGTAATGGAAACAAAATACAATCACAAATAGTGGGGATATCATCTTGACTGTAAAAACAAACTGTTAAAACCAACAGATTAAATCTTATGTAACCCTGGAAACTACCAGTTAGCTTGCAACCAGTTAGTTGTTGTTGTTATGTGCCTTCAAATTGTCTTCAACTTATGGGAACCCTAATGCAAACCTATCACAGGGTATTCTGGGCCTGAGGGTGTGTGATGTGCCCAAGGTCACCCACTGGGTTTCCATGGCCTAGTGGGGAATTGAACCCTGGTCTCCAGAGTTGTAGTTCAACATTCAAACCTCTATACTATGCTGGCTCTGTTATAACTGCTATTAGTGTCCTCTAAGCTGGTACAGTTCATTGTCTCTGATTCATTGACAAAGAACTCTGACCATGTCCCCCAAGTCAGAAACAAAATACTAGAAAATACAGCCACTTCTGACTGGGGCACTTGACTAAGGGGGCGTGGTAGGGTTACAGTTGGGAACAAGACAAGTGAGATATTGCTACATTTTAAACTTGTCCTTGAAAACATTCTTCTCTTAGCTCTCTCCTATGATAGCCTCTCTTTCTCAATCAGTGTATGCATGCACATGTGTGTGTGGGGGGGGAGAGGGAGAGTGCTGTGTGTATGAGTCAGAGTGCTTCATTGTTGCATAATGGACAGAATATGGGCAGAGTGGAATCTGTTTGCAGCCTCATTCCTAGAGACATTAGAGACATTTACTTTCATGATGGCCATTTCCGCATGATGAGGCTCTTCCATGTCATCTCGCTGCAGTTCCGGGTCCAGAAGGCAGCATGTCAGTAACTCTTTCCTCTGCACCTGCTCGGTCCATGTGGAAGAGAACGCAATGACACCACATCTTCCTTCCACAGTGCAGCTGGGCTTTTTCCATTGCTGCGCTACGTAAGGAGAAGTCACCAATGCGCTTCCACAGCTTCTACATGGCCAGAAGTGATGGGAGTGCCGCATGATCGCAGATGCTAAATTGATTTTTTCCATTTTGCAAAAACTGCGCAAGTGTGATGCTCCATGACAGGATGGTAGTGGGATGGTGACGATGTCATGCGGAAGTGCAACCTGCCGACCGCTGCCATCCTGTTGCAAAAATGAGACAGCAACATCGTGTGGAAAGAGCCAATGTTTGCTTAATTCCTTAAGCTCACTGAGCTTCTCCATCTCTTTCAGAAGATGATGCTGGTTTGATGTGTTACACTGAATTCTGTATTGAACTGACACCATTGCTGGGCTGGATTCTCCAATGAGGCATGAGAAGCTTGCCACAGATGATAGTAGATTACTGCCCTTCCCAGCCACTCACCATTGCTGCTGCTGCTGCTGCTGTTGTTGTTATTGTGCCTTCAAGTCATTTCCAATTTATGGTGACCCTAAGGTAGATCTATCATGAGGTTTTTCTGGGGCTGAGAGTGTGTGATGCATCCAAGGTCAGCCAGTGTTTTTCCACGGCCAAACTGGGAACTGAATCCTGGTCTCCAAGGTTGTAGTCCAGCATTCAAACCACTATACCATCTATCCTGATCTTCTCAGATGGCTCTGACTGCTGCTGTGGCACAAACAGACACCATGGACATCCCAAACACAGCATCTTGCTCCAAGGAAGAAAAGATTGCCTGCTGCTGTAAATGCGGCTGCAAAACAAGTAGAACATCTAGGCTCCAACTTCCTGAGCCTCATAAGATCTCCTCTGAAGAATATATATGCCCCCACGGGAAGTGGATACTCCATAGCAGGTTTAAAAAAAAGAACAACAACAGAAAATCACTTGTGTGAAGAGAAGTTGACTCACATAGTGCTGGATGTAGCGCTACATTCCATCTAAGATCTGAAAATTCAAAGAATGCATTTGTTTTCCACCTACTAACAGTATTACTGTGCTTGAAGAGCTTGCTAGTGTGTTTCTTAATTCCCTCTTTGTACCATCTGCCAGATAAGTTCTTGCAAACTTTTGGATTCCTGGTTTTACACATTTTATTTTTTATTGTACAAGTTCTATCCTTTTTTTAAAAAAAGAGGAAGAATATTCCAAAATTACTCCAGGAAAATACGTGTTTGTTGCCAAAAGGACTGCATCAGTGCAGTGGGAGAAACTTAATTTCTTTCTTGTTAAGATGGGCAATTTTGTTTAACAGATTCCACATGCCTAAATAATATAATCTAATGTAGTGTGTTACTTTATGCAAATAAGGTCTTGATTTAAATGAACTCTCAAATATTTGTCAACTGTTTCTCTCCTCTTTCTCTATTTGCAAATGGAAGTTAAAAATGCTGCAAAGTATTTAAAATGCAGGCTTTTGTTCTAACCTCATAGCCTTCTTTTTCCACATCAAACATTTTTTCATGTCCATTGATTCTCTCTCTCTCTTTCTAATTGCAGCCTCGTATCCAGTCGACAACTTCCTGAAACAAAGTATAATTGGAAAGTCACTAATTTGTGAGTTTTTCCAATAGATATGTTTGCCTGGTAGAAATTTACCCCTGGAACAAAGTGAAGGTTGAATAGTCACAAGGGAAATTTCCACATTATGTTTTCTGCTCCACAGTAAATTATCTCATTTGTTTCTATTTTTTTGTGAAGTTTAAGATCACTGATGAGATCTGAAAGGATTTTTCTGGGGTTATCCTAATAGGTCAATTGTCTTTTAATTAGCATCTGTTGTTAGAAAGCAAGCCATGTGAAAGTCCACGAAGTAACCAAGCTTTTGCAACATTTAGTCTTTCATTTTTGTGTGAGTGGGGGTATAGAACTATAGAAAAATCTATTTCTAAGCTGGAGATTATGCAGCACAACATATATATCATACATATCATTGCAGTATTCCATTTAAAGCAGGGGCAGTCACCCACCTGTGGGCCAAGGACCAATTTTTCATCCTGACTCCCCTCGCCCTTTGTGCCAAAATACCTTCTTTTCCCTTGGTTTGATCTTCAAAATGGCAACCAGGAGAAATGAAAGGAAAAGAAGCTATTTAATGAGGGAGGGAATAGGTAGGGTTTTGTGTGAAACATTTGGAAGGGATTGGAGTGTGGTTTTCGGGTGACTTTTGCCCACAAATCAGACCTAAAAGTTCTTAACTTGGAGGGATGGGTTCAGGGGATTTTGATGGGGGGGGGGATTCAGGGACCATATTTTTGCCAAACCTGTCCTAAACAAATAGTGAGCAAAGTGAAACTCTCCATTTGTTGCTGGACTACAAATCTCATCAGCCCTCATAAGCATAGCCAGGGTTTTGTAGTCCTACAGCAGTTGGGGGCCTACCCTTTCCTGAACTGTGTTATCATTTTGTTCTGTCCGTCTAAGTGCATCCAAACTCAACATGCACAATGCTGATAGTTTCAAAGCTGGGGCTTGTTTTTGTTTTTTGGAACATGCTGCAGCTTTGACACTTTATTTTATGCATCACTTGGCTGTTTTTATATTAAAATGAAATTTAGGCAATTAGTTTTGTACAACCAGCAGCACAATAGATATGATCACTGATTATTTATTTCAACCATAAATGTGCTGTTCTCTGTGAAGATTAGTGACAGAATATGAGCAGCAGAGGGCACCATTCCTCCCTTTCTTTTCAGTGTTGAAATAAGGTATTGTTAGCAGAGAGCAACAGTATAGAGTCTTCAGCAGTGCTGCCTAAGCTAGTGGAACAATTGAAGTTATACATTTGGAATAATGCTGTAACCGTTCTCGTTTGCTTTATGGAACATAAAATCTGCACAATCCTTCTGCAAATGAAGGTGACTTTTTCAATATAGCTGGAATCTCAGTAAATTGAATATTGATTTTTCTAAAAAAAAAAATACAATTTTATTTTTGGAGTAGTAAGAATAATTGTAAGATACAACTCCCACCTTTAGCATAAGTGTATAAATTCACATAAGTTTTAAAACTAATATTGGAATAGATATTAGAAATTGTAAGTTAAGTCCTCAGCAATAATATGCATGCTTTTAAAAACAAAGGTAATGTACAGGATCTCATTTGGCAAAAAGTGCAGCTTAGGGGCATCTGCCTGTATTCTGCACTGGTCTTTCAATGCCAATTCTCTTTCTCTGAAGGAGAACAATGCTACTGAAGTTAGCATCAGTGCTATATGTGTGTGTGTGTGTATGCTGTATTTTGGAATGAATGGAATGCAGCTGCAGAGAAAACTTAAATTTATTTTAAGTCAGTGAAGTCAGTGTGCCTTTAACTAGTTGTGATATTCTGATGACTGGAAAGGAGGAAGGGAAATGAAACTGTGTGGAAGGCACAAGGCAGGATAGGATGAGTCAAAGCAGAGGGATAAGACTGCTGAAATTCAGTACAGTATCAAGTGACTAGATGGAATAATTGGAAAGCAGAATAGTGTACCCATCAAACCACTTTAATGGAAATGACTTTGTTCTAAGAATTTCTGGGATTTGTATTTACAAGCCACTTAAGACTTTTTGTAGAAGGCAGAGAGACTTAGCAGATAATTCAAAGTATTCTGAAAGTGACAAATCCCAGAAGTTCATAGGAGGTAGAGGAATTGTTATGAAGTTGATATAATTTTGTAGATTCGGATATCCCAGAGCAAAAAGTTAAACCAACCTGTTTCTGACTGGAGGAAAACACTGTAAGCAGTTAGGAAAGCAAAGATTCCTATGACTGGCAGCTGGCATTTAACTACCACCTTGCTATTTCACCTTCTCTCCTTTCCTATTCCCAGTGGTGTAGTGGTGAACATTGGAAGTGTAGCCACTGATTATGAGCAGCAGAGTCACTCTCTAGAGTCACCTTCCTAAGGAGGATCCAAAAGTAGAAGCAGAAATGCGCTAATCCACATCTGTCTAGCTATCTGTGCATATGTATGCATACACAGAGTTACCTCCCTCCTCCCATATGTCATCATCCCATTGTTGCTAGGAAAAAGTCATTCCTCTACATTTGATAGGTTTAGGAGCACAGGACCCCTGCAAAGGTGGAAAAATCACAAATAATTCTAGCCCCTCCAAACCATATTTAATACACAAAAAGTATGATCTTCATATTAAATCCACTGTGGATGCTTTGAGGCATCAGGATTCCTTTACAAGGCAGAAGTGGGTGAGGCTTGCTGCTGTCTCCACTGATGCCCCACATCATTTTAAATAGGAATTTACAGGCCTCGTTCACAGTCTCTCAGTCTTGTGAGGTTTGCAGTCCCTATTAAAAATGGCATAGGGCAGCAGTAGAGGCAACAGCAAATAATCCTTGAATAATAAATCTGCAAAAGTGAAACCCACAGATGTGGAGGGCTTGTATTTTTGTTAGGAAATTTCATTTCCCTTCAACTATTGTGTGAACTAGATGTAAACTCAGAGGAAAACAAGGGGATGGGTCAAAGCTGACATTGTCCCTGCTAATCAAAATGTCCCAGCATGGATTTCATCCTACAAGCACTGCTGTCCTATCCCACTATTCAGCTTTTGAAATGTGGCAACAGTACTCTCTTTCTCATCAGATCTTATAACCTTACTATTTATGTCATTATCTGCTGATCACATGTGAGACAGCAGTCATAGTACACAACTGCAACTCATCAGAGGTGGCTGGTAGGAATTAGTCAGTCAGTCAATCAATCAATCAATTTATATCCCATATTTCCCCCAAAATGGAACTCCAGTATTAGAGAGGTGGTGAACCCACTCTGAATTTTAATCTGAGCTTAAGTTGTTCAACAAAGTACTCACACTCCATTCAAGACAGATTCAGTACCTTGGACAGGGCTTTTTACAATTTATTCTAAAATTTTCTGCAGTGGATTGAGCATGCTAGTATTATCAGAACTATCAACCCCAACCAATTCTTGTTCCCCCTACATATATGTTGTGGTCTTATGAAGGTATCTTTTTACCTGCTCCACTAAGTGCTACTATCCAGTCTGACTGAGCCCTTTTCAATGTGCATAGCATCCTGATATCCTTTTAATCACACTCTATATCATAGGTGGGTAACTATTGGAGGTTGTGTGCCTTCAAGTCACCTTTCAACTCAGGATGACCCCATCAATTTTGTAAGGTTTTTCTTAGGTAAGGAATACTCAGAGGTGATTTTGCCAGTTCCTTCCTCTGAAATGTAGCCTACATTGTAGTGGTTTGGGTGTTGGACTATAACTGGAGACCAAGGATCTGAATTCCTGCTCAGCCATGGAAATCCACTGGGCCTTGGGCAAGTCACTCTCTCTCAGCCTGAGAAGAAGGCAAAAGCAAGCCCTCTCTGAGCAGATCTTGCCAAGAAAAGCCTGTGATAGGTTCACCTTAGGGTCATGATAAGTCATAAATGATATGAAGACATACAAAAGCAATCAGAGGCTAGCAGGGCACATTTGCAGCTCAGGAGACTTGCACATCTTCACAGCAACCCCTTACAAAATTTATAAATAAATGAATGTTTGCCCCAGACACCCTCTGGGGGATGTGGGGAGAATTTTTTCTTGTTTTTATCCCCTCTGGGCCATTTTAGGCCCAGGAAACACTTTTTTTTTTAATAAGAGGAAGTCAGTTATGTTCACTTCCTATTTTAAAGGGTTTCTCCTATGACTAAGACCATTTCCGCACTACACTTTTATGGTGCTATTATTCCACTTTCAACGTCCTCAGGAATTCTGGGGTTTGTAGTTTACTGAGACCAAAGAGCTCAGTAATGCCCCTCCCTAAACCACAAATCCCAGGATTCCCTTGGATGTGGAAAATGGAATAATAGCACTATAACAGGGTAGTGCAGAAATTGCCTACATGTGAATCTACACTTTTTTAAAAGTCAGCAGACTTTTATTGTAGGTTTTTAAAAATTCTTTTATGCGAAGATTTTATTTCTTCTCTTTTGGATAGATGCCTATATCCCTTGCTGAAACACTAATTCTCAGAGAGATGAAACTCCTATAAAATTCCATCAACATAACTTTTCCCTCCAGTTCACTAGAAATGTTGGCTCAAAGAACTATCAGCTGGAAATGTATTGTTCGCATCTTATCAAAAGTAAGAATTAGTGAAGATTTTAAAATCATTTTGTGCAGGGATAATCAACCTTGAACATGTCTGGGAATGCCAGGTTCCAAGATTGTATTAGGCTTTATTTACTCTTCACAATTAATTAACTAATGAATATGAATAATTTGCAACTTAGTTTGATGTTGTAGATCAAACAGATTATAATGGATAATGATACTATGTAGTTCTTGCTTCTTTAGGGTTTTTAAATTATTTTTTCCCAGGAATTATTTAAGTAGGTATATTTTATGTATGCATGCAATGTTTTGTATATTTATGGTGTTTGGGGAGGTTGGTAGAATTTTTTTTTTTTTTTTTTAGTGTTGAAGCTTTCTAGAACTCTTGCAATATGCCACACTGTTTTTAAAGTCAGAAGCCTGAGGAAGAGATTCAATATGTGATTAGGAAAGTGATGATGATTCCCTAAAGCCACACATAGATTTGGTGTTGACAGTAACTGGAGGCCTACACCATTTTTACTGTAGGTATATTTTATTTCACAACACCACTAGCAGTCAGCACAGAGAGATTATGGAGTGCTCTCTGTGCTAAACCTATGAAAATTCTATTCCTCTGAATCCAAAAATGGTTTGTACTGTCACTATGGAATTTTAGTTTGGTGTGAAGGTCCTGCCAGAAAATGCAGGCAAGGCAGGCAAGTTCAGGACTCAAAAAGACATACAATAGCTCAAGCAAAAATAGTTAAAAAAGCACAGCCTACACAATTTAGAAAGTAATTAGACAATCAAAAAATACAATAAAACGTATTAAAATACATAAGTTAAGCAACAGCAGATAAAAGTCCAGTGCCTTACACAAAGCTGTTTCCTCTTAAAAGTCAGTTTTTAGAGCATGTCAGAATAAAAAAAATAGAAAGAAGATTGCCCATCTAGTCTCTTTGGGATCATGAATTAGAATTGCCAGGAGTCTCTTATGGTAATAGGCTATCTTTTATTTGAGGGCTGGAAAGCTTGTCCCTTAAGAACTGAGAGGTATCCCATATAATAAGGATAAAGCTTTTTCTTTTATATAGACTGAATGGGAGATCAAAAGATTCCACATTTTGTTGTGTGGTTCCTTCAATAGAGACAGAAATGTGTGCATCATGTTTTTTTATGAATGTAGACAATATGTTAATTTTTACAGACTTAAGTTAATTGAAATCAATACTTTTTGTTGGTATTTAGATAGATTAGAAACTTGTTAATAGCTACTTTCTGATTGCCAATCTTGCATTTAATGAATTTTGACTAGCTGTTACCACTGTTTTGAAAATCTAGTAACACTACTGTGAATTCCATTATCCCCAGGTGTTAGAATCTGTACAATACCATTTCTAAGATGTACATATATATGTTCTAAACTGGAACCACTTTTGATCATCTGGTCAAGGACCCAGAGGGTTAGCTGAAAAGGCCTCTGGTCAAATCCTATAGCCAGCATCTCTGTTGAACTCCATTATCTGCCGTCATCAAATTTGCTAAGATTAAACTATTGAAATAATGAATAACGCCCCTCAACAAGATTCTGTCTCCCCCAGGATGCTGCCTATAGTTGGCAAACAATGCACTATTGACAGAAAAAGCCACTGATAGGAGCAATGAGACTTAACACTTCTGTGATATCTTTCTTAAGTGAATGCTACTCTGAAATATTACTGTTGAAAGGATTGGAAGGCCAGATGGATACCCTGTGTTTGAAGAAGTTCCTTTGTTTAGAGACATTATGATGTCATGTTGAAGTTTTCTCACCTCAGATGCTCTAAAAAGCTATTCAGATTCAAAGGTATTCATTCTGCGGATGGGGTCTACCTAAACTAAGAGTTTCAGCTGCCTGCCTCTTCCTTGCTGAAAATCACTGGCCTAGCTTAGATCCTTTCCTGCTGAAATCACAGGTTAAACTAAGCTTTGAGGTCCTTCAAACTGAAATCATTCTTTCTGACCCTCAGAATCTGGGATGTGGTCCAGAGAATCTTATTAGCTATTTCTCAAAGTCTTTAATCTGGCTCAGAGGACTATGGGTAGTTTGTCATCCTTGTCCTTTCACTGTTCCATCCAGAGGGGCTACCTTGTTTCTCACAACTCCAACCCTCAGAACCTCTCCAAGGAGAGGTAATTTCTGACATCTCTTAAATCTATCTTTCAGTGACTACTTTCTCTGCACGTTGCAGCTCTTCAAAACTTTGTCCTCTTTCTTGGGTGTGGGTGTGTATTAAGGAAAGTATTATACTGTCCTTGCTTTTGAACCTTTTTCGTTCTCTTACCTCTCTCTTCTCTTAGTAACCTTTAGAGTTTCACATTGCATAATTCCAAACCTTTGCTGCCTTGCAAGTTTACTCATTTTGAGTTAGCATCTCCCCATCCTAAAGCAACGATGTTTTATTTTGCTATTCCCCGGTGCAATGATTGTGTATATTTTGATTGCTGTATGGTCAACAAAATTCTCCTTTTAGAGTGTTTTGTGTGAATATGGGTTTTTGAGTCCAATTTGTCCAAAAGTCACACAAGATCCCTGTGATCCCAGGCCATATCTGGTAACACAGACTAAAGCACTGCACTGGCTGGAAATGCTGGGAGATGTAGCCCAAGGCATCGGAAGGGTATGAGTCAAGGAAGCTATTTCAGATGATGTCATATCATTTCAAAACTGAGGAGGAAAAGCGTTCCCCCTCAACTGTTCTCATACTTTACTGTTGAATGCAGAAACTCTGTTGGTTTGAAGCTGCATAACATTTTTTAAAAGTATGTTCATAATTGAGATGCATCTTTTATTTAGTTTCTGGAAGTCTATCCCATACTGCTGTTGTGATGGTGTTTTCTACTTCTCAGACTATTCAGTGGAAAGAGATGAAGATATCACACCTGTTCAGTAGCAGCTATTATTGGTAGAAAAGAGAGGAAGAAGGAATCAGACAAGCAGAGGAAGCCTGAGATATTTTATAAATTCAGAAAAGGTATAATAATAATTTATAGAATAGAAGGAACACAGGGACACAAAAACTGTTTTGAGATAAGGGATGGGATAAGGTCATTTAAGGTGTGATGAATGCTGCTTACTCTACACTATTGCATAGAAACATTTGCAAATAATAAGACTGTAAGGTATCTCATTTGGTATTTTAGGAATGTACTCATTGCCATCATATGGACACTTGAATAAAGAATGGAAAAATTAAGAATAATTCATCCAGCAAAACAGAAATTGTAAAATCCTTCTGAAATATCATCCAGCCTTGGTTTCACAGATGGGGACAATCAGAGGCTGAAGAAGGCATCTGGAAAATTGGGCAGATGCAGGCAAGGGAGCCTCTATGAATGATCACTGTGATATTACATTGTTTTGTATGCTAAACATTTTCCATTATACTGAGAACACTTTGAATTTCAAAAACTGGATATGAACAGAGACTATGGGTAGGCAAAGTATGGCCTGTGGGGAGCATGCATCCCCTCCCAGGTTATTTTTTTATTTTTTGAAGAACAAATGTTCTGCTTTTGCCATATTTAGAGCTATTTTAGGCCATTTCTGCACTACGCTGTATAGTGCTATTATCCTACTTTCAACATCCTATGGAATCCTGGCATTTGCAGTTTAATGATGAGCAGTTAGAATTCTCTTTGGCCTCAGTAAACTACAAATCCCAGAATTCCACAGGATGTTGAAAATGGAAAAATAACACTATAACAGTGTAGTGCAGAAAAGCCCAAAGTTACACATCTGTAACTATGACAATGGCCCTTTCCACATGTGGGGGGGGGAATGGGCAAAAACGCCCGAAAATGGTGCTTGCCAGCAGCGAGTCTGTCGCCACGCAGAGCAGCACGAGCTCGCTGCTCCACAGTCCTCTGGCATCCCAAATGGCGGCTTCCGGTTGGTGGAGGCTTTCCACCAACTGGAGAAGCTCACCAGCTGGAAGCCCACCCCTGGCAGATCTGCAGGCACGCACTTGCGCACACCTGCAAATCTGCTCCGGGGCTGGGCGACGGAGCGGCACGGGGTTGCGCGCTCCCTGGTTTTTAAAAACCTCTGAAAAGAGGTTTTTAAAAACCACCCTGTGCGACCAGCTCCAGTCGCTCCTGCGTGGACTGAGGTGTGGAACTACAAAAAGTAGTCCACGCCAGTCCATGCTATGGTGCAGAAGACCTCCGTTGGAGGTCGCTCTGCACCATTTTAAAATGCTAATGTGGAAATGGCCAATGAGTTCCAGCTGAGGTTACTAACAATCTCTGTCATTAGGGAGTGAATTCTATGGCTCAGGTAAACTGTGGAAATATCCCTATTGATTTTGCACATGTGTGTTTATGTGCACATACATGTGTGATGGAAAATAATGTGTTACGAATTCTTCAACTCAAAATGCTAGTTAGGATGTAGGAAGTCCTATATCAGTTGGAACCAGCCTATCTGAAGGACTATTATTCAGGCTGTTTGGGCTTTAACACCCGTCTCTATGTCCCACCACCTTCTCAGGCTTGATTGGTGGGAGCAAGGGGGCTGTCTCAGTGGCTGCCCCCAGACTCTGGAACTACTTCTCCAAGGAGGTTAGAAGAGCTCCCTCCTTGCTTTCCTTCTGTTTGCAAGTGAAAACTTTCTTGCTCCAACAGGCTTTTAGGGAATGACTACAGGGTCTTTCAATAATGTTCTGCTTTAATAGTGTACTATGTTGCGGGTTCTTTTCCTCAAGCCTTTTCATGGGTTTGCTTTAATTCTATGTTTAATTTTATTGTTTAACTGTATTTTAACAACTTTTTATACACTTTTACTTAAGTTTCTATAAATTCTGTATTTTTAAAAATATCCTTTTTTTAAAAAAATGATGCTTTAAATATAACTTTTAATTGTTTTAATGTATTTTTAAAGACTTGGAATATTTAATCTCTTTTTAACTTTTGCAAACTGAATGTTTTAGCTGCATCTTTTTACAATAGTGTAAGCTGACTTGGATCATTTTGGAAGAAAGGGGGGATATAAATGCAACAAACAACCAAACAAACTTTTTTTTTACTGTTTTAATCTATGCAAGTCCTCTTGAGTCTCATTATTAGAAAAAGGCAAGACACAAAGAAATGAATCCATACATGAATGTGAATTATCTATTCTGTGTGAAAATGGGTGCTGTATATGTATGCATATGAAAGTGGGGTGTGTGTGTGTGTGTGTGTCTGTCTGTGGCCATTTCTGCATTATACTGTTATGGAGCTATTATTTCACTTTCAACATCCTGAGGAATTCTGGGGTTTGTAGTTTACTGAGGCCAAAGAGCTCTCTGGCTGAGAATTCTAAATGCCTCCCTCTAACCTGCCAACCACAGGATTCCACAGGATTTTGAAAGTGGAATAATAGCACTATAACAGTGTAGTGTGGAAATGGCCTGAGAAAAAGTGTGTGGGGTGACCATGCCTACTGTTTCCACACCCACTTTTGGTTTTGTCCCACTATTCAAATCACTCTTCCCTCCAGTCTTTGGCATGTGATCCTGGAAAGTCTTCAGGCCAAAAATTCTTCCATGTTTCTGCCTCAAATCATCACGCTTTTTGCTCGCCCCAAGCAGGGTTGTAGCTACAGTGTGTTTAAACTGAGAGCATGCCACCCAATAAGAATTCTGCATCCCTACAGATTCTTCCTTTATTCACCACTGCAGAGAGTGAGAGACTGAAAAACCATTCACAGCAAGGACTTCTGCTAGCACTTGTGTGTGTGTGTGTGTGTGTCTAAACTTTATTTCTAAATGCTTAGCTGAAGCCTTAAGTTACGGCAATGCTAGAAATCTGGGGAGCAGAATTCTTACTGGGGGAGAAATGCCCTCATTTTGCCACCTGTAACTACCGGTACATCCGTGGTCGTCCCCAGTTTTCTCCTCTTTAAAGTTACTTGAGGAATTCTTCATGAGCATTAGCTCTGCACAGTGTCAGAATTAATCTTCACTTTTGAAATCGGATTGCAAGTATTTCCATTTTTTTATAAGCATCCAGAAATGATTTTGCAATCTAGGAACACACATGCTTGATAGCAACCTTTAAATTATATTAGCAGCATTTGCACTATATTAGTCAACCCCTGTCATTAGAAAATTGTATTTTATAAGAGGATTGGTAATAGGATACAAAGATACTAATATGATTAAGGGATGACTTGATAATAGGATTTTTTTTTATTAGCAGGGGTTTTTATTCTGCACCAGCAAAGCTCATTTCCCTAATACAATATGATGACTTAGTACAAAAAATACTCAGAGTTCTGTGTCAAAACCAGGATTTAGCATTCAAAGAAAAGTCTTAAACTTGTACTTTTCAGATTAACATTTCTTAAAATCTAAAAGTGTTCTATCACTCAATGCCCATGTCATAGTTTATGTACTGGAAGCAGATGATTCTTTCCTATTCAACCACAAAGTTGCAGGATCTTCCTCATGGATGCAAAGCTCCCTGTTTCTACTGCAAGTTAAAGGTCTGATTTTACAATCCTGTAAAAGGGCTATGAAATGATTGACCTATGAGCACACTCAACTCTTGGAAAAGTTACTTCTGTGGGGGGAACTAAACGCCTAAATCTCCTAGCTAGCAAGGACAAAATACATTTCTCTAAATTACAATCCAAAAAGTGACTTTCAGCCTTTGGCAGTTACTCACAGTTTTGGGTTTTAGCATATTAATCATTGGTTTGATGTCATCAGAGACTAGCAAAAACATAAGGCCTTGGCTTTGGGAGGTATATGTAATCCAGTTCCTATGTGAATGTCAAAACTTTTACTGTTCCAGTGGACCCACCCAAAACAATAGCATATGTATTTCTATACTGCTTATTAGCTAAGTGCTCTCTAAGCAATTTACAATATGTTAGCTAATTGCCCCCAACAAGCTGGGTTTTACCGACCTGCAGAAGGATGGAAGGCTGAGTCAGCCTGGAGCCCAACAGGATTGAACTCACAGCCTTGTGGCTGCAGTACTGGCAATTAACCACTGCGCCACCAGGGCTCCCTAAATCATGAACAGCTCCTGCCCTGTAGCCTCTAGTATAAGGTTGGGGAACATAAAGTGTGTGTGGGGTGTGTGTTTAGGGGAAGGAACCTGATTAGTCCTAAGGCTTGCATGGGCCAGATGACATGAGTGGAATGGGTAAAACCCTGGCATTTTTAGGGATGTTACCCCCTTTGATCTTTCATGTACTCAGGTTTTTTCCATACTTGCAAGAGCTGCACTCAGTGAAATTGACTCAATCTATGCAACTTTTCTTGTGTCTCTTTGCTTGTCCTGTTCCTTCCCCATTCGCGAAAGATGTGGGGTTGGCAAAGATAGCTCCCAGATCAAAGCACTGTTGGCAAGAACATTCCAAGTCAGTACCTGCATCTTGAAGCCTTTCCCTCCCCTACACCCTTCCTCCTTTGGGGAAGGAATGGTGTGAGTGAAGCCAGCTCCAAAACCCAGGCACTGATTCAGAACCATTCCTCTTTGGAGGGGATGTGGTATGGGTGAAGTTCTCCACTTGTATTTCTGATCAGAGATAGAGATAATATTTAGAATTCTCCTGTAGTTACAGGCCTTCCAGGCCAAGACAAGTGGTGTGGGGAGTGGGGAGAATGTTGAGTATTCTAAAGGGTCAATTTGTGTGTGTGTGTGTGGTAGTAGAAGCATAAGTTGTTTTCTAGCGAGTGTCCTAGAAGGGCACAATGACCTCCAATACACAGCTGGTGATAAATCTTTTGAGTATCTAGTCTTCTGATCTCCTGACCCATGGGAAAGCTCTGAGCCTGGGAACTAAATATGCAATGTGTCACATGATACGGATATATGGGAGTGGTTTACTACTGGTTAAAAGCTAACATCATGTTCAGTTTGCTCCCTACCTAATTCTATCCTACTTTGCCTTTGCTTTTGAACTGCTTCATGACTTGCTATCTGAAGCGCATTGCTTTTATCATGTATCCTAATATGTAGCTCTAATAAGTAGCTGATTTAGCCTAAACGCAAAGCATCTACGTGGCTGGTTTTCTTGCCAGGGGCAATCAGCATGAGCTTAGCACAACAGTGTGACTTTGCACTCTGGACATGCTCAGAAGGGCTCACCATGCCACACCCAACAAGAAGAGCCTCAGTCTTATTTCTGAGCACTGACTGAAGATGGCCATGGAATTTTCCTTCTCCCCACTCATATTTTCAGTTGAGAGGGTGAATGGGACAGGTGGGAATAACCAGAGAATGGTGTTTCAAGGAAGGAGTAGAGTTTGGGGAGAGGGAGGGTATCCCCTGGACACTTCATAGTCCAAATTGAGACCACTTATGGGATAAATTAGTCTCTTGATTTAGATATTCATTCTGCCTACTCCACCAGAGAAATGACTGAAAATGTGGAAACATTTCAGGCTTTGACTATAGTGGGTATGAGCAGATAAGAGTTTTTTTTTTAATTATCTTTTATTAAAAGACTTTTCAATACAAAAGAAGTAGAAAAACAAGGAAAAGAAAAACAGAAAAGGGGAAAAACAGAAACAAACAGAGAGAAAAATTAACATTGACTTCTGATTTTACTATATAATTTTTCAGAATATATACTGTTCATCCACTTGTTTGAGTTAACCAGCCCTAATAATCAAAACCTACAGTCAACATGTTATTAATATTCTGCCAAATTATTGGCATTATTCCCAGTCTTTCAAAAATGACCCTAATGATTTTTCTCCAGTCAATGTTGATAGTTTGTTGATAGTTTGTCCATTTCAGTAAAGATCAGTCAATTTCAGCAACCAATCCTACTTTGTTGGAATTACGGTATTTTTCCATTTCTGTGTTGTATGTGAATCTTGTTGCTGTGATCATATATTGTAGGAATCTTCCATATCTCTTCTACGTTTGGTCATCCCACAGTCCCAATAAATACAGTTCAGATCAGACAAGAGTTAACACGTAGGTTGTACAATCTGGGTACAGAAACTCCTTCTTTTCCTTTCTCTCTCTCTGAGAGACACACCCTGAGGAGGCTGTTTGAAGGAAAGCCTTTTGGAATACAGTCTGAGTAAGAATGTGAGATCTAATAAACAGAATTTCTTTATCATGTAGAACTAAGTAGAGGCAACCCATTTTACCATATGAGAAGAGGAAGTTCCTTTAGACTAGGTCACATCAATGTATGTGTACATTGGAGAGGTGGTGATTCTCTGGTTTTACACAGAAATCTGTCACATTACCTGTTTCCTGATCCTCTTAAAAAGAGATGCTGGCAGTCATCTTGTCTACATTTTAAACTTTTTCTCCACCTATTGAAAATATAGGCTGTCATTCTGTATAGTAATTGTGAATTTGTAACCTACAGTTACGGCTCTGTAACTGCTCTGAATTCAGTAAGACTACATAGGACTACATTATACTTCCCGACCTACCTAGTCCACCTTAACAGCCAGCACTCATACTGGGTAAAGTGGCAGCCAACTGGGATGCAAGAAAGATGATGTTTCCAGTCCCCTCCCACCAGTGAGCAAGAATATGACAATAAGAAGCAGGACTGTTACTTCGGCCCAGGCCTACCCGGTGATAGCGCTAGATATCACTTTTTGATATCAAAACCATTCAGCCTTCCTCTGCCACCCCGCTCCACATGTTTGCGAGGCCTCCGGACAAGCATGTACACAGACGCGGCTGGTAATTGTTGGACATTCCATTCTTCACCTAGGCAGGCAGAACAGAGCCACTCCGTTGCTTCAGGGACCTCTCCTGCAAACACCCTTTTGCTTAAGCATGACACTAACAAAGGTGCCCGGCTCTGAGACGATAGTCTTACAAAGCCAAGCTAAGTACTTTGTATTTGCATACTGGCTACACTATTGTTGATTCAGCGCTAAGCCGATCATGTTAAACTTGACCTTTTCCAAAGCTTTGTCCCGCTTCAAACTTGCATTGTTCTCACCGAGTAAGGCATGGTCTGCAGTCACAATTCACCCTATATAACCCCCCCCCCGATTCCGAGACCACATCGGATCGTTCCGGACTTCCATCCCACCTTGCTGCCACTTTGTCTGGCGAGCTCCCCTCAGCGAACTGCACTGAGCTTTTTTCCCTACACCCCAACGAGCTCAATCTTCAACTTCTTCAGGACTACGAGAAAGGTGTCGTATCACCCATTTCCCCCGAAAATCCCTACTTCCAACTCTCTAGTTAATGGTGTGATTGTGGTGTCTTTACTGTTTGTCTTTCAATAAAACATCATTTTTGCTATTTTAAAACTGTCTGACTGCTTGACTGACCTGACCCCGTAGATGCTGGGTTGCAAGATCCCTGCTAAGTTACCCTGCCTCTCGCTAGCTTTAGTGAGTGCTCCAGCTAATTTTCCCCAGAATTGTGTTTGTGTTTTGGTTATTTAGGCACCCCTCCCCGGACCCCCAGAGAACAGGGTAACACGACCTCTGTTGTCCTTGTTTCACCCTCACTCATGGATGGGAAGGGGCTGGAAACATCTTCCTCCTTGTATTCCAGTCAGCAGCTGAAGAGACCTTCTTTTCTCAATGCTGCAGCTGGCTATTAAGGTAGGCTTGAGGGACTGGACCAGGAGATGTTACTGAGTTATGTATAGTTAACTAAGTAGTGGAGGGTGACCAAAATGGTGAAATGCCTGGAAACCATGCTCTGTGAGGAGCAGCGTAGGGAACTAGGTATGTTTACCCTGATGAAAAGAAGGTTGAGAGGTGACATGATAGTCATGTTTAAATATTTGAATGGATATCATGTTGAAGAAGGAGCAAGTTTGTTTTCTCCTGCTCTAAAGACTAGGACATGGAGCAATGGATTCAAACTACAGGAAAAGAGATTTCATTTAAACATCAGGAAGAACTTCCTGATGGTAAGAGTGGTTCAACACTGGAATATGCTGCCTTGGAGTGTGGTGGAGTCTCCTTCTTTGGAGGTTTTTAAACAGAGGCTGCATGCCCATTTGTTGGGGGTGCTTTGAGTGTGTGTTCCTGCATGGCAGAGGGTTGGACTTGATGGCCATTCTGGTCTCTTCCAACTCTATGTTTCTATGATTCTACGACAGAATAGCAGTGATAATACTTATATATTAGGGCTGTGTGTGTCAGTGGAACACAAATTGCCAATGACTGCAGAAGAATTTTGTTCACTCCACAGCTTAAGTAGACCCACTTCTCAGACTAATATGAAAATCAGAAGACATTTATATTTAAGACAGCACATATCTCTGAGTTTTGTGCTGTTGTTCTGAGCTCAAAATTAGCAAGATGTTTATTTTATTAAAAGTTGTATACAGAAATGTATATCTATGAGGAAGATCATACATAGGATATAAATAATCCAATATTTGGTCTTCACACATGAGGATGAGTAAATATATGAGAAAATAAATATTCCATAGTATATCCCCATATATGAACATTTAAAAGTGTTGTGGTGAAAAAATGGGGGTTTGATGCAAAAATTTGTTTTTTCCACTTGTGAGTGTATTTTTGCACAAGAAACCTACATGTTTCTCCACAGAATAATTTCTTCACAACAGTTTGGGACTTTGAATACAAGAAAATTGGGCAAAACTCTTGCTGGTCTGTTATTGTTCCTGTCAGGATTTCCCAACTGTCAGGAAACTCATTAAAAAAACAACAACAGAAATGAATATTCATTCCATTCCCAAGAAAGTGTTTGCCATAATATGTGCTTTAGATGAGGTGTGGAAATTGTGTGGCCCAAGGACCACATTTAGTTGATCAAGACCCAAACTGCAGGCTCCAGATCCCTTTAAGAAAGAAAGAAAGAAAGAAAGAGAGAAAGAAAGACAGATTCCAAAGGGAGAATAGCTTCCTCAGACATCTTAGGGTGTGTGTGCATGTGTGCAGCTGTCTTTTTGAATGATATTTTGGTTCCTGGCCCTTCTTTTTTTCCCTTTGTTTTAGATCAAAATTAGCCTCCCCTCTCCAATCTGATCACATCTGCTTTTTGAAAATTGAGTAAGTGCACTCTGTGTGAGGATGACAGAGGGGCTTCACAGACCTGCATTAAAGTTCACTGTATTGAGAAGTTACATATAAAAATAAATTTAATTTTTTGTACATTTTGCTCACTTTGTTGATGGATATGGAAATTGGACAGAACAGACTTTTAAATGAAAGCATATGCAACCAACTGAAAATAGACTGGTTCATCTGTCCCTATTATATAAATATGAAGGCTAAATACAGCGAACAACAATTATCATGATGAGATGAAGCCTATAAATTTTGCCTCAACTAGAAAATGGCATTATTATTACATCTAGCTTGGATATTATTAATACCCATGGTTATGCAATTAGAATTTCAATCGTCTGTTCTTATGATGTAATAAACCAGGAGAACAAAGCTTAACAGGCTTATGACTTCGTTAAAGAGCTATAATGGCAACTTGGCAATCAGAATATGCAAATTTTTCTTTTGGTGATTGCTTACGTAGAAGAAGAAGGCTGTTTGCAATTTTCTGCCACCAATTTCCCATATCTTATACTCAATATAAGCCAGCTAATGTCCTGCTTTGGAAATTCCTCAGTAGCTGAAAACCAAGAGAAGTGAAATGGAGGCTTTAAAATACCAGACAGCCCATTTTTTAAAAATGTGCTTTAAAAGCCTTATAGGCTTTCACTGTGAAAAAGACAAACAAGAGCCAGAACTGGTGTACAAAAAATGAATATGTCAGCCCAGTGTCTGTGCTTGGATGATGAGGTAGAACACTGTCACTGATATTTGAGGAATTTCTGGTCACCTGTTGATGCAAAACTGATTGTTGACTAATTTACAACTCCTAGTGAGATCTGAAATATCAACATGTGGAACAAAACTGATATTTTTTTATTGCTTCATTGAGGAAACCTCAGGCAAACACTATCAACAACAATTCCTCATCAAGGGTTTCAGGCAGTATTGGTCACACTGTTTTTCATGTTCCTCATGTACCATTGCTAAAATATTGATTTAATCTTCTGTTGTTAGAAGTGGAGACTAAAGAAGGTGCTTTTATGTTAAGAATCCATTATACATAATCACTTCCAGTTGTGGGGGGGGAGGCTGTCCTGAACCCTGAAAAAAAAAGGGAAGAGAAATTGTATCTCTTAGATGATTCTGTGTGTGTGTGTGTGTGTGTGTGTGGGCATCTCATGGTCCTGGGGGCTAATTAGCAGACTAATTTAAGCCCCAAATATTTTTTAAAATAATATATAGTAAGAACATTATGAATGATAAGGGGAAAAAAATCCAAACTACTTATTAGGAGAGTACCATTGTTAGGGCAATGTAGAGATCATGAAATATGGCAGTAGTGCACAAATGGATATGGGCATTTCTGCACATGGCTGATCTAGCCACAGTGACATATGCTTTGGTTGAACTATGTTTGGGTTAAAGTAACCAATCCATGCATTCATTACTGCCTTCCAGGTATTTGGAAACTTTTGCTGCTCTATACTGCTACCACCAGACTGGTGACTGGGCTTGGTTGCAGGGAGCATTTGCCTCTTTTGTCTGGCCTGTTTCTTGCCAAAGTGCTGGTTATGACTTATAAACTCTGTATGTCTTGGGACAAACCTGCAAAAGAGTATATTCTCTCATACACATCATGGGTTATTAATGCCTGGTTGTGAAGATCTGTTGAGGAGACCCTTCTTTCAGTACTACCACCATCAGAAGGGTGTTTGGTGGGGATGAAAGAAAAGTTGCTCTAAGGCCATGGAACTCTCTGGCACTGTTGTCCTTCCCCCGAGAGATACATATATTGCTTTTTAGAGAAGGCTTTGGCAGATTGCTGACGAAGGGTATGCTGACTTTTTGGATGCGGTGCATTTGTTCTTACTGCTGCACTTTTGCCTGATTTGCCTGAATGTCTTGATTGAGATTTTGTTTTTACTTGTACTATAATATAATTAGCTTCCCTGAGCACCATTTTTAGTTAAGGTGTGGGCTTTAAACGCAACAAATAAATGCATATTTAAATAAATAATAAAGTCAATTAGCAAAGAGGAAATGGCTACTAGTTATGATCATCATTATTGTATATTACCCCCAGTATCAGAAGCATTATCCCTTGAATGCCAGCTACTGGGAACCACTTGCAATGATGCAGTTGCATTTGTGTCCTGCTTGTGGATCTTCTGTAGTTAATTGGTTAATCACTACATTAACAGACTGTTGGGCTACATATGCCTTTTGTCTGATCTGGCAGGTCTTATGTTCTTAAGTGAAATCATTGGAGATGGGATAAGCAGGGGGAGGGGACACAATTGCATTGCCTCTTCTGTATAATCTTACCCCCCCCCCAAGATTTCATTTATTTATGAGATTCATAAGTGGCGTTTGCAAACCACTGGAAATCTTTGTAAATACATACAGGGAAAAGAAACAGACCTGTGTTCTGGTATTTTATAACTCAGCTGAAGAGTACTATGTTTTATTTATTATCATTTTAGAATGTACTTGAATTTTTCATTATAGGCATTTCAAAGATCAAGGCAAGTGGATCCATCTTGGGGGAGAAACCTACCTCAAAGGATACCAGTCAATGCCTTTATTAATGGGCAGGGGGAGTTGGGGGAGAGGCAGGAATGTGCCATCATCAATTTGAGCTGGGTCTCTAAGGATGGAGTTGGGAGCTGAGTTGGAACAAGATTTCTAAACTTTCACTTTGGGAATAGCTATCCTTATTTTGGAGTGGTTTATGCAAAATACAAATAAATATAAAAAATAACAGCAATATTTTCTGAAGATTAGTCAAGGAAAACAACCCAGGAGTGACTCATAACATCATAGAGTTGGACATGTAGTCCAGATCCACACCATGCAAAAATACACAGCCGAAGCATTCGTGCGAGGTGGCCATGCAACCTCTGCTTAGAGGCCTGCAAAGATGGAGAGTATAATTCTTTCCAACCCAGCTCATTCCACTGTTGAATGGCTCTTATTATAAGGAAGTTCTACCAAAGGTTTAAATGGAATCTGTTCTCCTGTAAGGTATTGGTTGGTGTCCTCATTTCTGTTTCTTCTAATGACATCACTTTGGATATTTAAACGCAACTATAATTCATCTCTCAGTTTTCTCTTCTCTAAGTGAAACACACCCAGCTCTCTAAGCTGTTCCTCACAGGACTTGGTTTCCACCCCTTTTACCTTCTTGGTCACCCTCCTCTGGACACATTCTCCCTCCTTGATCTGTGGTGTGCAGAACTGGATAAAATATTGCAGGTGAAGTCTGAAGAAAGCAGAACAGAATGGCCCTACTACTTCCTTTGAAATGGCTACTATATTCCTGCTGATGCAGTCTAGTCTTTTTCAGTGACTACATCACCCTGTTGAATCGTACTTGTTGCCAAGGCAACTGCCACTCTTCCTATATTTGTGCACATGGTTTCTCCTACCTAAATGTGGTACCTTTCATTTATCATTGCTAAACTTCATTTTGTTAGTTTGGGCTCAGCTCTCTAATCTGTTAAGGTCATTTTGAATTCTGCTTCAATCTTCTGGGGTATTAAATTGTTGTTGTTGTGTGCCTTCAAGTCACTTTCCGACTTATGATGACCCTAAGGCAACCTATTACAGGGTTTTCAAGCTACTATTTCAAGTATGTAAGGTGCCTAAGGTCACCTGGTGGATTTCCATGGTTGAACAGGAACTTGAACCCTGGTCTCCAGTGTTGTAGTCCAACATTCAAACCATTACATCGCACTGGCCCTTAGGGTTCATTAAATACTGCAGAGTATTTGTCATTTGCAAATTTGAAGAGTATGCCTTCTATTTTGTCATCCACACAATTTTTAAGGATGATGAATGGCAGGTGTCTCAGGAAAGATCCCCACAAGTCACTTCGCTCCGGGAAGTAATGGAACCCTTGGTGAGCTCATTGATCCCTTAACCAGTCAAAAAAAATTTACCCAACAATCACATGGTCTAACCCATATTTTATCTGCAAGAATATCATGCGAGACCTTGTCCAAAGCTTTACTGAAGAGGGACCCCAAGGGCACAGTAAGGAGTGATATACAAGCAAGCATACATAGGTTTGCACATTTTTGTTGTTATATGCTTTCATGTTGACCTCACCCTACTGTGATCATATATTATAGGTTATCCTTGGCCAGATTTATTCTAGGGAGTTTCTCCTTGCCTTTCTCTGAGACAAGATGACTTGTCCAAGATCACTCAGCAAGGTCCTGTGGCTGAATGGAGATTCATATGTTGATGTCCCAGAGTCCTAGTCTAAAACTCAAATCACTACACCACATTAATTATTGGATGGATTTTTACTATTAGACCGCAGTCCTATGCACACTTAAATATAAGTAAATCCCACTGAACACAATGGAATGAATATATTGGTAAGCAAATATGTACAAGGGTATGTGGCTAATGAATATACGCTTAAAATGAAATCAGAATGTAAAGATTATTAAAATTATTAAAATTACACAAGTTTTAATATTTATTTGGCCACTATAACTTAACCTTGGACATGTTTAATCAACATGGGAAAGACTTTTAATACTGCATGACTTCAACTGTAATAACAATGAGCTTATATTGCAAGTTTATCTGAGCTATCAACTAAGTGACTGAAAGCAGAATCACATATTGAAAATGTTCTGCTGTTCCTTCTATTTCTAGTCAAGGGGAAGATATATTTTGAGTCTGTTGTGCTTTCTGAGAGTAGTTACTGAAGTAATTTAATTTAATTTAATTTACCTCCTCTTGCTTATTCCTATTATTCTGAGGGGAAGTGATATCATACCACTTGATTATCACAGTGGACCTTTCTGCATTGCATAACTATTGCTATGATTCCACTTTAACTGCTATGGTTCTGTTCTATGCAATCATGGGATTTGCAGTTTAGGGAAGGATATTTAGAATTCTCAGCCAGAGAACTCCAGTACTTCCCAAGACTACAAACCCCAGGATTCCATAGGAGGCAGCCATGGTAGTTAAAGTGGAATCATAGTGCAATAGTTATGTCTTACAGAAAGGCCCAGTGTCTAGTGGTATTTGTTGTGTGCCTTCAAGTTGTTTCCAACTTATGACAACCCAAAAATCTATCATGGGGTTTTCTAGGGCTGAGAGTGTGTGACTTGGCCAAGGTCATCTAGTGGGTTTCCGTGCCAAGCAGGGAATCAGACCTTGGTCTCCAGGGACATAGCCCAATGCTGAAACCAGTAGACCTTGTTGCTCTCATCCAGTGGTATTTATTTACTCTGCATTAAGCATGCAGCCCTTAGCTTTCCTAATACCTCAAGCACAATGAGTTCCAGTAGTTAATGCATACTGAGCTTTATGTTTTGAGTTGGGCCTCCTTAGATATTTTCTGATATAGTTCCTAATGTGTGCTGAGATTTCTACATGTCCAGCATCAAAGCCTATAGTTCATTGGTACCTACTGAGTTGTTTCTGCTGAAGGAAATAAAACATTGTCTAGTCTAGACTTTTTCCTGACGAACCTTTGTTTTTCTTCATTTTCCATACTGCTTTGACTAGCCAATGTCACCACAATAACCTTTTAATAGAAAACAAAGCAGCAGAACATCAAATTTATTGTTACTGCATTTTGTTAACAACTCTTCTTCCAGAACTGTTGAGCTCTCATTTTATAATACACCTAAGGGAGTAAGTCTCATTGTGTTAAATAGGACTCATTCCTGCAGATGCATACTTAGGAATATGACTAATTTCTGAGTTGTAACTAGTGGGAGCTGACACATATTCAGTGGAGGTTTATGGCTTCTGTGTCATTAGGATGGTGAATATCCTCTGGGTTTTAAGGAGGTGTGGAGATTTGAGGGAAGAAGGGGCCTTTCTCCTTCTCACTGCTGCCTACAGTCTTGACAAAGGAGCTAGGATTTTCCCCCAAATTCTCTTAGACCCTTTTCGCATGGCGTTTTTAAAGCGTATTAGGCACGCTACCTCCCCCCTTCACGAGCCGCCGTACTGCATGACATTCTGGCGAACCAGGTGCTATCACGGCCACAGATAGTGCTGATAGCGCGTTTTCTTATTTTTGCCTGAAAGGCAAAAATAACCTCCCTTGCTTGACTAGAAGGCCTGCGGAGTCGTCGCCCAGTGTGCTTCCGGGAAGGACCCAGGAGTGGGAGGGGTGTGGGCAGTCCCTGCTACCTGTCCCTCATGCCGCAGCTCCTAGGGGATGCTCCGCCCAGCCGCAGGCCAGCCGCTGCCCCCATCGCAGCAGGGAACACTGCACGCCATGTTGCTGTGAGAGGCCATCCCGGGGCTGCATCACCACGCACACTCGAGATGACAGCAGCCCCCGGGGTCCGGCCGACTGTGTTTTTTTAAAAAAAAACCTGGCACTATCGTTAGCATGTTACCAACGTAGTATGAAACAGCCTGTTGGCAGGCTCTATCAGGGCCGGTGGGGCGGGGACAGGGCGGGACCTGGGCATGGCCTAGGATGCTGACATGCAGACAAGGCACCGGGCGGGGACTGGTGCTCTCTTGCGAATGCCCTACCGTGTGCAGACTGCAAGGGGCTCTCTACTGGACCTCTTGAAATATTGGCAATATTGTGAGGGCTCTAGTTCATCATGCTATCAAGGTAAGGTGTGAAAAGGACCTGAGTTTTGCTGCCACCACCCACTGATTGAACTCACTCTACCACAATGCAGTGGGACATTGCTTGGGATTTTCACTGTCTCTAACTTCCATGATCCTTCTCTTTCCTCACCTCCCCCTTCTGAGGTACAGGGAACCTAACCAAGCGTGTACTGAGGAAGAAGGGGTGGGAATGGAGAAGTAACAGAGTCTTTACAGGAAAGAATTTATTTAAAACAGGCAAGGTAAACTAGGAAATAAAAATCATGAAATGGCTCCCCCCAGGTATACTTCTTAGTTACAAACAGTTATAAATGCACTGTCAAATCAGCCAGCTGTCCAGGATAGAAGATTTCTAGAGAAGCTAACTCAGTACATTCTACCTCACTCACAGTAGCTAATTTTTTAAGTTGATGTTTTTGGGAAGAGCTAGGAGGCAGCCTTCTCTGCCTCTGATGGTTTCCCTCATTCCCCTCTTCTTCTAGCTTCTGGAAGCTTCTGTCTCTCCTTCCCCTTGATTGGCCAACCACATCATGTGATCTCCAATCAGGGCAACCCAACCCCTTGTGGGCAGTAGGGAGAGCTAGCTTTCTAAAGCATCAGTGTTTAGGTAATGGGGAAAGCCCCATTATCACAGGAGGTATCAAAGGTGCTGGACCTATTTTGGGCTGGGGTTCATCCCTCCTTTAAAGTTCAGACTAAAACCTGGAATGGATTACCTCTACTGGACATATTTTTTAAAATAACTTTTGGATGAAAATTCTTATATTCTGTTGCTTTTCCATTTCTGTAGTAGTTCAGTAAATATATTACTGAACATTGAAAAAACAACAAAGAGAGCAATTTCCTATTTTTAGATAAAGGTTTACAATAATTCTTTTTGTTTCTCTTACTCTCTAATCTTGTGTGTGTATGTGTACATAGAGAATTGTAGTCTTTATTCCCCCATGCTTTTAACATCTTCTCCATCATCCACTACTGCACATTAGCAATACTCACACATCAATCCTTTGGCTTTCCTATTAATCCAGTGCTCTTGATAAATTAGTGCTGGGAAATAATTCAACTTGTAGAACAAAGCTTGGAAAGTTACTTTTTTTGGACTACAACTTCCCAATCCTCAGTTCCTGGCATCCTTTGCCTTCATAGCCAGCAGGGTTCACTCTGAAAATGTATGGGTCAGGGAAGTGGGAAAGGAGGAAGAGATATGTAGGACCTGAAAAGCAGTGGTCTTTCTAGGAAAGCTATAATCAGTCACCCTTTTGATTTAGATCATTCTACTTTTTTCCCCCTCTAGTAGTTCTGTCAGCAGTGTGATTTTCTTTTGTGTGCCTGCGAATATTCCCAAGTGTGAACAATAAATATCTCCACACTGTGGCTGCCCCGTGCAGGTTTTATTCTATAATGGCTGCCACTGAAGCATGGCAAATGTTAAGCAGATTTTTATGGAGGAATTTGCTGTCGCAGGTAACAATTTTTAGACATCAGCTCTTTGATACATGCCAATTTTTCTAACAGGGTTCTTCCATTTGAAAAGCCTTTGAAGATCGATGATTTTACAGCACTAGCTAGGTTCTTCTGAGTTAAGCAATGACTGAGTGTGATCATTCTTCCTCGGTTTATCACATTTTAAGCCTTGAGGAAAAAGTACTTCAAGGGAGAAATATCCAGATCAGGAAGATCTCAGTTAAAATGTGGAATGAATTCATTGAATGAGAACTACCATCAGGGTATAAACTTGAAGTAAAAGGGATGCCAACATGATGTTACCAAAGTTGTGAAGGCATTAATTAAAGACATATTCTTATACTGGTGTCCCCATGGCATAGGACAAGGTTAGGGAAAGTCCAGCTTTCTGAACGTGTTGCTAAACTTTTTCTCTCTTTTTTCTTTTTTCCCACCCCTCCAAAGCCCCAAAGCTATCTCATTTGGGATGTGTGTGGGGAAAAAATGCCCCAAAGGGTGAGCTGCCATCTCTGGAGTGGCAGTTTAGTTCCAGCCAATCACTCTCCCTCTGATCAGCCCAAATTGATTGCTACTAGAAGTATCTTTTTGGCCACTTCAGGACATTATTTTCTACTAATTGCCTGTTGCAGGTCTTCAGGGGTAAAAACTGCCACACAAACACACCACCACTCCCCAGTCCCAGCCTAAAATTGTGAAAAAAAAACCCAGTTATATTTAATATTTATTTTCTTATTTTCTATAAATTTGTGTTTTGATTGCAAGTCTGATTAGTCAGGATCACAGAAGATTTATAATTCTTTAAGGCTCTGTCTAACTGAGCCTGCATTATGACTTTTCTTTCTTTTCTTTACCTTGGGAGTCAGAACTCATTCTCTGCTGCTTCGTTTTTATTTGTCACAAGTGATCCGAGTTACAAGGTGACCTGTGAGAATTGAACAGGACGTGGAAGAGATAGCTTAGGACAAACTAAGGGTCCTAATGAAATTACTCTGCATGGTACATGTGGCACACCTGAATCCAAATAGAAAAAAAAGAAGTCGTGAGAGAAACACTGAGCAGCAAATACTGGCTGTCTAACTAAACAGACCCTCACAACGCAAAACTTTTTCATCTTTCAGGGAAATGGAAAACCGCATTCCACCTTTCCGAGCAAGAGGCGACTGCTTGTCAGAAAGAATTCCACAAGAGGCAATGTTTTCCACACAAGTTTAATTATAATAGGATGGGGTCTAAATTGTCCTTATTAATGTGGACTTCCGTTAAAGAGTTCAAGGCAGCCAAGACTTTTCATACCACTGAATCACTCTGTTTGAAATACTCTGTAGTTAGAGAGCAGGGGAAACGGCTATTAGAAATCACTGTAATAGCTTTTATGAAAGCTATGGCTAATTTAGAGCCCAATTAAATCCAGGAATCCAATTATTTCTGAATAACATAATTACAAGAAAGTAAGTAGCATTGTAAGTACCAAGCAGCTATTATGGGAGATGCTTTAATCTGTTCTGAACCTGTACAAGGATATGTGCAATTGCACAGAAGATCCTATGCATTTAGGTTGCTTCCCTATGGTGCATCAAAGAGTTGAAAGCCCTTGTTTGTTCTCGCACTCCTGTTGTTAATGCTTTGTTGAAAGCAAATAGAAAGTAAATAAAGCAAATGAGTTTGCAATAAATAATCCTTATAGCAAGCCCCAAAGGATAGCAGCCAATGAAGATGAAGGCGCCATAACAATGAAGAATAATAAAAAATGGGTAATATTCCCACATACAAAAGGTTAATTGCTATAGAAAAAGTATGCTGGACTCTCTCAGGCATTTGGCATTATGCAAATAAAAGAAGCCTAATATTGTTGTGCAATTAGCTCCTTCACTTCCAAACCACCCTCATAAAAGTACCTAATAAGAAAACACCAAACAGAGGTACTAAAACAGGTCTATTCATTTTAGCTTGTTTTTGGTAAATAAGTAAATATTCACAACCAGAACTGGAGCTAGCCACGAACAGATGAAACTGAACAGACATAAGCCATCTCAATCTTCTTATGAATGGTCTTCTATGCTAAATTCTGGTAACTGGTTTCTTCCAAACCATGTATAAATTCCTTTACAGTTCATACTCAGTACATATGCCATGGTTGATTGAGAGGGGATGGGAAAACCATTCCTTTTCTTTCTTCCAAGCACACAAATAGGAAGAATTTTTGCAAACCAAAAGAGGCATGCAGCTTGCCAGCTCTTCTAGAGATTGGTTTGCCAGAATATTGGTTGACTCAGTGCTGATTCTACTATTGGTTAGAGTGAGACAACAGCTTTAAACAGCAGTGGTGTGGGAGACAGTCTGCTGGCTGTTCCCCAGCTCTTCCTTTCTGTTTGAGGACAGAAGCTTCAATCTGTCAAAAAACCGGTCCTGAGCCCCTCAAATTACTTTGCTGCCTCTAGTGTGATGGGTGACATTGTGCCATTACTGATACCGAAATAAGAGCTAACAATTAATCCAGCTAGCTTCTGCATGTACATCAGAAAGAAAGGCATCATTTTGATCTTTCCTTCAGGCAACAAAATGTCTTGGGCCCAAGGCTGATGCCATTACATTCTGACTGAAACTCAACCTGATGGAAGTTCCCCCTCTCTCTAAGTTAGCAAAAATTTAACACTAAAATTAATAATGAGTCTACTTTTACTAATTTTATGTCTTCTTATGTGCTGTACCATGAATATTCAGGATGCAAGAGGGGAATCTAGTACACAGAGTCACAGGAAAGCCTCCAGGTTCACTTAAGCAGCATGTTTAAAATGCTTGACACTTTATTCTTTTTGTTTCATTCACTTCCACAACCATCCAATAAGTTTTTAGTATTTTTTAGCATGTCTTTTCAGTAAAATTATCTCAAAGTAATTTGTTACTGCTACTCTTGCGAAGGTTCTTAAAAAGTGACTCATTCTATTATTTGTTATATTACTTTGCTGCTTTTTTTATCACTAGAGAAATTCCAATATTAAGATTGATAGGAGAATGGCATAAAAATTCCACTCAGAATGCCTCCAATGTGCCTAAAATGTGCCCCAGTTAAGAGCAACTAGAAAATATGGCTTGTTAAATGAAAATGATGTGAAATCATCCCCATGCAGTACATCATTTTTGGATAACTTTGTTATCTCCCGGTTACAAAAAAGAAAAAGTAACAAGTTAGTGACTACATTACATGTAACTATTATTTCCCAGCATAACTACACTGTAAGTAAAGTAATTAAGTCTTAGTTTTACAGAGGAGGAATGCAAGCTCCAGGAGAGTGACTTGCTGCCTTGCCCAAGGCTGACCTGGGATTTGAACTCAGACTGCCCATGTCCAAGTCAAAGCCATTTTTCATGTAAGATTTGACTCTAGCCCAGGTAATACTTGTCACAAGAACAGATCTGGTTGAAATAAGAACATGAATGCTGCAAGGTTATCTCTTTTAATGTGTCTCAACTGTTCTTTCTTCACATATAATGTGCCCTGGCTTGACGAAGCCCAAGGTCATTGAAGCTAAAAGACTTTGTCTGTTTCTTAAGAGCTGTCTGAATTATGAGCACTTTAAAAACTATCTGTATGGAGTTGACAGGAGGAATTTATGATTTCACTTCTTGAAACATGATAAAAAATGAAATGAAAGTTGAACTTTGAAGTATAAATTAAGCAAAGAAAGTGCTTAGCTCCTAGAAGGACTTAAGGGGTGATCTATTTGGCATGCTTAGGCATACTGTCTTTTCTTTTATATATGTCGAGAAATAATTGCCTAGGAAGGAATTAGGGACAAGAAACGTAAAGCATTCATTTGAAATATTGATTATTAGAAAGACAGCAAGTGGCACAGAATTAGAAAAATAACCTACAATGGTCTGTTTAGGAACACAAACCATGAGCCTAACTGGAAACAATTTAATTGTTAAAAAGATATGTCTGGGACTCAACAGCCATCTCTGAAGGTGAATTAATGTCTGTACAAAAAAAGAGTACCATTGATTATTAAAGAAAAGTTTGCTCAGATGGAATGAATCATCGTGAAAGGCCCTGCCATAAAATATGGTGAGGGCCACTGGAATTTGCTGTCTTGAAGCCCATATTGGGAGAAAGGCAGGAGTATAAATTGAATAAATAAATAAAATATTTTAAATGGCTTAAAAAAGGACTGCCAGTGGCAGTTATGTAGTCATAACGGCTATGTGGAATCTCCCACTTTCAGATGCAATGGCTTGCTGAACATGATTGGCTTCCATTCTTGTTGTGGGCTTCTGAAATGTCTTGCCAGTGATTGCGGAGAGAAAAAAATTGCTGGGTATATATGCTGGGTATATATGGGCTATTGTTTTGGTTTAGCAGATGTTTTGGTTTAGCAGATTAAAATACCGTGATGAAGACTCCAGGAATATATTGCTTCACATGTCTGATTATGTCACTTGATGATTATTATGACATCACATGATGAGTTACAGATCTAAACACCATCTAGCTAGCTTCATATGGTAGGTACCAGAATCCATATAAAATGAATATAATATTTCTATAATCAAGCATTAGAAACTCTCTGTTAAGAGATTGGGCAATTATGGTTTGTGGCAATGTACCTTCAAGTCATTTCCAATTCATGTCAACCCAAAGGCAAATTTGCCAAGGATTTTCTTGGCAAGATTGGTTGAGAGACAGTTTGCCATTGCCTTCTTCCTAAGCTTAGTTTGGACTATATCAGCCATTACTCATTTGTTAACCAGTGGGTAGACACATTTTATACTTTATATTTGCAAGATAATATATGAATGCATCTGAGTGTGTGCAGAATACTTTTCTCTTATTGTTGCATAGTCATCATAACTTCACATTCACTCAGAGATTAGGAAGCCTTTAGATCAGAGAAGAGCAACTATGGTTCTCTAGATATTTTTGGAATGCAGCTTCTGTAGTCCCTTATCATTATTTATGTTGGCTAAGGCTTCTGGGAATTGTAGGCCAAAAACATTATGGATTGCCAGAATGGCTCACAACTGTTCTAGAGAACTTATGAGAGCTTGAGCTCTCAGAAATGGACTGGTCTCTTTGGCACATCATTCCATCAGGCATATCAGAAAGCTACTGTGAAAAACATGTAAATGTTTAGAATAGAATGGCAGCTATCAATTAGGATCTTATAGTGAGAGACCAAACATCCTTTCTAAGAAACAAAGAGAATGGTTTATTTCAAGATATGTTGTAAGTACTTGGGACAAAATCACTACCTGCCCAATCATTTATCACAAAACTGAGTTGCAAGAACTAACTATGGTAGCAAATACGATTTGATTTCATCAATCTAAATTTGCTTGTAAAAATCCACAGCAATCTAAAATAATGTCTCTCCCCACATTATTCTCATTGAAACTATTGGGTAAGAATAAAAGAAGCCAGATTTGAAATTTAAGCAAGCAAATCAAGCCAATTGGCTTAGAATTATGACAGCTGATCTTCTAATGCATATTCAGAATATGCTGAAAAGAAAGAATGAAATTTAATTGTATCATAAAGCTGTCGAGAGAAAATATATTATTGAATATCAAATAGGATAATACTCCTTCTGTACAGATAATCTGTGGAGAGCTTTTATTTCAGAAAATTGTGTTTCATCTTTATAGTACATACTTATAAATGTACCAAAAAGGGGATTTTTGAGTGAGGTAGACAGAAAATGCCTGGAAATAACATAGAATAGAATACTGGAATTACTAATAATTCATCTAAGAGAATAGAAGCTGTAGGAATTTTCATGGACTAGTGTACTCTAGGTTTTTAAGATTCGTTCTTAGCTATCTGATATTAGGCACTGGCAAGGTTTTTCTTCTCAGCAGCGATTAGCACCATATTTGTGTCCATTAACTACAACTGTTTCTTTGCTTCCTGGAAACTTGCCACAGATCAGCAGCCAGTAGCTTATAGACTGGTACTGGCCTACAGACCATCACTTTGATAGCACTGTTTTAGATGACAACTTCCAGAATTCCTGATGACAAGAGTCTGAAGTTTAAAATATCTGGAGGACACTGGGTTTGGGAAGGCTGTCATAACTTTTGAACAATCTTGATGTAAATTAGGTGCCTCTGGAGATCAAGATGTAATCTGTCAAATTAAAACATTGAATTCTTTAAGAATTCTTTAAGAATTAAAGAAAGAAGAATTAATTCTTTAAGAATTAAAGTAGGACAATTAGATGGGGCTTAGTTCTACCCTGCCAAGGTAGAAACAGGATTGGGAAGGCCTGTGAACATTAATGCAGAATCTTGAGGGAAAAAATGTACAGAGTAAATTCCTGAGATATGGAAACAACATCCTTATCTGCTTTTTCAGTGCAGAATTGCAGCATGAAACTAAATGTCATTTGCACGAGGGAAACAAGTCACATTGTATGTTAACCAATTTCCAGTCTGCTCTACAGTAAACACTACCACCACCAATAAAACAAACAAACAAAACCCAACAGTGAGGAAATAGATGGTGGTGTCCTGTCAAGAATAAATGAACAAATAAATAACCAACCAATCAATCAAGTATTGCAAACTCAAGGGAACAAAGGGAAAAAACTACAAGATTTCAAGATACTGTTCAGTGAAGCAGACAACTTGTTAGAAGTTTGCAACACTTTCCTTTATCGAGGAGTATAAAATCTGGCAGACAGCCTGAGCTGGTGAAGGGAAGTCATTCTGGCAAAATTTGTCGTCTTTCACTTATAGTATTCAGAGGCTACAGAACTAAGGAAGATAGTTCTGTATGAAAGGAATAAAGTTAAAGGGAAGGGAATAATTCTCAGTTTCTGGGAAGGCAGATGTTTTAAGCATACCCATAACATCAGAAGCACATTTGAGTCCATATCAGATATTCTATGACTGATCCCTTTTCTTCATCTTCCTTCTTGCTCCCCCTGGTTTGGTTGTTTCTTCTTCTTCCCACATTTTCACAGCCCCTATTTAAACATTCATCATATATCACTTCCATCTGTCTTCCTGGCTTCTCTTACAAGCACACATACACCAATTGTGTATGTATCGCTTTTCTGGATCCCAACATTAAGCTAAGGGCACAGGGTCAGATGTTTGGCTTCAACTTGTTGTTTATATGTGGGCTGAAATTTTTCTTCTTCCAGTTCAAAAATATTTCAAGAGAAACAAAGATAAGCAGCATTTCTCCTGTTGTGGCTGTTGATGGTAGGAAGTGCAAGTCATTGATATAGTCTGTTATGACAGGACTTGAGCTTGTGGAAGATACATTCAGACATGAGTGCTTCAATTTTTCCCCCTAAAGTAGAATGGATTACCATTTAATCTGAGATCTTTTCTCCATAAGAATGGGAAGCCCAATAGAATCATATTGAAAGTGAGCAGTCTAAGCCATCTCTTTTCATCTCCTTCAGTGGAGAAAACATCTGCTATCCACATTTCTCTTGATGTTATCTACAGTCCCACCAGGCTTAGGGTCACCCAGAAAGGGTACATGACAGCTGTGATCTACAGAAGATGTATCAAAGGGTTGCCTGAAGTAGAATAACCTGCTGAGCAGGAGAATAACTTAACCTGCAGTGTTTTGAAGATCTCCTATATAGAGAATCATATTAAATATCATTTCCAGTGTAGATCAGACTGGTACTTTTCTTTGATTCATTTTAAATATTTAAAAATGTACATTGCATGTATTGGTTTTGATCCAGTCAAGTGTGAATGCAGCACCCATATATGGACAATTCCAATAGGTCTCAATATAACCCAGTTTTCTCTGTCATCCTTTTAATCTGGCAACATGGGCGTCTAAGCAGGCAATGTAAGAAGGTAATGTAAGGAATGCAAGGTCTATGGGAAATCTTCCACTTCAGACTGTGCAAGGTACTTGCATTCCAGAATCTGCCCCATTTATGTATTATGCATTCACAGTTCAAAACAACTCAAGCTCATTGATCAAAGTGATCTAATTTGGAGTTGAAAAGTTCAGGGAGACAGAGTTTCCCACTGATTTTTCAAGAGATACATTACTTGCATCGAAAACTGATTCCTTACTTCTCATTTGATTTGTGGAGGCTGGTTCTGAGTTCAAGCTGGATCCACTGCAGGTCTCCCCAAGAGATTCTTAAATTGCCAAGACAGGGAGAAACAGATGTAGCAAGTGTTTTCATAAAAAACAAAAACCAATCCTGTTTCTACCTATGGTAAGATTTCCCATATCATAGCAATAGCTGTGTGGGTTTCATGTTAGTGAGACAGTAAATCTGAGCTAGGTCCAGACTTTAAATGAGTTATCCAAGATTCTGAGCCCTATTGCTCAAATAGGTTCAGCAACTTGGACAAATACTTCAGTTTTTGGTTCAAAATCTGGAACAGATTCACCACTCCACTGACCTAGAAACCCCCACCTTGCCACTAAATATTGGGACAGCCTCATAATACAAGGCTTGTTCCCCAGGGATGTGCATATTTCTCCATCCTATGGAAAAAGCCAAATGTGTGGTTATAAAGCAGAGAGTTTTATCTGATTGTTTAAATAGCTAAATAAAAGGAGCTTCCATGTACAGAAGTAGCTACAGCAAATTTCTTCCCCTGTTTTTCATAGGAAGAAAGAAATGGGTAGGGTAAAATCCTCCTAGTGCTCAGCTACAAATGTGTAAAGTAAAGTTCTCAACCCTCTCTTTTCTTTCAATACTATGCCAGAGTAGTTAACAGTTTAATGAAGATTCTGTTTTCATGTTCACTGTAGGGTCCATAATGGATCTCTGTCAGCAGTTCATATGTTTGTTTTTTGAATGCCAATTTCTACCTTCTATGGGATTGTTATAGGAGCTAAATTCAATTCATGACACTTCACTGACACCTCTGCCGAAATCATAGGAACTGATTTGTATTAGGAATATATGCTGTTACTGTTGAGTGAATTAATACCACCATAATCTGAAAGGTATTGCACAGTGTTTATGCAAAGTTATGACATTAATGTTTTCAACTCTGATATTGAAGTTACTGCCAGTTTGTTTATATCAGAATTGGTGAATTTTGTCAGTACCAAGAGCCACCTGCTTAGAATTTCAACATGGAGTGAAAGGTAGCAATACATCTACAGACCATACTTCAATATGAGGTTTATCAATCTGTGACTAGATATACTCCACTTGTGTGTTATTCTTAGCATAGATTTGTTAACCATTTTCTCTCTCTACCATGCAATTATTTATCTAGGCTCCCATGAAATCTGGGCTCACAAAAGAATAATTGTACAAGAAGTTTCAGATTGTACTTTATTATTCAAAGCAAGATGTTTAATGCTTACTAGCATGTAGATCAAATCTTCAAACCTATTGAGCAATCCAGTTGGTTATCTGGAGGGGGGGGAATCAATTGCTTAATGGATTGAAAGATAATTCTCCAAATTAAAAATTTGCAAATTTTAGCTTTATCGTAACAGATATAGGCATGCCAGCCCATTTTCAGGACTGCAACTTCCAATGTTAATAGCTGCTCATTTTGTAAATTAATCTAATCTTTGAGCCAAGTCATCGCAGTGACTTTATAATATTTACAAAGGTCAGGGGCATCTGCACCATCTCTGTGCAGTGAGGATCTTCCACCTGGTTTGTGGGCCTATGATCCTCCCAAATAAATTTAGATAGCTCTTTTGTTATTAATAATAATGGGTAAATTTTGGAATAAAAAGACCAGCTTGGGTAATACATTCATTTTTATCACTGCCAGTCTGCCCATGAAGGAAAGTCATAGTTTTGACCAAGTCTCTAGCTCCTTTTTAATCTGTTTCCATTTTGTTTCATAGTTATTATTGAATAATTCATTATTATGTCCAGAAATCCAGATTCTGAAATATTTGATTTTCTTGGTTATATTGAAACTTAATATCTCAGTTAAGATTTTTTTTCTCGTTCTCTTATATTTTTTGTCAAAATTGCAGTTTTGTTTTTTTCACTTTAAATCCAGAAAGGTTCCCAAATTCTTTCATCATCTGAGTAAGATATTTCAAGCTACTTATTGGATTGTCAAGAAACAGGACAAGATCATCCACGAAGGCTTTTAATTTAAATTGGTGCTTTTTTACCTGGACTCCCTTAATTGCATTATCTTTGCGTATAGCATTATTTAAAATCTCAATTGTTGTTATAAATAGTAAGGGAGATAAGGGACAGCCCTGTCTTGAGCGATGACCAAGTCCTTGAGTGGACATGTAGTGTCTCATTGCATGATCAGTACATTTAAATAAACAATTGAAATGATGAGATAGAAATAAGTAAGTGTAAAAACAGACATTAAACTATTGACAACTTAATTTTTTTTAATGTTTTCTTTCATAAGCAGAACTATCAGAGTCACGGTACAATTATTGTGTATTCATTATGGAAAGACTATTCATTCCATAAGATGTACATTCAATTGTTTGATAACTTCTTAAAACTGAACATTCACAAATCTGGTTTTATGGTTATTTTTAAAGATAAGAACACAGCAATTTCTGGCACAAAACAACACAGACACATACAGAATAAAAATGTGCATTATGAAAGAGAGGTTAGTCCATTCTGATCACCTTTTAAATGCACAGCATATTAATATGAAATTAAAGGTTAAATTTCCAGACTATCTTCCTAAGCTTCTTATTTTTTTTAATCTACTGTCAAGAAGATTACTGACCTTCCATTTGATTCAGCCCCAAAGTTAGTACATTGAATAATAAAATTTGAGACCTCTTAGTCACACATGAGGCATTTTATTCAGAAAGGAGAGCTTGTGCATGTGTGTGCTTAGCCTAAGAAATGAAGAGCTTTATTAAGCAGCAACCAGGCTGTAACATGGCTTCTCTAAATGAAGAAATCTGGCTATGCAAATGATGACACTGGGTGAAAATGCAATTTATTTAACTCTGATGGAGGCAGCCAAATTATGCAGAAGGAAATAGGAGGAAATAGCTAATATAGACTGATAGAAACCAAGCAGAATGTTGCGATATAGCAAGAACTATCACAAAAGCTATGATAAATACCTCCTACCACCAAACCACATTCAGAGTTTGGTAGCCCCACTCTACTCTGGAAAATTACTTTGTGGATTACTTCTCCGAGAATCCTGCAATGTCCTTCTTGGTTGGGAGTCTCTCTAGGAGTTATAGTCTTTATTTAAAAAAGCCAACAAACCACACAACCTTTCCAAGATATGTACGGAAACTAGCCCTGTCTGCCACTAGACCCAATCAAGAATTACCCTGAAGATGTAAGCAGTCTTATGTAGTTCTTAAATGGACCTTTTTGAAGAATGGTTTGACATGGATGTGACATGTGAAATACAACCAAGTTGATGAGAATGATTACTGTGTATAGGTCCTTGAAGCATGTACAATGTGAACAATGGCCTTTATGGTTACTTAGAAATTTGCAAGAAAATGTTTGCTTTACAGTTTTTACAGCTTACTTTATTCAGAAACGGTAGCAACATTTCAGAATCATAAGCGGTACTGTTATGGAATCAAATTCTCTCTCATTTTCATCTCTCTAACTGTTATTTCTCATAAATTGTATTGCATTTGTCAAATTGTTTTTTCATGTGCTGCTTCCATTTGAGTTTTTTTTTTTATTTTTGTCTTAAGCACAATAAAAGTGTCTTTAGTGAAAGCAGCTCAGTACTGTTGACTGTCGTGATGAATAATTTTACTAAATCCTTAGTTTCCATCACCCTATTTCAAGAACTGTGATGGCAAAGGAATCCCCCACATGGTCCCCTCCGCCGTTGCTCACCCCTCTCCCCGCCCACCACTTGTCTTTCCCCCCGCCCACTGCTTGCCCCTCTCTTGCATGCTTACTCCTCTTCCACCATTCACTCCACCCCCATGTGCTTACCCCACCCCATCTGCCGTAGCTTGCCCTGCCCTCTTTCCCTGAGCTCTGTTGAGCCCCAGGATGCCACTGGGAAAGTGACAACTCTAACACAGGCCTACGTTTTGACTCAGATGTTATTTCTGCTGCTAGTTGAGATGCAGGCAGAGGCCACTCTCCTTCTTGGCCATGTGGGGGTCATGTGACTTTTATCATCTTTGCCTAATGAAGAAACCAGTGAAACTTTGAAAGCTTGTGTGAAAGCTTACCACCTTTTTTTTTTTTTTTGTGGATTTTGTATTTTGTTATATTTTGCTGCATGGCCAACACAGCTACCCTGAATATGTTTTCTGGATGTAAAAATGCCAAGTTTTGCTGCAACAAGGGAAACATTAACAAGAGGGAGCTAATGGACTGGGACCTAATTAATTGAGATTTTCACCTCAAACAAAGATAACTCTTTCATTTGGACTACAATTGACAAGTTTTTCTCTATATAGCATCAAGATTTCCAGATATAACGGTAGAAAGGCTTCTTAAGAAATTCAATGTTCTTTGCCGAAGAAAGGGAGCAGTTAGCTCTGTATGGATAGGGGCAGCCTGACTCTCAAGGATAATTACTTTTCTGTTGCTAATGGAGTTGAAATTTTACTACTTGTCTTTTATTGTCCTTTGTTCACAGTCCCCACATGGAAAAGAAGTGGGGTGCCCTCTGCCTGCATTGATATCCCTTTTGATTATCTTAACTAACAGCAGAAGTAACAACTGAGACAAATGCACACCTCGGACTCTACCATTGTCACTTTTCTTCTCCTCTATGATTTTTAATATCTTTGGCCAATGAAGAAGTAGTGAATATTTTCTGTGTTTTGGTTGGCCAATAAAGATATCACTCTTTAATGGATTTGGGATTTTGTTGTATTATGAATGAAAGATCTACAAGAGCCCTATCAATCTATCTGTAATGTAGTCTTCCTCTTTTCTCTCTGCCTTCAAGCATTGATTCATCTTTCCCAATGAGTCACATCATCTCATGGTATGTCCAAAATACAATAGCCTCATTTGGCTTAGTCTTTTTGGTTTCAAGTGAGAGTTTAGGCTTGATTTACTCTTGGGCCCATTTATTTGTTTGTTTTGTTTTTTGGCAGTATTTGGCAGAGTTTCCCTCCAGCACCACATTTCAGTTGAGTCAGTTCTTTTCCTGTCAGCTTATCAAATCACTCATAACGATCCATTGAAATTGGAAATACTATGGGATGGATGATTCTCACTCTGGTATTTAACAATACATCTTTACACTTGAAGATCTTCTCTAGTTTCTCAAGTACTACCTTTCTGAGTCTTAGCCTTCTGGGTTTTTTTTTTAAATGACAGTCACCACTGAGGTTAATGACTGAAACAAGGTATAGGAAATCTTTATTTCTATCTCTTCATGATCTACTGTAAAGTTAGGTAAATCATAACTTCAAAATACCAGGCTAGCTTCATTCCCCTCTCTGGGCCTCACTGAGCAAACTCTGTAAACATAAATCTCCAAGGCAAATATTGTGCCTTTTGGGATATTTTGTGTATGCGTATATGTATATATGTGTGTGTGTGTTTCTGTTGGTATTTTGCAGTGAAAGTTGTTCATTACTGATAGCTAATAAAAAAAAGACATTTAATTCTTGAAGGTGGTATCAACTGCCCTTTCTAGTCCATGGGCTATAGGACTTCATCAGGACATGGCAGTCTGGGAGGGTTTTTGTTTGTTTGTCTCATAGTTTATAATCTGAACCCAGTTTATTAAATCTTATAAATGTATGAATGTACACTATTTCTTATATACAAAACACCCTACAGATTTTAATTTAAAAAGTCTGGGAATTTTCAAAGAAATTGTTCATCTGTATGGCCAATGCATTGAAGATAGTTCTGCTGAGATTTGTAATACAGACAAATTTGTTATTCAGGTAGAATTTAAAACTTAATTAATTTCAGTTAAATTAAAACTGGGATACTTAATCTGTTTCCTGTTTTTTAACTTGATCTTAACATAGAGCATTGTATAATTAACATATTCCTAATAAATTCCTCTTTCTATGGAGAAGGGGGAAGGAGGAGGAAGGCTGTTGTTTTCCTCCTCATCTGCTCTGACCCTCACATTTGCTTTACTAGTGAGTGAAGCAATCTCTTCTTCTCCACAAGCCCCATCTAATAATGTGATTGCCCTATCTAATAAGGAAAACTGACTTTGTGTTGGTAGGTCACGCACAGTTTCTGGCCTGTCTCCACAATATATCAAAGTTTCCTTGTATTCATGTGGTAAGCTCTTTTCTGTCTTCAGGGTTAATTAGTTCTGGAGAGGTGTGGTGAAAGTGGGCTCCATAAGATGTATATTTCATAAGATAGGAGGAAGGTATCAATGAAGATAACGAGAATGCACACTATTTTCACACATGCTAATGCACATGAGAATCCACAATTTTTTAAGACCATGAATTTCAGGCATGAATCATAGGTGTTTGCCTTATCCCAACTATTAGTCTTATCTGGGGAGATGTTGATTAACTGCTGCTCAAGGTTTTAGAGAGTAATTTTATTTAGTCCTACTCGAGGGATTGAAAGTTGGACATTTTACATGCAGTTTTACCACTGAGCTATAGCCCCTACCTCAATGAAAAATGTCAGGTATACAACAAGTTTTTGGACTGGTATTTCACTTTTGTTTTTTTTTATGGTATTCATAACAGTCTTAGGCAGGATCTCCTCTGAAAAAGGAAATACCTCAGACGAGCATTCTTATCATGTATTCCTCTTCCTATGCAGAGAAAGAATGGCTTGTTCATAAAAAGATATGTGTTGTAAGCATCTGGGAACATGAGTTTGTTAATATTTATACCATACTACTAGAGGCACTTAAACAAGGCCCTAAGCTAGCAGAAAAGATGACAAGGTCTTGAACTTAAAATGTTTACAACAAGCCAGATAATACAATGAATAATGGTGATAGGCAAAAAAAGTCACCAACAAGGAAGGTAAGATAAAGGTTAGCTAACAAAGGAAAGAGTGCTGTGAAGTTTGATTTGAATGAAATGTGGAAGACTATTTGGAGAGAACTTCTCTAACATGACCTTTTCTGCAAGCATTCTTTAATGTTTCACACAGATAAAATTTTCAGTGCTTTTTTCTTTGTTAGCCTAAATTCATAGGTTATTTTTTTTCACATTTTTTAAAAAGATCCACAAACTGGAAACTAGATACTTGAATTCTTCCGATCCCAGCCTTTCCTCTCAGTTCCTCTTGCCTTGCTGCTATGGTTGCTGCTACTACTACTATTACTGCTGCTGCTGCTACTACAACTATTACTACTACTACTACTATTACTATCAGTCTCTAGACTATCTGAAGGACTGAATTTTTGCATATTAGTCCTGCTCAAGTTTTGAGAAATTTTGGGGAGACACTTATATTCATCCTGCTATCCTCACAAGCATATTTGGTGGGAACATGGCAGAAAGTCTTCTTGGCGGCATCTTTCAGGCTCTGGAACTCCCTTGCTGGCAGGTTAAATTCTTGTCTTTCTTCTCCTTCCATTAGCAAGTGAAGACTTTATTCTGACAGGCTGTTGGGAACTGTTTATAAGGAAAGAGTTTTTTAACTGTATGGTACACAGTTTTTATTTCTTGCCTTCTATAGAACTGAATTTTTATATTTTTATATATTGTCCATCTTAATTTTTGTAAACCATCTGAATCTTGATGTAATTAAATAAAGATGTAATTAAATAAAATAGAATATATGTTTCAGGACTCCAGCTCCTATCTGTCCCACACTGCATGACTAAGAGTCTGCCATGATGAAATCAAGAATTTGACAAGGCCAAGAAGACCACAGGTTCCCCAGCTTGGAACATGGCCTACAGTTCTTGCCTTCAGTACTTATGTGAAGCATATATTATAGAATTTGTAAGATAAGCCTTATAAATGCTGCTGTTGCTTTTTATCAATGGCTTTGGAAAAGATATGTTAAACCAGCAACTCTGTGATATGCTGTGTCCTATGGGTATAGGAGCTCAAATATGTATACAGGTTAGACCTTGAAAAGTTACTTTTTTGGACTACAAGATCAGACAGATTCTGAAAGTTGTAGTCCCCAAAAGTAACTCCCCCCAGATCTGATATGAGTATTCCCCCAGTACTTCTAATAGTGTTGCTGCATGGGACTGCCACCTCTACTGGAAGTCAAACAAGATGTCCATCCCTCCTGACCTCCATGCTTAAATCAGAGCACTCACAAGGCTCTGAAAGGAAGGTGAAGAACTTAATGCATGAAGTATGAACTTCAGTGATAAAGACATTGGCTAAGATCCAGCATCAAGGAGATACAATCTAACTTTATACCCATACTATTTATGCCATGGTTGCGCTGCACCAGTTTGTTACAAAATTATGTACAAATAATATGCATTTCACAACCATGCACAGCCATGCAATGAATGCATAATGTGCAATGATGTGCTGTATCTGTGCATCATAATATGAAATACACAATGATGAGCAATGGCATCACATGTGGAATTCCATTTTTGTAACCTTCGACCAAATACTGCTGTTACACATTCGCCAAAAATGTTCACCTTCATGTGTAAGGGAACGTATGCATGTGTAAAACTCCAACAGAATGCTAGCCATTATGAATAATGCCTTTTCCAGCAAGGATGCATGTAATAGAAAAGAAGGCAACAACACTGGTCCAGTTCATAGAACAGACTGTGGGATACCATTTCCTTTGTGTCACTTAATGTATTAACTTAATGTAGTGAAAACACAGCATGTGTCACCTTTTGCTCTCTGTACTGGACTCAAAGGTCAAGTAATCTAACCTTGATGTGCAATGTAATTACAATTGCCCCATGTACTTTCCAAAACAGACCTGAATGTTGTGCCCATAAATATTGATTATATTATTGCAGCTAGAGGTTTTATTTTAGGGTACTTTGAGTGCTGTGTGTATTATCGTTTCCTGTGAAGCTTCCATTTATGAAAGGTGGTGGCAATCCCCTGTATTTTTCAAATTAAAGCAAATCCTTCCCTTGCCAGCAACTCTATTAACTGATCTTTATAGGTCTCTCTGGAATTGCATTGCTTTCACAGCTCTGATGCAAAAGATTAATCTGAGAAGTATATTAAAGGACAACGGGAACATCTGAGAGAGCTGGGCTGTGCCAATCAGATCAAAATTGCACTGGTGTCTCAATGAGATTTTCCAACGTCAGTATTGAAAGTAGGATCAATGCTATACTACACAGGTGGGAATTCTGTGACTGCTGAACTACAGTTCCCAGCATTCCTCACTCTGGCTGGGTTGGGTACGGCTGCTAGGAGTCCAGGAACATCTGGAGGACCACATGATTCCCAGCCTTCTTTGCTACATAGCAGTCTTACATATATCTTTCTGGTGGAGTCCTAGTGATTTCACTGTGACTTAGGTCTATCTATCTATCTATCTATCTATCTATCTATCTATCTATCTGTCCACTTACAACACTTTATGTTTTCCAGACCACCATACACACCCTGGTGATGCAGAACAGGTAAAAACATTTAAAGCAATACAGAGATGGAGCTTTTAAAACAGTGCAGAGATTTTAAGAAAAATGTTAAAAACAAATCAAAATACTGGTACCACTATTTTGCCATTTGTTGTCACCTCCACATCCCCTTGTTTCATTCTTTGGGGAAGCTGGGGGAGGGATGCTGCTTGTAGTGATTTCTTGGATCTGCACTAGGACAACCTAAATGTTTTTCTTTTAAATTAGGACATGGTTCCCAGAGGTTTCTTCTCTTTGATTTTTTTTTTTAAATTATGGAATAATAATGCAAAAGTGGCATTTCACTGATGCACTACTGCATTATAACTTACATGGGTAGATAGATAGATAGATAGATAGATAGATAGATAGATAGATAGATGGATGAGAAGGGATTGTGTTCTGATATGTCTTGGAATTAAAAAGAAACCCACTCAAGGGTGGGAATAACATATTGCAATTGGCATTGGGAACAGCCAGAAAATAGTCTGGAGCAACAGAAATGTAATTTGGATATTAAAAGAAAAAAACAAAACAAAACTGAGAACAGCAGCAACAAATAAAGGTCCTTTCCTCAGTGGCCTATTAAAACGATGCAGAGCGACCTCCAACGGAGGTCTTCTGCACTGTGGAGTGGACTGGGGCGAACTACTTTTCATAGTTCCACACCTCAGTCCGCTCCGGAGCGATCGGAACTGGTTGCGCAGCTTGCTTTTTAAAAACCTCTTTTAAGAGGTTTTTAAAAAGCACGGAGCGTACAACCCCATGTTGCTCCGTCACCGCACTCCGGTGCAGATTTGCAGGCGTGCACTAGTGTGTTCCTGCAGATCTGCCGGGGGTGGGCTTTAGGCTGGCGAGCTTCTCCGGAGAGCCTCCACTAACCGGATGCTGCCATTTTGGACACCGGAGCAGTGCAGACCGATGAGCTCGCACTGCTCCTCATCCCGGCGGACTCACCCGGATGCTGAAGAAGTCCGGTGAGTCCCGTTTTTGCACGGTTCCTTTCCCACATGCAGAAAGGGCCAAAATCTCCTGGCATAAATGCCATGTCAAGGGGAGGTCATTCTTGCCTAATTTATTATTAATATTTAGACTTTCATCAGCCTAATCCCTCCTTGAAGGGTGAGAGCTTTTAAAAATGGTCTGCTTTCAAAATTAATGAATCCTGGTAGATTCCAGATATGAGCCATCTTAGAAGGAAAATGTAAGTATTCTTTGAGGGAAATACAGGAGGGACAGACCTGGTGAGGTGTCAGCCTGGATAGTGTGGTCTTCTTGGTCTACTTCTTGGAGTTGAGAGGTGTAGATACCCTCCTAGGGTCTCTGGGTGTTAGGAGGCCCAGATCTTGATCTGAGGAGGCAGAAGAGGACTCTGAAAGTTTTTGGAAAGAATAAAACAACTGTATAAAAGCTGGTAAATCACCAAATGGTGTCATGGGGAAGTGGGTAGTCCCCCCAATGAAGGCTGGGTTGGGAAGTCCAGATTTGCCTCCATGTTTCCTAGGCAAAAGCAGGGTCTTTTTCTGTGTTCAAGGATGTCTTATCAGTTACACGTAGACTGAGGGCCAAACTTAGCATTTTTAGAAGAAGTGTGTCTCAAGTAGTAAAATACAACTCCCCCCCCCACAATGTTATTCTCCTCATTTTGCATTTCAGGTGCTTTGTTTCGTGATGGGTCACTGGAAGGCAAACCTGGACTTAACTTTTAAGTTTTGACTGCTGAGGCACACGTCTTTGAGAAAAACCTGTTCTGGGAGAGAAGTCAAGTTAATCACAGGGAATAGACATTCTCTTTCCTGTTTAGTTTGTCCTTGAGTTTTCATTGGCTCCTTAGCAGTTTTTATCAGACTGATGAGCCAGTATGCAGAGGAACACCTTGCTGCTGCAGAGCTGTAACTGGTCCACTAAAACATGCTAAGAAGGTGAACAAAAGTTTTAAAATCATTTCAGTTTTTTTTCCAAAAAATGTACCCAATATTTCAACTTTGCAAGATTTCTTATGTTTACTTTGTATCTTTGAAGCTAATCAACAGGATTAGATGTAACCATTAGCAAATGGATTTTTTATGCACATTAAGTGCATTTAGCTAAACCGAAATATATCTTTTAAACCGCTGAGTGCTTTATATTAGAAAACAGCTGCTGTGCATGGCTCAGAATCTCCTTTCTTCCACATTTTATGGTCCTGACAATGTTGGTAATGGAGATTCTCTGCACCACCACTGACATCTTAATGGGTGCAGTAACAGGACGGCTGCTAGAGGAAGTATATGGAGCTGACTTTCACGTTTGTAATGATATGGTAATTTGAGCCATTACAATGTCAAGGGTAGTTTATTGACATTACAGTTGATGATTATGAGCATATTACAATACTCTTGCAAGCACAGTAATTCTGTTTCTTGAAACAAAGTCAAACATAGCCTAGAGAAGTGGCAAAAAAGTCTTCCATTTTTAAACATTACCAAGAACAATTAAGCTAATCTTAGTGGCCAGAACTCATCAGCATTCACCACCATACAACTCTTCACTGATGAGCCTTCTGGTATAGAAGATTCAACCACCTCCAATACTAACATGGAGTTAAATGTTGCCTGCCATACTTCTACTACTGTCCAATGCTAAGATTCTTCAAATACTAGCTGAAAATCTGTTACTTTCAATGCAAAGTCTACTGCAAACAAACAGTGTGGTAATCAATATCGTTCAAATGTTCAAACAGTCAAATGTCAGGGCTCTGCCTATAGAATTCCAGTTTTCATCTCTCTGCTTGTAGCTGGAGCAAATACTATTAAACATGTGAGATCACTCACGAGAGAATCGTATCATGTTATATTTGATAGTTGAATGTGGCATTAACAGAAAGCGATTTAGGTGACACAAATGACAGAGCTAATTGATAATGCATTTGGAATCAGTATTAAGCACTAATTAAAACTCAATTAAATATTGTTGATTAAGATGGCACTCATTTAAAAAGTTGGCAAACTGGGGATATGTTCACTTGATTGATGCATCGCTGTACTTATCTAAGCCATGCCTCTAGAATAGTAGCACAATGCCTCTTGAGGGGATAGCACTAGACTTTCATTCTCCCTTCTCTTCTTGTTAGATTTTCTGTGTTCTTAAAAAAAAAGAAGAAGAAGAAGAAAAAGAAGAAGAACCATGGGGCATATGCTGCAGATGGGGAAATCTGTCAGGTTCATTGTCTTATATTCATGTTTAAAAAGAAACTCTCAAGTTCTTTTTATCTCAAATATGAAGCAATCTGAGGATGCTGGAAAACCAATTGACAAGAAATTCTGTATCCTCTTCAACAGTAAAATCCAGTAGGTAGAACTTTGAAGCACAGAGAGGACCACATTATACGTGTTTGCCATATAGGAGTTTTTTCAGGGGAAAAAAAAGGTAGTAATCTTAATTTAGCACAGGATTCAGCCTCATATTTTAAAGAGATAAGCACTCAAAGCCTTGGGCTTAGATGGACAACTCCATCTGTTCCAGTTTATTCCACATTTGAGTTTAAAAATCTCACATTCCTTCTATCCTGAATCTGAATAAATGTGCACATTTTAGTAAATTCTTATCAAAAACTGAAATGAAATTCTCCCTCAAACACAGCAGGAACAAGATAATTCAATAAGAAATCTTGTTTAGTAAGCCATAAAAATGGAGATAATTTGGTGTCATAATTCCACAGGGAAGGATCAATATGGAAGCATCTATTGTCACTGTAAAGAGGCCAATTTGAGGTAAGCTCTGCTGAAGAGTTTTAGACAGTGGAAAAAATGACAAGAAAAATTCCTTCAACCAAAACCATAATTTTAACGGAGAAATGGACATGTGGTCATGAGCCTGTGTGGAAATATGTTTGTGTAAGGTAGAATAGTTCTGGTTAGCAATTGCCAGATGGTGTGCATAATTTCCCCAGTATGGTGATAAGTTGCCGGGTTGTTGCCAGTGAGTTATTGAAGCAATACTTAAGAAGTTCTGCCATGAGGGGACAGTTTCATTCAGAAAGTACACAAACAGCCTCGTTTACAACTAATAGTGAATACTGGGACATTAAACAGGAGCATATACCAATTAAATAATTTTAGTTGATCTAGCTGATTAATTTTAGTTTATTCTGCCTTTCATTGATTAAATTTGAAAAGATCTGAGTATTTCCAAAATTTCAATATTGGAGCCTTTGGGGGGGGGTCATTAAAGGGACTGTAAAACAATGTGACATCTAATAAAATGCAGAATCCATTAGAGGGAAATATTTTCTTTTTCATTTCTCTTTCCAGGAAATGGGAATCATGAGTCCTTGTATGTTTCTGGAATGCAAATCTCAGCATCCCTCAGCACTGGTATGCTGGCTAGGGCTGCTGGGACCTATACTACAACAATATCTGGAGGGCCTGAGTACAGTTGTCTGGTGAAATTTTCTCAGAAAACAAACGGAAATCTTGATTTACTGTTCCTACAAGGCAGCATGAAAGATAACAGGTGATGATTGTGTAATCTTTATCTGAACTTGCAGAGGGAAAAAGCTACAGGTATGTGTTTTCAGACCAGTGGCAGATCTAAGGTGGGGCAACTGCAGTATGTGCCCTGGGCATCAATGTCCAGGGGGTGCCATCCTGCCTGCTGCTGCCCCCCTGTTCCCCTGCATGCCGTTGCCCCATCCCCATGTGTTATCACTCCTCCCTCATGCGCGCTCACTCCCTGCATGCCATCACATCCCTGCCCCTCTGCCCTGCCCCTCCTTTGCATGCTCCAAACTTACGCCACTGCCCCTGTGACCATTGCTCCCCTGCTCGCTGTTGCCACCCCACCCCTGCTGCCACTGGGGTCCTTCCTGGCCTGGTGCAGCAGCAGCAGCAGCACAGCAGCACCTAGGGGCTCAACTCCTGTGCATGTCCTAGGCGCTGCTGTGCCTAGGTACGTCCCGGTTTCAGACCACCAAAGGAGCAGTAAGCTTTGGCATCTTCTGTTGGTATCACTCTTGCTTTGTCTGTTACTTCCCATTCTTTTCTTAAGCCTAAGAACTGTGTATTTCTGAAACCTCAATATTGAACCCTTTTGAGGGAGGGGATAATTAAAAATGTAAAATAACTTAACATTTCATAAAATGCAGAGTCCATGAGAGGGAAATATTTTCTTTGTCATTTATTATTCAATGAAATGAGAATAATGAGTCCTTGTATGTTTCTGGAATGCAAATCCCAGCATCCCTTAGCACTGCAATACTAGCTAGGGCTGCTGCAACCTAGGCCCTTTCTGCAGCACCCTCCTATCCCGCCATGGGGATGGGACTGCAACAGCACTTCTGCATGATGTCGTCATGGTCCCACTCCTCTCCTGTCCCCAGGCAGTGCAATCATGGGTTAAATCATTGATGGGTTTTCCCTGTCAATGACCCATGATCGTGCCACCATCTCGCACTTACTTGTCCTGCAGAAGGGCAGGAAGCGTGATGGTGGCACTTCTCATCCCAGCACAGCCTGGGAAAGTACACAGCTGTTCTGTGGAAGGAAGTGACATGTCCATTGTGCTCCTTTCCACAGGGAGCAGGTCCTGTGAAGACGAGAGCACTGTCATCACACTCTCTTCCTTGCAGAACCATTGCTGGGATCGTCACTGCATGCTGCCACACTAGGCTGTGGAAAAAGCCTACGGTACAACATCATCTAGAGAGCCTGAGTATAGTTTTTTGGTGAAATTTTCTCAGGAAACAATATGGAAATCCTGGTAAAGTAAATGTAAAGAAGCAAGTAAATGTAAAGGATTGTCATCGCATTTGCTGACGTAGCACAAAAGTATTTCCATTGTGATATTTGGAATCAGAACTCCCAAAAGCTTGGAAAAGTTACTTGTTTGGACTGCAAACTTCCAGAATCCCCAGACTGCCACTTCTGGGAGTGGCAGTCCTAACAAGTAACTTTTCCAGGCTCTGGTTAGAGTGTATACTTTGGGACAACACTGCAAGATCGTATTAATTCACACACATATTTAGAGTAGCACACCATAATTGCACGATCCTTTGTTTAGAGCAATGCTTGAATAACAATGTGAAAATTTCTCGTGTCCTCCAATTTGGCCAAATCCACAGCTTATAAGATTAACTGGTGGAAACAAGTTAAAATGCATCTTTCCATTTCAGTAACAATGTTAACCTTGAAACCAGTGATTAGCATGGTTTGTAAATGTGCAAAGAGCCTTGGGCAAAAAGCTTGAGGAAATCCACTCAGCTGATGGAAAGAACTAATTTCAAAAAAGAATATTGATAGAACCTTCATGGAGCAAGCTAACCATTATTTCAGGGGAAGAAAGTAAAACACGGTTTTATTTTTTCCTCTTGGAATGAGAAGAACAGGCATTCTAATGTAATTATAGCTGTAACCTCAGATCCTTTGAAGCAAAAATGATAGCTGTTTGCTAGACATCCTGCAAACCGCTTGTTTGAGTGAATTCAGCAGAGCCTTTCTTTTTACAGAAGAGTGTTGGATGCAGACGATCCGAGTGGAATGCACAAACATGGGTTACAGTGCCTTATCTCAGAAAAATTTACTCTCTTTCATTAGAAGTGAAGATGATTAAATGGAGACTTTTTTTTTTTTTTTTCTGTGGACATATTGTGAGATGAAGTGAGTCATTGGAAAAGAGTATATGCTTCTTGAGAAGGAAGGCAGTAGGAAAAGAAGAATACAGCACTTATAAGTGGATTAATTCAATCAAGGAAGCCACAGTCTTAAGTTTGCAAGACCTGAGCAGAGCAGTTGATGACTCCTGGAGGTCTCTCATTTATATGCTCTTCATAAGTTGAAATTGACTTGATATCCAATAACAATGGAAGGAGGGAATGTGAGGAGGCAGAGAGAAGTTTAAAGGTGACAGGCCTTGTAGAAACTTCTTTCCTTCTTCAGACTCAAGTATAGGATTTTTCTTCTTTATTTTAGCCCTTCTTCTCACATGTAGGATCCTAATTTTGAAATGTTTATTAATGAATGAAAAAAAAAGAAAAAGAAAAAAAGAGAGCTATGTTTAATATATTTCTGTACTTTAACATTAAATCTCTTCTTGCATTTATCCCTTATGAAATGGCTCTACTTTCTTAAGAGCAGTACTTTAAACCCTTGAGTGTATGTGTTGTGTTTTTGTCTTTTTAAAAATTATGTTTAAAATGTATTTTAAACTGTTCTAGCTTTGCGCTTTCAACAGAATCATGCATTTAACCATTTTAGATTTCTATATAACTAGCGTATTTACCTGGTGTTGCCCAGGGTTTTTATTTTCCTCTTAAGAACTCACCAAACTGTCTTCTCCATTTCATGGCCCTTTCCGCACTGAGGCTTCTAGCGCAAGCGGGGGAGGCCGGCAAGCGCAAGAAGGCTCGTCCGGGAGGCTGCCGCTTCCCCCTCCTTCCTTCCGCAGGCGAAGGAACCAGCGGGGAAGCGGCACCGAAGGAGGCTTGCCGCGCAAGCCGCCCTCCCCCCGTGCGAAGCGGGAGACCTCGCGCCGGATTCCCACCCCGCGCGCGCGAAGCGGGCGGCATCGCGCCGGATTCCTCCCCCCCGCGGGCGCCGGATTCCTCCCCCCCTGCGCGCCGGATTCCTCCCCCCGCGCGCGCCAGATTCCTCCCCCGCGCGCGTGAAGTGGGCGGCGTCGCGTCCCCCCACGCAAAGCGGGCGGCGCGTCCGTCATGCTACCTCCCCACCCCGCTCCTTCCTTCCGCAGGGGCGGAGGGAAGGAAGCGCGACCCGGCCGGCTCCCGGAGGCTCCGCACGAAAGGTAAGTGCGGGTGGGCTCCGGGAGCGTTGCGCGAGCGTGGGGTGATTTTCGCTTGTACGTGAAAATAAAAAAACCCGCGCTCGCGCCGCTTCAGCCCCGTGAGCCGGGCGGAAGTGGGAGTGCGTCGTGCGGAGCGACGCTCCCACTCCCGCGAGGCTCACGGGGCTATCGTGCGCGCAAAGGCCCGTGCGAAAAGGGCCCATGTAATTTTGCTCCATATGTTAATTACACTCACAGTTTGGGTTCCAGAGCTAGCACGCTGTTCTCCTTGCTGCTAGGCCCCATCTTCATAGCAACCGGTCTATTCCTATTCCCAATATTCCCCAATCCAATCTTTATTCAGAGTTGTTAACATTCAGAGGTTGGGTTCCTGAGGGAATACACTGTCCTCCTCCTTGCTGCTTGGTCTTATCTCCATAGCAACCAGCCTGGTAATGTTGATGTACTGGCTTTTGATTTTTTTTTTTTTTTTGCTTTCTGTTGAATTTGTGTAATGACTTTAAGTTTTCCTAGAAGCATTTTTTGTTTTGAATTTCAACTTTAAGATTCCTCACGTATGGAACCCATGCACTCTACTGGGTGGGGCAAGAAGACCTTGTAACTGTGTTGTGTATACCACTTTAATTTTTCTCACATATGCCTCCAAAACATTTTCTGCAATTCTTACGGATGGTAGGCCTCATCTCCATAGCAACTGGCCTGAGGCCCAAGAGTTCTGGGCTAAGAATTGTAAAGGCATCTCCCTAAATTGCAAACCCCAGGATTCCATAGAATCTTCACAGCCGGCCAATCCTATGACATCTTCTCGCCTCACACAGTCAATTGTATGAGATCTTCACCTGCCTGACACAGACAAACAGACAAACTCACAGACAAACTTTGACTTTTATATAGTAGATAAGAAGATTATAGCTATGTTTCCTTGTAAGTTGTTATAAACCACCTTGGCTTCCATAGCGAGTGAAAGGTTGGGTAACAAACCAACCAACTAACCAACCAACCAGTCCATTGGGTAGAACATACACCGGGGAGCAGGGCCAATCCTGCTGTTAGTAGTGGTGGTGAAAAGTTGAAAAGATGAAGCTGCCTGTACCATATGACTTGCCTTGTACTGTTCTGGCCTTGTCTGCTGCCCTGTTTTGAGTGCAATAGAGGATGATGCCTCATTGTTAATGCTGAAGTAAGTTTCAGCTACCAGTCTGATTGACTTTTGAGAAATGCCATTTTGGCATTTACCCCAGGCAGCAGGATGTCTTTGGCTGGCCCTGCCACAGATCCACAACCATTTGCAATTGCATGCCAGACATGTATGACAAACTGGATGCCTATATAAGCAAGAAACATCAATTTTTAGGCAGAAAATATCTGATATGGCCTTGTAAAGTGTGAATAATCACTTACATCAAGAACAATTACTTGAAATTGAACACTAATGGTTAGATGTTTGAGTTTTTAATTATGTATTTTAATATTGCTTTAATTCTTTTCTATTGATTAATTTTATTTTAACTTTTGTATTCTATGGGTCTTAACTTTTTCTTTTAATTGGACTCAAAAGTCCAATTTGGAAAAAAAGAGGGGTAGAAATAAAGATGATAACAACAACACCACTCTACCAACAACAATGTATTGCTTTGGGTTCTCTTAATAATCCAGGGGTCCTTCCTACACAGTTAGGACACTGTGACTCCATGTTATGGAACCCTAAGGTTGGTAGTTAATGTTTTATTTTATTTCAGTTATTTATTTTATAGAGGTCTCTCCCAAAGAATTCTAAATGCCCCTTCTTAAACAGCCAGTCCCATGATTTCATAAAATGTTGCCATGACAGTTAAAGTGGAATCATTGCACTGTAACTGTGTAGTATGAAGGGGCCCAGGTTTTCCTTCAGAGCACTGACTTATGATCTATATGGTAGAGTTTTTGTAGTTATGCAGCTGTCAGTAAAATTTCCCCACCCTGTCTCATCCATTCTGTGTTTTTAGCTTATATCTTTCTGTCACTTTTCTTTTTTATGAGACAGACATTTCAAATATGTGCCTATCCATTTCTGGTAAACACTATCCAATGACACATGTATATGAAAGGGTTGTTACTGGATTACATCTACCAGTGAATATATATTTAGCAGAATATATTGTCCTGACATCAAAAATTGCTCTTTTCCTCCCTCCTACAGAAAGAATCTGAATAGGGTGCCTACTTAGAAGAGGGTTTGGTCATTTAGAAAGCAGATAAATAATGGGATGGCAACTCTATTAACATTAGAATGTTACTACTGGTGACACATTCTTTTCCACGGGGATAGTGTATTTTTTGTTTTCATTAATGCAGAATACCAAATTGAGCCCTAAAAAATTAGCATCACTCTCCAGGAAGAAGCTTTATTGACATACTTGTTAACAGTTTGTTTGCATGAATAATTCACCAGCTCTATGCTATATCTCTATTTTAAATGTATTACAAAGCATATATTAGACAGAGATTGACCTCCACTGTGGTTAACTTGACAATTTATTATTACAGGAGGCTCCAGATACATTGACTCTGAAACAAAGCCCTGAGATTCAGTTGAGGGAGATACCACATTCAACCAAAGATCAAAGTCTTGAGGGGTATTAGTGCCTTCCCTTCTTGTACTTGTCTTCTTTCACAGTCTGAATAAGAGTGAAATTCTACACAGCTGCTTTATCATAATTTTAGGTTCTTTGTACTATCTTTTTGCCTCAAAGACCTTTGGGTAATCATTACCAGTCGACTCCTCTCCATGTAAACCTTAAAAATGTGTAGTTTAAAGAAAATTATTAGGCTATTTTTCTTTATGAAGTGTTTATACAGCAGTATCTTTGCTATCTCTGTGGCTTTAGAAGCCCAAGGACTTTAAGTAATGGCTTAGTATAAACTTCATGATTACAGGAAGATTATATATATATATATATATATGGGGTATCTCTTATTTTCACCGTGTAAGGTCAAGGGGAAATATAACAGGAAGATTTCTAATGAAGTCAGGATGCTTTGCTGTCTGTCTTCACGCTGTTCGTGCTGGAATCTCCTTTCTTCTTAACAACTGCAAATCTACAATGGAGGCCCTTTTTTCCCTGTTTGCAAAAATGTCCTTTCAGTGTCTTTCCTATTTTCATGTGCTGTTTGTTTTGCCACTGAGCAACAATTAGTAACATGACTCCTGTGTGCTTCTATTTTCAATTTGTGCTTCATGAACGTATGCTTGCTTTCATCCCAGAAGCAGAGCACAACCGTTTGCTGCTTCTGCTTCCAGGAAGAAGTGCCCTCTGAACAGAGAAAGAGCAAGGAATTCACAGCAGGCATCCATGCTGCTGTGTAGAGTGAGCAAGTATTTTTCAGTTCTCAGCAGTTATTCATAAGAGATGGTTGGTGATGGTGTGGTTAGAAATCCCCATTCTAATTAAAGACAAAAATGTGGAAGTCACATTAGCTGTTAGCAATGAGCTTGCAAATGCATGAAAAATACTAATCTGAAGCAAGGGAACAACAGTGATTGGAATAGTTATGTAAACTTGGTTCCTTCAAATGAAACACCCTTAGTCTCTTTATCTCTCTCTAACACACACAATCTTTTTGCATTACACACATACACACGCATGATAGAGAGAGAGAATGGGAGAGAGGGATGAGGGAGAGAGAGAAAATCTTCCTCTGTATTTATCAAGCCTGTTCTATACTGACAAAGAAAGTGGAACTACTCAGTTATTTGTGAGTAATTGATAGAAAGTTGAGGAGTTATGTATAAATAACCTTTTTAGGAATAATTTTTACAGAGGTGCATTCTACTGGCTTTTCTTAGTGCATGTGTATAAATCTTAATGCAGGCAGTGAGGGAGTGGAACCTAATCCACGTGAAACTATTTGAGAGCCAGGGTGATAAGCAGAGGGTTCAGATATCACCATTCAGAATGACCCTTGGCCAGTAACAATCTCTCAGACCCACTTACTTGACATGGTGTTGCGAGGATAAAAATAGGAAAAAGGCCAGGCAAGCGGTTTCAGGGATAAAATGGATATATGGGTGATGTCCATTTGGCTTTAGAAGCAATGGAACTCAAGGCCTAAAACATCAGAAACTGAGCCAACCAGTATGACCAGAAACACAATAGCAGAATACAGAGTGTTCCTGTTGATTGTTCTAGTCCATCAACTATGCCTTCCTGCCACAATCATTCTATCCTCCCTCCTATCCAAATTGTTATGTCCTTCCCAAGTAAAATATGTTGTGACTGTGACTTTGTACTCCATGAATTTGCTTTGGGACAACACCACAATGTAGAGTTCCTTTGCCCAACAACATATTACACTTTTTCAAACCTTAGGATTTCCCAAGCCTTCCTATAACTCCCACTTTTATATGGGAGGTGCCATTTTGGCAACATTTTGGCATCCGTAGCAACATAAGAAATCAGGGAGAATGGTGATTACTACTGATCTCCTACATTTGCTTGTCTACCTATGCATCTGTATTGGTGCATCTTTTATATTTGTTTGTTTATGTGTAGCTTAGTGCAGGTACATTCATGTATGTGCCACTGGAATAGTGTTAATGGTGGATTCAGGAGACTGAAGTCATTTCAACACTAGAGGCCATAAGTGCGTTATACCATTATAATGGCAGCGTCACCATTTGCGCTATGCTGTCAGGTTAGGGAAGCTCTTTTCTGTACCCTTCCCCCTTAAGTGGATGGGTAGTGATATTGCCACTGGTGTTCCTTCTGCATTATAGCATCCTTGCCCACTCCCATGCCCTGCCTTCACCTTGCCACACCACCCCTGATTGGGTGGTGATTTTTTTTGAAGCTGTACTAACACAGCATTACATGCCAGCACACTATTGCATTTTTGCCCTATACTGTTAAAAAATGTATTAAAAAAAATAAAAAGTTTTGACTCAAATGAGACATATAAAATAAACAGGGAGAGGTGATAGGATGTTACCATGCCATGGAAGTCACTGAGGGAGGGATGAGCTGGGCACGCCCATAGCCTGCCCACTGCTGGATCAACCATGACAGGAAGTGGCTATAACAGTACCATACTGTGATGGCTGATGGGACTGAAGCACTATAGGAGGTTCTTAACAGATTTTTTCTGGAAATAAAATATGGTGATTTGGCAATGCTTCGGGATGGGGATGGGATAGCAGCTGGATAGTGATGATGTCTTGCAGAAGCGCGGCTCCTGGACTGGTAGCAACCTGCTGCTATAGCGTTATAGCGTCATTGTGCAGAAATGTCCTGACAGTGTGGAAATTCAATGAGAATTCCTAGCCTTATAAAAATCTCGCCTTTGGAGATAGTAGTCCAGAAATGGGAAACCATAGCCTAAAAGGCCCTTCTATTGGTCAGACAGGTGGGATACCCAGTTCATTGACAGGTAAACATGGTGCCCAGGTATCTGTGTAAAAGACTATTGTTCATTGTCATGGTTGTTGATTGTTATAGGGGGCTATAGAGGATCCCATTAGCACTTTCAGTGCACTCAGAAACAGAATAGCAGAATAGCAGTGAAACTGTTTTAAAATTGCATTTGCACTAAGTAGCTCAAACTTCCAAGAAATCCTCCAAGAGATTTTCAGTTACATATAATACACAGATGTAGTTACAAGCACAGTTCTATGCATGTCTGCCCAGAAATGAATTCTACTTTGTAAGTGGAGCTTAATCCCTAGTAAGTCTCTTTAGGACTGCAGACTATAGCCTGTGCCCAGTTGTGTCACTGAACTACCAGAAGGCCTTTTGTGCTAGGGGCCACACATTTAATGGTTTGAGATTTGAAGGGCTTTAATATTGTGATCAGTTTAATTCTATTTTAATGTTCACTTTTTGTCTGTTTTTAACTGCATTGCCCTTGTAAACTGTAAGCTGCCTTGAGTCCCAATTTTGGGAGGAAGGTGGGATACATACCCTTTTCGCACGGGCTTTCTGTCACGCGACAGCCCCGTGAGCCTCGTGGGAGTGGGAGCGTCGCTTTGCACGACGCACTCCCACTTCCGCTGGGCTCACGGGGCTGAAGCGGCGTGATCACGGGTTTTATGATTTTCGCCTCAAAGCGAAAATCACTCGCGCTCGGGCAACGCTCCTAGCGCCCGCGCACACCTACCTCCTGTGCGGAGCATCGGGGAGGCGGCCGGGTCGCGCTTCCTTCCCTCCGCCCCTGTGGAAGGAAGGGGCGGGGCAGGGCGCTAGCGCGACGGACACGACAGCCTCCTGCTTGGGGCGCGCGGGGGGGACGGACACGACACCTCCTGCTTCTCGCGCGCGGGGGGATGGACGCGAGAGCCTCCTGCTTCGCCCAGGGGGGAGGGTGGCTCGCGCGAGAAGCCTCCTCCGGTGCCGCTTCCCCGCTCGTTCCTTTGCCTGCGGAAGGAAGGAGGGGGAAGCGGCAGCCTCCCGGAGAAGGCTTCTTGCGCTAGCCGCCCTCCCCCGCTCGCGCGAGAAGCCTTAATGCGAAAAGGGCCATAGATGATGATGATGATGATGATGATGATGATGATGATGATGATATAACATTGCATTTTGTAAAACTGCTTGCACAATAAAATCTGTATTGCATAGCTTCCAACGTGTCACAGAGGAAAACTGGGACAACCATATTTCTTCTTCTTCTCGTTCATTGTGACTGTTATTGAAGAAGACACTGCTGTTGCTCTTTCCATCATGGATTTATCTCTGCTGCTGCTGCTGCCATCTTCTCATCCATCCTCCTCTAAGGCCTGCCCAGCTGTTGCTTCTTAACCACTTAGTTATTCCTTTGGAGAGCAGCATGTATCTGGTCTGGTCACCTTCTGAGGTGACAGTGATGCACTGACATTCAGCATGGTCAATGAATGCTCAGTGAGGACAGATCCAGGAAGCACCATAAAGAAGGTGAGCATAAATGTGACTTTTGACACAGGTCTTAACAGTTTACAAGAAACCAATACAACAGAATGTATTCAGAAGACTTTTGACCCATGGAATGGCTTGTTTAGAACTGCTTAAGAACTTGGAGATAAAAGACTAAATGCTTAGAAATACTTTTGTGCATAACAAGTGAAGGCTCAGCTAAGCCAGATCCAGGAAACAGCACAAAGAAAATGAGGAGAAATGTGACAACTCAGGCAGTGCTTTGCTGGAGGAAATGGCAGTGTTGATTCAGCCCTCAACAAGAGCAGCTCTGGTTGTGTGAAGGAAAAAGCAGCAGTGAAGACTCGGAGGAGGGCATTGACTTGGCCCTTAGCAACATGCTGTTGCTGATGCACAGCAGTGACCACAATGGTGGAGGCCACCATTCTTCCCTTCTTCTTTTCTTGTGGGATGTGAGATGAGAGAGGACCAGCCTCAGACCTGGGCACTATGCCACTACCACTGCCGCCACCACCATCCCCCTCAGCTCAGTGCTCGTTGGGAGATGATCCATGGGAGATGAACTAACACTGAACCAAGGGGGCAGTGGCAGTCATGGTGGTCGTAGTAGTAGCAATAGTGGCTGAAACCCTGTTAATAGCAAGGCTCAGGCCACTCATTTCTTGCCTCAGACCACAGGAGGAAAAGGTGACCGCTGACATCAATGTCAGCACTGTGCACTAACAACAACATGTTGCTAAGGACCAAGTCAGTGTACTCTTTGTCGTTGCCACTGCTGCTTCCACTATGCAGCACTGTTGCTAAAGGGCTGTCACTGCCCTGCTCTTTTCCTTCACTTCTGCCTCTTCCACCTAACCTAGCCAAGACTTCACAGGCCATTCCAAGCAGTAGTGCCCCACCTTTGCCCCATGAACAGCTGTCTGAGCTGCTGGTGCTATAAATATTTTGCCATATAACTATGCCCCTTTGATTTTTTCCCCCCTTTTAAATTACAGCTTGGAACTGGCTGGAGAAAATGGGGGTATTTTAAAACTAAGTGAAAAAGCAGGAGGGCAGACAAGAAACCATTGCTCTTCTGCTTAAAATGAGACAGTTGCAGGGTATGGCACTGGATGCCACCTTTGTCTTACTTCTGAAATTGATGATACAACATGTTGCATAACTGCTTTGCACAACTGCTTGTGCAAAGGTATAATCTAGCACAATTCTACTTTCTTTCACCCACTAGTGTTAAGTAAACTCTAAGCCCAAGTTTCCAATTATTAATGTTAAGGGCACAAATCCATTTGTTAGTGAAGAAAAGGTGAACTGTTTGTTGACAACTATGATGTCCCCTTGCAACAAATGCTCTTAAAATATCTGTTTTTTTCCATGTTATACTTCAATAATATCTAAAAGTGATCCTTTAGGCCATGCTGAATCTTGATCCACAACTCAATCTCTCTTCTTTCCTCTCCTAAAGAACACATACTGCTTTATTGCATGAGGCAGTAAATCACACTTACAGCTAGATAATAGTGTCTTTGGCAGGGCCTTATCACATGATGTTCTGTTGTTCTCACAGGGGAGACCATTTGGAAAGCATTTCTTTTTATTAATATCAAAAATCCATCAGTTACCTTCTGTTGTGTTATGATTTCCTGTGTGAAAGTTCAGTTGTGCTTTTATGCTGATTTTGGGTGGTTAGGGAGTATTCAGTGGGCATGCGGTGGGTCGGGAAATGTCAGTCCACTTCCAGTGATCAGAGGCTAAAGAAAAGGGGTTCAAATTTCAATTTGATTGCCTTTCAATTGGCAAAGTGACTGAGAAGCTTTTACATTTTCTTCTCTATAGAAAAAAAAATAACATTGTCACATGACAGCTCCCTCCCCCCAACTGGGGTTTGTCAGGGAAGCCAAACTTTGCTCCTGCTTGCTTTTGTCCTCTTTCAGAGTTTCTCTCTCTCCCTTCCTCTCTCTCATCCTTTCTCTCTCTCACCCACACATTGACACATGCCTGGAAATATAAGTGGAAAAGAGTTTCACGATTTTTTAAAAAAAGCATTTATTTTAATGATACATTAATTCTTGCTTTCTTCTAGCGTCAGATTTTACTAATCACTGGCAGATGAAAGCTGGCATCAATGAGATGGATAGATCAGTAGGTGCCAGCTTTCATCTGCCAGCAATTAGTTAAGTCTGAAGCTGGTCTCCCAGTCCGGAAGCCCCTTCCCAGGAATAAATTTTAAATTTAAGAGTGTTTTCATTTATATTTTGGGAGATCTCTGTATATGTGTGCAGCTATGAGCACCTGCGCATTTGTGTCAAAGTAGGAAAAGGGGCAGAAATAATATCTTGGAGGAGGTAGTGGGGAGGGGGAGTCCCAAATGCTATGTGTGATAAGCTTTTAGTAGAAATAAATCCTGTAATCTCAGAATAGTACTGAAGATATGAAACCAAACAGACCATTGCTGAAATGACAAGAGTTTTCATGATGCTTTTTTTCCTCATCAATGCTATTTTAGTGGGAGAAGAGCTTGATGTGTTAACGCCTACAGATTTCCTGCAAAAGCAGCTGTCAAAGGTATTCCATTTTATTGTTTCAGTGGATCTGCTCTACACAGGATCCAGCAAAACAGTAATACATTAAATAACAATTTGCTGTCTTTTCATGACACTCTGAATCAGCTACCTATCACTTTGCTTCTGCTCATAGGTAGAATCAACCCTTAACATATGGTTGCTGATTGGCTACCTGGACTTGGCAATTTAAAGTCACCCGGCCAATCAGCAATTTCCCGTTTGCGTGATGCTGACCAGGTGGAATCTTTCTGTCCTGCTAGCTCCTGACAACAACAGAAGAGAGTAGGAATTTATCATTCTGCAATGGTGTCCAGCTAGCAAGCTCTTTGCTGACTGCTTTGATTTGGGTATTCTGAGGAAAAGCTTCATTGCATTTTTCTTGCATAATTTTCTTCCACATGACTGTGTTCAGACAAGTATATAATTTGTTCATGTACTTGTTAGCCTTTTAAAAGTTTTAAAAAGTCAGCAGGCAAATAAAATAACCCAAAGACATTTCAAGATTTCTCAGCTGTTTCCACATGGGACCCAAGAATGACTTACCAATGGAATTCATAGCCATTACAACCTTGAAAATACAATGAATAATCCTGGTGATTATTCTGTCGTGTATCTCTTTTGTCTTTTCAACATTGCTCCTGACAGACTGGCATCTCTACCAATGTTTTGAGTAGTGGTTTCCATTAATTACTGCTCAGAGAGTGCTTTGTACATTTCTGTTAAATGTCAGCTGCAAAGGTGTTTAGGCAGAAATGTTGTAATGTTGTTGAAATGCTGTCACTGCCACCAATTCATAGCTTTAAAAGTCTTCCTGATTAACAGCCTAATTCTAGAGCTTTCTGTGCCAGCAAATAAATTGTTTAAAATGGGGAAGCAACTGCTTTGGCAGTGCAATGTAATAAACCATGATATTATGTTGCCATTTCATTATTATTTTGGTGCAGGAGAAGCAGTCTAAAAAGATACGATAGTGCTTATACTTGTGATTGGGCCAGTAACTCATTACAATTAATGACACTGCCTGTAATTATTTATCTTTGGAGCCAATGAGGGAACAACAGCATTCTTTTGATTAAGATGTAACAACTGTAAAAAAGTTCCCCGTTTATTTTACCATGAGTAATTCTTAATGTTATTCTTTGTACAATGTCTTTGACTGCAGCTGTGACTTAATGTTGCAAGGTGTCAGAAGATATGCCATTGGGTCCCTCAGGTATGAAGGTGGTCTAATGGTGAGAACATTGGCTAGTAGGCAAAAGAAGATATTAGTGACTGGTCATTAGTTTCCTTGTCCCTGTGAGGCTATTGAGCACTACTGCACTTAGATAAAATGCCTAAACCTCTTAGTGCATATCGTTCAAGGTATTCCCACAGTCTCTGGAGATTTGCTGTTGTCTGTGCTAGGGAGGCAGCCAAAGCAGGAATCTCTATATGAGACTACAGGGACAATTTTGGCTTCTGGCCTGATGTAAAAGCTTGGGAAGTTCCAGTACCTGCAAGTTGAGGCTTCTAACAGCGTAGGATGGCATGATCGATTCTCAGTGTCTTGGTTGTAATGGATACGTCTGAGCGGAGCATACTCAGACTGCTTTTAAGCATCTGGTTTAATTGTTTCTATCATGTACTCAGCTTGTGGTATGTAGTTTATCTCCCTGGTTTGACGACATTCACAGAAGAAGGCAACTGCAGCCATAAGCCATTATCTCAATTTATTTTCTTGGGCACAGATTTCATCAGGAGTGCATCTCCTTTCAGACTGTTTGCTGGATATTTCATAGGGATTATGATTATTTTCAAGAAGAGCCCATTGCTAATGCCATATGGTATTTTTCTTATAGTAGACTATGCTGTTATGCTAATGCTTGGAGAGAAAATGCTAGACAGGTTATTGTGTATATGCAAATGGACTCTGCAAGTGGGCAGAAAATGCACTACAGAATCATTACACTGTTTTAATTTTTTAAAATGTTTGGAGCATTCAAAGCTTTAGTATGAGCACGAGTGAAAGACAAGAAAGGGTTGCCATATTACCTGGTTGGTCAGATTTTATCTGGAATCTAGGCATGTCACCTGCTGCTTGTTTGCATGACTAGCTGGCCTGAATTTCAGACTTTAACTTTTTTTTTTAAAGAAAAGCCCCCAAAGCTTCTAAGGGCTGAGATATGGAGCAAAATGGGTAGCTGCTATGCAGGTGATGATGGAACATTTTATTCTGTTCCTCCCCTTCCCTCTCCCTTTCCCACTCCTTCCCTCTCCTTTCTATTTTGTTCTAGATGAGACAGAGAGAGTTGGTGGGGAGCAAATGCCAATGCCGAGAGAAGAGACTGTTCTAGTGCTATTATTCCACTTTCAACATCCTATGGAATCCTGTGGTTTGCAGTTTAGAGAGGGGCCCTCCCTAAACTGCAAACCCCAGGATTCCATAGGACGTTGAAAGTGGAATAATAGCACTAGAACAGTCTAGTGCAGAAATGGCCCAGAAGGGAGAGAGACAGAGAGGTGAGAGAGTGGGGGTGCATGTAAACAAAGTGGAGCTTACAAAGTGTACAAGCAACCATAGCCAGCAGACACAAGCTCTGGAAGCCATACAGGGCTGCTGTCAAGGTGTTTGAGCATGTGTATGTGTGTGCGTGAAACAGAGAGAGACAGAGAGAGAGGAGAGGATGAGGAAAAGAAGGAACAGAATGTATTGCTTTTTAACTCAAAGCAGTCAGGTAGCAGGAGGCATGTTTTGTGAAAACAAACTTTTCACAGTTCTTTTCAAAACATCCTTGGATGTTATATTCCAATGAAACAAACTTTCCCAGATTTATTTTTTTCATCATCATCATGGTTGTCATCATCTTCATCATATATTCTCACCCTTTTCCCAATTTGGGACTCAAAGAAGTTTGGAACAAGTTGGAAAACAAATATTTATAAATTTACAAAATGCAAAAGTAAAAAAAAAAGGTTAAATGATAAAAAAAAATCAGATTAATACACACACCATTAAACACATGCACACACTCACAACAGTACAACAGTGAGGCAAATCCAACACATTGTTTAGGTGGGATGAGCCTTGCAGAATCAATTATCAAATGCCTATTGAAACGCAGACAAGGAAGGATGCCACTCTAACTTATCTGGGAAGGAATTTCAGGATCTGGGGGCAGCCACTGAGAAAGTCCTCCCCGTGCTCTTATCAGATATTCCTGTGACAGAGAGAAGAGCCTCCCCAACAGATCTCAAGGCATGAACATGTTCATAAGGTATAATACAGTCCTTCAAATAACTTGGACCTGAGCTGTATTAATTACTGTTAATAGGTTGGTCCTGGTAACTAGTGCCCCTCACTGTCCACCTTATTTTTTATAGTCAGAGTTGTGGAAGAATCCATCACCTTTCAAAATAATCTTCATTATAATCATAATAATATTATTGATAATCACCAAATATTCTACGGATATGTAAATGACAGAGACATTGGAGCACTATCTTATCTATACCTTTCTACTTTAGTATTGATTTTAGTGAGACTGGAAACTTTCAAAGGATAAGAATCTGAAATATTCCTCTGGTGGATCCAAAGGGGACAGTGGTTGGAGCAAAAAAGAATGAAGTGGAGAGCAAAAGCAGGATTCCTGTGACAGATGAATACTGAGACAGCTCAATATTTTCCTGTGCTGGCCATTCCTTCTGATTGAGCCCTGGTGCTGATTGTAGTGTGAGTGTCAGTGAGAAGGGGAAAGGGAGGGGAAGATGTGCCCAGGAAGGAGTCAGCAGGATTTTTTTCCTATTTTTTTTCTATGTTCAGTGCAGTGCCTTTACTGTAATTCTTCTACTTTTGCCAGGCTGCTGGAAGGATAAGGGTCAATATCTGAAATTTAGGACCAGATCCTGGCATCTGAGAACCCTAACTGTCTCCCAGTTGTCTTTCCACCAGTCCATTAGTTGTCTGGACCATGGGAGCTGCACACCTAAAAAGGAGAGATTTGCAATCCTCCTTCATAAAACATTTCATTGCAGAAATGCACCTTATTGTTTTGAATATTTTTAGGCCACCATTCGTCAAAGCAGTTCAAAGTGGTATACTTGGCTCTTGACAATGTTTCTCCTCAAAACAACTCAGTAAGGCAGAGGATGAGCCCCACTCTCAAGACTCAGACAGTTTTAGAATGGGACAGGGATCTGAAGCTAGATTTCCCCTTTCATAGTCTGAGATACCACCCACTAAACCACATGATCTATCCCATGCATGAATCAAAAGAACAGTTTGCTCCCTAGCCAAGCAAACTGTGTTGACACATGTCTCAAACTCTATGGTAAAGATATTATCTCTGGGTTGCATGTGGAGTTATACATTGATTATGCTTATGTTGTATGCACAGCCAAAGGTGCAACTGAATCAGCACCCAACTGGACAGATTCAATTGCCCATTTGTGGATGTGGTTGTTATGTGCCTTTGAGTTGATTCTGACTTATTGCAACCTTATCATGGCTTGTCTTGCCCAGATTTATACAGTGGAGATGTGCTGTTGTCATCCTCTAAGGCTGGGAGAGTGTGACTTGCCCAAGGTCACACAGTGAGTTTCAATGACTGAGCAGGCATTTGAACTCTGGTCCCCTGGAGTCCTAGTCCAATGCTTAGACCACTACATCATACTGGCTCTAACCCAGAGCATACTGCCAGCAACTTCAGCAAGGGCAAAGAGATAAAATTGATCCTCAATGGCACCACATGTGCAACTCCACTTCTGTGACCTTGAACTAAATATGGAAATTGCACATTGAACAAAAATGTCCAGATGCTTCTGATGAGGGCACTGGACACATGCCTAAAACACCAGCAGGACACTAGTCCACAACACCAGCAGAGGGAGGAGGAGCATTCTTTGGTCACTTCTTCACATTAAGGGGAATAATTTATTGCCACCAGGGATAAATGCCATTGTTTTCACCCTTTGGACACAAAGATGTGCCTCCTGATGCCTATTTGCAAAAACATCCCAAGGGCAGCGATCAAATCGATGGCAATATAACATAACATGAATCACACTTTACAGGGGAAGAAGAATGAAAGTGGCCTCAGGTCTGTCTGTCAAATAAAGGTGTTTTTTTTTTTAAAGTCTCAACAGACTGTTGTGGTTTCCATCTTGTAAAATCTATATCAGTGTGTCTATGACAGAATTGGGAAGGGTTTTTTCCCCCTTCAGAAATTCTTTTAACACCAACATAGGAGACTTTTCTTATAAATAAGCTATGAGAATGGCCACTTCTGTGTTTGTAATAGAAATGCTCACTGATCCTTGACTGCAGATGTATCAGAGTATTTTTGAAATAAATTCCACCGTATCTAACATTGCCCCAATCCAGATGGTCCTTGTGCATGCAGGAGTCCTCAATGACACTTGCAAGGAGCTTCTCAAGTACAAAGCTCTTTCCAGAGATTCACCAGAGATCTTGTGTTAGAATGGGCTCCTTTGTTTGGCCTTTGAGGAGCTGGCACTTAACGGACATCTACCATGTTAGAACCCCATGTGAATCTGAACTCCTTCACCCTTCCTGGGAATGCACTTTTAATCCTCTAAAATTGGAGAGGATCTGGGGTGCATTCTTAACTCATGCAGGAAAGCATCCTACCTAAGATGTTTTGTGGGAGGTGAAGTAGTAAGTTGTACACACATTTACACCTTGGAAAAGCTTAGTATTCAAAACAAGACCAAGTTATTTTGGCACTGGAGCCAGGAAATCCCATGAATTTTAGTCATCACCTCCTCTTCCTTCATCACCACAACAATCATGACAACATTTTTTCATGATACTTCAAATCATGAAGCATTTATCTCACTCTTACTATTGCTACTGCTGGCCCTGCCTGTACTCTTGCTAGGGTGGTTAAAACTCTTTATTTGAAAACATTCCTGTGTTGCACATATGGGCTTCCCTGGGACTGGAGGCATATTACATGATCCAAAACCCTCAAGCTGGTTGTGGAAGTGTTTGGTAGCCCAGAGAAAAAGTTTATGTATGTTTCCATGCATAACTCCAGGTCATATGGGAAAGTCACCTCTTCCTAATTCAAATAGGGGGCACCTCTACAACCAAAGTGTCAAAAGAGCAAACACAAAAGCATTTCTCATGCTATCCAACTCTGCTTTGAAGTTCTTTTATCGTGCAACATTTCCCAAGACATATGCTTGGAAATCAAGTATCAAGCAACATTGAGTCCTCAAATAGATGGATGCATGAACAGTATGATTTTAACCTTGAAGGAAGCAGAGTGACTTACAGCCCTCCAGAGTAGTTTTACACAGTATTGTCATTAGGAACTCTCTTAAGCAAAAGCCCTTGGGAAATGGTGCTGAACCAGTCGACAGTAGCTGCTAGTCACAAGTGATTTTTTCAGGGAGAAATGCAAATAAAGATGACTGCAATAATGAGTATTACACTACTCATAGGAATAATAGGATGAGCAAATATAGAGGTCAGCATATGGAGATTCAGAAGAAATGCTCCCACTTGTATTGCAGAAAACACAGCTGAAGTCTTAAAAAAGAAGACAGGCAGACAAATACAGCTGAACTGTGTTAAATCATCCCTCCTTTTTATTTTTACAATAAAATACACATTCTTTCTCAGATTAGCAATATAAAAAGTTGGAATACTGCAGACAAAGTATCAGACATCAAGGACTAATGACATTGTTTCAATTGGCCTGGGACTTGCAGTTTAGGAAGGGGTATTTAGAATTCTGAGCCAGAAAGGTCTTTGGCCTCAGTAAACCACAAACCCCAGAATTCCACAGGATGTTGAAAGCAGAATAATAACACTGCAACAGTGTAGTGTGGAAATGGCCAGAGCACGGCACCTTTGTATGCCTTTAAACATATGTTGGATGGGCATCTTTCAGGGGTGCTTTAGTTGTGCTTTCCTGCATGGTAGATGGTTGGGCTGAATGGTCCGTATGATCCTTTCCAGCTCTAAGATTCTCCCGCTAGAATCCTGTATAGGATTTACATATGCATAAGCACCATTGTTATAGTGCCATGCAGTGAATCTTGACACAACCCACCAGTCCCCACTTACTGGGAGACAGATGCTGCAGTCCATGGAGGTCTATTTCCTGGATTGCCACCCCTCCCACCCCCCTCTCCAGTGGAACAGGCAGAATCAGACTCCATGTTTCAATTCTCCCTTGTGTAAGAGATCACTTGCAGTAGGGCGATTGGAAATGTCAGCTGCTTCCCGATCAACAGGGGAACAGACCTCTACTGATCACCACAGGTGCTGCCAGGTAGCTGGGGATTGGGAGACTTTCATAGTCCCAACCGAGCACCTAAACTATAGGCTACGTAGGGATAACGAATACGAAACAATCACAAGTGTGTAACTCCAGATTACACATTTGAAACTGCCATAGAGACTTCTGGTTTATGATTATAAGGACAACCCAAATGGTCAAGGAGCTAGAGTGGGCCAGGAATCACATGGCTGTCAAATGTGGTTTGCAAATCCTGGGAGCCCTACGCAATATAATCAGTGCTAAAGAATTCTAGGATCTGCAATCCAAAAAACAGCTGCCAGGCTACATGATTTCCACCTTGGGTTGGAGCAACTTCCTTATGAATAAAGGTTACAAGATCTGGTTTAGAGAAAAAGGTAAGTTAGAAAAACATGATAGAAGTGTATAAAATGATGTGTACAGTATAGCAACACTATTCAAAGGGGAGATTGTGGACTAGTGCCCATCCCTAAGCCAGCAGTTGCCAGTCTGTTTCCAGGAAAGAAAAATGCAATTGTAGCCATTGGGCAAAAATATGGTGCTGGTCCCTGAAATGAAAAAAAAAAAAAAAGGAAAAAAAAGCCAGTTCCCCTTATGAGCTACCTGAGGAAGCATTAGAATAGAGAAAGGGTATAAGGACAACATGTCCTCTCGATCTGTGGTAATACTAGAAGCAGGAGCCATCTACTAAAGTTGGAAGATTCAAGATAGAAAAAAGGAAATATTTTTCACATACTATATAGATTGAGAAAGAAGAAATTCAAATGCATTATGGCCCAACATATTAAATTGTAGTCAAAAGTAGTAAATTAACAGATCAGTGCTGTTTGCCAGACTTATCCATTGGAAGAGAAGACACAAAATACTAACAACTTTAGTCTAGAATTAATTAATTGGATCAGTTTGCCCATTTGTTGCACATTCTAATAGGGAAGTAAAGTATCCACTGACATTTGACTTGAGCCACAGCAATAAAGCCCTGAACATTTTCTAAGAATTAATGAGAGTCTGAGATTGTTAAAAAGCCTGAAGGTGAAACCCTAGGTCATTAACCGGAGCTGGTCATTAAACCTTTGGAAATGCCCAGGGCTAAGGTCATTACAATTATTTTGAATCTCTACATTCCTCTTCCTGAAGCAAAATAATTTATTGCTTTTGCCTGGCCAACATAATACTTCTAGCATGCTCATTTGATTTGATTATATTACTGTCACTAAAAAGAATAATGGAATATTCCACAAAGTTTGCAATGCCTGAAAAAAAAAGCAAGTAAAGATTGTATATGTGGGCATGTATTGAAGATTTTAAATTTGGAAATAAGTTTTAACTTAGTTGCCAAGGTGTGTATGTGTGTTTCAAATACAAAATCTATTCCATGGTGAGATTCTACATTATCAGATGTAACTGCAGTGACAGAGCTCCATTGCTGTGGCTACATTTGATGATTCAGTGATGTATTTAAGTCTTTTACTCCAAGTTTCAAGTCAAGTCTCAAGTCTTTACCTTCAGGTAGAGTCAAGCTGAGGCCATTTCCACACTGGGCATTTAAACTGGTGCAGAGCGACCTCCAACGGAGGTCTTCTGCACCATAGAGTGGACTGGGGTGGACTACTTTTTGTAGTTCCACATCTCAGTCCAGTTCTGCACGACTGGAACTGGTCGTGCAGCATGCTTTTTAAAAACCTCTCTTTTGAGGTTTTTAAAAAGCATGGAATGGGCAACCCCGTCCTGCTCCGTCGCCGTGCTCCGGAGCAGATTTGCAGGAGCACGCAAGTGTGTGCCTGCAGATCTTCTGGGGGTGGGCTTTTGGCTGGCGAGCTTCTCTGGTTGGTGGAGAGCCTCCAGCAACCGGAAGCCGCCATTTTGGATGCCGGATATTGCGGGGCGCTGAACTCGTGCTGCTGCTTTTCGTGATGGACTCGCCCGGACGCAGGAAAAATCCGGTGAGTCCCATTTCTGTCCATTTCTGCCCAATAAACACCCCACGGGCGGAAAAGGCCTGAGTCTCAAGTCCTTCCAAGATACCTTCAAGTGAAGTCTCAAGCCAAGTCCCAAGTCTGGGAGGCTGTTTCTGAAGTGGGGAATAGGATTCCTTCTTGTTTCCCGTTACTGAAGTTTCAAAAGTTTTAGAAGGAAGGATCTTTCCCTGTGCTCGGGTGGGGGTGAGCTTGACCTTCTGCTGTGGAAAAGATTTTGAAGACTCTTCCTATGTACAGCCGGGACAGGCTGCTGAGTAGACCTCAATCCCACCTCATTCCCCTTGCCTAACACATTTGCTGTTTCCTTCCAAGAAATGGCCCAAACTTTGGCCTTGACTACATGACCAATAAGCAAAAAGAGATGAAAATGTTCAAAGTTGTAATGTTTATGAATGAATGTGTTATGTTACTGAACCAACAGTAGCAAGTTGGTCACTAAAAGTATACGAGTCACGAGTCAAGTCAGTGTCATTTATTGTCAAGTCTAAGGCCATTTCTGCACTACACTGTTATAGTGTTATTATTCTACTTTCAACATCCTGAGGAATTCTGGGGTTTGTACTTTTCTGAGGCCAAAGAGAATTATAAATTCCCCTCCCTAAACTGCAAACCCCAAGATTGCATAGGAAGTGGAAAGTGGAATAGTAGGATTATAACAGTGTAGTGTGGAAATGACCTAAGTCAAGTCACTGAAACGGCTTGAGTCTGCTTTGAGTCTGAATCAATTGACTTGAGTCTACATGTTTGCATAACTGATTCAGCCCCCTCCCCAACACACCTTAGAAGCCAGGCGGCTGCCAAGGTGCTTGAGAAGATGTTTGAATGATGATGCAGCCAGGCCCCTCCTGCCAGTGAGGCATATTCTGAAAGGAGGCAAGAGGACACTGGATGTGTTCTTATGGATTTGGTGGTACATTTGCAATTGCTACAATGGTGCCATGACTGTAACCATGAACTGCAATATTTACGATGTTTTAAGTCTGTCTTACAACACCATAGACACTGAACAGGATGTCACCTAATAATTCTAACTCCAGACAGAAGAAGAACTATCTGAAGAACCTTGAGGAAAGGAGAAATTATTACTGAAAGTACCAAGAAAATATCTATGGACGTTTCCATGCTTTTCCCTTCTGCCTGGTGACCAGAAGGTTTTAGTTGTCTTTACAAGGTTTATAAGACACTATTGGGGAATTCAGTGGTGTTACAGTAGCCATATACTTTCACTTTCTTGCACACTCAGTTGCATGTATAAAGGATGAGTGAAGTTATGGTGGTTGGCTCCACCCTCAGGCTCTACAGGTTTGACTAAAAGTGAGAACAAGGTCTGTGCACGTGCAACTCTATAGGGTTAGTAACTTTGATCAATCACCCTGTTACAACCAGCATTATTCAGAGTTAAAGCCTAGAACTTGTTTCCATTTCTACCAAATGGGAGTGCTTCAGAAGCTAGTATGATCCCTTTGCCCCTCTGTGAATCTGGTGAGTATATGGACAAAGAGTTAACAATAGGATTACAATCTCTTCTGTTATATATATAGAGAAGCAAACATGTGAATAGTGATATTTTTTGAGATAAGTAATTTGAAATTCTAAACCACCTCCCAAGATAAATTTTAAAAATTGCCTCTTCTTTTCTCTTTGTATTTCATTTGCCCTCTGTTATGTCAGCAAAGTTGGTTCATGCACACACACACACACACACACACACACACTTGTATGCTTGATAAAGAAATAAAATACATGAAAATTCATTGCCACTCAAATTCACTATATTGTAACTGTATCTTTCACTGATCTTGAGTCAAATGTTTTATGGCATAGGCTATTTCCCTCAGACATTGCCAGTTTAGGCCTTTCTTTTTGTTGGAAATTTCACCAAGGAAGTTTAAATGCAGTTGATTTATATATATCTCCAGTTCTAAAGTCTTGAGTTTGCACTGTTCATATCATACTTGTAGTAGCTTTTGAAGTCTGGGAGAACTGAAATTGTAAGACGTCTTTAGCAAATGTAAACCACTGTACTCACAGGACAATACTGTTGCAAATACCAAAGTATCTAAAGGATTTTCTGACAGAAATCTTTCCATATTTGTACTAAAAGATAGCTTTAGGCCCTCAAGGTAGCCTGTCTAGACAAGCAATAAAGTACCTAATGTGCCTTTATAAAGTTAATTAAAATGAATTTTACCAAAGAGTGCAGATTAACCACAGCCAAGACGTTTTAGTGTATATGGGAAGCATTGTTCTCTGGACTGAGAGGTACAGCACACTAATGAAAACCAAGTAGCATCATTGAGGAAGATATTGACTATTTAATTTCTAACCAGGGATTCTTCCCATCATGAAACTGTGGAAGCTGTCTGAAAAGGTCTGCATGTGATTTAAGTGTATTGACTGAATTTAGGGGACAAATGCAAAACTATTTAACATTATAATGGTCACTCCCAATATTACTTTTTTTCTCCCCCCAACACCAAGTAGGAAATTTTCATATGTAGAGATCATCATCTGTGGGTGTATGCACACACTGGAATTCCTTGTTGTGGTATGTTGCACATAGGATCATAAAATCATAGAACTAGATAGCCATAACAGGCTATCTAGTTCACTTCTCTGCCATGCTGGAATATACACCTCCCAAGAGAGGGCCAACCAGACTCTACTTAATGACAGCCTGCAGCCTTGCAGGTACTACAGAAGAATAGGGCCAAATTTGTGATGTGCTATCTATATATTACTTTTTAAAATTATTTTTAAAAACCAAAAATATATCGTAAAATAAAAAAAATCAGAGTTACTATTTCAAAACAATGTTTCGGAAGGGGTAAGAAATGTTGCATCACAAAAGTGATTTCGTTACGGGTTGATAACAACTGGATCATACTTTTGTGGCTTTATTCTCCTCCTCCACATGTAATGATAAGTAATGGAACTGGGAATGTGTTACTGTCAGGCCCATGGGAGGGCATGTTTAAATGTTGCCTTCAAGGCCCTTTTCGCACGGGCCTTTGCTCGCGCGACAGCCCCGTGAGCCTCGCGGGAGTGGGAGCATCGCTCCGCACAACGCACTCCCACTTCCGCCCGGCTCTTCGCGCGCACGCGGGGGAGAATCTGGCGCGAGGTCTCCCACTTCGCACGGGGGAGGGCGGCTTGCGCGGCAAGCCTCCTTTGGTGCCGCTTCCCCGCTCGTTCCTTCGCCTGCGGAAGGAAGGAGGGGGAAGCGGCAGCCTCCCGGAGGAGCCTTCTTGCGCTTGCCGGCCTCCCCCGCTTGCGCTAGAAGCCTCAGTGCGAAAAGGGCCCAAGTCTAATGTGGTCCCACACAAACCTACAACTGCAGCAAGAACAAGGTGTAGTTTCAGATGGTAAACAATATGTTAACTTTTTAATTCACCACACCTGATGATGATGTTGGTTTGAGGGAGCTAGCTGAAAACCTGCCTCCAGTACTTTTGTTAGGTTTGGAACCTGTAAATAAGTCTTTGGAATATATCTGTGTAAATAACAATCAGCTGTTTTTCATTCTCTAACCAGAGATAATTTTGAGCAACAGTTATTGTTTTGCTGTTGAATTGGTTCCTATTTCATTCTTTAATTTCCCCTTGTGAGAATTTGTTGATATTGTCCTTTAGACTGACAATATATTTCTCAGATGCCGTGATTTCAGGAAAACGTCTTCATCCTGAAGCTTGATTTTTAGTATTGCTATTAATATCATTTCCTGTTTTCTTTTCTTTCTTTCTTTTTTTATGCTCTTTCACAGAAGACATGTTTAATGGCTTCATTGTTTAGGGTGGAAAAAGAAAAGAAAGACACTTACAAATCTTCAAGTGTGCTTAGTAAGCTTTTTTTCCCTTCCTTCTTCTAGTTCACTATTTACCACCTGTGGGTTTTCTTCATTTCTAGAAGATGCTATTATCTCAAATGGCCTATTTCTAATTGTGATGGATTTAATTGCTTGGATACACAAGTCTGTTGCTAGCTGGACAAATTTAGAAAGAGAGGCTATCAAGGTACACATGTCTCTGGATGAAATGGGAATTCTTCTTATTGCTTCTGTCCTTAACTGCTCTGGATGTCACCAGGTTTATGACACCATTTCTGGAATTATTGTCCCCTTAAGAAGTATTTCAATTCCAGTCCATCTCTGTGGGGGATCTCCATAAAGAATCTTCCTTCTGCCATATCTTATCCCACTCCATACTTTATTTGAAATGTGTGGTGTCACAGCAGCAACTTTGCCACCAGCAAGTGGTGCTTCAACTGATTTGGAAGCTGACAACAAAAGCACATATGTCTATATTTCTTGATTTAGAAAAAAAAAGAATGAAATAACACTGGCAGAAGGGGCTCCATTAAAACTCAACCAGCCAGACCTAAGTGCTTTTAATAAAAGCTATACACACATGGGTGAAATGTTTTGTCTCCTCTCCTACCCCACAAGTAGGAAATTTGGTTTTTTTCTCTGTTTACTTGCTGTAATTTTTCTTTTACATTCAATTCAAAATTGTAACTTTGTTCTATTCATTTTATGTCAATTATTTGTATTCTGCTTTTCATGACACAAATGCTTGATGAAGCAAATCTTATGTCAGAACAGATTAATAAAAATCACAATAAGCAATGGCTAGAATTCAGCAGAGCAGTTACAGATGGCTAACCTCAAGTTATGGATCCATAACTGATCTATGTTCACAAATACTAGGTAGTCACCATTGTGGCACTTATTGCAATGATTGTGAATGCCTCCCAAACTACTTTACCAGACAGCTGCTGGATGAGGCAAAGGAGGTCCATTCAGCTGGTGATCAGCAGTGATGTATATAAGTCTTATTTGATGTGATGTATTTAAGTCTGACATCAAGTCTCAAGTCTCTACCTTCAAGTGTGAAGTTGAGTCTCCAATCCTTGTAAGATACTTTCAAGGGAAGTCTCAAGTCAAGTCTGAAGTCAGGAAGCCAACCTTATACCCTAATCTATATTCTGGAATTTATAGACAGAGGCCATTTCTGCACAGGGCGAGGGAATCGCCCCATGACACTACTCACCGGACCTTTGGGCTCCCCAGTCCGGTCCACGCTTCTCCAGAGCAGTGCATGGCTGCCACTCCGCACTGCTCCAGGAACGAAAATGGTGGCTTCTGGTTGGTCGAGGGTCTCGACCAACCACTGAAGCTTGCGAGGGTCTTGGCCAACCTCTGAAGCTTGCCAGCCTAAAGCCCACCCCCGGCAGATTGCAGGCTTGCACCAATGCGAGCCTGCGAATCTGCATCAGGGAGCAGGCTCGCAGTGGCACGCTCCATGCTTTTGAAAGACCTGTTTTTAGTGGTCTTTCAAAAACACGCTGGATGACCACTTGGGATCATTCTGGAGCAGGCTGGGGTGCGGATCTACATTAAGTAGGTCCGACGCAGTCCACTCCCAGGTGCAGAGGTCCTCCCTGGAGGACACTCTGCCCTGTGTTAAAAAGCCCATGTGGAAATGGCCAGAGTTGAATAAAGTCAGTTTTAACAATTTAAGTTAAATTGTTTTCCACATTTGCAATTTTGTCATCTGCGGCTTTGGACGTGGGGAATAGGATCTTCTTAATCTACCTTCCCAAAGCTGGAGGCTTTTATGTCAATGGACATAAAAGAGTCTGCAGCTTCAGAAGCGGGGAATAGGATCCTTCTTACTTCTTATTTGCAAAGCTGGAGGCTTTTTTGGAAGTGGGGAATAGGATCCTTCTTATTCCCCATTACTGAAGCTCCAAAAGCTTTAGAAAGAAGGATCCTTCCTTCTCAAGCCCATTGCCTAACATATTTTCTGTTCCCATCTGAGATGCATGCCCTGCACTCTGAGGATGAATCTTGCCTTCTGCTCTTAGGAAAAGTTTTAGAAAGCTCCTTTCCTTGCTGAGCAGACCTCAACCCTGCCTCAAGCCTGTTGCCTAACCTGTTTGCTGTTCCCCTCTGAGAAAGGCACTGCTCTTTGGGCTGCAGATAGGTCATCATGTGACCAGTAGGCAAAAAAAGAAAGGAAAAAAAAAAGATGGAAGCATTCAAAGTTGTAGGTTTCTGGATGAATGTGTTATGTTACTGAATTAAGGGCAGCAAGTCAGGCACTAAAAATATACAAGTCACAAGTCAAGTTGAGTCAGTGCTGAGTCAAGTACAAGTTGAGTCACTGAAGCAACTTAAGGCTGACTTGAGTCCGAGTCAGTTGACTCGAGTTTACATCACTGGTGATCAGGATTCAAGAGGATGACATTTCCACCCTGCTCCCATCAGCTGGTAAGACTGGGACAGGAGTCCTGCTTCTGATTGTCACAGCTTTGTTCATTGGTGTGGAGGAAGTGGAAACGTTCTCTTTCTGCCCCCTGACCACTAGCTGAATGGACATCCTTTTCCCAATCCGGCAACTGCCTGGTAAAGCAAAGTTGAGGAAGTCAGACCAGGAGATACATTTTAGTTATATAGACACAACTAAGTAGATGATGTAGAATTCTGGACTAAGTTAACGTACAAAAAGGCTTTTGAGTCCTTTCTATAGAGCAGCTGGCGGTAGATAGACCTGTGTTGGTTCTTATGGGTAGACCCAACTTGATGAGACCTATTGAATTAATTGTTGAATGGTGAGTAAAGAACTCTGCAGATTCCACTGATTCAATGGGTTTATTCTAGTTGGGACTACCAACAGGATTGAGGTGTCCATGTGGAGCAAGAGGAAGTGTCTGATGTTCTTTGGTGTTGTTGACAGCAGGGCAGGGTACAAATATAGTAAAACAATGAAATGAATAAATAAATAAAAACCCACAAATCTTATCAAAACAAAGAAGAGAAGGAACAAAGACACAATAAAACAAGTCAAATCAGCTAATTTTAAAATGCCTTTGGAAACAAAAAGCTGTTGAGTTAGTGCAGAAATATCTACATTTAATCCCTGCAGCAGGTATTCCATAATATCAGCACATCAATTGAGAAGGTTCTCTCACTGGCTGATACATAGGTTATATCTGCACTACACAATTACAACCATTTGACAATCTCTTTAATGGGCATGGCTCCATCCCATGGAATCCTGGCATCTGTAATTTGGTAGGGTACCTAGAATTCTCTGAATTACAGCACTATAGCTGTCCAGCGGAGGATTTTAAGCATCTCAACAAATTACAAATCCTAGGACTCTTTAGAGTACAGCCATGATGGTTAGGCTGGTGTTAGGTGTACATTTTAGAGACCACATAACACCACTCCTGCAAGAATTACACTGCTTCCAAACTCAGTTCAAGATGCTGGTGTTGACCTACAAAGGCCTAAACTACTTGGGGCCAAGATATCTGAAAGACTACCTCATCCAACATGAGCCTGCTAGAAGTTTGACAACTTCAGAGGGTGCCCTGTTGTATGAAGTTAGGTTGGTGAGTACACATATACCGTGGTTTTCTATGTGGCTTCTACTGTTAAAGTCTCTTCCCAAGGAAGTTAGGCTGGCCCCGTCTCTTTTAAGCTTCTGGTGGTCTGCAAATAAACAAACAAAAAAACAAACAAAACAAAACACCAAACAACAACAAAAAACAGTGCTGTTCTACATGGCATTCAGTGTTTCAAAATTCAAAGGTTGTTTTTACACTGTTTTTAGGAGTCCTTAAAGAGTATTTTTAACGTGTATTGTTTTAATTGTTTTTTATTTGTTCATCACCTTGGCAGCCCTTGTGGGTTGGAAGGTGAATTTGTGAATTTTTAATTACGTTGCATTTTGATTTGTTGTAATCTGCTTTGAGCCCTGAAACTGGGGTGGGTGGGTGGGAGCAGGAAATAAATAAATATAACAACAACAGCAGTAACTCCTTCATGAATAGTGGGATTTGATTCCAGCTGGCTATAACAATTACACTTGTATTTCAGTTCTTGTTACAAGTGTTATCCTCATCCCCTCCTTCAGCATTTGTCCACAAGGAAACTTATGGTGGATGGCACTGTAGCACATTAGATGGGAAATAAGACACTTGGAGCAGACCTTGATGTCTCATTCATTTGTCTTCTGCTATCCTGGACTCCTTCCTACAAGGCCATTGAATAAAGATGGGCCTGGTGGCTATAGAGGAAGTCCTATAGCAGAAGTAGCCCTTGATGGCTTTCTTGCCTCCTTCCCTCTCTCTGGGGGCCCTTTCACGATATACAATTACAGCACTATGGTTCCACTTTAACTGTCATGGCAGCATCCTATGGAATCCTACTTTGAGTTTGTTGAAGCACTAGGGCTCTCCAGCAGAGAATTTTTAGTACCTCTTCCTAAACTGCAAACTCCAGAACCCCATATAACATTCCCATAGCACTTAAAGTAGAATTGTAGTTCTTGGAGCTGGTGATAGATGGCTCTATCTGTGAAAGAAAATTCTATTATTTTGACTGCATGTGTATTATATACATAGGATTGTATATGCACACTATGATTGTTCCAGTATCCCTGTGTGTTGTCATTAAAATAGGTTGACAGTTTTTGTATGTAACGGTCTATATGTGCAATTATTAGAGCAACTAGCTTGGTAATATGATAAGGTGTACCTCAGTCATACTGATTTACAAACCACATTTAGAAATCCTTCCTAATAACATGTGTAGCTTTCTTTTAAGTTCTTCCATAATGAGGAAGAATATTTCCCACAACAGTGCCAATTCATGCTGGAAAAGATTCGCTGCATTAAATGTGACAATGTCAACTGGACCCAGATCAAAACTTCATGTATCCTTAAGCCATAATTCACCTGGCATGAATGTGGTGATGCTGAGATGGACAGAGAGGATTCACTCATATCCCACACTTCCAACCAGTATTTCTGAAACCAACGGGAATCTTTCCATATTGGCATCCAGGAGAGTTGAACACATGGAGGTGAACAATCAGTGAAACTCATAATAAGGCTGCTGCTATGAAACCCCAAGACAGAATGTAATCCAGGCTAGTAAATCCTCTGTTTGAAAACAGCAGTTCTTGTTTATGAGCTCTTTAGAAATCCTATTTATCAGCAGAAGGCTGCTTGCTGCATCCTTTGTGTTGCTGTTTATTAGGGTATGATCTGATATTGTCTTTGTCCACGTTTGATTATGCACGACCCTCACCACCACAAACAGACAGTAATTGATAGTGTTTCTCTCATTGTTTTGGATGGGGCTTTATCATCTTGCAGGGGATCAAGAGAAAACACAGTTAACTGTCTTACTGTCATATATAAGAAATACAACCAGCCCCTGCTACAAGCACAGACTTCTTTCCACCTTTTTCTTCTCTTCCATCCGTCTCTCTTTCATGTTTTTACAAGAATCTCCTGGTGGGTTAGATAAGCTGTTGATTCTACTAATTTTGTGATCAAACCAGCAAGGTAGTGGCACCTCCAAATTTAATGATTTATTATCCTCAGTAAACCATGCAGAACAGATCTCTTATATTCTGTAACACTCACAGGAGGAAAAAAGAAAGAAGGCTATTGTGAATCATTTTTGGAAAAAAAATAGTGGGCTTTTGAACAAACAGATGGAGTCTCTTCTTTGGCTTGAATTTGTGAACAATTAACAGCTTTGAATAGCCATATGAGATAACAATTACTACCAGTAAAAAGGCCAACATTTTAGTCAGTTTTATCACAAGCTTAGGAGAAATTGAAATTACGTGATAGTTTTTGAGAACTCTCTCTTTCTCTTCTCTCTCTCTCTGTCTCCCTGTATACACAGTGAAAACGGTTGAGGTCCATCACTTAAGCTTTCTCTAGACGGTGAGCTTATCCTTGAATTAGTTATAAGTGAGTGAGGATCTTATTGTTTTTTATCCCTTTATACTTGTGTTGCTCAAAGATATGCTAATATAGTAGATTTGCTCAAATACTATGATTACTGTTGGCTGGCATACAACATTATATTGGCCAGTGTGGAAAAGAACCACTGGAATCTAATGAAACTTAACAAGTCACAAGCATCCTGATACCATATTTATTCTTTCTATTGTACTCAGTCACATGATTCTTGCTTTTTTGAAATGCTACAAAAATATATCTGAGAACAGACTACAGCAGACCAAAATAAAAATGTATGTATACGCATTATGGCAGCAATTATTCTGTTGTATCACCATCAGCTCTTGGAGGGAAGGAACTTGTGGGTTCTATTTAAATTGGTTTTTCATATTGGTATTAATGTTTGATTCACCTAATTCAAGTGCATTTGCAAAATAGATGTGAGTGGAGGCTTTAAAGCTCCATCTTAAGGATTCATGGAGATGTAATAAATTGTGACGTTTTTGATAAGCCCATAGACTTGTACCTGGGAACTATATGCCTCAGATAACCATCTCCTGTATGAAACAACATTCTTTTTTAAAAACAAAGTATGATTATTCCAGAGTCTTTGGTTCATAATCTTTCTGTTTGTAAAATACCATCTGTCCCTGAGGCATCCAGAAAGTGAAAAAGAAGCAAGCGAGCAAAGAAGCAAACAAACAAACTCTCTTCCGATTGATGCTATATAAATATTGTGTTCAGGGGTGAATTCCAAGGTTAAACAGGGAAGGTGATATATACTCATTTGATGAACGGGTCAGACTTTTGTGTTCAGATCAAGACCATGTACTATTGTGCTGTGATTAGTCACAGTCTGTTCAAAGGACACACATGACACTGACAAATATATCCAAAGACAAATGCCCAAAGTGTAAAACAGACACTGGCGATACTTGTCAAGCTGACCTCCTTCCAAACAGAGCTATGTTTGACCTCTTAAAATAATGGAAGTTTCTGAAAAATGTTTCACCCATTGAAGAGCAATGGAGGTTGCAAGGCAACAAGATGATGATGAAATTGTCCAGTATCTTCAAATTTCCTTCTCAGCAACTAAGGTTTAAGGAATATGGATTTCTGAAAATACGTACAATTGCGTTTTCTTGAACTTGCTGTTCACTTTACTGGGTCAGGGTTGCATCCATGAACTATGACACATGTGAGAACATTTTGTGTGTATCATTAGGATAACATTTTGCGTTTTTAATAAAATATTTGCCAGATAACTCTCAGCTGCATGAGCAATCCATGCCTTTTAAATTCGTGAATATTGTCTGCTTCTAATTGTTTTAAAACAAATGCACACCATCATTAAGGACACACCGTATCACATTACTTACAAATTCCTCATCACTCCAAATGAACAGGAGGAAGAAAGATGAAAAGAGAACAAGAATGAGAGGATGTGTATGAGAGAAGGGCAACTCAAAATGAAGAGAAAAAGAGAAAAAGGAATATAAGAAAAGGAGTGTAACCAAAAGCTATAAATTTTAGTTCCAGTAGTAATAACAGCAACAACAAAGCTCATTTTCTTTTGATGTAATAATTAATTTTCAGCTTTTAGTTGTAAGGGCTAGGTTCCTTGCATTGAAGATGACTGGTTTCAGTAAGCATTCTCCAGCATTTTCCCAGCTGTGTGTCAGAGGTCTGCTTGTTTTTAAGTTCTGCCACAGTGCGATGACAACAACAACAAAGCTTTAACCATCAAATGTGATTTTGACATTGTGGCAATCCTTCTTCTCATTTTCAGCATCATCACTTCCTGGAATTTCCATAAATAGAATAAAAAAATGTTATATTTCACCACCTATGGCACTAGACTCTTGCTACTGAGACATATTGCAATATACAATGATTTAGATATCTGTTTTCACTTTTAATCTCTAGCAGTGTGCTTTTGTGCATGCATGTGTGTACCCACCCTCCAAAAATAAAACCAATAAAGCATAAACATCCATAAATCTGTCTCTTCCTCCACACTTTGCAATATTTCAATAAAAGACCTGACATTTGTAATCAGCACTAGGTTCCAGTGCAGCCACCAGCTGATGCAGCACCTCAGATGTCAATCCTCACATTTAAAATAAACAATGCTAAAGAAGGACTCTTTTTACTATGTCATATTTTAAATATGAACATGACATTCCTAGAAGAACTAGTCTGAAGATCCAATGGCAAGAAAAAGCTAAATAAAACAGTGATGAGATCAGGGTTTCACAATCAGTGCTTTAATTATCCTGTTAGGGTAGATAACTAATCACACCTCCACTGTATCCCCAGGTTAGTAAACATTTTTCAGAGCTTAGAAATACATCTATTTCTTTAGTTATTTGTTACTTCATGTTTGTTTTTTCCCTCCAGTGAACTCAGGTTGAGTACAAGGCTCTCTTTTTACCTACTGTATTCTTACACTACAATCCTGTGATGTAGGTTTCAGGGTGACATAGAGTGATGGGCCCAAGATCTCTCCAGTGAGCTTTATAGCTAATATGGGGATTAGAACTGGGAGTTCCTAATAGCCAGTCTACCATTCTAACAATTCCATCACCCTGGCTCTCCATATGCAGGGTTGAGTGGTGTGGAATCAAGTTCTTTAAAAATTCAGATCAGATTGGCAAGTAGCAATACATTTGTATTGTGGCATGCTCACAAAGTAATGGCTTTTTAAATAGTTATTTTCATATTCAATATTGTCATCAATTTCTCTAAGACTAGGACTCAAGGTGGCTTACAAAACTGAAAAAAATACAGTTCAGAACATTTACAAAGACATAAGCAGAAACATATAAAAAGATATTGTTAAAAGTTTAGAGAGGTGGCATGGTACATGCGACTAGATAGATCAAGTAGATTGTTGTAAGAGAAGCATCTTTGTATGGAACATGTAAGCACTGGCAGGATGAGTCTCTATACGGAGACTCTATACAGAGCAGGTAGGTGCTTTGGTAGGAAATAAGTAACAGGCTGCAGGGTGAAAAGGTGACAACTGAATAAACTAAGTAGAATTCACATTAGCAGTTGATAAAGTGGTTGAGATGAGGAGAAGGTATACTGTTCATCATTCATCCATACACTTGGCTTCTTAGTTTTTTGGGTTTATCTACCAACTCCTCCTACAGCTCTCTCTTGGGTCTGAATACTTATTTCCCCCCCCCCTGGTTTATTAAGGCTCTCCAGGTAGTAACTTCCAATTCTTGCATGTAAGCATGGCTCTAGCTGAACTGTTAGGTGAGTCCTGGCTAACAGCCTTCTGCTCCTTTCTGACTCTTCCTCTGCAGCTGTGCTTCTTCTTCCTTGGATCTGCTGTCTGATAAGTTACTTCTACTGGATCAAGTCAAGAGGAGAAGTCTACAACTTAGTATGTTACTAATTTTAATTGAAGGTTTCAACTGAAAACCTAGGAACTGAAGATATGTCAAGCACTACAATTTTTATGTATTTTTGAAAAATTCTAAAGCCATTTCCGCAGCCAAAGGGCTGCTCCTTAACCTGCAAACCCCAGGATTCCATAGGATGTTGAAAGTGGAATAATAGCACTATAAACAGTCTAGTGTGGAAATGGCCCAAATATACCTATCGAGAATCTCTTCTATAACTTGTTTAGTAACATTTAATGTTAATCTTACTGAGAACCTGGTGTACAGAAAAACAACCTGGCATGGCCATTGATGGAACCACCAAAATTGATAGCAGTTGCTGCAAGAAGTAGTCATACACAGCTGTCTTCATACAGGGTTTTGCTATGTGATTCTGTATGTAGTATGGACTGAATGGAGAAAAATTCTGCCCCCCTCATAAACTTTGCTTTATATAGATCTAGTAAGTGGCAAAACAGAAAGCTGGTGTATGTGATGCAGAGATTATTATTATACTTATTATTCAGTTTTTGCTTGATTTCTTTCTCTTTTTTTTTTAAATCATAAAACAGCAAGGATTACTATAATGGGTATAGACTTTGGTTGGAATCCTGCTGGTGACATATGCACATGCAATTCAGGGTTATGCTTTGGATGGCACAAGAGGCTATTGATTAGCTAGTGCACTGTCCGAAACATCTCCCCCAGCAGCTGTCAAGCCATGGCAGAGATGCTGCTACGGTTGTTTAATGAATGAAGGAGAGAGAGGGAGACAACCAAGGCAAGCTGCAGTCTTCTCTGCTTGGCCAACTCTTTCCTTTGCCCTCTTCCCACTTTTAAATGGACATAGCACTAACCCACAAGGCTTGGCAGATGTCCAATAAAGAGACAGCATGGAAGTGCACATACAGGGCATAACACTTCATATATCTAATGCAGAATCTTGGCCTTCTTTTAACCAGATTCTGTCTTTCTGAGCCTCCCTGGTACATGTTGGCATCATGCTTTCAATCTTATTCCCCTGGCTGTAAGAAAACAGAGAAGTGTAGAGTACATTGGGTTGGAAACTTTTGTTCTCATCTAAAATTCATTCATTCAAAAGGGAGAGGCAAATAGGAAAAATGAACACAGATGCTCTTTACTAGCAAGTGATGGAATTTTCAAGCCAAGCTTTGAATAATGCATGAGCTTACCAAAGACATTTCTTTTATTGTTGTTTGTTGGTAAAGGTGGTATCTATTAATAGCATCACCTTATTTTTCAAGATATTCATTCAAAATCTGACATTTTATTTTTGACAGGTTTCCACAGCAGCAAGATATGGTTGTGTGGGATTCCTTTTAAATTACAATGGCTTAACAATTATATTACTGAGGTTTCATCAATGATAGATATGAGTTGCTTAACACTTAACTCTGCAGCCAGATGAGACATTTTAGTCATCCAGAGTTATGGATTACTGCAGAATCCATAGGAGATTAGACTATAAAGTAGGGAATCTGTGCCTTTGGCATCCCAAGAATGGCTAAAAAAAATCACCCAAATTTCAATCTTTTGCCATATACAGTTTTTTTTAGAGGAGAAAAAGAAGAACTGGTAAAAAAAAAACCTCCAAAAATCTATTGCTTTTTTATTTTATGTTTTAATTTAATTTAATTTAATTTAATTGGTCTCAGCTAGCAGTTTCCATTGCAATTTTCAGTGAACTCTGATACAGGAAGAAACCACTGGAGACTTGGGAATGTTATATTCCACCCTTAAACAACTCTATGTCCTTCACCCTAACTGTCAATATAGTAGAGTTCTCACTGGGTCAGAAAATTGTCCACAGTCGTTCAGTGCAAGTTTTTCTTTCTTTTTTTTTTTAAATCATAGTGCCTGAATTTAACTCAGAGGCACAGAATATGCTTTGCATCCTCAGGCCAAAACCCTGTTGGTGTGTGTGTGATGGAACTTCTCTCTTCCTTGGCTGTTTATCCTTAAGATCCATTCCTGGATCTTGTACATAGGCCACAAGTTGATTACTATTGTGGACTAGTGACTGTGTTCAGTATGGTAAAGCATGACTGGTTCTTCCTTTCAATTCTTAAAGGTAAATTGCAAGACATCATTGTAGAAAACAAGTCAAGATTTGTTATACAATGATTAGGTTAAACATCAACTCCCTGAACTCTTTCAACTTTCGAGCTCCCCAAACCCTATTCAGATCTTCACCTCTCTCTGGTTGCTCTAACTCATTTGCATCCTTCCCCTCCCATGAGCCCCCTTCATAGCATTTCATGAACTGTGATTGGCTGTCTGCAACCTAATTAGCCCAATGTCTCTCTTCATAGTGTGCCACACCAGTGTAATTACTCTAGTGTAGGTGTTAGTGGCAGGATGAAAAATGTGCAAGTGCAGCAGTTACAAAGGAAGGAAAGAAAAAATTGGCTACTTGAAGATTTTGCTGCCTTCCCTCACCACTGGTGTGCAACTTTGGCCAAGATGCAGCTATTAACTCAAGCCCTGCCATTTTCAAGTAGAACTGAAGAAGAGCCATAGGTACCCAGAATAAACCATACATGGGGAATCCATGGACTTTGAAGACTTTATATGCAGCCTTCCCCATTGGTATCTACTGCTGTTACCCAAATTCCCCTAGGAATTGTTAGTGGTGCTGGGGTTTTGCTGGGGAAAAGAGTGTATGGTAATGATGGGCATGCAGTTCTTTCTTGTTCCTTCCTCACACCATCATACTAGTGACAGCACAACAAACAGCTCACAGTGTGCTGACTGGGGTTCCCTTATGTGTTGGCTCTTAGAAAATGGATCCACTCAGAAATGTAAGAATGAATGTTAAATTCTGGGGTGACTGGCACCCTGAGACGGACATTTCTGTGAAAATAGATGGACAATGAGGGAAGCATACTCCACAGGTTATCCATAGTACTTATTATACCTCTTCATTCTTTATACCAAGGGTGTGATCCATGGAAACCTGAAATCTACTTCTGCAACTCTAAAGACTCCTTGTAGTCCCCTAAATGCTTCCTAATTTTCTATTGGGGGGTGCAGGATTTTTGAGCAACTTTCTTATTGCCATATTGCCTAGACTGCAAGCAGAAATGACAATTTGCTTTATTACCATCTAACCCATAACCTATGAACAGCCCTAAAATATTCTGTGGACATTTTACAGTTAAAAAAAAATGACACTGTGGCCTGCAGGAAGGAGAGTGGGAAGATGAAATCACCCAGCAGTTGCCCACCTCAGCTCTGGATGGCCTAACTCTCTGGACATAAACTGAAAACGAATATTCATTTGACAGTTACAGTAAATACTCATTTTCTGTTATGGAAAGCTTCTATCTACATACCACTAGACTGGTGCCATCTAGTGACTGCACCATACAGTGACATATTCCATGTGCCTCACATTCCAATGAGAGCCAACACAGTGCTGTGCTTTGAGTGAAAACTCTGCGACAGGTCAGCATAAGTCAGTATTTTGAAGGCACATAACAACAAAAACAACCCTTGTATTTCCCTCTTAGGGCATATCTAGACTGACTGGAAAGTCCCAGAGTCTGTTCATCTTATTCCCCATTTTATACTGGGTTAAAATAAACCTACTGATATAAAAAGTCTCTGACCCTACCACAGCTGTAAGAAAGTATTCTAGGTTAAATAAAATGTGTATGAATCTCCAAAATAAAATTGCAAAGAACAGGAAGAAAATCTGGGACTTTCTGGTCTTTTTAACCGGTCTGGATGTGCCCTTAGTGTTTCACTGTTGAAATATTTGGTAGCTCAAGTAAGGCTTTCAACACACTGGACCATGTCACAATGATGAAGAATTTGAACAGCTGCTAAGTAGTCTTCCAAGATGGCTCACAATGAATCTCATCACATTTATAGCTCTGGGTGCTCTGGCTAGTTAGTAGTTCTGGAATTGACACACTGTGTTCTGGGGTGTGTGAATATGCAAGGGTGTGTATTCGAGAGAAATTTGAATGGGTGAGATAAAAGAAAACCAATTACCAGTGGGTCAAGAAGCTACTTAACAAAATGTTAAAACAGTTGGGAATCCCTTTATCCTCTTCCTAATCACAACTGAATTCGTTTCATATTTTAAAAAGGAACTCTAACCCATGACATGGACAATAATTTAATTCTTCAAATATATGTCTAATGAAAGGTTTAGCTGGCAATAAATCCTTTCAGGAGGGAAAAGGATGTATGTAGGGCAGAAAATGGAAGATTAAAGCAGATGAGGTAAAACTACAGAGCGGATAACAATGAGGGTTACACTTATCTCAGGTTTGTTAGCAAAGGGGACTGGGATATATGAGAACTGTGTTCATTCCTTTCCCAGTGGCATTTTGCAAAATGTGGCTTATGATTAAAAGAGAAAGGGTTTTATGCTTCTCCATTCTGTCTCCCCAGAGGTCTGTCTGCATTTAATCATATTTTTACAAAGGTAAAAGTCACAGGAATCTAGAAGAGCAAGCAGGGAAAAGAGATAAAGAATGGTATGAAAAAAATATCTGAAAAGATGGAAAGGAAGAGTTACAGTGATCAACTGGATTATATTTTTTGCGGGTTTTTTTTCCTGCTTTGTGCATTCCATTTTTCTGTGTCTTCCTCTACTCTAAAATTTATTGAACTCGTATGTAATTAGCCTGACGTTTTAAACCTCCTCATCCTGTATTCCTAATAGATATAGTATGCCACTGCCCAAAATTGAAACTGCCAATTTCTGATTTTCACTACGGTCTAAAATTTAATTGAAACCTTTCACTAAGGCCATGCTGGTTGTGGGATTCTGAGAGTTGTATCTGAAAGAGAACACTTTGTTGAGCATTAGTGAAGCAGGAGAATACTAGCACATAATGCTTGCTTTCACATTCAGTTTGTCTCTTTGTATCTGCAAGACAGCAATAGCAACAGATTCAGTCTCGTGATTTCTTATGAGTATGAGAGCTTCTTTGCATTCATGGGTCAATATTACCTGCACTGGAATGCATGTCAGGTAATGTACATGCTATTATGAATTTGGCCTTTGCTGAGTGTTATGCAGAGCTTGGGAAAGTTCTTTGAACTACACCTCCAAGAATCTCCCAGCCAGCATGGTCCTTGAACACTGCCAATGCTGCTGGGGGATTCTGGGAATTATGGTTCAAAAAAGTAACTTCTCCCAAGTTCTGTTGTTGGCAATCCTAGCTTAAGACTCTAGTCAGACCGATGTGAATGTCTGTGGCCTGCAAACTACATGCAATTTCCATTTTTACTTTTTCGTTTCAGAATTCTTAAGACTAATTTCTAAAGTTTGGCCATTTCCACACTAGACTGTTGTAGTGCTATTATTCCACTTTCAACATCCTAAGGCCCCTCCCTAAACTGCAAACCGCAGGATTCCATAGGATGTTAAAAGTGGAATAATAGCACTATAACAGTCTAGTGCGGAAATGGCCTTTGGAAAGGAGCATGAGTAAATCAACACCAAACATGACATTCATGGATATATTCTAGGCTAATTGGCACCCTCTTTTCTTTATTAAGGCTTTCAAAAATACAATAAACTTAATCTAATAGAAACTGTACAGGATTTCGCCTTCATAATTTTGAGTCATCTTATCTCATGCTGATATTCACACAAAACTCTCATTAACATTAATGGCAGTTACATGAAGATAGCAAGGGAACAATATAATTCCTTAAATGATAGCACTTCAAACTCTAAACAGACAAGGCTATTAGTGGAATATATGTGCTTTTCGGAATTTTCTGTTTCCTGATTATGGAAATGTGGTCACATTCCTTCATATGATGTACTCACAAGCACATTCTTTCCTATATTCCACAGTGTAATTCAATTTGGTTAGTTAGTGGTCAACTAGAGAGCATTTCTAAAAGTTAGATTAAAAACTTTTTCCTATTTTTAAAAATTGTATTTATTAAACAAATATAGATAAAGTACAAATAGGATTTTTCCAAGTACTGTTCTTTCAACATTAACAACGGATTACTTACAAGGGCATAAGCTCTAGCTGTCCTCTTTCAGCAGGGAGAATCCTTAAATATTTTTGGGGTCCCATATGAATTATAGAATCATAGAATCATAGAAATCTAGAGTTGGAAGAGACCACAGGGACCATCCAGTCCAACCCCCTGCCATGCAGGAACACCCTCAAAGCAATCCTGACAGATGGCCATCAAGCCTCTGCTTAAAAACCTCCAAGGAAGGAGACTCCACTACACTCCGAGGCAGCAGATTCCACTGCTGGACAGCCCTGACTGTCAGGAAGTTCTTCCTGAGGTTCAGGTGGAATCTCCTTTCCTGCAGCTTGAATCCATTGCTCCTTGTCCTGGTCTCTGGAGCAGCAGAAAACAAGCCCTCTCCTTCCTCTACGTGGCATCCCTATTTAAACATGGCTACCATGTCCCCTCTTAACCTTCTCTTCTGCAGACTAAACATACCCAGCTCTCTAAGTCTATCCTCATAGGGCATGGCTTCCAGGCCTCTCACCATTTTGGTCGCCCTCCTCTGGACTTGCTCCAGCTTGTCAATATCCTTCTTGAATTGGGGTGCCCAGAACTGGACACAGTATTCAAGATGAGGTCTAACCAAAGCAGAGTAGAGTGGTATCAGTACCTCCCTCGATCTAGACACCATACTCCTATTGATGCAGCCGAGAATTGCATTGACTTTCTTGGCTGCCGCATCACACTGCTGACTCATGTTCAGCTTGAGGTCTATGAAGACTCCTAGATCCCTTTCACACGTACTGCTATCCAGCCACGTGTCCCCCATCCTATATTTCTGTATTCCATTTTTTCTACCTAAGTGTAGGACCTTACACTTCTCTCTGTTGAATTTCATTTTGTTCTCCTTGGCCCAGCTCTCCAGTCTATCTAGGTCATTTTAAATTTTGATCTTGTCCTCTGGCGTATTAGCAACCCCTCCCAATTTGGTATCATCTGCAAATTTGATGAGCATGCCCTCTATTCCTTAATTATTGTTCCAGTGTTGCTTGCTAGGGATAGAAAGATATTCATTTATTGTTCATTTCCTAGGTGAGAAATGAGCTTTCTGATGTTCAGGAAATCTCACTGGGAAGAACACAGAGATTCTTTGGATTTCAGAAACTAATCTGTGCAGATGACATATATATTTCTGCACTGCAAGGGCATTTCTGCACATAAAACACATGCATATTTATGTATAGAAAGCGTATTTCAGAGCAAAAAATGTGTTTTCTGCAAAGAAGAACCACATATGTCACATGTACAGAAAGCATGTTTTTTGGCAGAAAATGTTTTTCTGCATAGGAAACAACAACAACAAACCAGTGTATTTCTGCAGAGACAAAGGCCATTTCCACACGGGGTAATAAAAACGGTGCAGTGCGTCTTCCACGGAGGATGTCTGCACCTTGGAGCAGACTGGGTCCGGACTAGTTAGTGTAGATCCGCACCTCAATCTGCTCCGGAATGACCCCAAGTGGTCCTCCAGCATGCTTTTGAAAGCCCTGATTTTCCCAGTCTTTCAAAAGTCCGGAGTGCAACACTGCGTGCCTGCTCTCCGGTGCAGATTTGCAAGCTTGCACCAATGCGAGCCTGCAATCTGTGGAGGGAGGGCTTTAGGCTGGTGAGCTTCAGCGGTTGGTCGGGACCCATGACCAACCGGAAGCCGCCATTTTGGATGCCAGAGTAGTGTGGATCTACGACCACACACTGCTCCGGAGCAGCCTGGACTGGACCGGGGAGCCAGAAGTTCTGATAAGTAGCGGTACGGAGCAGTTCCCTCGCCCCGTGTGGAAATGGCCAACTATTTCCTGAAGCCTATATAGTGTACAGTGAGTGAACAGAGAATATCAAAGGATTTATTTGTTCTTGCCTGTAAAGATGAAGAATATGAAGGTATACATTCCTACTGCTTGGTGAGGACATTTGTGAGATGCTTTTCAAAAAAGAAGAAAAAATAGCACGCAGAGAAGTATTAGAGCAGCTTCCTTCAATAAGTCATTTTCTAGAGATGTATTAGAATTTCCATCACCCAGCCAATATGCCAGCAAAGGGTAGCTGGAATTTCATGCAACATACCTGGAGAGGAGTCCAACACATCTACAGTGAAATCCTGCCAGTGAAATATGCTCAGGTAAGTGTTATTTATGCATGCATATGTCCCTTTTTCAGTCAGCCTCATCTTTGTCTTCCTCCAAATTCTTGCCCCATCCATCATCTGTCCAGCCCTAGGGGGAGGTGGTGGTAGTGGTGGTGCTGCATACCAGTGTGGAGACAGGTGAGACCATTCAGAAAAGGGTGATAAAGCATGCCTGGACTGCCAGTAGGAAGATAACAAGGGTGTGGTCCAGATGGAGTACACTTTCATTTCATTTCCCTCTAGAACTGAGATCAGCAGTTTCTTCTCTGTCTGGCTCATCTCCCCCTCTTTGCCCTCCCCACCAGTAATCTATTGCAATAGCATTTTGAGGCATTTGGAGGCAAAATATATATTTTTTAAAAAACTTGTTTTTTTTTTACCCCTGTGAGACCATGAAAATGCCCTGGGGGCCGCATGCAGTCCATGGACTGCACTCTGTCCACCCTTGGTCTGTCAATACATCTGGAGGTCATCAGGTTGGGAGAAATTAAAGTGAGCAATTACTATTGCATGCAGCGGAAGCATAGGATGGTGTTTTAACTGTTCCCACCTCTACCATCACATCCAATCCCTGAAACTATACATTGTCCAGAGTTCTTCAGAGGCAGAATTAAATTCTTTAAAAATTAAGAAAGTGCACAGGTCTGTTCCTATTTTTGTCTATGAAATATTTGGATATATCATGACAGGATCTATCATGACAATATTAGATTACATTAAGCAGAGTCTTTTAACTGAAGATGCAGAGGCACATGTGAATTAAACAGGGTGGTTCTGAATAGAGCACAATACGGTACAGAAGGTCAAATTTTGGTTTTCCTTTCCCTCAATGGCTCAACACACTAAGCAATTAATATAAACTGGAAATTAAAAAAAACCCAAAGGAAAATATAGACATCAGATGAGGCCTAAAATTATTCATAACAGTGATTGCCAATAAAAATCAATAACCAGTGGAGTTAATACAATAGAATAATTGACTGTCATAAAATCATTCAACTGTGTCAAATTAGTGAGTAGGCAAAGTACAATGTTAACGGAGGCCAAAGGGACTGGCAGCAATAGAATGGCAACCTTTACCTCTTAAATACCATGTTTTTATATATATGTGCTATAAAAGGAAAAGAGAGTGTGCCAGTTCAGCAGAAGACACCAAGGGTGCTTCCACATTCACCTGCCGTTATTTGAACCACTTTGATAAGAACTGCAGTATGACATAGAAAGTGCAAGAAGCAGTTTGCAAGAACTTCATGCATGTGTGAGCAGAAACTTCTGATTGATAGAAGCCCATCTTGGCTCATGTGTGTTGCCAGAGCAAAATACTCTTTTATTTTGTTGTACCTAACCCTACAGTGAAGCCTTTCCTCTTCCTTCCACCATAGCACACACAGAGAGAAATGGAAGCCTCTAAGGATTCTGCTAAGACATGCTCTGCCAAGAATCCATGATACATCTTAAGGCACTGGAACACTGCATGTGTCTGCATCTGTGGTAGAAGACCATGATATCCTCTGGAAAAAAAGTGAATAAAAAGGATCTGTGAAACTTCTAAGTTCAAATAAGCTTAAAGAGATGAACTGAAGAAACATAACAGGACAGCAAGATTTCTATGTGTTTGTAAAGTAATGCAGAGGTAAATCAAACTGGGGAACTTTTTTTTCTGTATGCATTTGGATGACACTGATCAGATGGCATTGCTCTGCCTTTCTGCTGAGGTTAGCAACAAATGTGATTGCTGTGGCATTGGTGACTATTTGAACCTGATGAGTGACAAGGAATTATGACCTGTTTTATCTAACAGCTGGAGAGCTACTCAGTAGTGACAAGGGAGCTCTCTGCAGGCTCAGTGTTCTGACCAAAGTAATGGGATAATTCTTTGCAACACAAATGGAATTTTTGAAGAAAATTAAGTTAGACTGTTTAGTCCATTTATATGCATTCCTTGTTTCCTCCCAGAACATTGACAAGTACTTTGGAAAGCGGAGATACAAGTCTCAGAATTCCCCAGTCAGTCTGGCCACTAACTGGGGAATTTTAAGAGATAGTAGAAAATGTAGGGTTATTTTCTGGCTCTCTTTCTCCCCAGAATAATCTAGATAAAAGTTGAATTACTGGGAGCTTGGCCAGGTTGATAGCTCATAGTATTTATTTATTCAATGATGTGAAACTGTTCAATAACCCAAATTTCTCTGTTTAGTTGAAAATCATAGTATAAAATACAACAAACCAGCAGCAACACACATAAAGAAAAAAAAAGGGAAACAAGCGGCAGGAATATAACAGTGAAAAGATCTGAAAATTTTAAAAACAGTTCCTAAAATGCTTGAGGGAAAAAAAAAGATCTTTAGCAGGCACTGAAAAGTTCAAATTTTCTGAGGAGGACATGTTATCCCCACTGGAAAACCCTGTCCCGAGGTCTACAATGTTGTTATTAAAATATGATTCAATGTGCCTGAGAGGTCACCTGGATGGGCATGTAGGCAGCCACGGTCGAATGATTGAAAACTAGGTCAGGCCAATAAAATCCCCCCTTATGTAGCCCCAGGAGACCTCAAGCTGTGCAAACTCACAGTAGATAAAGGGTCCTCAGCCCCTGAGAAGCCAACTTGAGGGGATTCGCGTGTTTGCCCCAGGTTGAGCACCGATAGCAATAAAATCCTATCAGGCAAGGACCATTTATAAAGTCACACCACAACCCAATGCAACCGAAGATCCTGAGACTTTGGCAACGCCTTATAATCTCATCATGCAAAGGAAGTTATCATTGTGGAGCTTCTTTCTCGATGCGACACTCATTGTTCTCCCTGGGAAAGGATTAGCCCTTGTAGTTTTCCCCTACAAATAGTCCCTGTTTTTGAGTGGTTCTTTGGATCACTCCAGGTCATCCCAGCAAATCATTTCCCTGTCTGTTGAGTAATCCCCCTCAGCCCTCTCCGCGCTGAACTCCACTTCTTCACTGTTTTTCCCAGACCAAGGACTTCAGGAAAAGGTGCAGGATTACCCCAGCTACCATCCCTTCAACATCCCCCCTATCCAGTTTCCTCTCTTTTGCTTCTTAATAGGTCTTGAGTGAGTGTGTGAGTGATTGCATTGGTGCATGAGACTTTTATTCAATAAAATCATTTTATTGGACATCTTTGTTTGGTTTTTGGTTTGGCCTGACCCTGTAAAAACTGGGTAAAAAGACCCCACTAGGTTACCCTGCCTCTCGCATTGCTATTGCTTGTGTTCTGGCTAGTTTCCATTCCCTATCACGTGGACCACATTAAGGCATCCCCCAAGGGACCCCAGAAATCAGGGTAACAGACATTCCACAGATGGGGTGCCACCTCCAAACAAGGTTCTCTCTCTTGCATCTCCCCAGCTTCCTTATTTGGCAGGGGTGCATGGAGAAGAGCCCATGATGACCTCAGGATTCAAGGTCAAATCAGTTTCTTTTTTCTCTCTTTTAGGTGAGTGGGGTAGTGATGGATGGTGGCTCTCATGTCAGTGGAGTAGAAAATCCACCCTATGTTTGAGTTGTCATTTAATCAGCACCTTGGATAACTCCTTTAAAGTCTGGAGTGGCTGTATCATTCCACTAACTTGGGAGCCACCAGCCACCACTGAAGTGTGGCTCATGTTAGATGAGTGGTAGAAAAAGGCCACAAAGCCTAACTGGGAAAGTTCACCTGTATCCCCTATAAAATTTTATAAACAAGGCAGTTGAATTGCATATAAAAGATTCAATTGAAGTACTCCTATATATACCAGCAACAAAAACGTCTACCCAAAAATTCATTTCTACTTTGTAGAATCTGCACCCATGCAATAAGAGGAAAATAAAAGCGGAAACTTGTACTAAAACTAATGATGGAAGACAGTAGTTACTAATACTGCATGGTATACAACCCTTTTAAAAATTCTCGTCCATAAATTGAAGCATGGATGCTCTTCTAGCAGTATCCTCTTACTATCCACTATGCCCTCATGAAGTTCCAGCAGAACTACATCTCTAAATAAAAGGATTAGCTCCCATATATTTGTTCCTCTAAAACCAATTGACAATGGTTTGGGAGGAAACAAGGTCAACAAGTATATTTGTTGGTCTATGCTAACTTCATAGAAGATAATCCAGTTCTAAAAGACTGATTATTCCTGATTTCAGAATAAAAGGAAAGGACCAAACAGAAATGTCTAAATAAAAATATTGAAAATGTTACAGATTATCTCTGGGCTGACACAGGAATTAAGTATTGGTGAAAAATTACAAGACAAATAATATTGGAAGGTAATTTCAGAAACCTCCGAACGGCATGCACACTTTTACATATAGGAGTGTGTCCCATCCCTGTGTGGTATAAACAATATTATGTCTCATTTTCTTCTCTTTGTATTGATATTGCCAATGCAATATTTATGATGTGGTAATACCCAGAAAATCCCAGCCATGGTGCCATTATAAATTAAATAGTATTGAACAGTATTGACTACATTTCCCATTCTATACTAAGGCTTTAGAATCGAAGATAATTTGTTGTGTTTTCCTCCTCCCATGGAGTCCCCACACAGTCTTGGAATTTGTAAGCACTCATTAATAATAGGTAAAAGACTACTATTAAGTGGTGTGACTGTTTGATCAATGCAGTAGTAGTCCATGTGAGCTTTGAAACCATTTTTTTCACTGACATTTAGAAACTGCAAGGGCTGAGACAAGGATTCTTGGGAGCAGTTTCTTATTTGCTGTCCCAAACATGACATAAAACTCTTAATAAAAGCTCCACATTTTCAGTTTATCCAGCCTCACTTGTACAAAGAGCATCAGATAATAAAAGAATTATGGAACTGGAAGGAATATGAAAGCCCAGTTTGCCTTTTCCTGGTTGCTGCCATCATATATCTTTATCACTATCAATACACAGGGAAGGCCAAACTACATGTTACACAATAAGGGAACTTCATTGCAGATTTTTCTTGAAAATGGAGGAGATTTCTTCCGCGATAGCATAACCCTTCTCCACTTCATTTCTTATCCTTTCACATTCCAGATTCAGTAAGAATGGAAAGAAAATGGGTGAGTGGACAGAGTAGTTAGGAGATGGTGTGCGCATGTGGGGGTAGAGTTCCTATTTCTCAATGTGTTTCAAAAGAACCAGACCTTCTCCTTTAGCAACGTTTTGGTTTATACAACACTTTGCTTCACTTCATGAAACAAATAAGTTTTAGTTCCCACAAAGCATATGAGATGAATGCCCATAAGAGGGGAAAAAACATTATACAAGATGTCAAATTCTTACTTAGGAATTCTCTCTGTAATGGGGTTTTGGTCAGTCTGGCCACTATATATCTTCTTAGAGTGACACATTATTTAGAAGTTGGGGCTAACACATGGATTGATTGGAGCAAAGCTATACTGTCTTGCTGTGTTCCCAATTGTTTGTGGCTTGCTAGCCCTCCCTCAAGTTGCTTTCAGTTTCTATGCATTGAATAGAATTTCTCCAAAAGGGAATAATTTTATAATGCCGTGTGACAGTTTCCATGTGATCAGGGATTCCTACAACAGAGGTAGGAGACTTGCATCCTTCAGATTTTGAAAAATGGCTGTTCTCAACATATTTCTGCCTATACTTGGACACACAAAGATTAAAGCTTCCTGTAGGATCTCCTGCATATGCTTTGGAGCTTTTGGAAGACAACAGTGGCATTGTGTCTCTGGTTATAAGTTCACAGCAAGATGCTTCTCCAAGATGACTCCCCCCTTCCATCCACTGACCACTATGGTCATGGAGCAGAGGACCTTGCAGGATCATGAGGAGTTTATCAGGAAGGGAGAAGGAAGATGAGATATAGTTTTGTTTGAATAGAACTTTATGTTATTTCTCCCCATCCAGGATCATGGTCTATGTCATACCCTCCAACATTGGACAGATGAAAAGCAGGAGGAGTGGCCAAGCAATATCAGAGTGAGGTCAAGATGGCAAAAACTATTAAAGAGGGAGAACAGACAAGCTAGAAGAAGCTACAGCAGCTTGCTTTTGCCTGAGCAGAATGGGAAGAGCAAGTTTCTGTCCCCTCCTCTCTCCCACTGAATTAATTGAGTGCAAACTACTTTGGCACTTTGAACTCCATTTGCAGCAGTTGAAAGATGCTGAGGACAAAGGGAGAAGAGGAAAGGGATGATGAGGCATTTTACAAGCAGGCATGACAGAGCATCAGTTTAGAGTCTCTCTGACAAATCGGTGGGTATGCTATGTTTATTCTTGTGTTGCCAGAATTCTTGTAGTTTACCAGTCTGCTGGAACACTTGATATGAAGTACTTTGAAATCAGGGTGTTTTGGAAATGTGGCTCTGATGAAGATTATAGATCCACCATGAGCCAATTGAGTTCTCCATAATACCTTGAATTTTGACCTGTATAAAAAAAAACCCAAAATGATAGCACTCATATTAATCGCATAAAAATCCTTCCTCCATAAAGGGAAGCAAAGGAAGTATTTTAGTGCAAGGTGCCTCCAAAGAACAGTCGAATGGTTAGCCAAGTATTGAACATTCCACTGCACAGTCAGCAGTGGATGTAAATTCTAATGCTGGTGGATGACTTGTTTTCACAGTCTTTGGGTGAAGAAACTACAGAGCATGTAGCTGTTAATAAGAAACACTATAATGGATTAATAATTTACGTCCTATGTGAAGTAATAGGCTGAGTGTGCATCCAGACTTAAAGAAGAGAGGGGCCTGCCTTCCACTTGTCCTATCCTGTGAGACCCGTGTAACTGCTATTACATAAAATTAGATTGTTCTTTAAATGTAATAATAATTAAATATATGGTCCCTCGGCCTGACAAGTAATTCAACCCCAAAGAAAAGACCACTATGTAATTTTATACTGCAGCAGTAGGCAATATGGAGGAGCCCTGGAGAAAACCTCATGAGAAAAATATTTGACAATATTAAGTCTTCCTTCTGTAGTTTATCACCATAGCCACCATGTAAGTCACGCTGCTTACTTTCATAAATAGAAGCCTTGTTGCAGAAACGCCACATTACTTTTTTGTACCCCAAGCCCTTGAAATTGAGCTACAAATTGGAAAATGTGATTTCTTTAGCAAAGAAAAGCTTTCTAGTTATATCCTGTTTCCACTTCAAAGAGAAGTAAATTTCCGTTTGTCATCTAAACTTGAGGAAAGTTTCTGTTCCTCAAGAGAACTTGGGATTTTTTTCACTTGGTTAATAATCTAACAGGTCTCTGTAACTAACAGGGTAACTATATACATGTCTACTTCTACTGAGCTGAATGGAGCTTACTTCCAGGTAAGGGTTGCAGCCAAAATTAATAGCTATATGCGTTTCTGGGTGATCCACCACTACAATAGCATCAACATCAACAAAACTGATACTAATAAACAGTCAGGGCATATGGAACAGTATGCAATGTATGTAAATATTAATCCATTCTGTTCTGCATGTACAAGTTTATATTATACATGGGCGGCATTGCACTTGATCACTTTGAAAACGTCATTAAGCCAAGCGGTGCTTTTCCCTGTATGTCGAATAACTCTCTGCAAAGACTCTGTTTTCTATTCATAGCATTTGGCAGTTCCCACCACATAGTAAATGATCACATTATATGTAGCATCCTAATGTTGTGCAGAATGTAGATGCCAGGGAGGATAATGAATAGGGCAATTGGTGAACCAAATTACATTTCCTACTTACAGCCCTGATCAGCCCTAGTTAGCATACTCATAAGTAAAGAGTTAGTTATGGGAAGGGTGCTGGTGATTAAATGAATGAAGAAGCCCATCTGTTTCATAAAGCGGAAGGCATGGTAATAAATGGCGGCCTTGGACAGAACTCCCAGTGGGCAGAAGTGGGTTCTGTGGAAACTCTGTTGAATGAGAGTCATAATTTTGTGTGTTATTAATAGCTCTTTACTGTTTCCGAGCTGTTTATACATGCAATCCGGCATTTCTCTCCATCTGTTTCTCACTAATCTGCAAGGGCTGGTGAGATTCTGTCAGTTTCTAGGTACTGCACAAATTAATGATTTGCATGGTCATTTCTAAGGAGTGAAACGTAGAATTGCGTGAATGAGCATTGAGTTTTTCTGACCTTGATCCCATGGCAAAAGAGCTCTGGGATCATTCCTCCATGCATCCACACTACTGCAAAGCTGTTGAACAGTATTGAAGAGTAGTACAGCAAAATTTGCAACATTCAGAAAAAAAAAAAAGGAAATGAATAATTCAGATTGTGCATAGTGTTGGTTTATTCCATTTAGACTTGGTTTATTCTATTTTGTACTGCTTACCATATGTTTGCCTGAACTATCCTTTTGCTTCAGTGGAGCTTCATAACCTGTATTAAGAATGCTTCTCCTTTCATTCTTCTTGACAGAGCTTGTTGAATATCCTAAGAAAAATACTTTTTAGCTAATGTTAGGTATACATTTTGAATGAAGGGTGGAGAACGTTGGTTTTCCAGCTGCTTTGCCTAAAGCTCCTATTAGCACCATGCAGCATGGCAAATGATAAGGAGTTGTGGAAGTTGCATTCCCTACTAACTGGAGGGCCAAAGCTTTTGCTTTAAACATGCTATCTTTCAGTCCTTAGTACCATCCGAGTTTAACTTTGAATACCTTGCTATCTTTCTGGAGACAGGTGAAGACTTCTTTGTTTTGGCAGGACTTTGATGACTGATTGCTTAGGGGAAATAGGCCTTACACAATGTGCTCTATTGTCTATTTCTTGTTTTCTTTTTAACAATTATGTTTTAGTTGATTTTGCTAGTTTAATTACATTTTTAACTTCTGTATGAGGTGAAATTTTAGCTTTGTTTAATTGCTGAGAGCCACCTTGGGTTTCGAACTGTTAAAAAGGCAAGATATAAATAAATAAAGAAATCACAAATACATACATGTTGTCCAAATTATCCCACTCTCTCCTCAGTGCTGAGTTATTCAAGTGGTTAATCCTCTCTTGAACAGTGTCTATTGATTTGGCTAAATCATTTTTAAAAACCACCAGATCCAGTTAACCCAATTAACAATATGTTAATTATTGATTCTGAACAGTTGTAACTTATCTTTCAACAACAAAGGCCCCAAGACAGCTTGCCACAGCTGAAATTGAAACAGTGCTTATAGTGGAAAGCACTGGGGAAAGAAGTACCTTTTGTCTGTTCACAAATAAATTTCAGTGGGTGAATCTGAATCTGAATCTAATACAAAGAGGAAGAAAAATGATACCTACGCACTCTTTCCATGGTATTTACCTCTTTCATATCCTATATTTTGTTACCTTTTTCTCCCCTAAAAAGTCCCAAACACTTCTCTTTTTCCTTGAGGATATCCTGCCATACCCAATTTGCTCTGAAATTTGCTTGACTAAACAACATTTATCAGCAATATCAATTTCCAAAAGAGGTTTTAAGTATGGGTTTGTAGCTATAATGTGTTCACAAAGAGCAGCTATAAATTTTTCTGTCTGAAGGCAACTGGTGTTATATTGCTGTTATTAGTATAACTATTCCTGTTATTAGAGACTTCAGTTCCCTGTTGACTTTGCTACTGAACTGAAATCAGTTGACCACAATGCCAATTAACTGACTTCCATTTGTTGAAGAAGCATTTTTCCAGAAAAAAAAGATGCACAGGGTTTTTCTTAAACTGAAATACACCACTGATTTTGCATCCTCCCTCTTGTTTCCATGGTAATGGGCACTTCTGTGTATATACATTTAACTGACCTGGAATCTAAAGGTGCTTGTCAGGAAGAATTGTTTTAATCAAAAGCAAACATCTAACAGGGGGACAGAGGAGTGCTATTTTCTTTTAGTTAGAAAACCATTTGTGTAGCAGTTCCTAAACACAGATGTTCCATAGAGTCCTCCAAACACCATTCCTTTTTAAAAATGAAACTCATTCCCCTTTCATACAATAAGCGCATAAAGGCAGCAGAAGTATAATTTGCTTTTCTTTTGTATTGTTCCCTGCTGGCCTTTACCCTGATATCCAGACCCACTCGTAACAGTATTAACTGCCAAAATATAAGTCTGACAGTTTGTTATTTTCTTACCCCGACTGCTCACAGTCTTGAAGACCCTAACATCCCCCTGGTTTGAGGTTAGCAAAATGGGGATTTTGTGAGGATTCATCAAACTCAGGACTAAACAAGATCTGACACAATTGATGCAATTAACATTGATGTACATGTCTGGATAGGGATTGTGATGCAAGAGGTTGGTGAAATTTTAGACTTTGCCTCATGTTGTGGTGCTGGCCTTGATCAAGCCCACATCAGCTATTTGCATGGGAAAGCTGAGTCAATAGAGTGGGAAACTCCTTCCATGTCTATCAGGCTCCTGATCTGTATCAGGTCACTTACATCTGCTAGTAACATCTAATAAAGTGCAATTGTATGAATGGCATTATCTCTCATTTGGTCCAAAGTGACAAGGCTGTTTTCAAAATCTAACAGCTAAATTGAATCAATAGCACAAAGAGTGAGGTACTTGCAAATATATCTATATAAGGAACACATCGCTGTTAAGGCTAATAAGTTTTAAAAGGGAGGTGTAGCTTCAACACAGAATGCAGGAATAAGGTTTAATCATAAACATTAAAACATTAGATTAAAAAAAAAGCCAAATTATGGACTAAGTATGGAAATAATATTCATTTTTTTAAAAAAAAAAAAAGGTTGAAAAACATAGGCCCAGAGAAACTCTAATAGAAGAATCCTAGACTGATGAGAATCTTCACAGTTTGGGACTTACTCTACACAAAATCTGCATGTTGTTTTGTACAGAAAATAGCATTTTGTGCACAGGAACAAACATTTCTGCATTGAAATATTGTTTTCTGTGCAGAAAATGCTGCTTTTTGTGAAGAAAAGGCTGTTCTTCTGAGCAAAAGAACCACGTGCAGATTTTGTGCACATGAATTCTGAATTGCAAATAGCCAGATCCAGGACTCTGGATCTACCATTGGAGGTCACAGAACCCAGGAGGTGGGTAAGGAGACTTTTCTTAATGCAGTTCTGAAGGATACGTCCTTACATTATGTTATAGGACTTGGGGAGAGGAATTCCTGGGATTGGCATTTCAGTAGTGAACTGGCTATGGAGCAACCCAGAGTTGGGGTTCTCCTTGGAGCTCAGGTGCTTTGGCCAAGAGAAGCTGGGAAGGAGGTCTAGGCCTCACCTGCGCTCACACTGTAGCCCTTATTCACAGTTCCTTTATTTCCATGGTTGGTTAACAAAAGGACAATTTCCCGAAACCTGTGTGTTTACAGTGTGAACCATGGTTTTAGGAAATTGTCATACACACATTTTTTCCTGTTTCTATACAAAGTAAATATAACATCGTACTAGCACCAGATTGCTAAAGCAATAGGACTTTTCCTCACTTTCCTTCTCATGGAATCCTCTGTACCACTGGAGGAATTTCCAGGTCCTCCAGGGAGCAGTTTTTCAGAGCACATAGGCCTGATTCATACTTAACAACAGATTCAATGAGTCAGATTTAATTGGGGTTACCCATAGGACTTGGGCACATGGCTTATTGCTGATGGGAAAGAGAAATGGTCTCATACCCAGTTACACTGATGGAAGTAGTGCTGTCAGAAGAACCAGCCCATTGGATCCCAGCCGCCCCCTCTCTCATCCTGCATAGGCAAACATTAAATTAGGATTATGGAACAGCAAATCAGTGACTCGAAAGGAATGCAAACAATTGTATTATGAAAATGTCATAAGTATATTTCCTTCCTGTTTTGCTCTCTAGAAGATTCATTGTATGGTTCAGTTATATTTGCTAAATATTAAAATTCTGAGTCTTGAAGGTCTTTCTATGGATAGTGAGATGATGGCAGAAGAGACTCTGGTTGCTTGTGCTCATAAGTCTCTGTACCCAGCAACACTGCTTTATTCTTACAGAACAACTCTGATACGGTAGTAGATATTATGATTACAGTGAAAGGAAGCCAGGAGCCATATAATTAAACTGCCAGTTTTAAAATATGTTCTCCCTCTTACATTCCTTTTCCTTTTGAAGGTTTAATTCAGATGCTAAAAGTTAATTCAAAATTATATCTTGCACATTAGTTTCCTTTTGCTCTTCAAAACTGTTTTTGTGAAATACGATGTGGCAAAAGTAACCAGCATCAGATTAAGGCAATATGGTATTCTAAATGGCCAGCAATGTACAATGGCTTCATGCTTTTGTTCCTGTGATTTTGTTATCTCTGGTATTATTATTATCACCATCATTATTAAAACAACAACAACTACTACAACACCTTGAAGTTAAGTTTATATTCTAGAAAGTCATTGTCTGGAATTGTGTATCATGTTTATAACAATTATCATGTTCTCTTTGGGTTGGACATACACTCAGGTGTGTTCATTTGGGCTAGGAGAAGCAAGTCCTCACAACAGAAGGTGCTGCTGCCAGATTTTTGGGTGTGGTAGAATGCAATTGTTCTCATATCATGCACTGTAGCCTGCCCCATTCACCAGTGTCACTTTCCTGACTCGTTGTGTAGCATTTTTGAGAGTCTATATGGTCAGCTATGGAGATGAGGAAGCAAGGAAGTCAACATCCACAAACCCAGATTCATGTTCCTTAACCTGGGTCCATTGCGTTCTGTACAAAAAACATAATAAGAATGAACTTTGCACGCTAAGTCACCAGTTTAGTTTCAGATGAGATCCAAATTCTTCAAGTAGTCATAGGCAAGTTGACTGTAAGAAGTTTATGATTCATCTGTAATATGAAGTTGCGATGGAGCCTAGGGAGGGTGGTAAGCCTGCATGACTTGCATTTTTTAAGGGAGAGAAGGAGGGAGGGTTTTGATGAATGAGATGAATGAGGTTTTCTTAGAGGTCTAGTGAGAGGCAGAGAAGAGATCAAATCACTTCTGAATGGGTTAGAAAGTAAGACTCTGGCTTAGGGATTAGGACTTTGAGCAGGAAAAGCCAAAGGTCTGAGTGGGTATGAAAACTTTGTACCTGAATACTGAGGAATCTGCTTAGATATTTTTTGGAAGTACTGTTTTGCCTGTATATACTTATAATACCCAATATCGTTTCCCTGTTTGTTATTTTAATAAAGACTGCATTCTATTTTAATAGTTCCTGACTTAGCAGAGTACTTTTTCATTAGTTTTTATTTTACAGACACACACTACCATAGATTATTAAATCTTCCTGAATAAGATCAAAGAGGCTTCACTCCTTTTCCACTGAGGTGGTGGATTTGGGAGGGGAAAGCATTGCTGTATAAAAAAGTGTGGGCTAGGGTGCTATAGAGAGGCTGAGAAAGCAGCCATAATCTTCAGTCTGAAAGAAAAGCAGATCCGTCTCCCCTCCACGAAGGTTTACATAATTGCCTGCCCTATAGAAATGTGTTACCCCAAAAGGTAGAGGACCTTGAGGTCCTCCAGCAGTACACAGGCCTCCATGATAGGGTGGGGAAAGATAGCTCAAAAAGGGAAGGCCTCTAAGAGGTAGGGTAACCTTACAAGATCTTTTCACCTTTGTAGAACACCAGCTGGAAATAAAAAGTAATGCTTTTATTGAGGGAAATTCACACATACACAAACAATTAAACAGTCTCACGAACCACACAAGGCTAGCAGAGGTAAAGGAGAAAAATGTTGGATAGCAAGAGTTTGAGGTGAAGTGGGTGATAGTTATTGGTCCTGAAGCAGCAGAAGATTGAAGTGAGATGTGCCAGACTGGAGGAGTCTTGATTCTAGGGGCCCTCAAGCAGCACAACATAGCAACATGTGTCCAAAGTACTAGCAACAAGCCATGGGTTGAGCTGGGGTTTAAATACCCTTTTTATGCCCTGAGGGTAGTATGTTAATTGCTCTCTGGTAGAGCTGACAAAGTAATCTGGAAGGTTCTGATTGTCTTTGCGGCAAGTGACAAAGTATTGAGGGAAGTCATGGTTGCCTCTTAATGATTGGAAAGGTGAAGGAACACGTTTCCATGGGAAAAGGTAACAGGATGTCAACCCTTTGGTTGCTCTTTATAGCAGTTTCACTTGCTGTTGTTTCCTAGGCTTTGTTGCTTTAGAGGACCATCTAAAACTCATCAAGTAGAGCTCTCCGACTGATCCTTCCAAACTTATGATCTACCCATGCTGAGGTTCTTTGGGCCTTGATCTGCAGTTGGACAGACCTCCTTCACTCAGTGCAGCTGATGGCTATTAACATGCACCAGGGGAGTCAGGCCAGGAGATGCTGCTTAGTAGTACTATTAGTAGTAGTAGTAGTAGTAGTAGTAGTAGTAGTAGTAATAATAATAATAATAATAATAATAATAATAATAATAATAATAATAATAATAATATTTATTTATATCCTGCCTCTCCCCATGGATTGAGGCGGTACTACAACAATACATTAAAAGCATTAAAACATAACCAATCCTCCTCTTTCAACCAACTGCCATACACAGTTTTTTAACCTCACATAGAGAGAAACTAGAAGAAACCAGGCTTCTGTATACACATTGTATAACCTATCTATTGCTTATTAAGATACTGCAATTGTGAGGGCAAAAATATGCAAGACAGTCTTGGCAGTCAGAATGTATTCAAACAAACATTCATTTGTTTGTTTATATTTGTTTTAGGAAGTTACGAATAAAAACAAGCAACAAATGAACAAAGACATTATACTACCTGCTGGCTAGAACCTAAGGACAATTGTCTCTTCAAGAATTTGCCAAATATAACCACAGATGAAGTTCCAAGGCACACTGAGAAGAGATGGGTCCCATGGCCATGGTCATCTTGTTACCCTGATATCTGGGGTCCCTTGGGGGATGCCTTAATGTACTTCAAGTGATAGGGAATGGAACTAGCCAGAGCATGAGCAATAGCAATGCGAGAGGCAGGGTAACCTAGTGGGGTCTTTTTACCCAGTTTTTACAGGGTCAGGCCAAGCCAAAAACCAAACAAAGATGTCCAATAAAATGATTTTATTGAATAAAAGTCTCACGCACCAATGCAATCACTCACACACTCACTCACTCACTCAAGACCTATTAAGAAGCAAAAGAGTGGAAACTGGATAGGGGGAATATTGAAGGGATTGTAGCTGGGATAATACTGCACGTTTCCTGAAGTCCTTGGTCTGGCAAAAACAGCGAAGAAGTGGAGCTCAGCACGGAGAGGGCTGAGGGGATTACTCGACAGACAGAGAAACAGTCTGCTGGTATGACTGGGACTGATCCAAAGAAATGCTCAAAAACAGGGACTATTTGTAGGGGAAAAGATACCTGGAGGGCTAATCCTTTCCCGGGGAGAACAATGGGTGTTGCAATGGAAAAGAAGCTTCACGATGGCAACTTCTTTTGCATGATGAAATCACAAGGTGTTGCCAGAGTTTCAGGATCTTCAGTTGCATTGGGTTGTGGTGGGAATTTATGCAGATGGTCCTTCTCTGATAGGATTTTATTGCTATTGGTGCTTAACTTGGGGAAAAGATGCTAATCCCCTCAAGTTGGCTCCTCAGTGGCAGAGGATCCTTTGTTTACTGTGGGTTTGCACAGCTTGAGGTCTCCTGGGGCTATGCGACTAGGGATTTTACTGGCCTGACCTGGTTTTTGATTGTTTGACCGTTGCTGCCTAGGTGCCCATCCAGGTGACCTCTCAGGCACATTGAATCATATTTTAATATCAAAATTGTAGACCCCGGGACAGGGTTACCAGTGAGGTAACAAGCTAAGGGGCAGAATATGTAGAGAGAGGAGGCAGCAAGCACATAACTGACTTGATGTTATCTACAAAGGACCAAGTGGAGATATTATGTTATAGGAGGCAGGGATAGAAGGATCTGAAGCAGATATCCAGAGACAGTTGACTGTAGAGCGCTCTGTCAGCAACTGAAATAACACATGCAAATAGTACAATGCATAAGCACTATTTATTTGGAGTGAAGTACATGTAAAAGACATTAATGAGAAGACTGACCTTCCAAAAGAATTACATGAGTTTAAGATTCCCCACGTTCCCTCCCCTTAGCCAAGAGACCTTGAAGCTGTGAGAGCCAAGCAGCGGCTACCAGCACATTCCTAGCAATGTTCATCTAACAGTCCCTGGTACCTAGCTTCTTCAGCTACTAGCTGTCTGTTACATATTACTAGACTACATATCCCATTACTTTATATGGAGGACATCCTGACAGAACATTATTCGGAAACAGCCCAAGACAAAGAAGGAGAAATACACAGGGAGAAAAAAAAATGCTAGAAACTTTGAACTGCTTTGCACAGAAAGCAGTTTAATCTGTGTAGAAAAAAATGGATAAACCATTTTCACTTTTAATTAGAAATCTTCTAATTGTTCTGATTTGGCAAGGATAGCCTCAATTAATTCTTAGCTGTTCCAATTTTTCAGCTGCTTCTAAAATGTCCCAGTTTTTGTCTCCTCCTCAAATATTTTTCCCTTGCAAAAGTACTTTGCACTCAATCTACTCAGCAGGGAGAGAGGAGAAAAGAGGGCAAAATCTTACTACTCCTAGGAGGCTCAGGCAAAAACAAAGTGCTATAGCCCATTCTCTTATTTGTGTGTTCTTCCTCATTAATACCCTTTGCCATGTTGACCACCCTGTAATGTTGCTTGCCCCTACACATTCTGATTTTCATCTGTGAAATGTTGTCAGTTATGTAATAAACAATTGATCATGATTCAAGGCTTTATCACATGAGGCAGGCCAATCCCACATGTTGTTGTGTGACTTGAAGTTGTATCCAATTTATGGCCACCCTAAAGTGACCCTATCCTTAGGCTTTCTGGGGCTGAGAGTGTATGATGTGCACAAGATCACCCAGTGGGTTTCCATGGCCAAGTGGGGAACTGAACTCTAGTCTCCAGGGTCATAGTTCAATGCTCAAACTACTACACCCTGCCAGAAAGAAATAACTTCTTTGGCTGAGATTTATCACACGATAGCATTCCTCTTGTGTTGTTCTCTGAGTGGGAGATCATTTGGAAAGTGTTTCTTTTACAAAGGAGATCATTAGCAGATCTGTCCATTAATGACCTCCTTTGTAAAAGAAACACTTTCGAAACAATCTCCCATTGAGAGAGCAACACAAGAGGAATGAAGTAATGTGATCAGACCCAGCCAAAGATGCTGTTATCCTTCTGTAAGTGCGATTTACCTGTTTCATGTAATAAAGCTCTTTATACCATCTGTAATTCAATAACTTGTTTGATGATGAGTGACAAAGGTTTGGCCATTTTGAACTATAATTTCATTCCTCCTTCTTTCTGGAATATCCTTCTTTTTCCTTTTTTTTTTTTTAAATGAAGACAGGTAGGCCAATACACAATAAGGGCTATATTGTATTATTTGCTGATGCTTCCCTTAGAAAGAAAAAGTGGATCTTCATCTTTTGTGTCTAGTCTCATTGTCTACAATCACTTTAACCCTAAATGAATGACCCTATACAGCAGTAGAAACTTTATTAAAGTATATTTCAATTTTTCCACCAGAGAGGTGAGTGGCCAGCTAACAAACTGGAATGTCAGGTAAGCAACAACCCTCAAATAATACCGAAGCTTCCAGTGAAATACTCACCTATAGTATTGGCTTATGGCAATACATCAATTCATGTACTGACAAAATTATTATGTAGAATGTTGTAGACTGAATCCTTTTTTCAATTGATTTTTTTTTAAAAAAAGGCACTGGATAAAAATGAGATGTTGTCATAGAACCTTATAATGAACCCACTTCATTAACTCCGAGAACCATTTTTCGAAAGAGAAGAAGCAAAATCTTGATTGATATTTGCTCAGGCATGTCACTCTGTATAGAGAATGAAGTAACATTGGAATTTAGGTGAATAGGACTCTCTCTTTTTGTTTTAAATGGATGATTTTATTGCATAAGCCATAAGTTTCTCATACAGAAGAGGAAGCCTCCACTATCATCCGGGTTGCCACAAAAGCCTTTTTTCTTCTTCTTACTTTTAAACAACTCCCCTGACGTTTTTACGTGGGAAGCAGAACAGTTATTATCTCTCTGTCAACATTACATGCAACAACAGATATTAGTGAAAAAGTAATCATCATAATCATTGTGGACCCAAACCAAAATAACAACCTAAGCAATGATAATAAAAACAAAACCTCATGTTTCTTCTTTAGGACATGCTCTTCTCTGAATCATTTTAATGTACAAAGGGTGATGGTATTCACGCATTCAGGCTGCTACAGTAATTGCAGTTTAAATTAGTGCTTCATCTATAGATTTACTCATAAGATTAGAGGTATATAATGGGATCTATTCTATTTCTTTGTAGGGTAGAGTTTAATATAGGTGTCTGCTCCAGAGAATGCTCTCCAACATATCACAAATCAAAACTGGGACACTTGTGGCCAAGCAATATCAGAGTGTGGTCAGTATAACAAAAGTTATTAATGAAGAAGAACAGAGAAGCTATGAGAAGCTGCAAGAGTAAGCTTTTGCCTGAGCCTACTTCCCTCCTTCCTCTTTCCTCTGCTTTGTTGAGATAATCAAGTCCAAACTGCTCTTGCACTTTGGACTCTGTCTGCAGCAACTGAGGAAGCCAAAGGCAAGGAAAGTGAGAGGAAGAGAGAGAAACTGGAACCTTTTAAATGAAGCTAAGAAAATTGGGCAACAGAGGATTCATCAGGAGTGTCAGATAAGTAACAACTCTCAGAGCTGGAGGATATGTTAAGTGCTTCACTGACATAGCCTGGAAAGATCTCAGCAGGAATTTTAGCAGGGTCTTTTTACGGATTTTTTTTTGGGAGGGGAGGGAGTATGAGGTTGTTTCTTTCATCTTGCATGGTCTGTAAATTCAAAAGAGGGTAGTTTAATCAAAGCCATACTGTTTTTTGCCTGGGGCTCTTTTAGAAGTCAGTCCGGAAGGCCTCAGAGTTAGCCCTCTGGAAGGATAAGAAGGGAACACTTTCACTTTGCAGCAGAAGACAGTAATCTGGGTTGGCCTCAGCTGGGTTTTTGTCACCTGCTCAGAGGGTGTCAAGAACCACAGAACAGCTTAGTCAAGTTGTCATGAACACTGTTGCTCTGTGTTCAGTAGGTTTTTTTAAAAACTGTTTAGCAAAGATATGACTCAGTGCTTCAGTCTGCCCACTGACTCTTTGACTGGCCACCTGCACTATAACCACACCCAGCCTTTTATTTGGAGGTATGCCAGCATCAGGAGTTCCCTACATGTACATGGGGATACATGTGAGATTGATAACTGATTAAAGCACAAGGTTTTAGGATGCAAACATGGAAGGAAGGAAAAGAAATGGTGAGGGGAATGAAAGAGAGATCGTGAGTGGTTCCCAAGTGTGATGGAAAGAAGAAAGGAAGTGAAAATCAGTTGTGAAATATTATTTTAAAATTTTATTCTAAAGACCTCTTTGAGATGACTTTGCCTTCAAAGGCAAAGGCAGTATAAATAAGATTTAAAGAACTAAAGGGGAGGCAGGCTGAGAGACAGGAAATGGAGAAGCTCCATAAGCATTGTGTCTTATTGGCCATGGGAATGGCTATCTCTTCTATCTTACAATAACAATCTGGCACTCGGAAGTGAACATGCTCTCCCTCTCCCTCTCTCTTTCTCTGCATGTGTGCTTTCATGAACACACTTTAACTGTACTAAATATAATGGACATGGTATGATGGGAAAACCTCCTATATTACTATGAAGAGCGAGGTGTGTTTAGACTGGAAATGAACAGCATTTGAAGAAATAAAAAATACCCACATAGGAAATGTGGGCATTCCTAAACATATTTAATGCCTGCTTTAGGGAGGTCATCATTTTTATCATGAGCCACCAAAGAGCAATAAACCAGTAATTACTGGAGCAGATACTGACTTGGCAGAATTTTCACTAGTGATTTGGAAGTGAAGCACTTTGTCCAGATACCATTCCCTTGAGATATTCATTTTCTGCTTATAATGATAATTATTGAATTTCTATATTCATTGGTAGACATGACTTTATAAATGCTATATGTGCTGTGCTATCATCTATAAAAGCACCTCTTCCCCTCACTCCCGCTGAATATGATAGAGTAGACAATAGACAGTCACTACTGGAGAATATGGAAGCATTTTTGCTGAGAAATGTGAGTGTTGCATTTAGGGCTGCCAGATCTCAGGACTGGCTGAAGCTTCAGGGAATTTTTAACCTCTCCAAGTCTCTGGATGAGGAGACACATCTCAGGTGAATGGCACTGGAGGGAGGAGAAAAACTGTATTTTGTATGCTAAGTAGCTTTAAAATCTGGACAGCCATCTCCACGTATTCCCAGCTTACACCAAGGCTCTGTGGCTCAGCCTGAAGGTGTTTGTATGTGTGCAACAAAAAGCTTGGAGTGAGGGGATGGGGCTGAGCAGAACAGAGATGTTGGGTGCATAGATCTGAGCCCCTTCTTGTACTATGTGGAACAAAGCAGGGAGAGGGGGAGATTGCCAGCACTGCAACTCAAGAAACTTCTTGTTATGCAGACCATAGTGGAAACAGCTTACAGGTTTTTGTAGTGGGAGGGAACCATCCCTGATGGCACAGGACTTGGAAAAACTTTCCATATTTCAAGTGTGCTCTAGGTAGGGGGACATGAGCTGTAAGTTTCAGTTGAAACAGCAGCAATTGCTGTATCTAACTGTGCATATTTTACTACATGTCCCATTGCTGAAAAATACTTTGGGTTGAATCTGCTCTCCTTTCACTTTTACAGTCAGCTGGTTGAAAAAAAGTCCAGTCCACCTATCAGTCGTTGCCTGCCCCTCCCTGTAATATCACAAGAACGCAACCTTGTGAGATCATCCTGATTGGTTCTGGCCCTGAAATCTCAGGGTGTGAGATTCTCCGATCTGGGAAGCCAAGCTGGTTTGGCATGGTTTTGCTGAGGTTGCATTGTTTGCACATGGCTTTTATGTTGCAGAATGAGAATGGGGTATATGTGTATGGGAGAGCTATTTATGCCCCCTATCCCAACTTGTATGTTCCCAAAGAACTCTGCTGCCAGATTAGAGGAGTAATGTAACCACTTGAGGCAGCAGACGTGGAGGCAATATTGGCAAGTCCCCAAAGGTTCTTCTTGAACCTCCAAGTATTCTCTTCTCTTGAAGAACTGAGAGAGAGCCTGTTCTCACTCTCTAAACTAGTCTGTTGCCCCAGGTAGGATGGGGGAGCATTGAATTGTAATTTCCATTACAGTGGTTCAGTGACTTTTCTTCAAGTATTGGTACAACTTTTTAAGGTGCTATCTATCCAAGATTCTGAAGCTAGCTTGAGGTTAGGTTTCAGCATCCATAAATAGTTTCTCTAAAGTTTGGAATGGATTCTCCACTACTCTGACATGGAAGCCACTCGCTATCCTTGATCCCACTGTAAATGGTGAAGAAAAGTTCAGCTCCCCGTCCACTCAACTGCTATATACAAAATGAAAGGCAGAAAAATCTTGTCCTTTGTCTCAGGCAGAAAAGAACTTTCTGTTCCAAGGCTACAATAACAAGAACAACCCAAGCTGAATTTCTTGATTGTTTTCCTTAGGTGTTAAATGTAATAGACCTATAGAAAAGTGGTCTAAGTTGCTGCAGAAAATTTCCTCAAATTTAAATCTAGAGACTATACAGTTCTATTATTTACTTCTTCATTTAGAAGAAATTAAGCTTGGAAATTCTTATTCTACTTTAATGTCAAGAGTAAGTGTAAAATACTGTATAGCTGTAATCAAATAAGATTGTGTGGGAGTACTGCTTTTTAAAGTGATTTTTTTTCTCAGAATAACAAATTCATACAAAAAGGTAAACAAATTAATAGAATATAAGATTTGAAGAGGGGAAAACAGTGAAATTCAGAAAGTACTTCATTGCTGTATCTAATGGCTCATATCACTGAAACACGAAAAGATAGAAGAAGAAAATGAAATATTTTACCTTCTGGATGCGTACAAGATGACATTTTTGGCTGTTCTTTTAATCAGCCTTTGCTTATATAGTTATGAAATCACTTCCATAATTTTAATAACATATAGTTTGGACTATATTCAATGAATATGAGTATTGCTTTTCCTAGTATAGGTATGATTTCTCTGTAGCATACCACTATTAAGAGAGAACCATCAAGTCTAAACAGAGGCTTTAACAGTTACCCTGCAGCAACATAAATTATTACCTAGCCTCAATTATATCTCTTAGCCTCAGATACTCAATGCAGAGAGGGAGAGAGAGTAATTGCATGTGTCCCAACTATATCACAACAGAACTACTTCTGGGAGGAGAGAGACTAAAGAATATCTCTGAAGTGTTTAAAGGTCATCCGACCAAGAAATGCTCCTGTGATCACAGGAGAGAGAATGTATAGGAAAGCACTTACAAAAGAACAGTTTAATCCTAGTATATTGACAACAATGTAAATAATTGTTAGTTTCATGCACTATGCCTTCTGCTGGATAATTTTTCATGAGAATATTTCTGTAGAATGTTTTGAGTGTGCAGCTATTGCCATCTCTATAGTATAAGGATTTTATGTGACAATTTTATTAGGTTATCATGTTTTCCATGGATCAGTTCTGATAGACAGACTTACCTCTAATGAGAAAAAGTCAGAAATCTCTCTCTTTCTCTCTGTATATATGCACACACACACACACACAATCATTTTTGAATTAGTTATTGCCACTATTAATTAACTACTGCTTAGAATATTAATGGTCCATGAGCCCAAAATGCTTGCAAAGAATAGTTTCATAGGAACACTCACTTAACGACTACTGTTTTACCTATCCCTTGGTAGGTTGTGTAGGCAACCATTTTACTATCTGTTACAAGACACTAAATGTCAATTATTGTGAGTGTTTTGAGTGAATTCTTCAAGCGAGGAAAAGTAAAGAATATTGTTCTTAAGAAATTCTGTTCTTCCATCAGGAAGGGTTTTAATTTATTGTTTTACTCTGCACTCAGACATGTACCCAAAAACTGTAGTAGTAGACTGAAAATAATGACAGAAGATTAAGTCATCTCCTAGCTGCTTTTGAGGTTGTATTCTTCTAAAATTATAGACAACAGACATCTTTTGGAATTAATATGCACTGTGCTGATATAAATCAGAGCCTGGAAAAAAAAATACTATATGGGCTACAATTCTAAGATTACCCTATGGCTGGTGTCCAAAAAGTAACATGGAAAAGTAACTTTTCAAAGGCTGAATATAAACCCTTAAATAGCCCTGATATCCTAACCCATCTGAAGTGATAAAGCAGCTTTGGACTTTGCTGAAAAAACCTGCCAACTGAGTGATCATTTATATCTTTTTTTTAATTTAAATTGCAATGGGCAAGGTGCCCAGTCATTAAAAATAATCCTGTATTTGAACATAAAATAGCATGGAAGAATTTCTTATGACATCTAACAATGTACTTGTGAAATTTGCAGCTATGCTTTGTGGTACCAATGTTATAAGAAGGATGGTCAGATAAAAATGGATGTTGCCTCGTGTTTAGCTGTTGCCAGTTCTTCAATAACATACTAAGGCAGCAGTGTAGGGGGTGATGTGGTACAACTGGTCCCATTCTGTTCCCAGTGACATTAGCAAGCCAGCAATGTGGGCAGTGCCATTAACGTTGTTCTGAGAAACATGTTAACCCTGCTTTGAGTTTGGGCATGGGAACAACTTCATTGCTGTCCCCATTCACACAATCAACATAAACTGTGATAAACTAAGATACTTTGCTGTCTGTGGGAAAGGATAAAATTGCACCGCCTCCATACTATGCTGAATGGAATGGCCACTGAAATTACTTCAGCACTAGAAGTGGCTATCAGTAAAGCTAATTTAGAGAATAAGAAGGGAGTGGTGTTACACAACGAGCTGTGGCTTTCAAGAGAGAGAAAAATGGCCATCAGGCTACCTTTACTGACCCCCATCACCTGCCACCTGAAGTAGTGACCTTGTTTGGCAGAATGGTGGGGCTGGCCCTAAGGGCATAGAAGCAACCATGACACAGCAAATGTCACTGGCCACTTGGGCTATTCTCATAAGATGAATTTGTTAGTGTGCAGGTCTACTCTTATTAACTTGCAATTTGCTTTTCAAGGGCTATCTTTTCTCCCACCCACCCCCTCTCTGTGTACTACAACAATCCTTGTACAAAATGGGAGTGCTCTTATAACTTCAACAAGCCACTGTTGCAACATTTCATGAAAATTAATCAGCTTATACTTTTCATCAAATGAATCCTGACCCATTCAAAAGATATCTGCTCCCAAGATTTTTCTAGTGAGATTATTTCAGGCTTTTCTTCAGTTACGATGAGCATGCCTTCTAATATTAAACCCAAATGTATCAATAGCCAGCTTATATTTGCATGATCTTTCAACCTTTTTGCCTTTCATCAGAATTGCTCTGAATGAGTAAAAATATGCATGATTGCATATTAAGGCTTTGTGAGCTGAACTTGAACTGTATCTTCATCTGGAGATGTGTGCTTATTTGTATTAAGTGAATAGGTCTGCTCTTTGTCTTAACAGAGGTGCTTCTCCTTTCATGTATGGTCACTTTTGATTAATTTCTTGTGAATATTTATCCTCCTTATGCATTTTAGCTCCTACCATGGAGAAATCTAAAGGCAATGGCTGAAAGAAAAGAAGCCCTGTGTACTAGCAGATGGTAAAACCTTAGGTGAAATTAAAAATAAAAATCAGTGAAATGAATCTATCCTTCACTGTCAAAAGAAAATAGTAGGGTCATCACACAGTGGGGCTGGACTGTGCGTTCCTTTGGGCATTATTGCTTTCACTGAGAAACATTTGGGTCCACCAAAGAATAATTCTGTAATTTACAATGAAAATCTACCATCTGTGTACATTTGGACTTTGTTTCTGTACATTGGTCAGACAAATGGTACCAAGTCTGTTATCTTGGTCATAGTTAAAGAACAGTTGTGTATCCCACCTAGTTCACACTTTTAACAAAGATTTAGTACTCTCTTTTATTTTTCTTCCAGGAAACTAACCAGATTAAGGATGCTTTGTACTTTTGTCAACTGAATTGTAATGTTTCAGTAAAGAGCAACAGCCATACATTTCAATAAAAACAACCAGGAATGTAGATTCTGCTATTCTGTTTCATGTTGGTGGTAGGGTAAAACAACAGGTGATTCATTTTTAAAAAAGAAAAGCTTGAGCTGATACAGGTTGAAAGAACTTTAGCACTTAATATGATGAAGATCTCCAGGGTTAAAAATTCAAGCAGCTAATCATACCATCCAATACAATTCACTTAACAGATGCAGTCACCCCTGACAGATGGTTACTCAGCCTCTTCTTAAAAATGTCAAATTAAGCCCTTCATGCAGTTTACCTAGGCCACTTGTCCAATCTTTCTTTATTATGATGGAAACAGTTTATTTGACAGACAAATTTGCTCGTATGCACTGGCCCATTTTATATATCACTTCAATTAGTGATGCAGCTCAAGGCTGGAACTGGAGAATTCACATGATGAAATTCCTTGTTTCAGGCATTTTCCCAACTGCCAGCTGAACACTGAAATTTGGGCTCACCTTATAGTGATTTCAGGCCTAAACCCTGCCTGAACATTTTCTATTAACCTAGCTGATAGAGAGACAGATGGAGACAGATAAATATTATATATTAGTGACAAATATGTTATTCATTCCAAGTTGCGAGAGCGTTCAGACAAACTACAACTTAAAAACTCAGAATTTTAAAACCAAGTAATCTATTAATTGTAAACATTTTTATTTAGTATGTGGCTGCTCCTTGTCTGTCTAGGAATCTAGGAATGGGCAGAAGTCCATCTTCTCATCCGTCAACCTTATGAAACTTCAGGATAATTTTTGTAAGCTTCATAGTGGGTATAATTCTGTGACAGGATTTCTAGGAGAACAAATGCAATTTGCCGAGAGAGAGAAGAAGGACCACCCTCTAGCTCTTACATAACAAAGCCTGGAAAGTTCCTTTGATAAAGAATGAATGTAAAGACATGTGGAAGCAATTCATTGACCATACATGAAAGTAGAAGCACCTCTGTGGATGTTCTGGAACTGATCCTACCTCTCTTCATGTTGGGAAATGTGAGAGATAGTACTAGATCTCACAAGTAGAGTAATGAATTCAGCAAGGCAGAAGCTGAACAACAAGAAGTCCCATATCCACCCATACACACATAGGTTCTAGCAGAGAGAAAAAGTTTAGTCTTTATCAAATGTTCAAGATAGCTTTGCTTACTAATAGTTGTACATAGTCAGATACATGATATAAGGGAGGACAGGAGAGAAGAAAGAGAAATGGCTGCTAATTAGAATGATGCAAGAAGGGAATGCGTGTGATAAAGCAGGAAGTCTACAAACAAACATTCTGTAACTGAGTATTATGATAACTGAAGCCCCTGTCAGAGCTGCTGATAACAAGCAGCAGCTGTTGGTCCCTGTTGCTCAGGGTGGAGATGACAAGCAGCAGCTGTTGGTCCCTGTGGCTCTGGCTGGAGATGAGTCCTGCAGCTCAAGAGCTCCCCTGCTGCCATGGACCAAGCAGGCTCAGATGTTCCTCTGCCTGCTCCTTTAGGGCAACAGGGATCCAATTCTGAAGATGCCTTGGAGCCTGTGTCAATCAGCCCACAAACAGGGCGGAGACTCAAGAGAGCTGAGCAAAGGGAGGCTTCCTTGATTAAGTTCAAGAAGTGGTGACTGGCCACACTTGTGCCTGAGCTGTATAACTGCCTACCTGGAAGCCTTCCTTTGCTTGTGGCAAACTTTCTACAAGTCCTTTCCTTGCTTCTTGCACCTGGCTCCTGATACCTTGGATTGATCTCTTGGCTCCAGACCCCTGGATTTTGGACTCTGACTATGGCTTTTGCTTGTTGCTCTGGCTTAGGTAAATGGACTGCCTATGAGCAATTGCTTGCTTTGACTCTTCCTGGTGGGACTTTGCTGTCTCTCCCACTCCCTTCTCCGGGCTGGCTTGCCGCTTGGGTCTCTGACCTTGACAAGTATAGGCGTGCAAACTCTAGTCAGCGTTGCTAACCCTTAACAGTTCAGTTATGGATAGCTTGAGCTTGTTATATACAGTCTATTGAAAAATAAGTATCCAAGGTTACAGTTGGAGGTGTTGTTGTTGTACAATGTTGTTGTATACCTTCAAATAATTTCTGACTTATGGAGACCCTAAGGCAAAACTATCATGAGTTTTTGTGGACCGAGAGTATGTGATATGCTCACGGTCACCCCATGGGTGTCCATGGCTGAATGGGGAATTTAACCAGCATTGTAGTCCAAAGCTGAAACCACTATACCATGTTGGATTCTGTTATATGATACTTTGCAACAAAACCTGGATACAAAGACTCCCTTAAGCTACAACTGTATAGCCACACATCTGGGAGTAAGCTTCATTTAATCCAAAGGGACTTAACATTAGAGAAGGCATGTATAGGATTGTACTGTTAGATTTTCATAAGGCATTCAGGGTATGCTGTGGAATTTTGACTTTTTAAAAAATTGAACAGCCGACCTCAATGGCTTATCACAAACTGTTTGGAAATTTCCTCTACTTCAAAAGGAGTGTGTCATGCTGGCTAGAGAATGACTTCCAATAAAGAAAAGTTTCATCAGGCTTGGACCGTTCATGTTTTTCATTGCCGAAGGAAGAGAGAGAGAGAGAGAGAAGAAGAAGGAATTAATAAATATATGTTGGCTGGCATGCTTTCAGTGAATTGTGATGGCTAAGTCAGACTCAGGCCATCACAGCTCACTTTTTGGTCATTAAAGATGTCAGTATTCTGTTCTAACCAGCAAAATCCTCCCCCAGCTCATCTTGGAGGTCTTTGCAGATGCCTGTCAGAGTACATCCAGTGGCAGGAAAATAGCTGGACATTCCTTTGGTTCACCATCCCTTTGGTTTTCCACAAAATATGTGTGTATGGGGGGGCTTGCACTACTTACTAGGGGAGTCTGAGTGGGCTAGCATCAAGAGCCAGCAGGGTGTAGTGGTTTGAGCATTGGACTATGACCGTGGAGATCAGGGTTCAATTCCCCTCTTGTCCATGGAAACCCATTGTATGATCTTTGGTACATCACACACTCTTAGCCCCAGAAAACCCTGCAATAGGGTCACCTTAGGGTCACCATAAATCAAAAATGACTTGAGGGCATACAACAATAGCAGCAGAAGTATTAAGAGACATAACTATGGACAAGTAACAACATGTACATCTGCTGCAGCATCTCAAGCATGGTTACAAATGCATAATGTTACTCTTATATATTCATATATAGCTAAGGAAAATTTAAAGAAAAAAAATTCACTCATAATTCTCTTCTGATGGAAGTGTAGGAGACCATTTTCTACAGCTGATGGTTGCCTGATTAATATCTTTCAACCAACTGCAAGCCTATATCCCAAATGAAGTATATACTTTGCTTTAAGAAAGTCATTGTTACTGCAAAACCGACCCATTCTTCTATTCAGTATCAAACAGATTATCTTAATGTGCCCTATGTAAAAGGCAATGTTAAGCTCACTTTAATACAACTCTAAACATATTTTTAATTCATTTTAGTGGAATAGTTTAATTAACTAAACCATTCTGTCTGATCCTGTGTACTTGATGCAAATTAATGGCACTCAGCATGCCCATTCTTTCAGCAGTCTGCAGTCCCTGAATCCTATCTGCTGTTCCACACACCTTCCATTTGCAGAAATGATTAACTACCTTAAGAACTCATTTCGCCCCTCCCACAATGGATCTCAACGCTCCTGTGTACTATAAAGGAAAATGCAGTTGGAATACAGTGCACACAGTTTTCAGTTGATACAGTCATTTTATTCCAATTCTTCAGTATTTGTGCCACATGGGCTGTTAACAAAAGGCATATTTATTTGTAAGACAGAAAATAAGAGATAAGAGAACAAATGATCTGTAGTTGCACCCCCCTACACACACATAAATTAGAATTGCTGTGAAATGTTGTCTGGTTTCCAGTTCAGGGAGAAATCTTCACATTTGGCTGCTGGTTTTGATAGGCTGTGTTTAAAAGCATTATGTACAATGGCCTGGAATGCATGATTCTGAACATTAATATGGAATGGAAATTGTAACAGAGACATTTTAAAACTGAATGTACATTGCAGCCAATGTAGATTTTTCTCTGAGAAGAAAATATTGTCTGGGAGGAAGGAAAATGCCAAACTGTTCTATTTTTGTTTAATCATATGAAAGTGATTTCTTCTGATGAGACAGAGGTATAAATACTGAAGCTGAGATTCTGTATCAGGAGACATCCATGTATAGCATCTCCATAGCTATGTTTCCTGATGCTAGACCCCCCAAATTCACCTTGTAAGCACACAGCTTTCTAACACAGCTATTTCCATGTTGTCAGAGAGTGGGGAGATGAGCTGGGGCATCTTTCTGCAGCTGAACATGTTGCAACAGTTGCTTGCTTGTAAGCTCCCTGCAGATGAAGTCCTTGCAGTGCATCCATTGGCAAGAATCTAGTTGGATGTATTGGCACTTATTACTCCTGCTCTCTCACAACACAGAGAAAGCTATGCTGGGGAGAGCTGCACGGCTTGCGAGATGAGCTTCGGGGACGGTATGATGCTTGTTGCATGGTCAGAACAGAATTCTTTTTTATTTATTAATTTTTATCAAGTCAGTATGTATACACAAAACATGTTATTGATAATTAAAGTATTGTATATAAAATATAATATAATAAAAAGAGATATAAACAAAAGTACATATTTAGATGATAGAAGAAATTTCCTTCCTTCCCCTTCTAGGACACAGAATACTTAAATTTATAGCATATTGCACTTCTATACTTTTTCTAAATGACCTTCCCTGACGTTTTCCTTAACAATATAATTATTTTCTAATTCTGTAATTTCCACTCTTCAATATTATCCATATTACAATTACTTTCTTTAATTTTTATCTTATTATCCCTCTTCTTATCTTTTCAACATGGTCAGAACAGAATTCTGACCAACACAACAATCATGAAAGTGAGCTGCAATGAGCTCCAATTGTGTTTTTGGAGGGGAGTGACAGCAAAGTGTTTAGAAGGTTGAAGCCCTTTTTACAGGATGAAAGCATGTAAATAAAGAAGCATTCAAGCAACACTACAGTTAAAGTTACTGTTGCCACGTTTTCCAAATAGCAATAAGAGACAGTTGAAATTCATGATGTGCAGGGTTGATAATTGGGGAGTAATTATTAACAAGTCTGAGTTCTGGCTAAATACCACAGGGAAGTATTGATTTCAGTTAATGTAGTCATGTAGGCACAATAACATATTGTCCACGTTAATAAATGATAGGATGCACACATTTTTGGCCCATATCACAAAATGCAGGATTTGGGGGCATCTTGTTCAGCCTATAGAAAAACAAACATTTTCCATTCCTTATAATAAGGGACACCTGGCAACCCTAATTAAAGTCATCTCCTGATCTGTCAAAGTCAGCTCATTGTCCATTCTTGATTGTCCCCTTTTCTCAAGGTGAAGCAGTAATGAGGAGAGTTTACAGATTCGTTTCTTTATTAGGCATTTGGACCTGCGTATGGCTTCAGGCAAGATAGCAATGTGTAAGATTGTTTTGTTCTGAGCTCTGCAGCTCATTTTAAGCTCCTTTTATTTCTTTGAAGTTTTTAAATTGCCCCAAGTAGCTAAATTTGGCTGAACTCCTATAAACTGCTGACCTTGTCCAATAAGTTTTATTTCTTTCTTTTCTGGCTATAACAAAAGCTTAGAGGTTTTATCTGTTTAAGTTGCTGTGAGCTTTCCTCGGGGCTCAGTTCTTACCTTTAACAGTTGTAGATTTTTGTTTTCATTTTTAAGCTGTGGTACTAACTGGACCTGTCACTATTAGTCAGTACTCTAGATCAGCTACTTAGGCTCTTTATGAAGCTTACCTTATTTGCGGAGACATCTAGTGCAGCTTCTGGCGTTATCTCTGCTGAGAGTAGTGCTCCTCTCCGCACTGTCTGCCTCCATGAATGGAGGAAGCACAATGGTGCTATCTGTTTCTTCTGCAGTGCAACTGGGTAATGCCTCAGGCTGTGCTAGGGCAGGAAATGCAACCATTGCACTTCCGGGACTTCTAGTAAGTGGTAAGTGTGGGCAGGTGAGGGGAGGGCTGCGTGATCACCGGTCATTGACAGGGAAAACCCATCAATGATTTGCGGCATGATCACGCTGCCTGGGGACAAGAGAAGGATGGGACACTGCGGTTTCACGTGATAATTATAGACTGACCCAATAGATTTGGATGATAGACAGAACTCTTCTATTACAGATTATTCTTAGATCCTCATTCTTTCCTTAACAAGGAACACCAGACTGCTGTGAATCAGTAATCAGTCACTTTGAATATAGCAATTTGCTTGAACCACTGCAGCACAGCTTTTGCTGTACTCATAGCTGAGGTTTTAGTGTTGAGATCTCTGGATCTGTATCAAGTTGTACAGAGCTGAGATGTTTGATGACTTGGTAGTACTGAGCATGACTTCCATGATGAAATCAGGTGAGCATCTAAGGTATGACATGAAGGACTTGTGATGGTAAGAAGGCAATACACAGGTTTCTCACATTTATTTTATTTTTATGAACTGATATTGATGATCTTTTGGGATATCTCAGCTGCAGTCTTGCTTAAGAATAAAAGTACTTACACTACACAATTGCAGAAGCTAACACTTTAACTGCAATGACTTCAACCACAGAAAACTAGGATTTCTAGCTTAGGGAAGTGCTTAGAATTCTCTGCTAATGAAGTCCAGTGCACTCTTCTGAATTATGTCATTAGAGCTGAGAATTTTGAGAATCTCATCAAACTTTCACTCTGCAATACATTACAACTTCTCCTGAATAGATGAAGGGAGTCAATAATTCACTCATTCTTCCAAAAAAGAATGAGATAAATTCACATGTCAGCGTTATGGTCAGAAGGTTTCAGAGGAAGCAGTTTTATGTTATGTATATTATCTAGGTAAAGTCAGCTAATAAAGCACACAAAATTAGAACAACATGGTCACAATGGCAGGAATCATGCTGGCAACATATATGCACATAATTTGCAATTATATGTGTGCACAAGAATTTACTCACTAGCTCCATGTGCACTGTCCGAACACCCCTCCGGGGAGCTTTTAAAGCCCTGGGACAACTACTATAGCTGTTTGCTAGCTGGGGGAAGGTAACCAGGAAGCACTAGTTCTGTGGTAAGAGAAATGACATCGCTCTTCCAGATCTCCCATGATGTCCTGGAGATCTGAAAGAGCACCGTCATTTCCCTTCCCCAGTTGCACAATTGCAACTCGTTGCTGCCTGGTTACCTCCCAGCAATGTCTAGCAAGTAAATTGCCATGGCAATGCTCCTAGAACTTGAAAGTTGTCTTCTGGGGTAGAAGTAATGGAGAGCTGCATTTCTAGAGCATTGTGCTCCACACATTCTGACGCAGGATCTTAGTCACTGAGTCTAGTTCCCTGTATAATGGAGGGAGCTGTCATGAAAGCAAAACCAATAAAGACCTATGAGCAGTAGACAAAGCATCACTCAAGCAACAGCGTCCATTTAATCCTCTTCCATCTAGATCTTTAAAACAGCATTAATTGACTTCCAGGATATTGTCGGACCATCACACTTTTATCCAAGTCTTCAGAAATATAACTGTGGGACCATGATATGTCCTGGCTAGATGCAGGAGGATTAAATTGAAGAAGATAGGGCAGCTACAACCCTTACAATTGCTCTGGGTAACCCTAATAATACATGAGTGACAGGGCTTTCTTGTGCAGGTCCTACACTTGTGGAGATCCTCAGTCAGTGATTTGTGTATGGCTCCATCAGTACAGATTTTGCAACTGGCCAATCCAATGTACTTATTCTAGGCTGCTTTTCCATAAGGAATTTATAATGCTGCCAGTCTGAAAGTGCTTGAAGTTGGTTCAGTGAATTATAAGAGTATGCTACTGGCCTGTAAGTGGTTTTAGACTGCTGTTTTAAATTATTACTTTATTGAAGTATGAGATTAGATTTTAGAAAATATATAAATTTATTGATGCTTCTGGAGCAAGTATGTGACATGTAAAAAATTACATAATACTTACATTTGTCGTGTAAACACCACTGTATGTGTATATAGGAACCATGACACATGATTCCATCTAATTGTGTGTATATGTGTGTGTGTTCACATGTACAGGTATTTTCTGTAGGTGGAGTAGTTGGCTGTAATACAAAATGTATGTTAATTAGAAGAAAGCCTGAACATTGTTCTGGGAGAAATTTTGTTCTATAGTCTTATTGTGTCACCCCAGGGATCTTGGGCAAGTTGCTGTTTCTCAGATTTTTCCCCTCTCATTTTCTGCAGGATAAGAAGCATAGTAAACTATTGCTTCACAGACCAGAAAGCTTAAAGCAATGCTTTGCGTGCTTCTAGCCTCTGACAGGGCTTAGGCTTCCCTTAGGACCAGAAGCCCTTGGTACAATACTTGGTGACTTAATATTGTTTATCAGTTTTAAGTATTAAAACTGTGTCTAGAGTTACACATTTATGCTTGCTGTTGTTGAAACCAAAATGATTGCCTTGTGCTAACAGTATTTAGAGTGTTGTACATTGCTTTTTCAGCCACAAGAACAGAGGTTGTGATTAGGATTGCCAGGTCAGGACTATCCCAGGCTTTGACATTTCAGTGCCAAAAACTGAACCCAGGGAGCAGCATGACACATTAATCAATCAAACACAGATGCCCAAAGAATACCTTTCAATATAAAACACCAAGTCTAACTAATTAGAAAAGTAAATATCCACATGCTTTCAAGGACAGTGCTATCACCCTCAGATTCCTCCCCCTCCCGCAGCAGATCTGAGATTCAGAGCCCGAACCTGCGATCTGTGAACCTTAGTTATTAAACTTTCTTTTCCATCTAGTTTTGTATCTTGTAGCTGTTCTGCACAATGCTGTTATAATGTTGTACTATAGGTGGCAATGCTTCCTTTCCGCTAGACGTTATAGCCTCTGTTATAGATCTGTTGTGAAGTTCCATGCTAGTTTGGGAAGTAAATGCAACCTCATAGGATGTGGCAGTGCACCAATGCACTAACTGTTGCTCTGGGTCCAGTGTTTATAGCTTGAAGCTTTATATAATGTTTCTTTGGGCTCACCCTTTAACCTCATGATATTAAACTAAGTGATATTGAATATGGCATGCCAAAGGACCACAGCAAGTAGGCGGAACAAATATTTTCCTCTCTTTTCCTGACCATGCTATTGTAGATAAAGATATACATTATACTGAAGTGAACAAATACAGAGCCCTTTGTCATTTGACCTAAAACCCTTTTCCTTTTTAAAAAAGTTGGCATCTTAATAATACTCAAAACCCTTGCCTTCAAGCAAGTCCCTGGCAGATGTTTTATTGTGTCTGTTGTTTCCCCTCTGAGGCTGTGCATTAGGTTAAAATATCACAAATAGCTTCTATTAAAGACTGAATCACAGCCACTGTAATTTTTCATGATTGCTAAAGGAAATGTGACAGGTGGAGGAAGCCCTGCCATTGATACTAACACTCAGATCTTCGGGCAAGTGTTTAATGACATACTCAGTATGCTCTGCAAAGTCCACTATCTGCCTGACAAAAGAATACTACTAAAGTGCTATAAATAATTGGAAATGTCAGCAGATAATGCAAAGAAGGGCTCTTTGTTTCCTGATCAGTAAAGACCCAAATGACAATCAGATCTCCCTTGTCCATACCATCTTCACCTCGCCACATTGTTGGTTCATTTTATATACTGTGTCATCATATTCTGTGTCTAATCTAAAATGCCCATGTTCTATATGGCTGAACACAATCTAGTCATAAAATGCAGATGAAAAAAAGAATAGACTATGATGCCTTTCATCTCTCCCCACTCCAAGCAAACTTCTTATATGTCCCATCTATGAAGAGGAGAGATACTGACATGAAGAAGCTGAGGATTTCCGTCCCATTCACCTACCCAACTACCTTGGAGCCTAATGAAGTTTCTTGCCTGAAGCCATCACTAGAAGATTGCTTGGTGGAGAAAGACTTTGTAGGATGGATGTAGAATAACTGTAGAGCATGTGAATCTTGTAGATCCACTGTCTTTACCTTCTAAAAGGTGAGATGGGAATAGGTCCAAGAGAGAAGGTTCAGGCAGTGGCATATCTAGCAAAAACAGCCCCCGAGGTAAGTGTGGAAATTGCGCTCCTACCTTCTTACCCCAGCCCCACCTCTACATGCACAGCTTTTTTGCATCCCCCAGCACTGGCGCTTGGGGCATGTACCCTACTTGCCCCACCCTAGATATGCCTCTGAGTTCAAGTAAGAACTGATACGAAAATGAGAGGTTTGGCTGCCAACCACCATATGTAGACTAGTTGTGAGGGACCTCATGATGTCTACTTTTTGATGTTCCTTAATACTTTTTGTTGTATTGCTTCCACACACAAATGCCTCAAGAAAAAGGTGGCACAATTCAGTTCATTTGTGAGCAATACTGCTATTGCTATAAATTACTATGATAGTATGTTTTTTTCTTTGACAAGTCCAGTATCTCACTTCACACAGAGTGTGCGTGCCTGTGCCAAGGAAAAACACAGCAATATCACCACAGCAGTTTGGGGTGCAATTGTGTTAAACTGATGAGGTTTTTTAAGTTGTTCCTGTGGGAGGGTGAACTGTTACCCTTGAGATATATTGGGCAAGGGGACAATGAAGCATGAACAGGTGTCAGGTGGTACAAAACATGAAAATCTAACACTCACAGCCCATCATAAGGCACTACTCTGAAAATAAAATGAGATTCAACAGTAGGCGCACACAGGGATTTGGAATTTGAAATGTACTGAAGTATTCCAGGATGGGGGAAAGGGCTGCTAGGGAAGAAAACCTGATTGACAAGATTACTAGGAAATATACTAGCATAAGAAAAACATCATCTGCATCTCAGAAACTAAGTGACATGTGCTAAAATGAAAACCATTGTGTATTGATACATTTGGTCAATCAAGAAGAGCGCCCTATATCTATATCTATATATCTAGTTACCTTCATATTGGTAACATTTTTTCTTTGATTGTTATGCCCTGGCTAACTCACAGTGCACAAACCCCACTCTGAGGTAGACAGCAGTGTTTATTCATGACAAGCAAGTAACACAGCACATTTCTGAAGTTGCTGAAACTGAAGCATACAATGGTGTTCATGGGTTTTATACCTTTCCCATACAATTTTAGGCAAATAAAGCTGTGATTGGAGAGGATCATCAATTAAACATCTCCCCACAACTTTAGACAATTCCCAGACTCTCCGTTGTTTACCCATTTTCATCCTTGAAGCAAGAACACGTTTCCTGTAACTTATGTCTGAGTATTTCCAGTTCTCACAACACCTTTTGGTGCTTTCATTTTCCCCTTCTCTGATCTTCTCCCCCTCTCTCAGCTACAGAGTAAAATGGAGCAATAAGTCATGTTGCATGATTCACTGTATGGCAGATTTGTGTGTTGGGTCAGTCAGACATCTTCAGTATCCTGGTCATATGGTTGCTGGACCTGTCTCTTCCTCCTTCCTAGCAGCCCCCATGCCACTCAGGAAAGCCCCCTTTTTTTGGTTGGCAGCCAATGAGTTTAAACCTACCAGACTGAATTCATTGGCTGCCTTGTTTTGGGCTCTTTATGGGTGTAGTTTTCCTTCTGGTCCATCCAGAGGGTATTTAGTCTGAGCTCTTCCCAGCTGGAGTACAGTCTTCATTGAGTATTGTCCCTCCCACCTTCCTGCAGACACTCTCACTATCGTGTGGTGGTTTGGGTGTCTACTGTAACTACTTGTGGGCATTGGCATGAGTCCTGGATCTGGGATGGTGGCTGCCTAGGTGGGGACACTTTCGTTGCATGAGGAATGCAAGGAGATTGGGGTGTGTGCTGGTCTTCTGGGCACATTTCCTTTGCACTCCTTGGAGGGCAGGAAGCCCTTATGCCTGCCACCAGGCATTCTGGCCTGGTGGGTTCTGGCTCATTGGCCAACAGGTGGGTTGGCTGATGCAGTGGCAGAGCAAGGAGTGTGGGGAAGGGGGATGGGAGTGAGCGGGGCTACAGCACAAGGGCCGTGGCCACTGTGCATGGGGGTGTGGCTGCAGTGTGGCTATGGGCTGGGAGGCCCCAAAAAAATTGCCGCCTGGGGCAAACCTTTCTCTGCCCCCCATCCCAACGCAACTGGGCCGATGTCTGGATCTAAACCCATGCACATGTCAACCCTATCACAGCTGTAGCCAATAAAGTTGTGGCTTTTATTTCCCAAAACTTTGTGTGTACATGGTTTGTTCATCTGCGCTCTCGGCCCTGAGCATGCAAAGCAATTTGTCATTTGATACTTTCCATCTCATGCGCGCGTGCACACACACACACAAGCTTCAAACAGATACAATGTTGCAATAAACAATTGGCATTCAATACTTTGTAGCACCCAAATTAAAGTCTGCCATTTCTCTACACTGACTAACTTGCATATTGTAATACACATCCAGCAAATATATTATGACAAAAGCCACCCATCCTGACATTGATATTTGAACTGTTGTGAGATAAGAATTTACTTAGCATTTCAAAATATTTCTGTGCTGATTTCTGGTGAGAAGCCTCCCCAAGGTGATTCACAATGTGCAAGTGTTAAAATAATGAAATATAAAATTAAAACAATGCAAGTGTAAAAACGTTTAAATGATGTAAAACAATTTAAGCCTTAAAACATTTGAAATTTTAACAGACCAGCAGAATCATAAATCACTGAACACTAATTCCTTTTAAAATAGTTATTTCCATAATAGAGCCTATCACCAAAATGGATGGAATAAAACTTCTTTATAGTTTGTATACCAAAATAATCTTCAGAAGAGACAGAATTTAGAGACCTACCAGAGCATTATTTAATCAAATTGAGCCATACTAGACAGCAATCAGATTCTTTATAATCCACCAGAAGGAAGCACTAGAAAGGCCCTCTGGGAAAAAGCTACCAACAAGCTGACATTCTACATTCAGCAATGCACAAGAGAGAAGGATTGGCAGACATTTGAGAATTACTGTCTGAAATAACATCATTGAAATACAAGGTACAAGCAGCTGTCTGGGAACCATAATAAAAGGCTAATGACAGAAGTTGAAGCAGCTTTAAACAAACATCCAAACATACTTACTGGAGCAGACAAGTGTGTTCAGGTGTTTTTGAAGACAAGGAATTAAAAAATGGATGATCTAAAAATCACAAAAGAAACCTTAACACAAGGGTGAAATATCTGGCAAGAGACAAAAACATTGACGCTTTGCTTTGAGGTGGAAAAAGAACTAGTAACATGCAGAGAGAAAGTATGTTACTAATTTCTTTTGGTTAGACTGTGCAAAATTTTGTGCTTTCCAGAAAGCTTATATACTCATCTCTCTTTCACACTACACAGTTATTGCACTGATACTATTTTAACTGCCATGGCAGAGTCCTATAGAATCCTGGGATTTTTAGTTTGGTGAGGCACTAGTTTGCTGAGCCATATTGTTCTTCTTTGGCAGAGAGTTCTACAAATCCCGAGATCCCATAGGAAATAGCTGTGGCAATTAAAGCGCAAAGTGCTAGAAGTGTGTGGTGTGAAAGTACACCCTAGAGCACTGCCATATGAGAAAAAAAAAAGGCCTCAAGAAATGCCTTGAGATAAATAAATAAATGTCTTATTAAATAAATAAATAAATAAATAAATGCCTTTTTCCTGCACAAACCAATTTTATTTTGACATTTTCTTCATCTAGAAGTGCTTCCTGGAAACTCCAAGAATTACTTTTTTTTTGTTATTGCTACTTTTCCGGTCAGTTTAATTTAACCCAATACTTTCAAGAATGAAATATATTAGTTACTTGCCTGGTATATTTCTACTAAGACCCAGTAAAGATGGCCACCAAGTAAACACAGCTATTGTTTCCAGGACTGAAATTCAACAGAAATCAAGAGAGGGAAAGAGGAAAATTAGTACTGAAACAAAATAATCCTAATTCTTAACTAGTATGTTATTGCTAAAGCATTTTAGCGCTTTGACTACAACTCCTGAATAATTTTTTAAAATATTTTTTTAAAAGGTTCAGTGGAAAATAGGTGAATATTTTTTCAGTATTGCATGAAAGTGGATCTGGCATGTGATCAGCAGAGAGTGGATAGATACAAGGGAGAGAGGGAGAGAGCAGGGTGGAAACCTGGCATATTGCAAAAGACAAAATACAAACCCATGAATATTCAGGTATAAGAAAAAAAAAAACAAGAAACTCTCAATAATCTGAGACAACCTTTTTGAACCTATGTTGACCTAATTTTGTAAAAGATGGGCTGCTGAAGTAGCCTTGATGGAATAACCTCTGTCACTACCACAGCTCCATAAATTTAGGCTAGAAAGTTGTAGTCCAGAAAAATCCTGTTTATCATATCCTGAGTCATGGGGTTATAATCAGGTTTAGATAGTGTGGGATCCATGGCTTAGACAAAGAAATATTAAGTCATCGTTCTTGTGTGCCTTCAAGCCATTTCCAACTTATGGTGACCCTAAGGTGAATGTATCATTAGGTTTTCTGGGGCTGAGAGTGTGTGATGTGCCCAACATCACCCAGTGGGTTTCCATGGATGAGCGGGGAATTGAATCCTGGTCTCCAGGGTCCCAATCTAATGCTCAAACCACTACTCCATGCTGGCTCTCAGGGTAAGGCATATTTTACTTTAATAGCTAAAATGAGAATTCTGTAGAGTGTTTCTGCTCCAGTGAAAGAACTAGGAGTGGAATGATTCTCTTCCTCCTGCAGCTCTTGGAACACTCTAAAACCTTATCCAGAGAGTTGGCAAACCATCCGGAACCAATTTTTGGATTGTTGTCATGTGCTTTCAAGTCATTTCTGATTTATGGTTGCCCTAAGACAAACCTATTATGGGACTGTCTTGGCAAGATTTATTCAGAGGAGAGTTGCCATTGCTATCCTCCACTGCTGCAAGAATGTGACTTGCCCAAGGTCACCTGGGGGGTTTCCATGCTTGAGCAGGGATTCCAACCCTGGTCTCCAGAATCCTAGTTTAACACTCAGACCACCACACCATACTGGCCACCTAGTTTTTGCATCAGGTAGATTAATGCAGGGGAGGGGAGAGAGAAAGAAAGTTTCTAGTGTTTTTCCTTTGGGTCTATGCCTACTCCAGTTGGGACTAATAATAGGACTCATGACCATATATCCTCATTGTTTCTAAATGTAAATATGGCTGGAATCCTATTGGCTAGTCCTATCTGGACTAGAACCACTGAAACAGTTCCCGAATGCTGATTCAACATGTAGGTAAATCCAATTGATTCCAAGGCTGTGCTGTAGTGAAGACTAACAATAGGGCCACATTTTGGCCTGTATTTCCAAAGACCTCTGAACGCCTTGAGCTGTGAAGCTGTGGAAAATTAACAAATTATTATCCATGTCATAACTGCAAGATCCTCAGCTTGGAAAACTGTACATGAAAGAAACATTGACTTCAGAACAAAGAGAAGATACAGAAAAGAAAGAAGAACAAAGAAGATGCTGGCTAAAGGAATAATCCATTTCCAAGTCTCTAGTATCATTTGTAATACTAAAATCAATGAGTGCTCATATTTCATTGATTTTAAGCTCAACAAAGATAGATTTGATCATGTACTCTCCTATGAATGATTGCTGCTGCTACATTTGCTGAGATGTTTCTTAATAGTCCAGTCTCTGTCTTGCTGCTGTTCATTAGCATGGAGAAGAAATTATTCATTCAGGGCTACTAATTAGGAGATACTTTTCAAAGAACTGCAAGAATGTTGGGTTTGGGCTAGCAACATCCTCTGATACACAGACGGTCTATTTTAGTCTAAAATGTAGGCCATCAAAATAATATTTGAGAATGGACACTTAACAGAATGAATTACCTTTATAAATGTTCTATTGTTAGAAATGAATAATGAGTGAGAATAGAGCATAGAAGAAGAGTTGAAATAATTAGGAATTGATTCTTTAGCAATAAGGGAACACTGTTTAATATCAAATTATTTGACCATCTAGCCCACTATTGTTTACTGCTCTGCTGGATTGATTTGAGTTTAAGGTCTTTCCTGTTGCTTGAACTTTGACACATTCAACTGGAAATTCCATGCATTTAAACCTGAGGTTTTCTGCAGGAAATGCATGTGCTTTCAATGGGAGGAATTAAGCAGTGGGTTTATCAGAGATCTGAGCTGGGACTGGTGCTTTGCAACTTTCTCATAAATGATCTGGACATTATGAGGTGCCCAGCTACTCTGATGACACTAACTTGTTTAGGATGGTGATTCTGAAGATCCTGATCCTGAAGCACTTCAGATCTTGAAGAACCCCAAAATAACCTATCTAATTTGGGAGAATTGGCGTCAAATGGCAAATAAGTTTCAGTGCAAACAAGTGTGAAGTTATACATAATTGGGGCAAAAAAATCCTAACTTCATAAATAAACAGAGAGGATCATAGCTACCAGTGACCAACCAAGAAGAGGCTTGGGAGACTGTGATGGAAAACACAACAAAAATCTCAACCCAAAATATAGTTTCTGTAGGGAGAAAAAGGCCAATTAATTAATTAATGTTGAGCATAATTATATAAAAAAAATCCAAAATAAAATTGATGGTATTATTCTGCCCCTATAGTGTAGTGATATTTTATATAACTATAATGTTTTGACTGTATCTATACTACTGTGTACAGTTTTGGTCACTGCAACTTTGAAAAAAGACTATTGCATGCAGAAAATGGCCACTAACGTTGTCAAAAAAGTGGAATGGATCATCTGTGAGAAAGACTGAAAGATCTAGGGTTGTTTCATTAGAAAAGCCTATGATCTTGTATTGTACCGTGGAAATAGTTTAGTCCATACTCTCTGCTGGAAGAAGATCTAAACTGTTTACCCTGTATCTGTGTTTCAGATGTAATGGGATCATTCAGTCAGTTCCAAAGCAGACATATACAAAAATCACCTGTCCTCAGTACAGGGCATATGGTTTTTTCCTCTTATGATTTACTTGGCTTCTCTCTTTCCAGTCAATGGGAATTGTCAGAAAAATGAAACAGATGTGCAGGGATGTGGTTCCATTGACATTAAAAAAAAAACAAAACTCTTTGGATATAAATGTGAAATATGACTTCAATATTTGCTTAGAAAAAATAGTTCATATGTGCCTTTTCTTTTTCTAAATGCATATTGCAAATAATCACAAGTTCATATGTCAGCCTCTGTAATTCCCTCATGTTCCCTACAGGAAGATTGGTTCCGTACAGTCCAACAGATTGTATATTAAATCTGATACATATGAACTGTCCCAACAGTTCCAAGCTTTCAATAAGGTGCCAGTGTGACATTTGGATGCAAATTTTATTTTATTTTTTTATTTTTTTTATTTTTTAATTTTTTTAAATTTTTATTAATTATATAACTAAATCACAAATACAAAACAAGAAAAAAAAATTAAACACCATGTGATATACATAATAGTGAATTAAAAAAAATAATTTTTTTTCTTTTTCTTTTTTTTCTCTTCTCTTAAGCAATACTAACTTTCATTGTTATTTTGCACCTTTACCCTTAAATTTATAAATCTGTTCAACTATTCTAATTTCACATTTAATTCAATATTTTTCACATCCCCTTTAATCTATTTCTATTGTTAATTCTTTTAACTTTTTTTTTTTAAAAAAACATTGACATCACTTATCCTTTTAAATCTATAAATCACAAGTTTAACACACACACCTACTAAGAATTACAAAATATACAACATAAAAGAAAAACAAAACTAAAACTAAAAAATACCCACCCCCCAGAGCCAACTTTTTATTTAATCCACTTTCCAAAATTGCCATTCTTCTTTTGACAGGGTAGTATTACTATCTCTTTTCAGAACTTTATCCAAAAATATTTTCCAAATTTCTTCAAAATCATTCCCTTTAACCAAACCTTTCATAAACCTAATTCTACATGTTAGTTTATCATTAATGGATGCAAATTTTAAAGCCCTAAATAAATAAATAAAAATACAGAACAGTTGGAAATGTATTATAGAAATTCCACTATAAGGCATTTATTCTCTTGTTCCCTCCTAAATACTAACTGAAAACACCACCACCTTATTCAAAGTGAAAAGAACTTGTTTCTCATCCCTGGCAGCTATAGCTCCCCTCCTACCTCGCTCTATCCTTCTTTCTCAATCCAGCCAGCATGTATAGCCCCTTCCTTAGGGTTTTCCTACCCAGTGGGTCAAACCAATAGCTCATAGGGATTTCACACATTGTCAGATGTTTGAGGAACATCATGCTTTGATATGGAAAGTTGGTTAGAGGTAGGTTTCATATTTTTAGGATAAACCATGCAGCAAATTTTTGCATTAACCCAAAGGAAATTTCTGTGGAGACGTGACACCATCTTGCATTTTTACTGATACTTTTGGGATGAAATAATCAGCATTCCCAACTGAGATCTTCAGCAGCAATTACATGTTCCCTCTAGGAGATGATGATTTAAAAAAAAAATTGGACAAGCAAATCTGCAAGTGTTCAATTAAAGGGCAATGAATAATGTACTCTCCATATATACATAAGACACTAATATTTCACTGTAGGTAATTTAAAAAATGTCTTTGAAGCCCCTGAGGAATGATGGGTACCAAGATACCACTTATATGTAGTATGACTAAAGTAATTATGATGTCTAAATGAGCTCCAGGTACTAAAAATGTGTAATTTCAAAACTATAGCAAGAACCTCCTTAATTTGACATGGAAGACCAATATAATTACATTTATAAATGGAAAATTCCTTGACTTTTCAGTCCATTATATTGACACTATGTCTTTTGGAGGCCTCCCCAGTTTCTTACAAATGAATAAAATAATACTCCAGAATCACAGTTCTGATTTAATGCATGAAATGGTGGTGTTAGGGAGATCATGCAGACATATCCTACCTAATGAATATAGAGGAAGAATGGGTCTTTGGGGTTACAGAATGTTATGAGAAAACTGAACTGTATGACAATATATATTCTGCTGTACAAGTAATTCTTAAAAACTATACATTTCAGTGGAGAATGAAGAAGTTACTACACTCCCCAGTTTTTCAGATCCTCTCCTTCCTTAGAAGATGGGGAGGAAGCTCTATAAGTCACCAAAGATGATTAAACTTCTCCCAAATATTTTGGGAAATTGTTCCACAGAGCAATCCCTACATGAGTGTTTATACTCATCTAATTTTGCATTGAGGAAGTTTGATGTTTGATGCTGCTCCAGTCTGGACACAGCTGTAGATTTACCCTAAATAAGAAAATTCAGAATGGAAGTCTCTGGACTTGATCCAGACATATTAATATATGTACAACATCTGCAGCCTACAACAGCCATTGGATATTGTTATCACATCTTGTTGGGCATGTGGTTATATAACTTTGAGCTGTCCTTTCAGTTGTCTTTACCACCTCTTCACTTTGCCTTTTCAAATTACATCCCTCTCAGTGGGAGCAATGGGAGAGAAACTATGTATGCCAGCTTCAAGAACCTTCTACTGGGAATCGGCAAGAGCAAAATGCAAGGTGAATGAGTTTTCTTTTGGGAAGCAGACCTCTCTCTTCACCCTCAAAGGGGAGCTCTAATCTCACAAGGACTACGATTGCTTTGTAACATATAATTCCATCACAACACTGGTACATTTATCTGGGACTTTGAAAAGTTTTATGAAGTAAAAGAGTGAGTCAACATAGAAGTTAGTTAAGCTGATTAGTAGTTAACCAGCATTGTGTTACAGGGCAGATTTATTTTGGTTGCTAACTTTGACACTTGAAAACAGACAGACTGTAACGGATGCAGTGTAATATTTAGGATATAGGATATAATGGAGGAAGCTATGTGTATTAGAATGTTTATATTTTTGTATTGTTGGGAACAAGGAGACAAGCTAATGCCAGGTATCTACATTTCTATCAACATTGAGATATGAGCAGATATGACTACTAATAAACTCTAGCAATTGCTGATATAATCTGATGGAAGGCAGCCAAAAGCCAAGATCCAACTCCACATGGTTTGTTTATATTATCTCCAACAATACCCAGGCCCTTTCTGCACCACAGCTGGATCCCATGCTGTCCTGTTGTGATCCCAGCAATACCACTGCCGGGATGGGAGCGAGACCTGAATGCTCCCCTCTGCACCCAGCTGGCTGTGGGTGGATGGGTAGCATTCGGAACACACTCTTTCCTTCTGCAGTGCTGCCAGCCCCTTCCCATATTGCACTGAGGAAGGAAGTTCTTGATAGTGCTTCCGCCCTTCCTGCACAGCCACCAGTGATACAATCATTGTGCAAAGGGAGGCTATTCTGCTAATGGTATACTACATGATCGCAACAACTGGGGACACAACAGGAGCAGGACCATGATGACCTCATGCTATGGCACGTGTCACAGACTGGCCTCAATGCGTCCCCATGCCAGGATAGCACTATCATTAGGAAATGGCTGTAGAGTGATGTCATATTTAAGATCTCTGTTTTGATTGGATAACATAAACAAGGCACTGTTAGGACCTTTGTTTTGATAGGATATCTGATAGGCTAAGCAGAGTCTAGGGAGACAATAAAAGAAGCCAAGAGGAGATAGGAATCAGACTGCTCCTCCATTTCCATCATATGAAGAGAGGATTAGAATATAGCCACCAAGCCATGCTGTTTCTGACAACTGATAAACTGCCAAGATATGCTAATGAGAGAAACATCTAGGCTATGCTAAAATAGATATAAAACCCATTATGAATGTAATGCATGCTCATTCAGATACTCATGGATACCTAATGGCTGGTGCTCAATGCTCAAGGAGATTACATGTGCATTCACAGATGCCTATTTAGAGATATATGCTTTCTGAACCATGATACTATATTCCTAAATAGATATATGGCTGAGTTATATTATTTAAAACAGTAATGTTTCTCTATGTGATAATTATAGAAAAGCCTATTAGAGAAAGTCAGGGAGACAGAGGTTGAGTCCTTATGAAAACGTAACATCTGATTTGTCATATCCTGTAATGTTATAAATATAGAATGTCTTACATGTATTGCAAGGTAATGAAAGCAAATTATCCAGACATTGACATGCCTATGTTTCTTCCTAAGGGGACTGTCTAGGTTTATATGTCTATGACTGCATATAATAAATAACGCAAAACATTACCAAAGAAGCTGCTCACTTCCCCATATTCTGAGATTTGAAGACTTAGGAATGTGTAAGTGGAATGTTGATGTTAATTCTGCATGTCTGGCTTTTACCACCTCACAAGTTGGATGCCTAGGTGGCCAGATGATAATATGACCCCCAAAAGGAACTCATATTAGCTGATAAATAGCAAATGGCCCTCAATCTCTCAGTCTAAAGAGACAGAGGTGCAGAACTACACTTGTTTCAGCTGTACATTAACACACCTGATCTTGTGAGAGTTTTGTAAATTTCATATCACATTATTAAACAAAATGGGGTAAACAGGGGATATGTTGAACGATGGTTGGACAAGCCTTGTTACCTGACCAATGTTCACAGCACCTTCCACTGATTCCTTGCTTCTGCAGGACTTTTATGTTTTATTTGTGCCCAAAACAGCATGTTTGTTGTGAATGCTGTACTATATAACATAGCATGCCCTAAGAGAATTAGACAATATACAATAGTCCTGTTTGTTGCTCTACAGGCTCCCTGATTTGTTTCTATTATTCTGTTCTATTTTAAGTAGTCACTTTCAACTTCTCTTTATTATTTTTAAGAGTATATTTTAAATTGTTTTAAGATTGTTAATAGTGTAATTATATTTTAATGTTGACTCTTTGTATTTTTTTAACTATATTGTAACAGTTTTAATTGCCTTAAGTCCCAGTCTGGGAGAATGTAAGAGAAAGACTGGGTATAAATATAAATAAAGATAAAGATAAGAAAAACAACAATACCAACAACAACAATAAACAACAACTTCTTGAATATAGAATTGGATTTAAGAGAGGTGCAGAAGTATCCTCAAACTGCTTTCTCACTCAAATCGCAAGGTGCATATATTGCCACTAAATTGCTTTCTACTTAAGTTTGTACGTCCTTTAAAACAGGCTTCTCATCACCAGGTGAAGTTACATCAAGAGTGTTCCTGGTCAATTTTCATAATTAAAAATATCAAGACCAAACAAAATTTTCATCTTTCTGGTGTAACTCATTTAGGATTCTCAAATTAACATTCCATACTGGATAGGCCAGTTCTCCTTTTATCATGTTATTTCTTTAATATTGTTTTTAATTTAGAAACATCAGCTAATAAAGCATAAGTGATAAAAAAACCTCAATCAGTTTTATGTACACAGTAACCTCCAATAAAATGTAGATCAAATGAGGATAATTGAGTTCATGTAGGTCCTGAGACATATAAAGGCGGTGAGTGGCTCCATGCTTTTATGTTAATTAAATTATTAACTCATTAGAGAAGCTTAACACATAAAAAGGATCATTACAGTACATATCCACTTCATAGAGACACTTACTGAACCAGAGTGAAACTTTTTAAAAAATTGCCCTGCTAATAAATTCACATTTTTGAAATCATAATAATATAGTTGATATATGTTTAAAAAAGATGAAAATGACTCAAAATAATCATTTTGTCCCTTAGTTAATTATCTGGGCAACTAATGTGACATTCTCTTCCCCATACATTTACAGTGTCTTTATTTCATATCATTTTTCCATGATTTTTTTTTATTTCAATACATACTATCAAATTGTATTTTTGAGTCCCCTGGGGGCTAGATTAAATTTACAGAACAAGCATTTGGTAACAATAACAATGAATTCCACATTTTTCAATGTGTATTTCATGTGTTGAGTATATTTGAACACATATACAAGAACTTGGCAGTAGATTTAGTTGTACTAGAATGTTAAATTAATCATCAGCTTTGCAGGAAAAAATACCTTTTCCTCCTATTATCCAGAAAACATAACATGTCAGAAAGGAGATGTAGTGGATGAACCTACCATGTGTCTTACTATATGAAGAAATACACTGTTAGATGTGGAAACCAGAATAAGTCTTATGCCAAAATGTCTTTCTTAGGAGAACATTAACGTAAATGTATCCTTTATATATACTAAATAATGGAAATGAATAGTTTTGCACTAGTTTAAGACCTTCAGAAGCCCAAAATAGAATCTTACAATTTTTAAAAGAAAAATTCACTACCACTGGATTCAAGATCAATAGTTACTAGTGTCTGTGGTCATCTGGAGAAAATATAGCAGGTTTTACTTGCAAGCTACTGTACATATGCTATATGTGTCCTGTGCAGACATGCCACATGGGACCCATTCACATTACACAATTATTGTGCTATTATTCCATTTAATGGAATCTCCTCTTCTGGAGAATCCTGCAGTTTGTAGCTGGCTGAGGTTCCAGGGCAATCTGGCTAAACATTCTAAAAGTCCCTCCCTAAACTACCAGTCTTAGGATTCCATAGGAAGAAACCATGATAAAGTGGAATCATAATGCTTTAATTCTGTCATTTTAATTGGTCCATTACGCTCTTGAATCCCACACTTAGAAAAAATGTGGGATATAAGTAAGCAAGTGATGGGTTGATTGAATTATTATTATCATGTCAATACTACAGCTGTGATTGTCAGACAAGCTAAAAGAACAGAATTCTGAACTTCACATATATGTCTTCATGAAGCAACCGTTTAAAATGAAACAAAGTTGTCAACAAACATTGTCAAAATGTACCATTAATTTTAGTTAACAAATCCACTTTCAGAAATTTCAATATGTGGTTAGCTTCTTCTTGAATCAGAAAGTTTCTGGACTGAACTGAGTTTTTACAAGCGAGAGGATTTAACATATGATACCTCTAAGCAGCAGTATCAGAAAACCATGTAGTCACTACCAAAAAAGCCTCAAACAGAAACTCCAGTACAAAACTACCAAATGGCAACTTTTAGAAAGTTCAGTTTTCTTGCCTGTGGCCTGAACCAAAACAATGAGTTTTCATGCTGTTGCAAGTATTAACTTAGTAATACCAGGGTGTTTGTGTTATGATAAACAATATTCTCTGGGTTATCATAGGACTTATCTTACAAACATTAAAGCTTTAATATAGTTGATACAACATCCTTTATTGGCAATTGTTTATCTGAAACTTCACATTCAATCAAAGGGATCAATCAATGGGATTTACCTATGCGTTGAGTTACCACTAAATAGTTATTTAATGGTTCTGTTCTACCTGGAAGTAACCAACAAGATTCAAGATATACTTACCAGCTTAGGACATGACTTTGGTGTCTAATGAAGCAGACTGTAGTCTGTGAGAGCTTATGCCATAAAACTGAAATTTAAATTGGCATAAGATTCTTTGTTCCTTTTATTCAGGAATTTCTGTCTTTTGTTTTCTTAGGGATAATTAAAAAAAATCTAAAATATTTTCTACTTTTAGTGAGAATAACTTCTGTTTTGTTTTTTTTAAAAAAAGTCCTAAAGTAGCTGAAAGTGCCAGGTAAGCTTTTGGACCATGTAGGTTTTTTTCATTCTAAGAATAATTTTGAGATAGGACTGGAACAGTGCGCTATTCTGTCTTGTCAGAAGACCAGTCCAAGCTCCAACAGCATGTATTACTTCCATGCTACTAACCAAAATGAAAGAAACATAAGCACAAAAAACCAGACATCTCTGAACATTTATTTCACCCATCAACTACTGGCACTGCTCACATTTCAATTTGCAACTTCTTCCTCTTCCTCCTTCTTTATTTGTAGAGCACCATCTATGTACATCATGCTTTACCAGTAAAACAACCAAAAACAGGCATCAATCTAAAATATATATGTATATAAACAAACACACACAAAGGGAAGGAAACAATAATAAAACATACAATTGTAAATCAAATTAACCAAATAAAATACAAAAATGCAATATAATATAAAGTAAACCAACAAGTACTATGCTAAATTATCAAATAATACACCAAAACTCCAAAAGGTTTTGAAAACAAGAAAATTTTTGAGATTTAAAAATAACAGGGAAAGGAGCAGTCTGCAAATGTTCAGGGAGGAAATAAAATGCCCTTGTCTGAAGATTTTTTTAAAGGCTGTGGGTATCTTTTTGAAGTCTTTAAGTGAAAATTTTTGCAGATATCCTGCTGGAAACTCTTCATGACAAAGCAGGCCAAAGAGCGCCCACATTCTGAAAACTAGTCATGTCTCTGGCACAACCTGGCAATGAATTTCACTCCAGATTACCATTATTTGACTGAGGCCATTCCCGCATTACATTTCTATTATTCCACTTCCAACATCCTGTGGAATTCTGGAGTTTGTAGTTTATGGAGGCCAAAGAGCTCTCTGGCTGGGATTCTAAATGCCCCTCCCTAAACTGCAAGCTTCATGATACCAAAGGATGTTGAAAGTGGAATAATAGCACTATAACAGAGTAGTGAGGATGTTACCACGGTTCTATCATGCTGGTGATAGCACTAGATATCTCTTGATATCAAACTTATTTGGCCTTCATTTGACCTTTCTCTGCTCCTGCTCCGCGTGTTTGCAAGGGCCACCGGACAAGCACGTAAACAGATGCGGCCGTTAATGGTTGGACTTTCCAATCCCCATTTAGGCAGGCAGATTAATGCCTCTCTGTTGCTTCAGGGACCACTTTTTGCTTAAGCGCAACTCTACACAAAGACGCTCGGCCGAGAGCCGGCACTTTCTTTATGCTGAGCTATTTGCATACTGGCTATACGATTGTCATCCAGCGCTAAGCTCATCATGTAAAACCTGACCTTTTCCAGTGCTTTTGTCCTGCTCCAAATTCTCTTTGTTCTCACTGAGCATGGCATGGCCTGTAGAACAATCCACCCTATAAAAAGTCCCTGATTCTGAGTCCTCTTCGGATTGCTCTGGACTTCCATGCCGCCTTGCTGTCGTTCGGTCTGACAAGCTCCCCTCAGTGAACCGCGCTGAGCTTTCTTCCCTGCAACTCTCCGTTTTCTCCAGGACTACGAGAAAAGGTGTCGTATCACCCACTTCCCTGCAACTCTCCGTTTTCTCCAGGACTACGAGAAAAGGTGTCGTATCACCCACTTCCCCGAAAACTCTTATTTCTAACTTCTAGTTAGCTGTGTGCTTGTGTTATCTTTCCTGTTATTTGTCCTTTAATAAAGCTATCATTTTTACTATTTTGAAACTTTGTCTGACTGCTCTTCTGACCTGACGTTGTATACATAGGGTAAAAGATCCCAGCTAAAGTTACCCTGCCTCTCGTTACCTGAAGAGAGTGCTTGAGTTAATTTCCCCATCTTGTGTTTTTGCTTGGTTATTTAGGTGTCCCTCCCAGGACCCCCACAATACAGGGTAACAAGGAAATGGCCTCAGTTGACCAAAGAAGTTGTTGCTGTGCTGTTCAACTTTCCAAAGCTGCACACCAGCTCTTCTCTTGGGAAACTTGGAGACCAGGGAGCAGTTGGGTGGGGGGGAATTGAGCTGAGCGGAGCAGAGGAGGAATAGCTCCAGCCATAAATGTGATGAATGGCTTGCTAGAAACTACATTAAATAGCAGCAATATCAGTTCGAAGATGAGATCTGCAACATTCTTATTGCCAAAGCTATGTGGCAGGATGATTCACTATGTGCTCACTTTTCATGGTCATCTTTTAATGGTATGTCCTGTGTCACTAGTCATTTGCACTCGTACTGCAGATGACTCATGTGCTACTGCCTTCCATTCTATCACGCTTTTCTTATTTGCCAGAATGTTATTAAACGATGGGAAAGAAAATTAGGAATCAGACTTGTTATGCCTACCTTTCCTTGCACTAACAGTAGATTTATTCTCAGTCTTTTGTCTGGCTTGATATTCAGTTCTCTAGGCCTTCTGTCAGCAAAATCACTTTTCCTAGTTTTCCCCTGCGTTATGATCTCACTGTATCTGTAGCATACCCTCCAAGTTTCACAGATAAAATCTGGGCCAAGTAATATCTGAGTGTGATCATGATGGCAAAAGATATTAATGAAGAAGAACATAGAAGCGAGGAAATGCTGCAGCAGTTTGCTTTTAACTGGGAAAGCTCCATCCATCCATCCATCCATCCATCCTATCCTCTCCTCTCTTCTCCCTCCCTCCCCTGAGTTAATTGAATGTAAACTACATTTGTACTTTGAACTCACTTTGCAGGAATTGAAGGAACCTGAGGACAAAAGGGGAAAGTTGGAGAAGGAGAGAGAAACTGGAACGTTTTAAACACCTCCAGCTGGATAATCCCGGGTCAGCTGTTAAAAAAAATGAAAAAGCTATATGATTCCCTATTCTCTGTGCCCCTTTATTGGGGCTACAGCAGAGGCATGTAATTTCCACCTCTTCAACATCCTCAGGATCTGGAGGTTCCTGACTGTTGAGACTGCCCATCTGCTTATCCAGGCCTTGGTTATCTCACACCTAGATAACTGTAATAGCTTACTGGCAGGTTTGCCTTCCTGCTCCCTTCTCCTTTGAATTCAGAACAATGCCATCCAGGTTGTTTTAAATCTCCCTAAATATCCACCTGTTTCTTCCCCTCCACTCCATAGATCCCTTCATTGTCAGGGCCTGTTTCAAACTTTTGGTTCTGGTATTCAAGGCTTTGCATTCTAATCTCCCTCAGTACCTTGCAGCTTTCTAGTTAGGTATGCTCCATCTAAGAATTTAAGATATACAGGCAAAGGATTACTAGTTGTTCCACCAACACATACAGTTCTGTCAAGACTGAGAGCCTTTCAAGATCTAGCTTCATATTTGTGGAATGGTCTTCCTTTGGACCTCCAGCTGGAGGAGGATCTTACTTCTTTTTGTAAAGGGCTGAAGACCTTCCCCTTTGATTCACCATCTTAAACTACTGAGTTGTGTTTAAGGTGCTGAGATGGGTAGTGACTGGTGGGGTGTTGGGGATTTCAGTCCATATATTGTTATAGTGTTATGTCTATTGTCTTTGTCCCGTACTGTATATGTTGATATACCGTCCTTCTGGTTAAAAGGACGGTATAAATAAACACTATTGTTAGCCTAAAGTGAGACAACAGGGTATTGATTGGGACTGCCCAGTCAAATTAGGACAGGTTACACCAAAGTCTTCCACTGGAAATCTATATTTATAGGGTAGCAAACCAGAACTGTAACTTCTTCTTAACAGCTTTTAAAACAGCTGTTGTTAAAAGCTGTAACCCTTTCACATTGTTGAGCTCAGCATATTTTGAATTTTTTAATATAATTGTTATTGAAAGTTTATCTCAAAAATAACCCCCACACACACTTCCATGCTTAGATCTTCCAGTTGAAATTGCTTATTTCCATTCCATTACAAACATAATTTCCATCTTACAGAGAGAAGAACAGTTACATTATTTCTTCTTTGATTTCTTATACATTTATATTCTTACCCAGTCCAATACTCCTTTCCATTCTTTCACAAAGTTCTGGATAGATTTATTCTTCAAAGAAAATGCTAACTTTTCCATCTCTATCATATCCAGAACTTTTAACTTCTGGATATGATAGGAGGAATCGGTCTAATGGCAGAACGCACGGACACCTAGAGCTAGCGTGGTCTCTAGGTTGTCGCCGCGAGCGGGAAATCCAGGCTGGAATTTGTCAACGAACCCGAGGCAAGACGTGCGATCTGACTGGGATTGCGGGATTGTCGCTTCCGAGGTACCTGGATGAGTGCTCCCCCAGTAAAGGGAGACCTGAGGGGTTCGACAGGGATCCGGATTGCCGCCGACCTGCAAGCCCGGCGTGGTGAAGTGTCAGGGCAAGCTGATCGGTGGGAGGATCACTGAACGTCCACTACTGCTCGCTGTGCTTTGGAGCTTCGCTCCATTTAGCAATGCCAGACCTTTTAAAGACTTGAAAATCATAAGCTACCATTATTTAGCTGGTACTGTTCATATCCACATTGGGTTATAATTCCATCAGTATTAGGTAGTGCTTGCACAACAGAAGAGCGGAATAACGGAGTAGCTCCCCATTACAGACAACCATCTGGAAGGGGATAAATTTACTTGGAGCTGACAGGACTGAGATGGAGACTGTAAATTGTTTGCAAATTGACTTTGATTGATAACATATAGTGAAGGGGACGCAAAGTTGTTGACTTTTGATCCGATCCTTTTTTCTTTTGGGAATTAGCTATCTGGGAAAAGCTCCATTTCTTTTTTTTTCTTTCTCCTTAAGTCAAAGCTGTGAGCAGACCCCGGGATTTTGCGATTGCTCGTCACAGAGGTGGGAAAACAGCAGAACTGAACAAAGTGAAAGAGCTGATTTGACTGTTTAAATTTTAAATTTTAAAGTCAAAATTGCTGACTCAAAGTAATAATGTGGATTTAACTTCCATTCTTCTATATCAATATATTTCTTTTTTTTCCAGTGCTGCGCATATGTCAATAATATCTTCTGATGACTTCTTATTTCCCTTTGTTGCCCTAGCATATTTAACAAATAAAGCTCTGGTTTCATTTCAAAATTCAGCTTACAAATTCTTTGGATTTCATCATGTACCCCTTTCCAAAAATTTTTTGCTATCTTACATGTCCACCACATATGGAAAAAAGACCCTGTCTTTTCATCACACTTCCAACAATTTGAATTCCCATTTTTTGTTATTTTTTTGTAATCTTTCTGGGGTCATGTATCATCCATAAAACATTTTATAAAAGTTTTCTCTTAAATTCAAGTTTGGTGTAAATTTTATATCTATTTTCCACACTCTTTCCCAAGTTTCTAATTCAATTGGATATCCCAAATTCTGTGCCCATCTAACCATTTTATCTTTGACTACTTCTGATTCCATTTCTCTTTTCAGAAATAATTTATAAAATTTGGAAATTCTCTTCTTTTAGTTATCTTTCATCAGTACATCTAATTCATTCTCTTTTCTCTCAAATCGGTATAGTTTTTGGTTCATTCTAAATCTTTCTCTGAGATGTCTCCATAGAAACCAATTTAGTTCATGCCCTTCAGCCTTTAATTCTTCCTCTGTACACATTCTTGCTTTGTTGCTCTCCCATTTCAATAACTCTTGATATGTTAGTAAATTTACTTGTTTTGTTGGGGCGATTTTATAAGCTTCTTGTGGTGAGGTCCATACTGGTAGTTTTGTATAAAATTTTTGTTTTATTTGTGACCAAAACTTCAACAATGTTTTTTGCATGCAATGGTTTTTAAACTCTTTATTCACTGTAGATCTATTATAACGTAGATATCCATGCCATCCAAATCTATTATTTATTTCTTCTAACTCTTTAGTGGTTGTGTTTTCTAATTGAACCCAGTCTTTGATCCAATCTAAACAACATGCATGGTAATAGATTTTTAATGATGGTAAGTCAAGTTCTCCTCTCTCTTTTGCATCTTTGAGTGTTTTAAATCTAATTCTTGGTTTTTTCCCTTGCCAAATAAATTTTTGTAGGGCCTTTTCCCATTCCTTAAATATCTTCTCTTTCCCTATTATTGGTAGGTTTTGAAAGAGGAACATAAGCTTTGGTAATAAAGACATTTTAAAGGCATTTATCCTACCCAAGAAGGATAAATTCAGATTTTTCCATTTTTCCATGTCACATTTAATTTCATTCCATGTTCTTGAATAATTGTTTTCAAATAGTTCTTGATTCTTTTTTGTCATAGTTATCCCCAGATATTTTGTTTTCTTGGTCAGTTGATATCCGGATCTTCTCTCCAGTTCCACTTGCTCTTTTTTGTCATATTAAAAGCCATCATCATTGTCTTTTCTCTATTTATATTATAACCTGCTTTTCCACATCTTTGTAAAGTTTCTATCAGCACCTGAATTGATTCTTGTGGATCCTCCAAAACTATGATTACATCATCTGCAAACGCTTTTAGTTTCAGTTCTTTTTTCCTTATTTTCAAACCTCTTATCTGTGGCACTTCAATTATTGTTATCAGCAGAACCTCCAAAACAGCTATACATAATAATAGTGATAGCAGGAACCCTTGTCGTACTCCTTCATTTATTACAAAGCTTGGCGTGGTATCTCCATTTATAATTAACCTCACTGATTGGTCTTGATAAACCATCTCCATCCATTTACAAAAATCTTCCCCCAAATCATATTCTTCCAGAACCCTTAACATAAAGTCCCAAGAAACATTATCAAAAGCTTTTTCAGCATCCAGAAAAATAAGTGCTGCTTTCTTCCCCAGGTTTTTATCATAAAATTCAATCACATCTACGATTGTGCTAACGTTATCTCTCATGTATCTACACGGGAGAAAGCCTGTTTGGCTCTCTTGAATCTTGTGCTTTTAGCTTTAAGATTTCTCTCTGAATATCCCTCAGATTTCAAGGTAACCACTATATTGGACAAGTGGAAATGTTGGTTATTCAGTTCAACATGGTAAAGCATGGCCAGTATTCCTTGTTAAGTATTAAAATAAAGCATCCAGACAAGAGATGTAGAACACAAAAATAGTGAAGATTTATTATATAAGAATTATCTCCCGGAACTCTTTCTACATTCCCAGCTCCAAAACCCTTTTTAGATGTTATCAATTCCTCTCTTTCTACCTGATCGCCTTCTGTTTCTGACTACCCTAACTCTGGCCCTTTTCACACGGCATTTGCCATGCGAAAGGGCCCTTGAGTGTCGCACGATTGTGAGGAGAGATCTGCACAACGCACTCACAATTGTGTGATGCTCCAGGGGCCAGCAAGCATTGATCGTGCACCTTTGAATGATTCATCTGTTTGCCATTTGAGAAGGTAGTGTAAAGTTGTTTTCTGGTGTCAGACAGTATAAAACCAAGAATTGGAAAAAGGTTCATACTTTGTCATCACGGCTTCAAGTCAGGCACAGAACTGAAACCATACTGAGAAAGTTCATGCCTATTGGAGGAATGTTGTTGTTGCTATTTGTCATCAAGTTGGCTTTGACTTATGATGGCCCTATGAGAGACCTCCAAGATACCCTGTTATTAAGAGCCCTGCTTGGGTCTTGCAGACTTAGGCTATGGCTCCCTTCATAGAGCCATTTGCATTGCTGAGCATTGTCTTTTCCAATGGGACATATGGTCCCATGACAATTAAAAACACACATACACGCACACACCATGAAACACAAAACAAGGCAATATCTTCAGTTTAGTCATTTTGGTGTTTAGGGAAAGTTGAGGCTTTATTTGTTTTTGGAATCATTTATATGTTTTTTCTTTTCTTTTCTTTTCTTTTTTGACAGTCCATGGTATCTGCAGAACTCTCCTCCAGAAGTACAATTCAAGTGAGTTGATTTTTTTTCTCTCCCAGCTTTCTTCATGGCCTGACTTTAATTAAATTATTTAACAATTTCTGTTTTCATCACACACTTTAAGGTAATGTAAATTATCTGTGGATGTTATGTTTTCTTAACAGTCAACTGTACCCCAGCTTTTACACTTTCTTGCTTAACTTTCATCAGCAGTTATTCCAAGTCTTTGCTATTTTCTGCTAGTAAGATGGTGTTATTTGCATATTGTGAGTTGTTGATGTCTATTCTCCCAATTTTCACACCTCTTTCCTGTGAGTCTACCCATTGTCCATATGATATGTTCTGTGTATAAGTTATGCAGTGTGATAAAATGCATCCTTCTCTGACTACATTGCTAACTGGAAACAATTATGTTTCTTCATATTATGTCCTGATGGTGGCCTGTTGTCCAACGTATAGACTATACATGATGTTAGCACACCCAAATTTCTTTCAGAGAGAATCATGGTGTTTCAGGAGCTACACAATCAAAGGTTTCACTATATTAAGAACAGGTTGATTTTGTTTTCTTCTTCAATTTGTTCCATTATCCGACCTATGTTTACAATATGGTTCCCAGAGCCTCTTCCTTTTTGAACCCTGCTTGAATGTTTGGCACTTCTGACTCCATAAAATGTAAGTCTTCATTGCAAAATCTTGAACTTCACTTCTTGCCTCCTTGGTGTGTATACTAAACATTTCCAGTCTGTGGGACATTGTTTTGTTTGCTATACTTGTTGGCAAATTTTAATTAGAATTTGGATGGATTCCATCTCTATTGTTGAAACTGCTATATTGATATGCCATCTGTTCCTGGTGATTTATCTCTCCTTAGTGCTTTGAGGGCCTCTTCCATTTCACTTTCCAAAATCTGATAGGATGGATCTTCAAAAGGTTTTTCCTTGAAGAAATCTATCATCCTTAACATCTTTTCTATGTAATTCTTTGTCATGCTTTTGTCTCTTTTCCATAGTTTTATATAATTACATAGCTCTTTAATAAAGTTATAGAATTCTTTTTCTATCTGATTTTTCTTAATGATGATGATCTTCCATTCTGTGGCGTAGAGGAGAGTGACAGCTGGAATCAAAGTGGCAATTACATGGGCATTTTGAGATTAACCACTAAATTTTGCCCTCATATCGCTGAGCATACAAATAATAGAAAAGATCATCAGTGATATCTGTCAAATACTATTTTGAATGGATTACTTCCACTATTGGAAAAGTAAACTCTCTCAGCTTTTGCTGATGAGAATAATTATGTGAGGTCTTTTTTTTTTTAGTGTCCATTGAGTCAATATTCACTGTGTTACAAGTAGGTCAGCTCACTGTCATAATTTTGTGTTGCATTATGTGCTTTACAGCTAACCAGCGGAATGTTTCAAGCCTTCATGTGAATCAATGAGCACAAGGAAATAAATTTGCCATGTACATACATGGTTTTCACATCAAAAATTAGATAGTCATCCACTGGCATTGTTGCTATGTGGTTAAATCTGTTATACTGGAGGAAGTGCAAGTAATAAAGGGTGCAGATAAACATAAAACAAAATACTGTTGCTGATTGCATATCATATGTTTGAGATCTGCTTAAAATTCTGAGCCAATTTGCTATTGATTGTTTCAGTGAAGTCTTTCTTTTTAAATTTGCCAGTGGATTATGAGCATTTTTCTTAACACCAACCAGTTTTTAGAGATTCACCACCAAATACATGCATTTAGGGCCCAAATCTTTTGCAGATATATATTGCAGTGTCAGGATGTGTTCTCAGATATCACAAAATCCTCAAAGCCCTAGAAATAATCAAGCATGGTGAACAAGGAAATATGGAAAGATATTCAATAACAAAATGCACACTTTGTGTTTTATACTGCTGCAGGCTAAACTTACAGTGTTCAAACTAATCTTTCTGTAGCTGTAAGACTAGCATAGTGTAGTGGTTTGAGCACTGGACTGCATCCCTGGAGAGCAGGGTTTGGTTTCTCAGTTGGCCATAGAAGCCCACTGGGTAATCTTGGTCACATCACAGTCTCAGTTTTGATAGGTTTGTCTTAGGGTCACCATAAGTTGGAAACAACTTGAAGGTATACAACAACAGACCTGCAGAAGTGTCTTGGAATTTTTCTTCAACAACTGTGAGAGAATTATGATATGTCTAAAATATGTCTGTAATAGACTGTTTCTTAAATGTATAGTGTGTTTGTTTGTTTATTGACTTTATATCCTGCTTCTCTCCCAAGATGGGACTCAAGGTGGCTATCAAAACCAGCATGGTGTAGTGTTTTGAGCATTGAACTACATCTCTGGAGACCAGGGTTTGATTCCCTGCTTGGCCATGGAAACCCACTGGGGAACCTTGAGCATATCACAGACACTCAGCCCCAGAAAACCTCTTGATAAGTTCACCTTTAGGGTTATCATCAGTCAGAAACAACTTGAAGGCACACAACAACAACAACAATTTTTCACAAATGATCATTCTCTGTAGTAGAGACTGTGCTTGCTCCTTTCTAAAATGGATGGAAAATATCCTCCAAGCCACTGTGGTTCAAGAGTATCTTACAACTTTTTATGCATCTTAAAACTGAGGCTGTATCTATATTGGGCATGTGGTCCCAAAACAGTGGAAATCAACATCAGTGGGGCAACACAATATATCCTTCTCACCATAGTGCCCCCCAAACACCCTAAAAACTGCTACAGAGGGCTGGAAATCCCCACAGCCAGTTTTTGGCTGCTTCTAGAGCAGTGATGAAGAGGGGAATGGAAATAGATTCCATGATATTCATGAGCATAATGCTGGATTTAGTCTTGTCAGTGTATATATCACAATACTTAGATCCCTTACCTTACTTTGATCCTTGTTACCTATCACTCTTAATGCACCTCATGTTGTCTATCCATGCTGAATGAGGGTGGGGGAAGAGATCTATATGTAGTTTCTGTGGCTCATTTTCTGTTCACAGTCTTTGGGCCATGAATGGAAGAAACGACTGTATGGGTGTTGCTGCTGCTGCTGCTGCTGCTTTTGTTTTTGTTGTGGTGGTGTTGTCTTATCTCAGTCCTGGCACAGCTGATAAATCAAACAAACAAACTGAATTTCTCCCAGCTTGTTACTTACTTCCAGGCAGTAAGCAAAGAGTCATAAAGAAAATCTGACATAAACAAACTCCAGCAGGGTTTCACAGCAAGGGAGTGTCCAAGGTCAATCTGAGTGTTTGTCAAGGCATCCAGCAAGGTAGCAGGTCAGATAAGCTCTGACAACTCCAGGAGGGGAAGGACGCCAGCGAAATAGATCCAAAGCTAGCACAGCTGTGGCTTGATTGATTGTTGCCAGTTATAAATTCTGAGAGAGCGATGCTGGGTCTCTTTTTGCTGCCTGTGTTGTGTGAAGTTGGGTCTAGGTAAGTGTTTTTCTGTATCTGAAGAGGCAGGACTCTCTGTTGGAGCTGGCACTGTCCACTGTTCTATTTCTGGCCCTGTAACCTCTGTCTGAACAGCAAGTCCTGGCATGCCCCCTGTTTCAGTCCCTGGCGTGCCCTCTGCTTCAGACTCAGTGTCAGAGTCCATGCTCTGGAACAGGGCATGGACAGGTGTGCCTTCAAGTCATTTTCTACTTATGGTGACTCTAAGGTGAACCTATAACTGTGTTTTCTGGGGCTGAGAATGTGTGAGGCACCCAAGGTCACCTAGCAGGTTTCCATGCTTCAGCAGGGAATTGAACTCTGCTCTCCAAGGTCCCAGTCCAATGCTCAAACCACTACACCGTATGGGTTTAACCTACCATTTTTTATTCATTATATTTCTAAAGATGCCTGCTGATTCTGCATCAGGAGTGGGGAACGTGTATCCCACCAATTGTGAGACCCTATTTTTGTGGCCCAAGAGCCTCGGGAGCCCACCAGCCAAATATGCAGTTAGGAGCGCAGGCAGCACCAGTAAATGGAAATATGGCTTGCTGTTGACATCTAGAATAAATTGTGACAAAACAAATTCTCTTGTTTCTCTAAACAGGCTTCTCTTTTTGTCCAGTTGTCTTCCCTCTCCTTCCTTCTCCCCTTTCTCATTACTTATCTCTTTCTTCTTCTCTCACTTGTCTCTCTGCAAACATCTTCTACCTCTCCCCTTTCTGTTTTCCCAGCACTTCTCTCTGTAAGCTTCTCTGTGCTCCCCCATTTCTCTCCAGCCCTTGTCTCCACTTCTGTCTGCTTCTTTCCTCTTCTTGCTTGAAAGCACTCTTTGAAGGCCACTGTGCTTTTCTTTTGCTCCACTTGTCTTCCCCTTTTCTCTCTCTCTTCCTCTGTCTCTATTTCTAAAGGACCTCACATGAAGTCTGCATAATGTGAGCCAGTAACAGAGCAGCATGTGGTGTTTACAACCCATTTTCATTTCATTATTGTGTTGCTGCTGTTTTTGAGCTAGACCTGTTCTAGGTAATTCCACTAGATTGATGCGATTTTCAAATTCTGAAGGACAATTCAGACAATTTAGGTGACATTTATTTGTTACCTATATGTTCCATGTACATATTTTATTTCTTTTATATTTCTTTAATATTTTTTATTAAAGTTTATACTTGAAAATAAAAAAGATCCCCTCCCCACTTCCAAGCTTGTTTCCAGTTGAATCTGCTTATTTCATGCCATTCATACATTGTTACTGAAACGTCAAAGGAAAAGATGATCTTACATTGTTGCATCTTACATTATTACATTGTTTCTTTGTTCTGTTACATTGTTGTGTTACATTACATACAATCTTACTTTATTCATTTTTCTTTCTTATTCTATATCTTTATGCAGTTTAAAACTTCTCTCCATTCCCTTTCAAAGTTCTGGATAGGTTTATTTTTCAAAGAAAATGTTAATTTTTCTATCTCAACCATATCCAGGACTTTAAATTTCCATTCTTCTATATCAACACATTTCTTTTCTTTCCAATGTTGCGCATATATCAGTCTTGCAGCAGTTATCAGATATAACAATGTCTTCTGGTGATACCTTATTTCTCTTTGTTGCCCTAATATATTTAACAGATAAAATTCTGGCTTCATTTCAAAATTTAAATTATAAATTCTTTGAATTTCATCATGTATTTCCTTCCCGTATTTTATTTCTTCTAAGGAGATAAAAGCGATATACTTGTTTCTCTTCCCTCATTTCATGCTGGCAATGATACTCTGAAGTGGTCATAGCCCCAGGTCAGCAGTCAAGAAGCTTCATGGCTGAGTGAGGATTTTAAACTTTGTTCATTCCAGCTCTATATACACTGTCTCTATATACACCGTCTCTCTCAATACACTAGATATTACATATACTACGTATTTTTGTGTGTATATGTACAAATCATGTAGCACTATGCAGGCCCAGTTCCTAAAGTCAAACGCAGTGTTGGATCTAGTGTAAACAGTGCCTAGGGCAAGCGTGGAAGTTGCACCTCTACATTTTAACCCCTATTCCCCCCCACATGGCTTTTTGTGCTCCCGGCATTGGCGCCTGGGGCATAAACCCCACTTGCCCTACCTTAGATATGCTTCTGGTCAGAGAGTTCTTAACATTAGATGGCTGACTCATGGGATGCAGAATGGAAAACTATACAAATGTTTGCTCTGGTCAAGCAAAGCTCTTCTTAAATTCATTTCCTCTTTCTACATTCCTGCCCTGGCTGCACTACTTTTTTTACATGTTGTCTCCAGCCTAGATAAAGACTCTGTTCAATAAATTTCAATGTAAATAGATTTATTTTGTCAGAACAACAGTTATTTTTCTGTTGCTCATGTTGTTGAAATTTGTCCTCACATGGCCATCCAAGCTTGGGCTTGGTTGGCCAGTTAAAATCCATTAGCTGTATAAATATTTTGTTCTTGGGAGAAATGAAAACTGCTAGAACTCTGAAACTGGCCATTTCTTCTAGCCCAGGCACAAGGATGTTTGAAATGTCTCATATCCTGCACATTTTCTCTGTCATCTGATTAGATCTAAGGCATTTGAGGTGGAGCAAATATACTTATAAACATTACTGTCTCCAGATCACAGCTCTCAGAATCTCACAGTCAGCCCTTCCAAAGTAACATTTCCATGGTCTAAAAATTATATGCAAATGACACAATAATTTCTAGAAAAGCACACGATGCAGATAATGTGAAGTAAAGCTTTTTGCAGGAATGTTAGCAGATGCTTGGTCAATAATAAACTGACAGTGTTTAGAACGTATAGCCAGAAATTTCCAGTGTTAATTGTCAGAATCTGGATGAGACTCACTGTTGTGCAGTTTGCAAAGCAATAATTCAAAATGTATACTGTTGGTGATCATATAGGTTTTTTTATAATCCTGTTAGCATAGTAAAATCCTGTTAGCATAGTAAAAGGGAACATGGCAGAAGTTTATAAAAACTTGATAAGTTCTTTATAGAGCTTATTAAAAAGTTTTAAATAAAAAACATGATTAGCTCTTCTTTTCCTCCCAGAATGAAACATTTTGAAAAGAAATGAAGATGGAAGGTAGCAATTCAAGACTGATAAAATGAAGTATTTCTTTCCAAGTTGGGAAGTTACATATGAACCCTCAGAAAAATGTTGCAATGCCTGATGCCTGCTAATATAACTAGTTTTAGAAGGGCTTCTCGAATTGTCTCAAAGATTTATTGGTGGCTGCTCCCAGTGCTGAGCCTTGCTTCTTTGTCACTGCAACCCCCTATTTTATACTTACTCAAAGATAGTTCTATGGGGTCCATTCCTCGGGTACTGAATATGGGACTGCTGCCCAATTTGATTGGTTACATTTATCATAATACTACACCTCCCTTTCTCCCCACCCCAGTGTGTGTGTGTGTGTGTGTGTTGTAGATATTTATTCATTTCTCAATCTGCAGGATTATATTGATTGTGAGAAGAACTGACCACAAACTTATAAAAAACACTATTCCTCTTCCCTCTTAATAAAGCAAAACCAGATGGTCAAAATCCAGATGTAAAAGAATAATGAACAGCCAACTAGTCCAGCAGACTAGTGTGCCTGCTCTTTCTTTACTATCTTGACTCAAAAGACTGAGAATCTTTGATGATGAATTGTGCTCCAGCACTGAAGAAACCTGTCAGCAGTTACCTCTCCTGATGATATGGCAGGATAATAGGCTTTCTGTTGTTCTGATGAAAATATTGTGACATCTGAAATTCAGAAGCTTGTCTGAACTCTGTGTGATGAAACTGAGGTTTCATAGGATTGCAAATGCCAAAGCACTGTGGAAATCTCTCATATGCCTGTGTAGCATTGGGTGGCCTTTAAAAAAATCTCACCTAGTTAAGGATATTTACCTCTCTCTTGTGACCTTCTGTGAGATGATTACACTGCAATCGTCAATGATACATCAGGGGGTCTAACATGATCTGCCTGTGATGACAAGCCAGCAAAATGATTAGAAATCCTCTATCTCAAGAAACCATATGGTGGGTGATATGAAAGCACTTAAAAAACCCCCAACTATTTCTTAGAGATGCTCTTTTCCTGGAGAGTCTCTTTAATCTTTGACCTGATCTGCAAGGAAGGATCATTCTGGCTGCCTTCTTGAGAGGTTTTTGTGAACTATAATAAGGTGCTTGCAATCAATCTAATGTCTACACGAAAGCTTATATTTACACAAAAGCTTGTATTTAGTTTTCAAATGTGGCTACATCTGACATATGAAGAAAGTGATCAGAGCTTTTGCAAATGCATAGTTGTGACCATAACTTATTGAATCAAATGGAGCAGTGCTTTGGATTTCTTAGATCAGAGTTCAGCCATAATCCTTCATCATATATAAGTTTTTCTTTCCCTGTGTTTTTTGGAAGGCACACACACATGCATATACACATATACGGGGATGTGTAAACATGATTGCCCCCACTGTAACATTCTTATTCAGTGTACATATACAAACACATGGCCTGCATGATAAATATTGTTGTTCTTGTTAACTACCATGAAGTAAACTTCGCTATATAGCGACCCTATATCCACCAAGTCACTCTGTCATTAATAGCCCTGCTCAGGTCTTGCAAGACTGAGGGCTGTTGCTTCTTTGATTTAATCTATCCATCTGTAATGTGGTCTTCCTCTTTTCCTATTGCCTCCTACCTTACCAAGCATTATTATCTTTTCTAGTTGAGCCATGTCTTCTCCTAAACTATGACAGTCTCAATATAGTGGTCATGGCTTCTAGGGAAAGTTCCAGCTTGATTTGCTCTAGGGCCCTTTCTGCACCAGGCAATGAGAACAGGGTAGTGCATCCTCTCACGGAGGTCGTCTGCACCTTGGAGTGGACTAGGAGCAGACTACTTACTGGAGATCCACACCTCAGTCCACTCCAAAACGACCCCAAGTGGTCCTCCAGTGTGTTTTCTAAAGACTGCAAAAACCAGGTCTTTATTTTCCTGGAACGTGCCATTGCATTCCTGCTCCCTTGTGCAGATTCGCAGGCTCGCACCAATGCGAGCCTGTGATCTGCGGAGGGCGGGCTTTAGGTGTGGCGAGCTTCAGTGGTTGGTCGGGACGCACGGCTAACCGGAAGCCACCATTTTTGAAGCTAGAAGCCGCCATTTTTGAAGCCGGAGCAGTGCAGATCTACAGACCTGGCACTGCTCCGATTCGCCCTAGACCAAGGAGGAGCCCTGCAGAAGGGCTTCAGGCACAGTCCGCGTTGCTTCGGACTCCAGAAGAAGCAGTAGGTAACGGCACGGAGCGATTCCCTCACCTCATGCAGAAAGGGCCTAGCACTCATTCATTTGTCCTTTCAGCAGCCAACAGTAACCATAGAACTCTTCCCCAGCAGTACATTTCAAATGAGTTGATTTTCTTTACATCAGCTTTCTTCACTGTCCAGCTTTCACAACTGTACATAGAAATTGGAAATATCATGGTATGGGTCATCCTAATGTTACTATTCAACAATATATCTGCCTTACCAAGTCTGAGGGCCTTTCTGCACTACAGTGTTATAGTGCTATTATTCCACTTTCAGCATGCCATGGAATCCTGGGGTTTGCAGTTTAGGGAGGGGCATTTAGAATTCCCACCCAGAGAGCTCTTTGGCATCAGTAAACTACAAACCCCAGAAGTCCACAGGATATTGAAAGTGGAATAATAGCACTATAACAATGTAGGACGGAAAGGGCCTTAGGCCTCTTCTGATTTCATGACTGCACCCTCCATTCTGATTAATGATTGGGCCAAGATATGGTAAATCTTGAACTGCTTCAGTGTCGTCATCATCTACTTTAAGGTTACATAAACCATCTGTGGTCATTATTTTGTTTTCTTAATGTTCAACTGTAAACATGCCTTTGCACTTTTTGCCTTGACTTTCTTCAGTAATCATTCCAAGGCCTTGCTGCTTTCTGTTAGGAGTATGGTGTCATCTGCATATCTTAAATTGTTATGTTTCTTCTTTGAATTTTCACACTCCTTTTTCTAAGTCTAACCTTGCACATGATAACACCCTAACCTTTATCACCCTGTTTAACTTACATGCTGAACTTATCATATGATATGTTCAGCATGTAAGTTAAACAAGGTGATAAAATGCTGCCTTTCCTAGTTGTCTTGCTATTCTGTTTCTTTGTATTCTGTCCTGACAGCCCCTGTTCTTCAATACAGGTTACATATCAGGACAAATAATTGTTTTGGCGTAGTCATTTCTTTACCAGCAATCCATAGTTTTTCGTGATCTATACAATTAAACACTTTGCTATAGTCTATAAAGCACAGACTAATTTTCTTCTTAAATTCTTTGGTGTACTCCATTATCCAACATATTTTTGCAATATGATCCCTAGTGCTTCTTCCTTTCTTGAACTTAGCTTGGACAGCTCGCATTTCTCACTTTGTGTATGGTAAAAGTCTTTGTTGTAGAATTTTGAGTATCATTTTGCTTGCATGGGAAATTAATGCAATGGTCCTGTGGTTACTGGTGTCCCTGGTGTCCCTTTTCTTGGGGATTGGAATGTATACTGTTTCCCATCTGAGGGTCTTTTGTTTTCCACATTTGTTGAAAGATTTTAATCAGAACTAGAGAAGATTCTGTCCCTGTAGCTTGAAGCAGCTCTGTTGGTATGTCATCTGCTCCTGGTGATTTATTTCTCCAGGTGCTCTGAGCGCAGTTTCCACTTCACTTTCTAAAACTGGAGGTTCATCTTCATTTGATTCTTCCTTGAATGAATCTGTCACCCTTTCCTTTCTTTCATACAATTTTTGCATGTTCTGTTTCCATTGGCTTTTTATTTTTAGTTGGCCATGTAATCATGTAATGTATTCACCTGCTGGTTGTATTGTATTCTCACTCTTGGTTTAAATTTCCCTTTGATTTTTTGGATCTTGTCAAATAGGTCTCTTGTTCTTCCTTTTTTGTTGTCAGCTTCTATTTCTCTGCACTGATTATTATAGTAGTTGTCCCTGCACATAAGTCACTGAACAGTTGCATTCACAGTTATGACCCTATTTCTGTCACCTTTCACTTTTGCTGCTCATCTGTCCTTAACTGCTTGACGAGTTTCATAGAATCATAGAGGCCATCAAGTCCAATCCCCTGCTATGCAGGAACACCCATCAAAGCACTCCCAACAGATGGCCATCCAGCCTCTGCTTAAAAACCTCCAAAGAAGGAGACTCAACCACACTCCGAGGCAGCATATTCCACTGCCGGACAGCCCTGACCATCAGGAAGTTCTTCCTGAGGTTCAAGTGGAATCTCCTTTCTTGAAGCTTGAATCCATTGCTCCTTGTCCTAGTCTCTAGAGCAGCAGAGAACAAGCCCGCTCCCTCCTCAACATGACATCCCTTCAAATATTTAAACATGGCTATCATGTCCCCTCTTAACCTTCTCTTCTGTAGACTAAACATACCCAGCTCCCTAAGCTGTTCTTCATAGGGCATGTCTTCCAGACCCTTCACCATTTTGGTCTCCCTCCTCTGGACATGTTCCGGCTTGTCGACATCCTTCTTGAATTGAGGTGCCCAGAACTGGACACAGTATTACAAATGAGGCCTAATCAATGCAGAATAGAGTGGTACCATTATCTCCCTCGATCTAGACACCATACTCCTATTGATGCAACCCAAAATCGCATAGGCTTTCTTGGCTGCCGCATCACACTGCTGACTCATGTTCAGTTTGTGATCTACCAAAACTTCTAGATCCCTTTCGCACGCACTGCTATCCAGCCACATCTCCCCCATCCTATATTTGTGCCTTCCATTTTTTCTGTCTAAGTGCAGGACCTTACATTTCTCTCTGTTGAAATTCATTTTGTTAGTTTTGGCCCAGCTCTCCAATCTGTCAAGGTCATTTCGAATTTTGATCCTGTCCTCTGCTGTATTAGCAACACCTCTCAATTTTGTATCATCTGCAGATTTGATCAGCATGCCCTCCACTCCTTCCTGAGTCATCAGTTGAGGCTTCTCTTTCTTTTTGACTGCAAATAGTGTCTTTTTGCATTCCTTCTCTGACAATGTCCCTGGTGGAGTCCAGAGTTCTTCTGGTTCCTGCTAAATTAGATTTAATAGCACAATTTTTTACATTATTTTTACATTCTATAGCAATGTGCTTCATGTTGTATATTGGCAAAATGGTTGGTTTGTTCTTCTTCTTTAGCTTTGTTCCATTTTTCATATCAGCAGTTCACGGTCTGTGCTGTCAGTCTGCTCCTCGTCTTGGTTTAACAGAGAAAATGGGCATACTGCATCTTCTGCTTCCAATTATGTAGTTTATTTGATTTCTATATTGTACATCAGATGATGTCCATGTATACCGTCACCTCTTGGGGTTGCTCGCAGAATGTGGTTGTGATAAAGAAACTATTGAGCTCATAAAATTCAATCAGTTTCTCTCTTGTTTCATTTCTTGATTCTAGACCAAATTTTCCGACAATTTTTGTTTCTGCTCTGTTTCCTACTTTTGTATTCCAATCACATGTGATTAAGAATTAAAAATTTAATCATTCAATTTCTTGGTTTACTATATTTAGCTTCCCCTGATTCATGCTTCTCACATTCCACATGCCTATAATATATGTTGTGCATTTTTAGATTTTCTTTTCACCGCTGAGATGTCAACAGCTGAACGTCCTTTCAGTTTGCACTCAATTATGTCATTAGCCAAGACAATACTTATAGCTGTCTTCTGCTCTAACCCAGTAGCTAGTTGAGTGCCATTGAACCTGGGAGTCTCATCTTCTGGCGCTATCTCTTGTTTCATTTTGAATTTTCTCATGATAGGGTTTTCATGGTAAAAGACATTCAAAAGGGGTCTACCATGCCTCCTTCTGCACAGTATTGACAAGTGTTAGCTATGGTTCCACTGTCACTGTTTCTGGGAGATCCTCCTCCGGTGTCACCCCTATTACCGCTCCTGCCCCATTGCTGTTTGGCACATTAAATAATGCAATAGTAATGACTGATCTGGTGATGACCTTGCTGTCATGATTTACCTGGAACCATTTGCTGAGCTGCCCATCTATTGTGTTATTGCTAGATACCTTGGAAAGAAAATAAATCTTATTGAAATACACAGTTTGAAAGTGGGCTGGAAGCCTTCTATTTTTTAAAATGTTTATCTTATTTTGTATTCCAACTGCACTATTTCAGAAATAACTCTCTTCTAGTAATTAAAAGAGATGTCATGTTCCCAACCTGTTTGTTCAATTTCACTGGGTTAACATGAAACATTACCCTGCCCTGGGGTCTAGGTATTGATTACTTCCAACTGTCTGTCTACTGATATGGTTTTTGCTATGGAATAGACAAATGTGTTTACCACCATACAAAGAAACAGGTATGGATCCTACTTTCATGGCCATGACATTTTTTTTTTAAAAAAAAAGGTGTACAGGATATTAGTTACCCTCCGCCATACATCTCTCTCTCTCTCCCCCCTCGTTACAATACTATCAAACTGTTCCTTTTCCTCTCTCTTTGAATCAACAAGTCCCAAACCAACACCAAATTGTCATTCTGTTAAGGGGAAGTTATTTCTTTGGAAATAGAAGGCAAGCTTCATGCAATTATTATTAAAGTTTTTACAACTGAAAGATAATCTGCAGGTAGAGCTGAGATGGCTATTTTGCTGGCTGTTAAAAGTTTATAATACATTAAATTGACTCCAATGGGTTTAATTTTTCAGTGTTTTTACAACCACAAACCTTTCTTATTGAGAAGGTCAAATAGGCACAATTTGAAGTCTTGTAAATCACAACCTCACTATGCCTGTAATACCTAATGTGACCCCTTTCACAGACCTTAAAAATTATAAAGCCCAGCACATGCTGTATATCAAACAAATAAATCAGGTGCTATAAATATAGGCTTCCCTTTAGCTCTAGACAGTATAATTCACTCACATTTCCCATGTCTGAAATTGTTTTTTGACTTCCCAGGCAAGTTCCATTTTTGTATTCAGAAAGCAGGATGCCTGCATTTAATCTTTTTTAAGCACTTAATAGAACCAAAGTCACCTGAAAGCAGATTCTTTGCACGAAAATGACCCTACTTAAGGCTTTAATGAGAACAAAACATGAAAGAAATGAAACAATTACATAGCAATCTTTCTTAATATTTTATTTTTAATGTTACCATTTAAAGTTGTGGTCGCTATTGAAGGAAAAAGAAGTGATGGGAATTAAAATACTCAAATGACCTAATTTTCTATTCCAGTGTCTCTGGTATAATATTTTATGTGTTAACATTTATAAGAGAATCTTTGTATGCAGGCACCAAGCAATACAAGTATAGCAACTTTTGGTTCAGGGAATTAAATTCTCCCACTCTGCTATTTGTTTGCACCAGCACCTGCCACTTGTATTGTAAATCTTCTCTTACAGTATTCTGAGTAAACGTCATACTTGGCTGAACAAATAGGGACAATTTAAGAGCTTGCTAACTTTTTTTTTCTTTTAAATACTCTAGGGCTTAATCCAAGGCCGCACAGCCTAGCAGTAGCTTGTTGCACAGGAAAACCTACTAGAGAGCCTACCATCTTTTGTTTGTTTGTTTAATGCTAGTAATATTTTCCAACCAAATATATCTTCTCCTTCTCTCTCCCTCAAACTTTATTCTCTCAAAGTGTAGAATGGGTGCAAACGTGCCAAAATAGATAAAATTTGTGCTGCTAATTTAGATTGAGGATTAGTTTCTTGAGCAAAAATTTAATCTGAAAGCTTTAAAAACTAAGCAAAAGTTTAATCTGAAGTTTTAAGAAGCCTCAAAACTCCTCTTGTACCTCACAGGACTAAACCCTTTCCAATCCCCAGATTACACTTTTGCTTGGTGTGCCTTGAAGTCATTTCTGATTTATGCCAACTTTAAGGCAAACCTATCACAAGTTTTCTTAGCAAGATTTGTTCAGAGAATGTTTGCCTTTGCCTTCCTTTGGCGCTGAGGGTGTGTCAACATCAGCACCTCCAGCAGGTCAATAGATGAGATCAGCCCGTGGGTTTCCGTAGTTGAGTGGAGATTCAGACCCTGTTCTCCAGCATCCTATTTTGGCTCTCAAATCTTTGCTATCTCCTACAGAAACTGAGGTTTTGTATCACAGGATTGGGTAATATTTGAACTTGAGAAGTCTGACAGATGTGTTTGCAAACTTTGGTTGGTACTGAATGGACCGCCCCTTTGCACAGGTTTACAGCAGTTTTTATTGTTCCTAACCTATAATATCACTTTTTTTTGTAAACCTTATATAGGTCTTTGAACCTCCCAGCAATGGTGACCAAACTTTTATAACCTCAGCCAAGAGATTTCTGAAAGTATTATGGAAATAAAAAAGTTTGATAATTTGTAACCTTACCGTGGTTCGTGGAATCAAACTCTAATCTGTTCTGGCCAATATCTGGAGGTCCAAAAGTTGTACACTCCAGCTTTACAAATAAGGAGGGAGAGAGGAGACAAGTACACTATCTCTGTCCTCATCTGCCTGGACTAGGGAAGGTCTTTTGTCCACTAAGGGTTTTCTGCATGATTTTAAATTCTAAGCCTCAAGGAAAACCTCTAGAAACAGGAAGTTGTTCACTGTAGACACTCACTTTGAACAGGAGAGTGTCATGGTCATTCTCCACATAACAAGGAACTCTAAAAAAAATCCCATTTGTACTGAGAGTGTCCACAAATAGGGAAAGTTCTCCTATTCAGATTTGTTGATCCCTACGTAAGGAGAGTGACAGAAAAAGCAACAGAGGAAGGTGCTGCTGGCATGCTTCCCCCACCTTGGCAGGATAATTCAATATGTTTCCAAAATGAATGAATAGAGCTTAAGTGTATGAGACAGTCAGAGACCAATGGGGGTGGGAGAGAGACGGAGTAACTGAACTAGTATGCGTATCCCTGCTCTTCTGTGTTATGCTAAGAGGCAACATCCTTTAATAATACCTCCAGAGGGCTATCGTGTAAAGTACTCCTTTAAGGAAACTGTTACAACTTGAATGTAAATACTCTGGGAATCCTATGTTTGAGGTTTGACCCTGGGTAGGAGGCAGATTGCTAAAAAGTGAGAGCTATGTATCTGATATTTTTCCTAAAGCAAATGTTAATAATAACAATAATAACACTATGTTGTTGTTGTTGTTATTGTTGTTGTTGTTGTGTGCCTTCAAGTTATTTCCAACTTACGACAACTTTTGGGTGAACCTATCATGGGATTTTCTTGGCAAGGTTGGTTCAGAGCAGCTTTGTCTTTGTCTCCTTCTGAGGCTGAGAGAGTATGACTTGCCCAAGGTCACCCAGTAGGTTTCCATGGCTGAGTGGGGATTCAGACCCAGTTCTGCAGTGTCCCTAATGCTCAAATCACTATGCCACACTGGTGTCATCAATAATAATATGTTGTCGCTGTCGTTGTTGTGTGCCTTCGACTCATTTCCAACTTATGGTGAACCTAATGTGAACCTATCATGGGGTTTTCTGGGGCTGACAGTGTGTGACATGCCCAAGGTCACCCAGTGGGTTTCCAGGGCCAAGAGGGTCTCCAGGGTTGGAAGATAACATTAAATAATTAAATCTGTCACCTCTGAAAAAATAGCATGCTAGAAATAGTATCCAACTATACCTTAATACTGTTATATGCAACTCAGTCCCATAGGAATACACCACAATGTATTTTATTGTCCTGGTTTATAGGACAAGCTTATAATATTTTACAATGCTAGTTTATCTGATATTGAGAGGTACCAAAATTTTGTAGCTATTTCATGTGACACTGTTTCCGGTAGTAAAAATTTATAAAACTGATCTATCAGAGCTCCTCTTTAGGATACTGACTTAACCATGCTTTGTTTCTGTCACTTCCACTCTATGGCGATATAATGGTGTAATATAAACTTCCTTTGTTATTTTATTTTTGGTTACTATGAAATTAAGAAGAAGGCCAGTAATGCTTCTCTGCTTGATCCAGCAAGGTTCCCAGTTTTCATCAACCTTTGCTGTGTTTTTTTTAAAACTACCAAACCCATTTTATGTTATAATATTTAGCTTTGTTATGATGATTGTTTCACTTTTTAGTGACTTGACTTGGAAAAATAGATATTAGAGGCAAAATAAACTTGTATAAAATAAATTTAAATACCTACATTCATCTGTCACATTTGTATATAGCTATTTGTCAGAGTGCCCAGGGCAATCCCAACAGCTGAAGAAGTTTGCAGGGTGGATTGCCAAACATTACACGTCTCATCCAGACCATAAACTAGAGGTCTCACATCTTTCTTTTTAAGGAAAAATACCATCCTATCAAAAATAGTCTGACTACCTGTTGCCACCACCATTCCCTATAATTTGATGTAGCTATCTGATTTCTGTTGAAATCTTTAAGACTAAATTATTTTAAATTCAGTAGATATGGATTGGTTTACTTGCTGGAGAATAAATCCTACCGAATGCAACAGGAATTACTTTTGAGTGAGCATGCATACAATTAACATCTTAGTTTACGTTTTTAAAATCTTAGGTGAAGTGGACAGGCTGTTATATTATTTCTATTTTGTTGGATATAGACTTTGTCATACTCTAAGCAGCCCAATTGAAAGCAATAGGATTTAAGTGATTTGTTCAGTGGGTCTCCTCTCAACACAACTTAGACTGGATCTAATCCACTAACATAAGTTGCCCAAAGCATTTTAACAGCTGTGAATAGCTTCCTTCTTTGCTATGGACCTCAGTTAAGCATTAATTTATAGATAAAAATGTTCTTGAGAATCATGCTTTTATTATAACAGCATATTAAACATAATACAATACCTCTGAATTGTTTATGATTCACAGACTCACAGTATTCCAGTTCCTTTGTCTGAGCATATAAATATGAAGGCCTGACTGTTTTCTCTTTCAGAAGTCAAAGGAGTGCATTTTCCTTTATGAAATCTATCTATGCAAAAACGCAATAAAGATGAATAATATTTACTCTCAAACATTTTCAATTTTCAATTTGATATTGGATATATATTGAATACCAGTGTCACACCATCTATAAAGTGACTGCATAAAGAAGGTCACAGAAGTAGCTGTTATTTCCAGCTTTTTTGTTTGTTTGTTTTTTAAAAATGCTTTCTACTGAAATGAAATTTTATAAGCTGAATATTCTTTCAAATTAACATTTCTGAGCCCATTGCCTTTGAATGACATTTGCAGAATAGAAAATGAAACCTGTCCCTACTCTGGAGAGAGCATAGAAAAATGACAAGATTCTTACTAGGGAATAGAAAGCTGATCTGACCCATCCAATAAGGTTAATTAGCTAATTACGTGATTTCCAAACATGCTTCACTGCATGAACTGACCTGCCCTCACTTCACACTAACTAAAAGGATGGTAGATGTTAGAAGAATTTTGTTACTTAGAAAATGCTGTATTGATTGACCATAATTGTCTTTAGGGACAATCCAACAAGTTTAATCAAAGTGGCAGATCCCCAGACAATGTGGAATGTCACACATATGTTTCTGGGACCATGATCAGATAGTAATTTAATTTTTTTAATGGCTTAGTGCAGGATTCATGTGTGACCCTGATAAAACTGTCTTATGACTATTTCAAAAAGCCTTGAAATGCAGTTCTTTTATTATGTCCTGTAATAGTGAACTCAGGCATGAGTGCTACCAGGTCTGCAGTAGACTCGGCCCAGTGAGAAATCTAATATATAAAAGTCAAAGTTTTTGAGCTTCTGAGTTTGTTTGTGTCAGGCAGGCGAAGACCTAGAATCATAGAATCATAGAAATGTAGAGTTGGAAGAGACCACACGGGCCATCCAGTCCTCATATGATTGTCTGTGTCAGGCGAGAAGACCTCATATGTTGGCTGCTTGTGAAGATTCTGTGGAATTCTGGAGTTGGTAGTTTAGGGAGGGACCTTTAGAATTCTCAGCCAGAGAGCTCTTGGGCCTGGCCAGTTGCTATGGAGACGAGGCCTAGCAGCAAGGCGAAGGACAGTGTATTCCCTCAGAAACTGAACATCTGTATGCTGACAACTCTGAATACAGATTGGATTTTGGAATATGGGGGAAAGTTACAGGTACTGGAAAATACAGTTTGGGGAATTAGAGACACAGGATCTCAAATCTGTGTATTGCAACCACATCTAATTCCTAAAGTAATATAAAGTAATTCCTAAGGTATTTCTAACAAGTGTTACTAATGAGAAAATAAAATCCCAGGCAATGCCAGATAAATATGCTAGTAGGAAATAAATATCATCATGATGAGGGAAGCCTAGAGGTTTACAATATGAAATATAGGGCCTTTCCACCCTCACTGTTATAGTGCTATTATTCCACTTTCAACATCCTATGGAATCCTGGGGTTTGCAGTTTGTGGAAGGGCGTTTAGAATTCTCAGACAGAGAGATCTTTGGCCTCAGTAAACTACAAACCCCAGAATTCCACAGGATGTTGAAAGTGGAATAATAGCACTATAACAGTGTAGTGTGGAAAGGCCCATAGTTTTTCAGATGACATCCTTACAGAACACCCTAATGAGAACTGAGTTTGACCACAGCCAGGAAATGTTCTAGTGGGTGGTGGGAGGTGGTGGAGATAAGAAACACAAGGGTTGAGGGGAGTGTAGTGAATTGGATTGCCAGATCAGGACAAGGATTTCCAGGCCCTGTGATTTCAAGATCAAAACCTGAGACCAAGGAGTACCTTCTTGTGATGTCACAGGGGAGAATTTGGTGATATTCCAACAATACTGCAAGGGGTAGCATCTAATGATGCCACTAAGTATGATACCATATGTACCAACCATGATTGTGCTGACTGTGCTGTTGAAACAAAATAGTGTTGCAAATGATGAAAATATATGTACACACAGTCTTGGTCTGATATTTCTCCCCTGATCCTGAGGACTGAAGAGCCTGAGACTCAGGACCAGGCCTCTGAAATCTGGCAATCCTAGGACTGAAACAGAGGGAAATGGTAGGTTGTAACTTTGAACAGTGCAAAATTTTATTTCAACTTCCACTTAGCAGTACTGGATAACCTTTGACTCTCCAGATGTTTTGGCCAACAACTCTCCGCAGCCCTATCCAGCGTAATCAGTGGTAAGGAATTGTGGGAAATTTTCTCCAAACTGTCTGGAGGGAAAATTGAAGGAACTGGGCTTCTTCAACTTCATGAAAAGAAGACTGAGGGGTTACATGATTGTATCCTTTAAATATCTCAAGGGCTGTCACAGAGAGGAGTGGGTAGGTTAGTTTTCTGTTGCCCCTAAGGATGGACCCCAGGTCTAATGCTTTTAAGTTATAAGAAGATACATTTTGATAGCACAGTAGAAGAAATTTCTTGACAGTAAGAATGGTTCCATTGCTGGACCAATCTCTCAAAGAGGTGGGTTCTCCTTCTCCAGATGTCTTCAGAAAGAGGCTGGACATATACCAGCAGGGAATTCTTTAGCTGGAAATCCTGAACTGAGCAGGGACATGATAGACCATGAGGTCCCTTATGGTTCTATGATTCTATGGTTCTGTAAGGATCAAGATGTGAGAAGGTCCCCCCTCCAACAATTATTGACAAATGCCTTCTGGATCAGATGCACAGTGTAATCCTAAGTATGTTTACTCAGGGAACAGCCCTATTTAGGGCTGACTAAAAATGGCATTCATAGATATTGTATCCTACCTTCAGGCAGTAAAAGGAGGTGACTGTAATGGCACCAGATTTCTACACCTGGCCCTGACACTCAGGAAATGGACCTTGCCTCAGTGGGAAGGGGAAGAATCTCAGGGCAAGAGTGCTTCCTTGAAACTCAAATGCATATGTTTTTTCTTATTAGACTATGTTTTTTATTTGAATTGCATACTCTGGGCAACTATGGTTGATGTTTTGTATACCATGCTTAGTGATGTCTTCAGGTCTCAGACATTGGCAAAAAGATATCAGGGTCTGGAATAGTCCTCACCTGGCAACCCTAGGAACTATGACAGTTACTACTTTTATTTCAGCTCCTTTTGCCTCTAAAGGAGCGTGGAAATAGCAATTTCAGAGTAAATTCAAATACATAATGACATTGTTTAGGGTTGGTTGCAACAGGGAAAGACTTTTTTTCTTGTTTCTGAACATTTTTTGGTAAGATCTGAGATTTTTTTCCTCTTGGATGACCACATCCACTGAGGACTCCGTCACTACTTTCATCTATGACAGGGGCTGTGTACCTCTGTGCACATCTTTGCACTTAAACTAGTATCCCTCTGTTGCTTAGTCATATCTTGTGAATTTTTCACAGACTATTTTATATGTTGAACTTCTAAAAAATTAGTGCCATTCACACTTATGGTTTACTGCATTCTCTCCATTATAGAGCTTCAGAAAAATTACTGTAAAACTTGAGCAGATCAAAAGGTAAGGAGGGGAAATAATTACACTGTCCTGACACTTACACAGTTCACCTGCTTGTGATGGCTGGGATATTTTGGGAGTTATGGTCCAAAAAATTAACCTCTCCAGGCTCGAAAGAAAAATTCCACATGTAGATTTTCTCCAGGACCTTGAGTATTTACAAGGTGGCAGGGGCAGAGTTCCCATTGGACCTATAATTATTGGAGTGACTTCCCACATATAAGGCATGAAGGAGACTTAGATCAATTGACATAATTCTGTCTGGTGCTTACGAATTTTAGTGTCACAAATTCTATCTGCCAATGAGTTTCATAGTATTACAACATGCTATACATTATAACACCACAGACCAATAACCACAGCACTATTTCCTGATTCAACCACAGGAAAACAGGTGGTTTTTACCACAGTCCATAGATTTTTCTACATGTGACACCATAGCTGTAAATTCAGTGGAAGAAGGTTAACGGTCATGACAATATCACATTGTAAGATGGTCCTCCTCCTTTCCATGCTGGATTTCAAATATCTACAAGTGTATGCTCCAAAATATGAGGTGCTCATAGTGAAAATGCCCTCATTATTACTCAGAACCAAAATTAGACTGGTGAACTTGGTTTTGCTCTGGGATCAAATCCCAATTTGGAAAAAGTTTTGGATATTAACATTCAGTAAATAGAGCTGGTCCAAAGCAAAGTAGGCAGGGTCAACTTGGATGTTTTTCACCAAACATGTGACCTGCCTGCCTGCAAAGCACAACCCAATAACATTTGGCAGTTTCATGAGTGCAAAGCATAATTCAGTTCATTACCACAGTCTCTGGGAGTTCAAATACCCTCTTATATCTCCAATCACTCATCAGGAGTAACAATAAAAAAGCATATGGCTGTGGTTCCTTATTCTTGTTCTAAATAAAATGGAAGAAACAACCATAAATAAGTTATTTATAATATTTCTGGTTCATGCATATATGATGTAGTGATGAAACAGTCACATTCTCCCTTACACCACAAACTTAATATATTTTTATTTTATGCATTAGTTAAAATATTTATATTCCACCCTATATTGCAAGATCTCTGGGCAATTTATAATATACTCTATTGAAATAATTTAAATAATTTTGAAGTGTGAATCAGTGAAAATTTAAACTTTTAAATTTAAATGTGTTTTAAAACATGTATATGTAGAACTTGTATATTTAGAGTTTTATATAGGAAATACAAAATGAAATAGAAATTTTCTATGTCTGATAGTTCGTTACTTGCGTTAAGTGATTGTACGTGTAATGCTGAGATGAAATAACTAACTTTTGAAGTAAGAATGAGTGACAAATTATGATTTAATTTTCTAGATATACATAATCTTTTGTATTGATTGGAAAAATAATTAGAACAGTTGTTAAGGTACGTTTAAATAGTGATTGCGTTTTTAATAAAAATTAATTAAAAATAAAACAAAACATGTATATGTACAGACCTGGAAAAGAAGAGTATGTCTCAAAATCTTTAAATAAAAAGTCTTGTTTTAACTTGACATCAGAATGAAGCCCATGTTAGTGCTAATCAGAACTTCAAGGGCAAAGCATTCCATAACCACGGCTGTCTCCTACATCTTCACTCAGTCTATTGGTCTGAGGAACACAACAGAGAGTATCAGATCTCAGGCAGGCATGTATAGAAGTCCACCTTCAACTATTGAGGTCCCAATGTTGACAGCTAGAGAAATTCCTTTGAAATTGGTGTTACAAAGTATATATAAGAATTTCCAGTCAACAAACCAGCTGTTATGCTTTGTACGCTTTGTAAGGAAAGTTTCCAAGTCACCTTTGACAGCAGTTCCACACAGAGTACATTGCAGTAGCATAAATCTGGAGGTTTGCAGCACATGAACTATGGAAAGTTAGGTTCTTCTTGGCTACGAAAGGCTGCAGCTAGTAGCCTAGTTGAGGCCTTAGATACTTCAAGCCATGAAGTCCATCTGGGCCTATAGTAACTGATCTAGAAGTAATCCCAAACTCTACATCTGCTCCCTCACATAAGGATCACTGTTCCATCTAGAATAAGTTATTTACTCAGTTCCTGAACCCACCAACACAGACTTCATATTATTGGGGATTTTGCATCAGTTTATTGATTTCATCCAGTCCATTAGAGCACCCTGGCACTGATCCACAACCTGCACAGCTTCAGCTGACTGTCCTGACCCAGCTAGAGTCTACAAGAGAAGAGGCAAATAGCTCTGCATTGGTGAGATAACTGTAGCCAAGGCAAAGGCCATAAATCCAGGACCATGCTTGCTGTGAGACTTCATATGGCAGAAGCACAGTCAAGCTGGTCTGAGTTCTGAGGTAAAGCAGTTTTTATCAGCCAAGGTGAGGATCCAAGAATTAGCCAGTGTCATCAGGCAGTCCAAGATCAAAGAGCTAAATGAGCTTTGAGCAGGTCACAGGTACACAAACTGGAGGCAGACAAACAAAGCCACAACTAGCATTTACAAGGTTAATGTGTTTTAGGGGGTTGGTTTTAGATGGGTTGGTGGGGGGGGATTGGTTATGTTTTAATGCTTTTAATGTATTTAATGCATTGTTGTAGTACCGCCTCGATCCATGGGGAGAGGCGGGATATAAATTATTATTATTATTATTGTTGTTGTTGTTGTTGTTGTTGTTGTTGTTATTGTTGTTGTTGTTGTGGTTGTTGTTATTTACAGCCAGCTACCAATAATTAAAAGTACTCCTCCTGCTTTTTGGCAAGGAGCTTCATTGTTTGTCTCTGCTCTTCTCCTCCACACACCTAGTTCATGGACTTGGAGGCTGTGCTGCTTCCTCAGCTGCTTCCTCTGATAGATCAGCTGTTGGTGGGTTTTGGCCTGGTGGGTACTGAGGCTGCCCTTCAACAGGGCTTGCTGAAGGGCTTTCCTCAGTTTCAGATTCCAAATCTGAGTTCTGACTCTGGCCCATGACAATGACCCAGCACTTTACTATTTATTTATTTTCTGTCTTGCCCTTATCGTGCATGGTACACAAGGCATCTTCATATACATATTAAAGAAGGTGAGGAACACTATGGACAGTTGCCATGTGACAGCTTAGTATCTATAGGAATTAACAGGAATCTTCCAGTGTCACTCTCTGGAACTGGTCATTTAAATTAGAGTGGAACTACTGTAACAATAACAACTCTTTTCAGTGAGTACTTTTGTGCACAAGGACTTGATTATTTGCATAGAAAAAGGGAGAGGGAGATCACATGAGAGAAGAGACACACACAGAAACACACAGGGTTTTGTTCCCAATTAAAAAACCCATACATAATTATTTCAAATGAGTAAATCAGATTAAACATTAAATATAGTTGCCCTGCGTAGTACAACAGAAATGGACAATTATTTATAAGGTATATATCATAAGAAGAGGGTTGAAATTTGCATCTTACAGTCTCCTTGTTTATACAGCTGTGAGCAAGAAGCAGATGTGCAGAGGAAAGCCAATTTCCTCTGAGGAGGAGAAAATATAACATAGTAAACCTTGCTCTGCTCTTTATGACAGATTTTCTGGGGGAAAGCAAGGAAAGGAATCTTTAAAGATGTAGGCCACAGATCTTCAAGGCACTAAAAGTCATTATCTTCTAGTAGGACCAAATGTGCTATAGAAGATTCCTAGTTGTTCCTCATTCCAAAGAAATGTTCCTTATTCCCAAGACACGATATCGCTACAGAATATAATGAATGCCCCTTATTTCAAAACTCCTCCAGTTTCATGGCAGCTTATTAAAATTTTGTTACTCTTGGGTGGAATTCAGTCTGTCTCTTTTATAAGAAATGCGCTTAGCAGTCTAATCCTTAAAATGAGTTTTACTGACACACATTCCCTGGACTACTTGAACCCAGCTGTACAGCATTCCTCTACTTTCAGTCTGCTGAAGAAAATTGACAATTTTCTTTATGGAAAGGAATCCCAAACATTTGATATTCCAGTTTTGAATATGTAAAAACATATTCACCTGAATGTACCACCATAAAACAACTCAGAACTGGTCTGTCTCAAAACCACTGAATTCAGCTGATGAACATAAACATTCTTTTCCAACATTTTGAGCTAGCACAAAAAGTATAAATGCTTATCACTGGCTGCTTTGAACTGTGACATCTCCAGATAAGTACCCTTGTATCCCTTACCTTTTCCAGTGTTTCTAGCCTAGCCCATACTCTGCAATTGCAAGCTCAATGTTCTTATCTGGAGAAGGCTGAACCTGATAGAATTAGCAAACTTTGCATGGTTATACCCAGTAATTGCTAATTGTATATTATTCTGTAGAAGTTTAGACCCCACAGATATTTATGATGACTTCTTGTTTGTTAGCTTTTTTCCTCTCCTCATCTTCTTCGTACGTGTTCTCTATCCTGCAACAGTTTTCTCTCTCTTTTCCATTATACCATATGCTTGATTCTGAACAAGACATTTTTAAAGGAAAGTTACTTTCATGTGTTTTACAAAGAAGAATTAAGCCTGTTTCTTTGTTTATTAAACCCTCCATGGGTGAGTGTGGGACTGGGTGCTGTTCAGCTTCTGCCTTGACAATTGATTACTGTCCTTGAGAGTCATCACTATCTCTTGGGTATATTAACAGAACCATGGCCATGTTAAATGCAGGGTATCTAATTAACTTGTCACTATTTATGTAGCTTATTTGGTGCAATTACAAGGGTCCTTTCTGCACCTCATCTGTTTCCGGAGTCATCCCAGAATCACCCCACCAGTGGCTTTGGTGGGATGAGAACACGGACATGAACACTCTCCTCTGCACTGGCTGTCTCTCTCCTGAAGAAAGTGTGATGGACACACCTCTTCCTTCCGCAGTGCAGCCAGGCACTTTCCCAGGCTGCATTGGGGCAGGAAGTATCTCCATCACGCTTCTGGGGCTTCTGTAGGCCAAGTAAGTGCTGGATGGTCATGCGATTGTGGGTCATTTATGGGGAAACCCGTCAATGTTTTAATCTGTGATTGTACCACCTGGCAACAGGAGATGTGCGGGACTGCAACAATGTCGTGCAGAAGCATTGTTGCAGTCCCGCTCCTCTCCTGTCCTCATGCCAGGATGGGAGGCTCCTGCAGAAAGGGTCAAGGACCTCAAATGGAACACTCAGTCAAACAAAGTAAAATGTGTACATTTACGTATATATTATTTCAATATACACAGCTGTATGGGTATTTCTGCTTAGGAAGCAACATATAAAATATTTCATTTTCAACATTTGTCTAGAATTTTCCACATTTGGTCAGAATTCCTTCGAGGATAAAAGATGAGCAGATGTTCACTATGGTTAGCAGAGGCAAGGCAGACAATCACCATTGAAAGAAGACCCATGTTCATTCATTTTATTATGGTATAACCATCCTGCAAAGCTTGTAGAAGTTACTTTTTTTGGATGACTGCTCTCTGAATCTCCTCTCTAGCATGGCCATTGGCTATGTTGGCTGGCAGTTAAGTATAAAGAAGTAATGGTTACAAATTCTGCTGCCCTACTTCCATTTTGTAATTGTGCAATTCAGCCACAGCTGCTGCTTCTGGTGTAGTCTGCTTTGAACTTCTATTCTATTGCTCAGACCTAGCTCTCACCAACATGCAATGAGTCCTCCCATAATTTCAGTGTGTACGTTCTGAAAGACAGAATGTTTCCCTAATAAACTGAAATTCTAGAATGCATTCTTCAATTTCTCAAATCTTTTGATGCTGCAGCATATAAATTAAATGTCAGATTTCATCTCAACTCTTCTGGGGTGGGATGAATTGAATGCATTTTGTAACTAACACAGCAACTTTCCATTCTCAACTTAGCCACAAACTTTCATTGGCCAATAGCAGTACTAAAAGGTTGACCTATATTTGCCAAATGAGACTAGCATTCCTACTTTTTCTCACTTGCTGTATTTTAATTAAAGCTATAAGGTCAAGTCAACAAGACTGAAACTGGTGCATATTTCTTGCACTCAACCATCTTGCCTTTCTTGGCTATTTCCCCCCTTTTCTGAACTATGCATGTCAATATATGGACATATTCAGTAAAGTGCCCTTGGGAAATAAAACATGTGAAACTCATTTTTTATTTTCCAGTAAACTTCACAGTGCTCTCTCTGATTCCATCCTTTCAATAGATACCTAGTTTATCTTATGTGTGAGGAATGACCTTCTAACCTATGTGTGACAGTTGTTTGGCTTTTATTAAGTGCCTTGTTCACTAGTAGCATTGGGGCATTACTCATAAATATGTGTGCTACTTCAGTGAAGCCATGGAGAATTACTTTTATATTGTTAGTGCAATTTGTTCCTTTTGCTGCATGTCATTTAAACATAACTCATGCCAGCTTGGCACCTTGCTGGTTTAGTTTTCAAATAGGCTATGAAAGAAAGTGTGGTTCCCTCACTTCCTTTAGGAGGGTATTCTTTGGGATCTACAATTCTTGCTTTGAAAATACAACTGTATTATATATTTTTTTTAAATCACTCATATAGAACCTGGCAAATTTGAATAAATAAGTGATATCTATCTGGCATTTGGGATAAAGAACAATATTGGTTTGCAGTGCAATAGTGTGGATCTCTGTTCAGAAGTAAGCTTGTTACCAGGCATAAGATTCTGGGGTGAAATTTCAGACTTAGGTGAATGGACATCTGTACCCATTGAGGGATATGAGACTTTTGCTTATAAAATCAAAGATACTTAAGTGCATTAAGTATACTGAAACAGATAATTAAAGGCTAAAGGAGTGTTCAAAACACAGCTTGTTCTAGGGGCCTGGCTAACCAGTATATCCAAAGGGATCAAGAAAGGAAAAGTGAGTGTGTATGTGTGTATTTTATAACAGACAAGGAAAATGCTAGATTTGGAGTGGGGAAATGGTTGGTTATTTGCCATAGAACTGAAGTTAAGAGGACCCTTCTATATTATAGTTATAGCACTATGATTCCACTTTAACAAACATGCAACATCCTATGGAATCCTGGGGCTTGTTATCTAGTGTAGCACTGGAGCAATTTGGCTGAGAATTCTAAATGCCCCTCCCTAAGCTGCCAGCCCCTCCCAAAACTGCAAATCCCAGGATTCCATAGGATATTGAAAGTGGAATGATAGTGCTATAACAGTCTACTGTGGAAATGGTCTGTGTGTCCCAAGGCTGCTTTGAAGAAGGAAGTGAAGTTGTGGAGTAATAATGAAACATATCAAAAACAGAAAGAGAGAAGGGAGAGGGGGAGATGGAGAGACCAGAAGGAAGCTAGCCACATTCAGCAGTTATTATTGCAAAATAATACAGCAGATAATATAGTGAATAGGACCCCCCTCCCCATTAATGAAAGGTGAAGAGATAAGGCCAATGCTGTAAACAAAAAGCCAGTTTTATGTAGATTAAGTTTTCAGCTAATTTATATTTCATGCTCTTTAATAAGTGACACCCAATGTAAATTATTCACTTCTCCCCTCACTGTACCTTATCAGTGTCTGCAAATAACAAACCATTCTGTTCTGCATGCAAGTTGTATCTTTTCATAAAAATTTCAGCGGCCTATGACTTACTAAATAAAGCTGTCACTCAAACCTTATTTCTTCTCTGGGCGCAAGGTATCAAAATGGACACTGAATTAAAGGTGCATATTGTCTTCATTTGATGAGGCCTCTGCAAGATCTTTGTTCTGTCACCTTTAATGCACTCTGTTTGAAGGACTTGCCGTCTGATTTCTTATCAGATGCATAAGGAGTTGAATATTACAAAAAGCTGTTACTGGCCACATCTAATTCCTGGCTTTGAAATCTTTTGCAGGTGTGAGATGAAGTGTGCCTGTGTATGGAGCAAATGGAGATTTCTCCATTTACTTTTTCCTGTGGAGGAAAATGAATATAAAGTTTATTTTTTTAAAAAAATGGAGTCAGCACACACACATTTTTAGCACTGAGGTTCAAAATGGTAGGTTGTAGATAAAAGTATGGTAAGTTGAGATCACAATACAGTATTTTACTCCTAGTGCTATAAGGACACCTTTCTTCCAACACATGAAGTCTGATCAAATCCGTGTTTATGGCCACTGAATTTGATGGCATTAAAGCAAGTGGCTGTATTGAACTCTTGAGGCACAGCAAGTGCAATGTACTCTGTCTCTTTACCAAATTTCCATACTTCCCACTGATTCCTTATGTACCTACCAACACTGCGGCATGTGCTGTCAAGATTGCAAACATTATTAATGAGGAAGAACACACAAGTTAGTAGAGACTGCAGCTGTTTGCTTTTGCTTGAACCTACTGGGAAAAACAAGAGTGTGCCTCTCCTCTTTTCTCTGCCCTGCTGAGTTAATGGAGTTCAAATTACTTTTGCACTTTGAAGTCTGAATCGGAAGTAAACTGAGGACAAAGGGGGAAAGTGTAAGGAGGCGAGAGAAACTGCGACATTTTAAAAGCAGCTGATAAAGTGGGACAATCGCTACTAGATTGGGACAGTTGGAGAGTATGTCCTTAGGCTTTGAAGAACTGTAATGAGAGACAGAAACAGCCAACAGGTAAAGGGAGACGTACAAGGCAAAATGGAAGTTTGGGCCTCAGGCTCCTAGGGGTCATTTTTAAGGTGGAAAACTGAAGAATCTAATTTATAAAAAGGCTTAAGTGTCTGTTGAGTTTCTTTTCCAGACCTTTCACTATGTTGCTATTACATATTTTGAGATGGGGTCTTTTTATAAAAGCACACACACAAACACATCAGTAATATAACATCATGAACAAAAAGATAAATGCTGCCTTATTGAATGCTTTTATTTAATATCAATTTTCTTTATGGTAATCGTAGCTGGAGCTTATAGTTATAACTGCATTTTACAATGTGGGCAACTTGTAAGATACAAAAATATTTGATGACACGAAGCTTATCACTGGGTAACGCACACAAGGGGCTTTGTTAGCCACCCAGAGTTTTGCTTCAAGCTGTGTAACTTCTTCAAAGATATTAATTTCATATGTTAATGTCTGTATAATCAAAGGGTCTTATTTACAGACTGGGACTCACTTAATTTGCACACTATGCTTACCAGCAAAATTTTTATGTGTCAGGCATTAAATATACAACTTTGCTTCTTTATCATAAAAGCTTTTTATTTTATATGACGGTCAGCCAGTTTACTATGGGAATATGAATACACTAATAATAAAATCATAATAGATAATGTTGAAAAACATTTCAGAAGGAGAGAGAGGCTAGAATTCTGTTGCTGAATGCATGCAGGCATAATATACATTGATAGGTCTCTTCTGAAACAGTGAATTCTCTTTCAGAATAATTATCTTAAACCAACAATGAAGCTCAGATCCTAGAGTAAAACCACATTATATGCATGAAAAAGTGTTCTCCAAAACATCTGAGGTTTTCTTTCTTTTTTTCTTTCTTTCTTGTTTTTGTGCTGAAAACACTATTATGCACAAGAAAATATAAAATATGTTTCTGAAAACTGGTGTATGTGTGTGAGAGGAGAAATGTGTTTTATCCCACAAAATAATGTTTTTGTGAATAAAAGTTTTTTCCCCCACAGAAGTAATTTGAGAAATGTAAATACTAGGCACAAACTGGGAAAAACTTACATATCTGTGATATTCTTTCCAGCTAGGTTTCTAGAGTGCTGGAAACCCATTTTTCTGTCAGGAAATTGAACAAAAGGAAACAGTCATTCCTACGCTCCATCCAGTTAGGGGTACCAAATAAAGCAAAATGACTGCATATTACATAAGAAATGTCCATCTGTTGTAATCATGATCTCATCCTAGCTTCCGTGTTTCTGAACTGACTTCAAGCAGTCTATTTTCAGTATGTTTGCAACAATAAATTCCTGATATTGCAATGGCTGCTGTCATTGCAAGAGGTACCTGAATTCTGGGGTTCTCATAAAGTTTAAAATTTTGTGGAAATCTGGAGATCTTGCAAGAGACCCTCCTTGCGCTTGAGACAGGCTTTGTATGTGTATGTGTGTGTGTGTGCACGCATGTGTGTGCGCGCATGCATGTGTGTGTGTAATGTCCCCAGCCAGTCTGGAGCTGATAATTGACTCTCCTCTGTTACTGTTTTGAAAATCTAGCAAACTTACCAAGCTCTGATGAATCCGGTGTAGAAAGGCTGAAGGAATGGGTTGTGTTTAACCTGGAAAAGAGAAGATTGAAGGACTGATATGCAAAACAGGACAAAGATCAGAATGCTGCTGGCTCAGCAGGTGATGTCATGAGCCAGGTTGAGCAGGCTGCCGATTCAGACGGGGACTCTGAGTTGGACTTGGACTCCCAGCAGGGGGAGGATCCCTTGGAGGGAGAGGGGGCTTCTGCAGAGGCAAGGGAGGGGCCTGCCAGCGACTCCCCAGCTGTCCCAGAGCCGGTGGCCGACCCAGTACCTGCAGCAGAGGAGTCCAATGCTTCTGGCTCAACAGAAGCTGCTGTTCCTGACTCCAGCCCGGAGTTTGCAGCAGACTTTCCCCCCACGTTCCTCCAGAGGCGGCTGGAAAAGGTGGCATTTCGTAGATCAAAGCGCCTGCTAGAGAAGCGTCTGAGGGCCTCCAGCTGTGGGCCAGGCCAATGGACATTTGATCAGCCCCAGCTGGGATAAAGACTATTTAAGGCAGACTGTGGGGGAGGGAGTCACAGGGCAACAACTGTCGACCATCTGTGACCTTGCTACCTGTTCCATGGGCTTGCTATTCCTGAGTTCCACTGCCTTCGTTTTTTCGGGTGACGTAACCCCTGAATTACTTTATGGCTTTATTTATTGCCTCTGTTTGCTTTGGGTGCCGCAACCTCTTGATTATTTTACTGCCTACTTACTAAAAACCCTAAAACTCCAGTTGCCGCCTCTGTGTTTGCTTAGCCTCCGCCTGACATTGACAGGTAGATCTACATTATAAGGGATGTAGGTTGTAAGAGGGTAGGTTTCCATAAATTTCTCTTAACAATGAGAGCAGGAGGACAATGCAACCAAACCAGTGAGTGTGCTATCATTTGTTGGAGATCTTTAATCAAAGACTTGATGGCTCTCTGTTGCTCTGGTTCTCAATCTCATGTGTCAAACAGAGAGTAGGACTAAATAACTAACAAAGACCTCTTCATCTCTATGATTCTTCAAAGCAGTCCTCTACTCCCCACAACATATAACCATGGATTTTCATGACTCGGTTGATATCAACTATAGTTAAGACTGGGTATATGTACTTGTGGCCGTTGTTGTTGTTGTTGTTGTTGTTGTTGTGTGCATGCCTTCAAGTCAGTTCTGATGTATGGTCACCCTAAGGTAAACCTATCATGGGGTTTTCTGGGTCTGGGAGTATGTGACATGCCCAAAGTAACTCTGTGGGTTTCCATGGCTGAATGGGAAATAGAACCCTGGTTTCCAAGGATGTAGTTTGATGCTTAGACCACTCCATCATGTTGGCTATCCATCTTGAAATCTAGTTTTGAAATATTTGGTTATAGTCGAAGTAACACTGGTTACAGACATAAATGACAAATTTTAGAGGAAGACTTGTGAATCTGAGAAGAAGAGAAAGAGATTAGTCTGTAGATCAGAGCTTTCCAAACTTTTCATGTTGGTGACACACTTTTTCGACATGCATCACTTCACAACACAGTAATTCAGTTTTACTAGCAAACCTTTATCAGAGATATGGATGTATACATAAACTGTAATAACAAAATTACAAGTAATGAAATTCTTAATTAGAAACTTATCCATTTTAGGGATAATTTAACTGCCATTTAAGTAACTAAACTTGAAAATAACAGCACTAGCACTTCACTCCCACAGTGATAAAGTGAGAGAACAATCCCATGTGACACACACATACAGATAGACGGCTTTTCATCTAGTGACTGCGTCTTTTTCCATTTGCTTCCACTGTTTCAACCTGATTATGCATGTGCTGTACCCAAAAGTGTATCTAGGGTGGGGTGGCCTGCCACCCCCCTTACCAGGGTCTTTCTTGGCCCAAAGCGGTGGCAGCGACACATCTACACACTGCAGCTGACACACTAATGTGTTGCGACATACACTTTGGAAACCTCTGCTGTAAATACTGAACCATTCAAGTCATCCTGAATATTGTACAGGGAAGTATACAAACCCAGAGTGCAAATGAAGATACAGTAGATAAATATTTAGCTGTGTCAACAGCTGAAATAGAAACCCTGCAAAAAATATTTAGATTTTAGTTTTATGAAATCATACATTCAACCTCAAAATATACAAATGGTACCTTTGTAAGAAATACAACTTTGCCCTCTCATTATAACTAAAGAGTTTCTGGGGGCAGAAAATGAAGCCATGAAGTTGTTTTATTTTTAAAAAAAGAAAAATTAAAAGGGAAAAAGTCTTTCCTCAGGCCATTATAATGAAGAAAGTGTTCCAAATGTGAACTAATGAAGTACAAAGTAATGAATATTTAATTTGTATAATTTACTGAAGTGTGGTACAGAATCAGAGCGACATTCTTCACAAACATGATGTTCATTAAGTTCTTCATGTAGCTTGCCCGCAATTATTACTCTTTTTGGGGAATTTGGTAGTTAAAAAAAAAAAAGCAAAACAAGGGAGATAAATGTACTTGAAAAGTACAGGTTAAGGAAGAAACAGACTACCTGTTTTTACTCATAATATAAAAGAGATAAGCAGCCCAAAGAGCAAAGAAGAAAAATAGAAAAGCTAATAGAGGCTTAGCTTAGCAGGCTTTTTGCCCATCAGTGAAAACATTATTAAATTAGCTTTGCTGATGGAAGGAATCACACAAACCAAAACAGTGTGATGGCTTGGTGTGAGACTGTAGCAGTATTGATGGTGGGGAGATAAGTGCTACCAAAACTGTGCAGAATAAACACATCAGACAGAGGTGATCATATTTTTCCAGCTATTGATGTGATGTGAATTTTAATATGAGCATGGAGGAAAAATGAGCATCTAAACAGCACAAGACGCCCTGAACAAACGGGCCTGTTCTCATAGGCTGCAGATGGAATGGTAAATATCAAGCATAATTCTTTTCTTCTTCTTCTTCTTCTTTTTTTTATTGAAAAGAATGGTGTTCTATCATGCAAGAAATGCTGAGCTTACCAAGTGTGGATCTCAGCATAATGTTATATATTGACTTGAAAACAGTTTCATGTTTTAAACATAAGGCAGGCAAAGGAGAACACTGTCAAAATCCAACCATTCATACATCACATACATTTGTCTCACATGAAATAGCAGACTAGTGGTGCAAAGTGGTTAGATTGTTTGAAAATACATGAAAATGGTCAAAAATATGTTTCTTGAGTATCAGGAAATCTTGATGAATCTTTGCAGTTCAAGACTTTAATTCTGTACAAAATTTTCACTTTTTTTTCATTTTCTGCAGTTGAAACAATATTTACTGTGCAGATAGCAGCATGTTCTGCAGAGAAATATTTTCCTCATGGAAAAAAAGCTGTTTCATGTGCAGAAAATGTTCCTGTCTGTGGAAACTCTTTCTATCCACATGTGAATTTGGCACATATTAAGTCCTGAACTACAGCATTTTCTGCACAGTAAACACATTTATTCTGTGTAAAATTTGTACTTGGTTTTCTGCACAGCAGAAGCAAAAAAAAATAATGCATATAATATACCAATAACTGCAAACAGTCTTCAAAAGTGTGCAGTTTTCTAATACTTTTTCAAAGTAGGAAGAACTTTTGATAAAGTTGCTCATTCCTTCCTTAGAGGAAAAAATTAGCAAAGAATTACATCCTCATATGATAAGTAGTCACATTTGCTTACTAGTGTGAAGATTTCTTTACAGCTTTACATTCTCTCAATGTGAAGGTTGAAATGAGAAGCAATGAGAATCCATGTCTCTTTTAAGTCCTGAAAGGGAAGGTAGGTTTTAAATAAAACAAATAGAATAGAAAAATAAAAAATGATTAGAGGCTTTCCTTCTATGCTGCCACATATTTGGCTCAGTCATCCCCAATGAGAAGCAGTTTCTCCCCACATTTGATAGTGTTGGGTCATGTTTTTAGCAAAAGATTCTGCTGACAACCTGCACGCAGTATACTTGAAGGAATCTAATTTGGGGGAAACCAGTTGACCAGAACCGGCCTTGTTTTTCAACTTACTTAGGCTTGTTAGTTTTGGATTTCCCTTTCCAAATACATACATTTGAACCCTCTTTTACTATATCCATATCTCACTGCCTAACTTGTAAGACATGATTAATATGCAGAGGAAGAGGAGTCATTCTAGCTTAGGATATTATCATTCAAAAGATGATACCAACGAATCTCTCAACAACGTATACAAAAAGGAGTGCAAATATAAAGAACTTAAGACAGAAATCCAAGTTGTTGTTGTTGTTGTTGTTGTTGGTATGTGTTTTACCACTGCAGCTGAAAATGAGCCATAATATTGAACAGAAGATGGAACTCTGACACTAGGAGACCTCAATTACCATAAGAACTACTGGTGGTTAGGGCAAGCGCCATAATCTAATAAGGTATTAAGAACATGATTTTGACAAATTATATATTCTAGGGGTGTAAATAGACAACGTGCTGTGTGCTGTGTTTTGTCTCTTGCATTCTTGAATGAAAGGGTAAAATTGCCCTTGCTGTGGGTCACGCACGTCAATTTGAATTCTTTTTCTTAGTGTTATAAGAAAGTAAAAATGCTCCAATGGGACCATTTTTGGATAGCTGACAAACACAATCCAGAGGGACCCCCCCTTGCCTGCCTGCTGCAACTCCTGCCCATTTGCAGATGAAACAAGTAAATAGCTGTACATCATCCAAGAAGATCATCCTCAACAGCTTTGGGTATCAACATATGAAAAACCTGGCAGGGTTCTGAATCAAATGCCCCTCCATTTAGCAACCTGCTTGATGAAAGCAGGGAGAGGCAAGTTGCCTTTGAAGTGGAGGAGATCACGGGTTCTTCAGTGCAATATCCTGTTTGTTCAGGATTTTTTCCCCCAGTTACAGGGTATAAAACAAAAGGCCTGGGAAACCACTGGCAAAACAGATTAGCTTTTCAACACCTAGTGCCCTTCAAGTATGTTAGACTAAAAGGGGACCTGTGACTAAATGGAGTTGTTGGTTAACATACCTGGAGGGTATTGGGGGGAACCGGTATAGATTGTCTCAAACACCAAAACAGATTCTAAGCCTAATTACTGCAAACTTATTTCAGAGTAAGCTAAAGTAAACCACTCACATGGGGCTGAACTGGACACAATGAGAGCTGAGTCTTTAATCAGCTGGATTTTCCTGGATTTTCTCACTGTACAATGGGTCTGGTTGTTCTGGTGGTGGTGGTTGTGGTGTATGCCCTCAAGTTGTTTCCAACTTATAGTGCCCTTAAGGCGAATCTAACATGGAGTTTTTCTGGCAGATTTGTTTGGGCTGGGGGTTGCCATTGCCTTCCTCTGAGGCTGAGGAAATATGATTTCCCAAGATTTCCATGGCTGAGTGAGGATTTGAACCCTGGTCTCCTGAAGTCCTAATTGAACACTCAAACCACTACATCATACTGGTGAGTTTGCTTTAGTTAGGACTAACTTCATGGGCAGGATTCCAGCCATGCAACTGCAAATTCTTACATGATGTGTTACTGTGTGTCAGTGCCTTTAATGGATCACTTTATTCATTGAATTTACAGGAACAGCCACTTTGCATTTCCTACTATACAACAAGAAAATAAGCAAACACACTCAGTGTATGTATATACTATGCAAGTGTAGTGTGGGATCTCAGCCCTTGTTTCCTATCAGCTACATGCCTCACGCAGTGCTGTTCCTCTTCTACTGTTCCTTCCTTCTATCTGATATATCTATTATTCTTTGTATAACCTTTGCATGCTGCTGTTCTAGAAATATAATCTGGAAGCATCAGTTGCCATTTCCTGTGGTCAGGTTTGCTAATCTTTGCTAAGGATATTGTATTTTATGTCCTGCTATTCAAAAACAAACAAAACTAACTAACTTTGGTTTTCTCACTAGAATAGCACCTAAACACCTCTGATTTTTAAAAAATGTTTTTTAAAGGTCTGAATACAAACATCCTATACTGTTACTCCTACTCCTATTCCAATGGACCAGTTTAAAAAAATAGTCTTAGGAGTGCTGCTACATTCCTTCTTTGTTCCTTTCGTGCTCCCTTCTTTCTCTTTATGCTGCAAGAGATTAACGGCTACTTCTTTGAACACTATTGACATTTTAGTTACATATCACTTTTTAACTTTTGAATCATGGGGAAAGTACCATCCAGACATGGAATGGCCAATATATCAGTCTTTTGTTTTTACTTTCCATTTCTTTTCCAGCTTCTTGCCTTGCATCTCTCCTTCTGTTCCTTCACATATGGCTGCCCTATAGGCATTTCTTAATTCTTCTTATGGGCTTTGGTCCAAGCCTTATCTCCATTGGTTAAGCATGATCAGTTGCTGTAGTTAATGATACATGTAAATTGTCGTTACCAGCTTTCAGAATTGATGGTTGAATGAGAACAACAGGGCTCAGCAGTACTGAACCATTTGAAATTCTCCAAAGCATTACCACTGCATCCATTTTTTTTAAAAAAAATGGTAATATATGATGCAATAAGGGAAACCAGAGCCTGTATAAAAACTGAATTTTTGTGTACAACTTCAGTGGATCACAACACAAAGGAAAGTATAGGTCCAAGGGTCAGTTATGGTGACTGCTTCTATGCTTTCCTTTCTCTGAATAGATTGAGAATTGACTACTGCGGTGTCCCTTTTATCATTCCTGAGGTTGATAAGAGCAGCAAAAGATGAACATCCACTGTTTTCAGTTCATTCAGGAGAAATCATTCTTAATTTGATCTGTGTGGTCCATGGCACAGACACAAAATCAGCATGAAGTTAACACTAGCCACGCAATATATGTGCAAATCTGCCAATGATCTCAGTGGAAGGTAACCCTAGAGAAAATGAGATTTCTTTTCCAAAGAAGGATTTCTTTACAGCTTCCATTTATCCACTGTTATTTTCTATTAGGGCCATTGTAGTAGTGGTAATAGGGTGTTTGTTTTCAGATACTTAAAACATGTTTTTAAAATCCAGATGTGCTGGTTGTCACTCCAGTAACAAAACCAAAGTGCACTTTTTTATGTGTGTGTGGTAGGAGACAACAAAATATAAAATACAATATTCTGGACAAAGGATAACAAACATGAATTCAGGGAATGGCAACTGATGCTTCCAGATCATATTTCTAGAACAGCAGTATAAGAAGGTTATAAAGAGAAAGAGCACTGGGCTTGCCAGTAGCTGACTAGCTAAGAAAAGCTATGCTTACACCAATTCTGATACAGTTTACTGAAGATATTCATATAAAAACCAAGTACAATACGTAGATCTGCATTTTTTTTAAAAAAAATCCAAATATCTTGAGGTTAATTTGGTTTACTGTATTGCACTTTGAAATACCCAATGAACATGGCTGAACTGTAGCACAGACGAGGGCTGATGTTTATAGTTATGGAGAAGTATGTTCTCTCAAGGGAATGATAGTATGAAATTGCATGTTTTCAGTAAGAAGGCAGATGAACTGTTATTACGACTACTTGCAACAGAAGTGATACCACAAGAATTGACAACAGCAACAGGAATAAAGTGACTGGCCACTATAATTTTCAGCACAATTAGCCAAGTTCTCTACAGCCCACTCCCTCTTTGAGTCTGCTATGCTGCAATGTTGCTCATACATAGCTGAAAATTACTATTTCACTGGTAAGTTATTAACCTTGATGCAAGTTAATTCTTTCAGCCGTGTTGTTGTTCAATAATTCTGTATTGTCAACACCCAGTTGAAGGGCTTGGTGGGGCATCTATTTTGAGTAAAACTGCCACCCGTGCAGAATTTCCCAAGAGTAATTTCCATAGGAATAACAAAATGTTTTTAATCTTCCTATCAATATTAGGCATTTCTTCAGCTTATTCTTATCATTTGTATGCATATTCCTTCTTCCTAGGATAATTTTTTCTCTCCAGTCTAGCCTTTTCATTTGTGATGGTATTATCATTCCTTTTGCACCTCCCCTGCTGTTGCATATCAACACTGAAAGTTTTTTTTAGGGTACAGTCAAATTAATTCATTTAAAAAATATGAAAATGTCTACGTATTCAGCAAATAGGGCTAAAGATGTAAATTATGAAATGATAAAGTATAAGACTGGCACAGCTTTAGGACCCAATTCTCTATGGAGGCAAGTGCTGCAGACAAATTGCCATGCAGGAATGTGAAACCATAAAAGATACTTATTGGCACATTTGTCATATAATATCAAACAGGGTGAGATTCTAGCTGGTTGGTGTTTTCTGGAGCTCTCTGATCATTTCAGACTTTCTCAAAACAATGTATTAAAATAATAATAATAATAATAGTAATAATAATAGTAGTGAGACCTATATACTTTGTAGGCATTTCATGTGATCTTTTATGTCCCTTATGACTTTGGGCAAGTTGTACTTTCTCAGCCTCAGAGGAAGGCAAAAGCAAACTTCCTCTGAACAAATCTTACCAAGAAAATCCTGTGATAGGTTCACCTTAGGGTTGCCATAAGTTGGACATGACTTGAAGGCACACAACAACAAACTTACATATAAATATGTCATTTAGACACATAACTCACCCACATTTTTTCACATATGCATCATTCTCTATGTCCACACACATCATTAACATTTCACTAGTGCTTTGGTAGTGTCTCCACTCCCCTTTCTTTCTTTCTTTTATAATTTTATTATGTAAAATGACATAGGTACACAGGAATACAATAAAAAATTAAGACAAATGATTTACATTTACAGTAATTTACATCCATAATTCAAGTATAATGCCTACCGTTATCTATTAAAGGATCTCATTGTGCGTCCGAAAATTCTACAAAGAGCTTGGGATAACCTTGTAAATCGTCTATTGCATTCATATATTCATTGAATGGAAGCCATGTTTCATCAAAAGTTTCATTCCTTTTTATTCCCCTATATGCTAGCATACTGTCTGAGAGTTTCTCTAAAAGCCATAAATCCCATATTCTTCCTCACCAAGCTTCCACTCCCTTTTCTGATAAACTTATTCCCAATAACAGAATACATTCGGAGCAGTACCAAGTCTGTCTTCACATTCTCACACAGCTTCTGTATTCATATGATGTACAAGCAAACATGGCTACAAAAACTTTCAAGAAGACAATTGAAACTATGAGTTTGCTATCTGGAGGCCCCTGGTGGGTCTACATGACAAAAGTAAGGGTCTCTCATGTTGCTGTTGTTATTAATGGTGGTCAAGTCAACCTTGACCTGTTGTGACTCTATGAATGAAAGACCTACAGGATATCCTGATCTTAATCGCCCTCTTCACATCTTGCAGATTCAGAGCTGTGTCTTCCTTGATCAAAACTATCCTTCTTTAATGCGGTCTTCCGTCTTTTCCTATTGCCTTCCACCTTCCCAAGCATGGTTGCCTTTTCTAGTGTATCTTGTCTTCTCATGATATGGCCACGGTACAACTGCCTTAGTTTAGTCATCTTGGGTTCTAGAGAAAGTTCAAGGAGTTGCTCTGGGGCCCATTTATTTGTCTTTTTAGCAGTCCAGAGTATCTGCGGAATTGTTCATAAAACTTCTCCATGTTCTAAATCTTCCAAGCAGAACAGATGGGAATAAACTTCAAAATAGGAGAACTCCCTGGAACCCCTGGAGGGTCCAGAAAGATGCTTTTTTTCTTCTATGAAAGGATGCAGTGATGGAGCCAGATGGTTGCATGGCTAATACTCAATCTGTCCTCATCCTTCCATCACCACTGAATAACAGTGGGGATGGGTGCTTAGCCGGAAAACAGGTAGGTGGCTCAAGGAAGGAATCAAGTGCTGAACTCCTTTATCTTCCATGACTAAAAAGGTACATACATGAGCATTCTTTGAGTTATGCTTATGCAAACCATTAACAGGACGTAGGCTCATGTTTCTTCTTTCTCCTTTTTTTTATAGTATTATTATCAGCTCTACTTTTGTTGATGTTGTTACAGATCATTTAAATCTTTTTAAATAAATCAAACTGTGATTGCCACCTGTTAATCTGGACACCTCCTCTGCTTCACCCAAAATGAAAAGAAAAAGAGAGACCAAGGGGACTTAAAAATTAAAAACAAACAGGGACTGAGTAGTGAGTGCAGCATGATGGGCAAAGGCAAATATGTGGGCACTAACAGATTAACTTTAAACCCATGAAATCACCTTGAAAGAAGAAAGAGATTGGAAGGATGCTAATCCGTCCCACCCCCAGTGAAGGAAGCTTGGCAGTGGAGACGCTTTTGTTGACTTCTCACGAAGGAGACCATGCAATTATTGTGTGACCTAAGGTTGCATGGTAGCCTTTTGAGGCTGCGCTTCCCTTTCCCCAGCTTCTTGTCCTTATCTGTGGTGAAGAGGGGGGCTCTTAAGGCTTTGGTGAGTACCTGTGGCATACTTTGGTGCAAGATAAGCCTCTGGAGCCCTCTCTTTTTGCTGCCAGACATGGGGGGAGGATGATGATAGATTTATCCTTGGGGTGGGCCCACAGTTGGCCCTCACTTCAGGGATCATGAGACAAGGGAGACTCAGCATGGGGCTTGTCCTCCAGAAAATGGTCGAACAAAGGCAGAACCCAGCCTCATGGGTTTGCTTCAGGACCCAGTATCTTGCCCAAGGGAAGCTCGGGGAGAGGCCGAACGGTGACCCCTTGCCATAGCAACTCCCATTGTGTTGACTCCTCTTTTCTCTCATTAACTATTCCAAAGCCCAAGTTCAAGTCCAAGTTCATGTTAAATAGGTACATACTAATAAATTGCCCTAGATTAACCCAAATCATGTGTGTCGTCTCTTTATTTTGTGGATTGGGCAGCAAAAGAGAATCATAGAATAGGTTTGTAGGACTGTTCAGTCAGAAGGGACCACAAAGGCAATCTAGCCTAACCTCTTACCATGCAGGAATACACATTGACTCCCAAGAGATGCCCAGCCAAATTGTGTTTAAAGAAGGAAAGTCTATCCTCCAAGGCAGCTTATTCCACTGCTGAACAGTTCTTACTGTCAGGAGAATGCGTAGATTTGATTGTTAGTGTAATTTTACATATCTGGAATTCAAACTAAAATGAAATAAAGGATCCATCTCACCCAAAGTATGCTAAAAATGGAAACAAGGTTCCGCTCTTCCTGTATTGATACTTCTGTTTTGCTATTAATTTCTAGGTTAGTTTTGCAAATAGATGTCAGAACATGGAGATAATGGCAACACATTTGTTCCAGTAGATTTTATTTGTCCTGCCTCTAAAGGATGTGTTACGGTATCAGATGTGCATTTCAGATGCTTGATTTCATTGGGAGGTGACCATCAGCACTGATCACCCATTTCTCATCTGTACAATAATAGTACAGGGACCAGGTAAATGTTTAGGGGTGGAGCAAATGCCTTGTATGCTGGCATCTCCAGTTAGAGATGGAAGTCTGAAATCTTGGAAATTGCTGCCAGTTTATACAGACAATATTGTGGTAGATGGACCAATGGCTTGGCTCCATAAAAATATATGTTCCTTTTTATTTTTTGTAAACATCATCTGGTCTCAAAAATACATAACTTCCATTATGGCATTTTTAACTCAGAAAATGCACCCAACTTCTCTCACCATTTTTCTTTTTTTTCATTAATTTTTGATGCAAGCAAGCTAATCTACAACCAAAGTAATATGCATTCAAAAATTAAAAAAAAAACAGAAGAAAAAGAGAGAGAAAAAAAGAAGGAAGCGGGGGGGAGAATATATAACTAATACCCAGTAGGGCTCTGGACGCCAATCGTGACTGTAATTAAAAGAAAGGTAAAAAAGAAAAGTAAAGTAAAGTATATATATTATTCTACTATTATAAATAATCCTACTAAAATGACTAATAACCATAACCAGAGATTATTTCACTATTAGATCTCTTATTGCTCCATAAACGGTTTCCAGTCTTTCAAACAATCTGAAGTTGGCTTATCCTTTAAAATCCATGTTAGTTTGGCCATTTGGGCTAACTTAGAAATCTTAGCAATCCATTCTTCTGTAGTTGGTGCTTCAGTCCATTTCCAAGTTTGAGCAAACAATATTCTTGCTGCTGTTTTCCTATATCAAAGAAGTAACCCATATTTATTTTCCAGTTTTTTATCCATAATGCCCCCCCGCAAAAAAAACCAATTTGGTAATATTGCAAAAACTCTGTCACTATTTCTTTCTACTACTGTTTTTATGGCTATGCTGTTCATTCTCCATTTTATGATCAAATATTTATCATTTTAATTTACTTTTCTTAAAAATTTCAAGATAGTTGATTATATAATCTGCACTTGTTGATCTCTAGTAGCACATTCACCTGATTATTTCCACTATACAACTGTATGGTGTGGTCAACAAACTATAGATACATGGATTAATCCTCAACCATGTCTAAGGAGAATCTGGAAATAAAATTGCTGCAACAAGAAGATTCTGGAACATGGGCAAGTATTTTAGAAGCCTTATCCACATCCCAATTTCACAATAACTCATGGCTTATCATGACTGGAATGAGCCCAACCTAGCCCATTTCCACAACACACTGTGATTGTGCTATCATTCCACTTCCAACATCCTCTGGTATCCTGGAGTTTGCAGTTTAGGGAAGGACATTTAGAATTCACAGCCACAGAGCTCTTTGGCCTCAGTAGACTACAAGCCCGAGAATTCCACAGGGCATTGAAAGTGGAACAATAGCACCATAACAGTATAGTTTGGAAATGGCCCTGGTCTCCCCCTCTTCTCCTCCTTCACAAACTCTCCTTTCTGAAATGACATAAGCATGAGGATGGCTTGAGAAGTTTTTGCTTTTGACTATAGACAGCTATTCAAATCATCCAGATGTGATAGTCTTTATTTTAACTATGATTGGTGGGAAGCAAGCCACCAGCAAACCATAGTTTATTAAGCTGTTTTCCCCCCAACAAACTATAGTTAGGATTAATGATCATTTAGGCTTTGGATGTAATGCTCAGGAATGGAAAGAACATCCAAAAATAGTAAAAAAAAAATAGTAAAAGAGCATGTTTTTCAAGAGTTAAGAAACCCTGGCAAGAAGAATCCTGGATTGATGGGAATTTTCACAGTTTACGACTTACTCTTAACAAAATTCACATGCAGTTCTTTTGCATAGAAAACATTTTCTCTGCAAGAAACATCAGTTTCTGTTCAGGAAATAATATCTATGCATAGAAATATTATCTGTGCAGAAAATATTCTTAACTGCATAGAAAATGCTGGCGTTTTGCACAAAATAAAGTATGAATTTAGTGCAAAATAATGTCCAAATTGTAAAGGCTTCAAAAACTGTGAAGTTTTTAAAGATATTGTCACAGCAGCAAGAAAACTGTTAAAATGACTTGTGGATTTCTTCAAGAAGAAACTTAGTGAAGAATTGCATCCCTAGTAATGCTAAATTGTAATTAACTGAAATTAGAAGCAAAAGATTCCAATTTCCTCCTCAAAGCTGTACCAGAGAATGATATGGAACAATGAGTGCATGAGCCAGAAGCTATACTTCGAAAAGCAGCCTTAATAAGACATGTTGGCAGAGACCCTACACTATTCTGAGAATGACTGCATAGTTCGACCTGGCCTACCGCTATTTGAGTGGGCATGCCTGTTTAAAAAGACAGGTGCACACTCCTTAGCTATTTACTGGCCCAGGGTACAGGTTGATCGAGCAGCAACTGGCTGTGCTTCTGCACCTGTAGCAAACAGCATTTCTTGTGTCTATAGTGAGTATGCTGGAGTTTGGGAGAGAAATAGTGGCTTGTTTTCTCTGAGCTATAGCTCATTGCTGTCTGGGCATCATCTTCACTCCTCAGGCCACTAAATGCCATCTGACCACCCAGCCACTAAATGACCAAGGAAAGCATGCTTATCCTTCGCATCAGGGTCACGAGGCAGGAGAGAGGCATTCTGCAAGGAAATAGTGGGTGTCTGCTTGAACAGTAGTGAAACCCTAGGTTATGCATATGTCACCAGCAGGGTTCCAGAAATTGTGTGTTGCTGAAGCCAACCCCAAATGGCAATTATTTCAATCAATGTCCAGTCACATGCCAAAAGACACTTATTCATTTTTCTCATTCAGATGCTCTCCTGTTCCATACAGACCTATTCCCAAAACACAAATCAGTGTAGATGGGTTCAGGTGACTTGCTGTCTTACTTGCAGTTCTGTAAATCCAAAATGAAAATTCATGTCAGTGAAAGCCTAGCACAGTTCAAAGAGAAAATGTCTTTCAGAGGTCTTACAAATTTTTCCACTGCTTCCAGACCCATAAAGGGTTGTTTTAATGGTCTTGAAGGAAGGGTGGTGGTAGGTTATGTCCCAGTGCCTGGAAGCAAGAAAACAGCCAAAGCTTAGGTCCCTCAAGACCTATTACCTGGAAGGCAACTTCTGCAAACAGAGTTTACAGTGCTGTGCTGATGCCAAGCAAGGCCTCAGGAGGACATGCTTGACTCCAGATTGAATGAAGAAATGGGGAATGAATGAAGCCTGAGGAAAATAGAACAGATCTTTGCTGCTTCCAGTATTCTCCTTCTCCCTCTGCTCTCAATCGGTTTGCTTTCAGCTGGTTTGCTGAGGCATCCTCCCAGCAGGCCAATTAGACCATTGGGGCAGAGGCATGTCCTGAGCCAATCTGTAGAACTTCTGGCTTCCTTTCCAATCAAATAGGATCAGGGAATTCTAACATACTCCTAGAGGCCATCTGAATGTCTGGGCTTGCAAAATATGTACCCTATTCACTGTTTAAAGGGAAGGGATGCTGTAGGGATGCCAGACTGTGACATGGACTATTTCAGAGCAGATTTTGATGTGATTTCAGATTACTGAGCATGAAGCACTTCTAGAGGTACCTTCACGAATTGTAAAACTGGAAGTGACAGCAGTCATTTGCCTGAACTTGACAACATTTGCTCAGCTCAACTTTTATATACACATACAAAGAACTGTTCAAATCTGAATCAAGCTAATAAATTAAGACTACAAATAGATGAAGCATAATGAATCTGTTCATGTAGAATACAGAGGCTAATTTCCTTTGGAAGAAATTGTCCATGTGAAACACACAACACTAGTACCAGTCACCACCGTGGTCTATCCGTCACACCGTGGTCTATCAGTGTAGCTATGATACATCCAAAACATTCTGCAAGGTGAGTATTCTGCAACTTATTGGTCCCAAGGTCATTGCTATGAAGGCTGCACTCAAAACAGATTGCAGCTATGTGGACACAAAATGATGACCTTGCCCACCCAACAAGAATCCCCTCCCATTAAATTTGCCTTCAGCCCCTCAGATTTCTATGATTGCAGTAACTCAAAAACTCAGTTGAACTTCAGTTAACGGAATAAATACATTTTAGACATCCAAAAGAGAAGGATAGGCAAAGTTACCAAGGAAGTGGGAGCACAGCAAATATAGGTGTCTAAGTATGAATCATTTTCTGTGTCTCATTCTCTGCAATGGTAGTTATTGTTTGTTGCTGTGTGCTTTCAAGTCACTTCCAACATATGGTGACCCTAAGGTGAATCTATAATGGGGTTTTCTTAGCAAGATTCATTCAGAGGGGTTTGTCATTCCCTTCCTCTGAGGCTTGATGTATGTGACTTCCCAAGGTCACCCAGTGGGTTTCCATGGCCAAGCGGGGATTCAAACCCTGGTCTTCAGCATTGTTCAGTGTTCAAACCAATATGCCACACTGGATCTTATTTAAATTTGGGGTCTGAGAGAAAATTTCATTGGGAGAAGAATTCTGAAGGAAAGTCCCCTCATTTTGTCTCCCACTGTAAGCTACATCTCTAACTCAACACATACATAAATAATATTATACACAGTAGCCTTAGAAAGAACAGGTGACTGGGCTTGTTGTGGGCTATTCATAATGTTGTTGGGCTATTCATAGTGTTGACTAAATAAAAGGCAGTACTAACTAGTCATTGTAATAAGCAGATGAGGATCAGCATTCTGCTGTAACACACTCAATCACACTAGTGATTGGATTGTGGGGTGGCAATGTAGCATCATATGGATGTTGTAGACCATTAAATATGCTGAATGGAGGATTTGGGGAGCTAGTGTTTTAAAAAGTCATTTTTCCAAGCTCTGCTGCAGACAGAGACATTTGCTGCTCCAAATTTAGGCTCCATTCTGGAATTCCAGAATTTCTGAAGGGACATTCTAAGATCAAAATAATCTTTTCTGTTGGCAGAGTATAAAGCTGTATGAGCATAGTTACACTTGGGTGTGTGTGTGTCCAGTGATGATGGACTATGCTGGGAAATGATAGTGGTGACAACCAGTCAGGCAATGGCATGATAAAGTTCTTCCAGCACCTCACAGCCTATCAGAAACTATTTGGTTCAAGGGGCAAAATTATGCCTGCCACCACTGAAGTGCCATTTTGTAGCTGGGGAAAAGCACTGAAGGAGCAAGAACTGGATGTCCCAGTAAGGATCTATGTTTGCAAAGCATCTGATAATGCAAGTGTAAAGTCATTAAGACTATTCTGGTCATAGTGTGTTCAGTGCTTAAAATCCTCCATTAGACCTTGCCACTCAACATAGAAAGGGCAGAGGTGAAGTGGCCAGGTAAAGAGATTCTGGAAACAGCTGGTTACCCTTCCACACTTTTTGTCTACACATATTCTTTGAATGCCTACATGGGACGTATAAAATATCCTACAATAGTCTGGTCAAACCCAGAAAATAAGTGACTTATTTCACTGGTTACACTTGGTCCCAGCTTGTAGGTCTTTCTGATGTTAACCTAAGTTGTTTGCCTGTAGTCCAGTGATGAAGGGCAAGAAATGGACCCAATACAAAATAACTTCCTTTTCTTCCACTTTCATCCTTTGGAACTAGAGGATTTTGTAGTCTTCAGGAGTAGATTTTGAGGTGCCAGGGGGCTGTATTGTGAAATTGGGATCATCTCCCACTGCATTCTATTCTTCTTCCTGAAGAAGTTTGGTGTGGGTCCATTCCCAATAGTAATAAACTTCAGTCTAGAATTGGTCATGGTGGGAGGGGTTGAGCCAGAGAAAATGAGCTGGTGAGACCAAAATGACAATAAAATAAAATAATTCTGAGCCTTAAAATAAAATAATTCTGGGCCTTTAATCCTTCTCTGCCTTTTCTATTTACAAAATCTTTCATTTGTTTTCTACTTTATAGGGGGGAAAAAGGCATTTTAGAACATAAGCTAGGTATTTGAAGCTCATATTTTAAATAACGATTAAAAGCTTCCATAACTGGAAAAAAAACCCCCACCGTACTTGAGTTTTTAATGAACCACATGCTAAACATCAAGACTCTTCAGAACAAAGTGGGAATAAAAAACAAAGCTGGAGACAATGGTGAGTATAACCAAACCAAATGACAGATCACATTCCCACTGAATCAAACAATATGCAAATTGAAGTATTCAAGAAGGATAACAGGGAAGTCTGATCAAAGCTAAACACTCTTGATATCAATGGCACCTCTGGCATTATACAAGTGCATTAACAGAATGTAATTGCAATAAAAGAAACTCAAGAAAATCAAATAATATTACACAGAATCTATAATAAATTGTATGTGTATTCCTGTTGCAATCAAAACTCCAAGACCATGAAACTTGACATGACACTAAAAAGATACTAGGGATGTGCTTGTAAGGCTAATTTGATTTTTAAAATACAATAATTAGTTTTAATTAAATGCAATGTGTCCACCTGATGAAATCTGCAGTACTGCCATTAATCAGTAGATGACAGACTTCTCTAACTAGTGCATAGCTTTGCCTACAATAGAGTTTGAAGCTGTGATGGAGGAGGTGAAATAGTCTGAGGGACAAAGTTATAGGGCTGCCAGTCCTGGTTTCATTCTAAATATTGTTTTGCTATAGCAGAACACAGTTGGCTGGAGTCATGGATGCAGGAGCTGTGGTCAAGGAAAATCAGTTCCCATGGTCAGGGAAACTCAAGTCAAGAATGTTGAAAGAAAAGAGTGAAGAGCATTTGTTGAGATGTGTCCAAGAAAGACACATGCTGGGACTAGTGTCATTTTCAACGCTGGTCAGAGCAAGTGCAAGACTGAAGTCCTCTAACCACAAACAGCTTCCAAGCTGTTCTTTAGGCATTCTTAGATGAACTCTTTCGAAGCTGACCTTGTAGACCTGAATTGTAGCCTCATGCTTTATCTGAGAGGGAGAGTTTGGACTAGCTGTTTTTGCTGTGCTTCTTCATTTGCTGTTCTTCATCTTGTTTTGTTCCTAAGCTGTTTTATTCAACAGAAGAGGAGCTATCTAACTGGGTGGCTGCTGAGTTTACTTCCTTCCATGCTGATAAGGTAAGTTTGTTCCTCATTTGATGAAGTATCTCAAGTGAGGTAGGTCTCTCTCCCCCTCTCCTTCTCCCTCCCTCTCTCCCTCCCTCCCTCCCTCTGTGTGCGTGTGTTTGGTGGATAACATTCCCCCTGATGTCAGGCCATTGTCCTCATGAGCACGTAGTTGACAGATCTATCATTTGAGGTTTCTATTAATACATCAAAGCTGTTGGTGTGCACAGAGGTCCCAACAACTGTGGTTTCATATGTGGGCCTAATGTATCCAACTTTGACAGCTCTGTAACTTCAGTTGAAGGCTTCAATACATTAAACTAAGGATTATTCCATTCTGTAAGAAACCAAGTGCTATTACTGGTAGGACTGTTCAACCACTTCAGACAAATCACGAAATCTGAAATGAACTGCTTTCCAGCAGTCCTTATTATTACCCAGGTTTTTCTGCCATAGTTCCAGCTTGAGTTCATTACTGTCAGGGATGGAGGAAACAGCATGCACAAACAGACATGACAAATATGATGTGTTGTTGGACTGTGAGGAACTTGACTAGAAAACAGCAAGAGAATATACTTAGCATAGAATAGAAATAATAGTATGTGTATCTGTAACAGCTGAATGAGATGGTTCTAAAGCAAAAGACAGACTTCTGATATTGTAGTGATAACTTGAATTGAGCTCTTGGCAGTGCATAAATGAAATGTGCTGGTGAGAATCTTACTAACGTATGGAGCACCAGTAACTAACAGAAGGTGTTTACAGTAAATCAATTAACAGTGAATTAGAAACTGACACCTTTACTTAAAACCACCATGAGAGTGAGAAATGGATGTAATTTGGCACCTGACCTACCTCTTCTTAGAAAATGTAATGGCAAAGGCATTAGAGTCAGCAGAGGCTCAAGTTAATAGAAGTCAGAAGTCAGTAGTTTATGATATAAGGCATGTAAATGTTCTAAGATTAATGATCAAGTAGAGTCTGAAACTGTAAGAGCATTGCAATCAAGTGCAAAATTCAAATTGAAATTTAGAGCCAGTATGTATATGTGTGTGTGTGTTATACACACTATCCAGATTCTTCCTTTAGATGGGAAATAACACTTCAATAGTTGGCAGACTAGAAAATACCACATTATTTTTGAACTTTGGATTTTACATGGCTATTGGCAAGTCATATTTGTGGGTATAATCCCACAATAATAATGCATATGGTTACATTACCTGGTGGAAAAAAAAAAAAAAGTATTTTAGGAGGAGAAGAAGGAGAAAGAAAAAAATAAGACCAATCCTAACTTGGTTCTAATTACTGCTCAAAAACTGCCTGAATAAAATGATTGACAGACTGTAGCTACAGAAGAAACATAGATTTTTTTTTCTCCCTGAGAATGAAATCCGTCAGTTTAGGAAATGGAACAAATCAGAAAATGTGCTTCCTATCTAGCATATTTCCAACAAATGAAGACTGGCTGCTTTCTCTAAAACCTTATAAATCCAGCTGTGATGCTGAGCTTGTATCACAACTGGGCAGAACTTGGAAGGTTACTGCTTAAAAGTGATTAATTCCTTTTGTAGGCTTTTATAAGCAACTCGTTGCAGCTTCACAATGCTTATAAAGTAAATTGTGTTAGTTTCCACTCCCTTTTTTAAAAAAGACATAAGCAATGGTATAAAACATGAAAAATTTCTAACTGCCTCTAAAATTGCCTAGAAGTTTTCTTTAAAAGTAACTTCCCTTTAAACCCAACTAAAATGTTAACATTTCCCCAATCAAAAGATGTGACTGTGCCCCCATTTTAAAATGGTGTAACTTGTTACAGGCAGTTAGTTTATCTGTAACTCGTTACTGCCAAGCTCTGTTATTTGGTGAGGTTTTCCTCTACCATAACTCCATCTTTACACACACATACATATAATAGAAAAAATTCAATACAAACAAAAAGGAAAACCAAAGGGAGGGAGAAAGAAATAACAGAGAACAGAAAAAGAAAAGAAAAGTGTACTGTTTCCAACTTTTGACACAATGATTAAACATTTTACTATATAAGTACTGTGTGGTTATATGTATGTAGCTATGTAACTCCTCTGACTATATACTGTTTGTGCATTTCTTCAACTTAACCAAACCTATTAATTATCAGAACTTATAGGAAGCATGTTGTTTGCACTTTTCTGACAAAAGACAGTAAAAGATTCTCAGTCTCTCAAAAATGACACCAATGAATTGCCTTTAATCGATGTTGATACTATTGTCCGTTTCAGCTCAGTCAGTCAGTTTCAGCAGCCAGTCTTTGTTTGTTGGAAATATAGTGTTTTTCCATTTCTGTTACATGTAAATCTTGCTGCCACGGTCATTAAATCATAGTAAACTTTCATATTTCTTCTCCATTTCATCATCCACCGGGTTCAATAAAAACAATTCAGGTTTCAATTGAATATTAACCTTCAAAATCTTCAGAATCAGATTATGCATTTGTTTCTGAAAATTTTCAGCTTTCTCAAAAGTCCACCAAATAGGATAAAATGTTCCTACTTGTTGCTCATATTTCCAACACACATCAGAAGCCCTCTCTATGCAATCTGGCAATTTTTTTCTGGAGTCAGATACCGATGATACATTATTTTATATTAAAAAAATCCTTAATAACAAAGTAAATTTCACTCCCTTTAGCATTTTCCCCATTGTTCTGTCTGTATATGATATCTCAAGTTCTGAGCCCGTTTTATAATATTTAACTTGTTCCTCTTCCAACTCAATGTTAAACAAAAGTTTATACATCTTACCAATCAGATGTTCATCATCTGTACATAGCAGCACCTCGAATTCTGATTTTTTTAAAAACAAACATACATTTCCTTTTATGTTTTAAATCTTTCAAATATTTGTCTATAAGACAATTTATAGCTCCATCTTGACTAACCAATAGAAGGTTTCAGCATTAGCAACAAAGTTGGCCCACTAGTAGTAATTTCCTTTTTGGTGTCAGGAGCAGGTCCTGTGACCCCCACTTGTAATGGTAATCTTCATTCCAGAGCAGTGGCCTGAAATCCCTCCTTTTGTACTACTAGTTCCACTGCCTGTACATGTCTCCATTTCCTTGTCTCTTCAACTGGTTTGGTCAGACCTCATCTGGAATACTGTGTCCAGTGCTGGGCACCTCAATTCAAGAAGGATATTGACAAGCAGGAACATGTCCAGAGGAGAGCAACCAAAATGGTGAAGGGTCTGGAAGCCATGCCCTATGAAGAACGGCTTAGGGAGCTGGGTATGTTTAGTCTGCAGAAGAGAAGTTTAAGAGGGGACATGGTAGCCATGTTTAAATATTTGAAAGGATGTCATTATCAATGAGGGAACAGGCTTGTTTTCCACTGCTCCAGAGACTAGGACAAGGAGCTGTGGATTCAAACTACAAGAAAAGAGATTCCACCTGAACCTCAGGAAGAAAATCCTGATGGTCAGAGCTGTCTGGCAGTGGAATATGCTGCCTGGGAGTGTGGTGGAGGTTTCTTCTTTGGAGGTTTTTAAACAGAGGCTGGATGGCCATCTGTTGGGAATGCTTTGATGTGTGTTCCTGCATGGCAGAGGATTGGACTGGATAACCCCTATGATCTCTTCCAGCTCTATGATTCTGTGATTCTGTCAGAATGTTTTCCCCATATGGTGATGGCATATTCTGGAAGCAAATTGGTACTTCATATTCCTCACTTCTGTCCCGTGTCTCAGAGTCAGTCTTACCCAGCTAGCTGTTACCCTAATTTTCTGAGGGTCATGGGGGTCCCAGTCACCAAATTAGTTATTTTGAATTCAGGGAGGTCCCTGTCACCAGATAGCTTGCCAGAGTTTTCGGGAGTCCCAGTCACCAGATAGGTTACTGGAGTTTCCGGGGGTCCTGGTCACCAGATAGGTTGCCAGAGGTTCCGGGGTTCCAGTCACTGTCCGAATTCCGTGGGATCCCTCAATGGACACCTAGCCTGACCCTGATTTTAAGAGGGTTTCCAAGTTACCCCAAGCACATGCCCAGCACACCAGAGAGGTAGGGTAACCTAGCAAGACCTTGTACCCAGCTTTTACAGGGTCAGGTCGAGTCAAGACCCAGACAAAATAAATTTATAATTATTTTCTTTATTTAAAACCTAAGTCACAGCGCACTTACGCACTCACTCACACAGACCTAAGAAAAATAAAGGGAGGAAAATTGATAGGGGATTTAAAGAAGGATATTGGAGGAATACTACACCTGATCCTGTAGTCCGGGAAGCCGAAATAGAGCCAGAGAGTCGGGAGCGGTGAATCTCAGCATGTGGAGGCTGAGGGGAAGGATTCAACCAGCAGAGCGGCAGCAGGACGGTGAGGAAGCTGAGAGCAATCCAAGGAAGTGCTCAAAATCAGGGGGTTTTATAGGGGAAAATGTACCTGGAGGCTAGCCCTTTCCCGGGGAGAACAATAGATTCTCAAGCAGAGACAAAGCCTCCAAAAGGTCAGTGCTTGACTTGATGGGTTTTCGTCTGGGTTGTCAATAGCACAGATAATATGCCAATGGGGAGCGCTTGATAGTTGTGTAGTCAGAAGCACTAATCCTGTCAAGCTGACTGTTCAGGGCTGAGAATCTTTTGTGTGCTTGGTGCATACTTGATTGAGTTTTGATGTGTACTTGCCTGGAGGTCTCCTGAAGCTGCATGACAGAAAGTTACTGGCCTGACCAGGATTTTTCTTGTATTTTTCAGCCATTCGACCGTGCCTGTGTGCATGCTCATCTGGGGGCCTCTCAAGCACGTGGAGGGGTATATTTTTAATAGCCAATTTATATTAAATTTTAGACCCTGGGTTCAGACATATCCATCACAGTAACATAGCCCTCCTCCTATTCTGTGCTGTACCCTTGTATTTTGCCCATCGATAGTCTCAGTAAGGTTTACTAGACAGAATGGATGGCAGCCTGTAAAATATATGTGGGATCGAGGTGATCTTAAAGGGATTCTGAATGATATTGTGTATTTAAATATTAAGTAAGCTATTTTGGAGAGCATACTTCTTCCTTCGTTTTGCTATTCTGAGTTTTGTGAACTGCAGGTGCATGATTTAAGAAATACTAGGAGAACATATTGCTCTTGACAGTGAAAGGACTTGTGTTACTGAGAGGTTTAGGGTTGTTTTTTAACTTAGAAAAAAGAAGATAGAACAAAAAAAAAAAAGCCAGAATAAACTGAAAGCAATGTGAAATGCTGCAAGCACTGGCTTCCAGCTGAGACAGATTAGTAAATCTTCTTCTGACATACCTGGAAATGATTCTACATTAATTTAAGCCTGGGACACAGCTGTGGCAGTGCTCAAGCTATATACCAGATGGGGCTTTGCTAAATGTTTTGTATCTCACCACTAGTTGGCAGGCATACTTACATCTCTGAGGTCACTGTGCCCAAATCACTAATTTTTGAGAAGTTCTGGAACAGTCACAGGACATTAAAGGAGCTTTAATATGATCAGTCCAAAATGTTTTGCTTGCCAAAGTCTAAAATGATGGCCTTTGTCTTTAAGTGATAGCTGCTAAGTCTGCAATGGAAAAATCGCATATTGTGCTTTGAGAATGTCCTACTTTTTAGCTGGCTGTACAGATTTTATTTGGGAGCTGTTACAATATTGCCACTAATGCTAGTTAACAAAATATGTCAGACAGTGTATACAGACAAACATTTTACCTGCATGACATCTCATAAGTGTACTATTACTTGTTACCAGTTGGTCAGGCAATAGAGTTGTCAATAGAGAAAACTAACTTCTGCTAGGACAAGAACAATACAAGTGGGACATTGATTTACCAGTCTATATTTTTGCTGTTGCTATGTGCCTTAAAGTCAGCTCTGACTTATGGTAAATCTGTAATAAGGTTTTCTTGGTAGGAGTTATTCAGAAGAGGTTTGTCCAATGTCACCCAGTGGTTTCTATGGCTAGTGGAATTTGAATCTTGGTCTCCCAGGGCCTTTCCACACTATCCTGTTATAGTGCTATTATTCCACTTTCAACATCCTATGGGGTTTGCAGTTTAGGGATGGGCATTTAGAATTCTCAGCCAAACTACAAACACCAGAATTCCATAGGATACTGAAAGTGGAATAATAGCACTATAACATTGTAGTATGAAAAGGCCCCCAGAGTCCTAGTCTAAAACTCAAACTGATAATCCTGCTGATTATGGTAAACTGAAGTTACTACTTAGTAAACTATATCATCACAGACAGGCAATAAAATACAGCCTAATTCTCAGCTATTCCTGAGAGAAATTAAGTGTCTGCTATTAGAACTTTTAAAAGATGGTATTAAAATACATTTACTTCCTTGCAATGTTTATAGAGCCCCCAATCTCAAAGGATTTCAGGGTACTTAGCAGTCAAAATTTCAAACCACGCAGTATCCTCAAGGCACAAACATGAAAACCAAAATGAAAGAAAAACCAGCAACAGCATAAAATCAAAGAAAAACCAACAAGAGCAAATAACACTATGAAGGCAGCAAAACAAAAACAAAACAAACCCTCAGAAATATTGTAAGACTCAGAAGCTTGAGGGAGAAAAGAATGTCTTCAGCTGCTGCTGAAAAAAAACACTATGCAGAGACTAGGTAAGCCATGTTGGGGTGGAATTTTGGAAAATTACGTTTGAACTGTAACTCCATCTTTCATGGATTGCAGTAGATCACTAGGAAATCAAAACTATGAAAATCTACTTATTTTTGATATATCTCTATCCATATTCTGTCCTCAACAAGGCCTTAGATAAGGCCATTTATGAGTGCTTGGGAAAGGTACTCTTGAGAGTACAATTTCCCAAGGCAGTACGCTTGAGGATCCTGAGAGTTGTAGTCTCCAAAGTAACTTTTCCAAGCTGTATCCTCACATACACAATCTGATGTTGCAGAAGATATTTTCCTTTGTACCATAACCAATGGGAAGGGGAAAAAACTCAAGCAGGAGACCTGCCAGGAGGAGAGGAAGAAGACAAAAGAGGGAGGGAGGGAGAATGAGCAGAGAGGCATCCAATTCCTGCCTTGGCTGGCAGGAATTTTAAAAAGCTGGTTCATTGACCATGACACTCTGTCCCTGCTCCACTCAGTACTGATTTGTTAGGCTGGAATCTTTTGGTGACTTACACCAGCAGAAGTCTCAGTTCCATTGGAATAACTCCTTTTTTGACCAAGGTGTAGCAACAGCAGGGAGATGGTATGAAACCCATTTCTATAGGAAGGGGGGAAAAAATTAGAAAGTAGAGTTTTGCTACTTTCTAAGCAACTTGGAAGCCTGCAGGGTAGTGGCTGTCACTGCTGTTACCCTTGTCATGGCAGTGCTCATGATCCCATTTCCTTTTGCTGTGTGCCAGCTCCACCACTGCCTCCTCTTTTCTTTCTTTGGTGTCATCATGTCAGCTTTTAGGATCTTGACCTTAATTTGCAATCCTATACCTAGCCTCAGGTGATTTACATCACTGTACAAAATTGTGCATATGAGTCACTGAATACTCAAGCCATTTCTGCACTAGATTGTTATAGTGTTATTATTCCACTTTCAACATCCTATGGAATCCTGGGGTTTGCAGTTTAGGGAGGGGCCACAAAGGCCTCAGTCCAAGATTCTGTTATTTAAATTTGCTTTTATTAAAAAAAAAGTATTGTATAAAAATAATTGGAAATAGTAACTTCTTAAACTAGATACAGCACAACTGGATCATTGTATTATTTACAAGAAAGAGAAAAAGATTTTAAAGTCAAATAGTTAATACAATCCCAAATGAAACACATTTTGCTGAAAAGAAAACAGTCAAATGAATGACTGGAACCCTCTATAAGGGAAATTAGCAGCTGTAACTGATAACTGAATGAGATTTATAAGCTAGGAGAAAACCATCAGGAGGGAGAAAAGATAAATAATCCTCAGGTGGAACCATTAAATAAAGATCAATTGTGACAATTGCAGAACAGCTTTCCAAAGCACTGGGACTGTAATGCCTTTCTCCATATTAATTAAAGATAGTCAACAATTACAGTGTTCAATTGTTTGAAAAGATTCTTTATGCTTTTGTTCTTGCAAATATTGTAGCTCTGATTCATATAACATTGGGGATTTCTTTCTTTCTTTTAAACATCCATTACAAATAGAACTTTTTCTAATCTTTTCTCTGGAGACCTGTTATAAGAATTTTCAGCAACCTCTCCTGTTTTAGTGAGATATCTGTACACTTTGGTCTCTTAGGCTCAGAAAGTAGTGTTTATTAGTGTGTGTGTGACATGTGAAGATTTTTAGTAATAAAGGAGCATGAGAAAGCTCCCCTTTGTTTTTCTTTTCTGTCACCACTAATTCCATGCCTTATCGTTTCTGATATTCCTTCGTTGGTGGCAGTTTCATCTTTTGATATAAATTAAAAATGTTTTCTGAATTCCATATTTTTTTTCCCCCTGTGGAAGGTCCAATTGCAGCAAGAACCCAGAGTCCTGGAATCAGTATCTGGAAACTGATGGGGTCAAAATATGTGCCTTTCCAATAAGACTGTGTTAAAGCAATTCATACTACACAGTTTGCACATATATCTTGAACTCCAATAAACGGTCTGGATTGAATGTACAGCTATTAAAGTCGTACTGAATTCTCTAAAGTCATACTGAATTGCCTGTCCTTCAAAATATATTTACAAAGGCACCAGAACTCAGACAATGCCTTCACATGCCAAGTGTAAACAACGCTCACCTGAGGTAATTACGTGCAAGAAAAATATGGGGAGAAGGTATGGGAACTATTCTTTGTATATCTGTTGTTGTTACGTGCCTTCCAGTCATTTCCAACTTCTGGCAACCCTAAGGTGAACCTATCAGAGGTTTTCAGGGCTGACAATGTGTTATGCACCCAAGGTCACCTGGTGGGTTTCCATGGCCACGTGGGGAAATTGAACTCTGGTCGCCAGGGCCAGAGTCCAATGCTCAAATCACTACCCCACACTGGCTCTTCTTGGTATATTGTTTCTATTACTGTTACGACATGCTTTTCTTCCAAGGAGCTCACAGTGGGGTATATGTTTATCCTTTTTCTAGCCTCATAAGTAAGTCAAGTTGACAAATTGTATCTCCTCTCCTCTCTTTACTCCCCAATTATTATATTTCTGTGTTCACAATGTGAGACAGGATTTCATATTGCTAAAAGATAGACTTTTCAGAAGGTGGAGTTTCTGAAAGCAGCCCAAGTAATGTCATGAAGTGATATTAGACCTTTATATCTTCAGGGTCTGATATCAGTTTATGACATGGCTTAGGCTACTTTCGGGAAAATTCAGGATCATATTTAAGAGTGTCATCATCCCATATAATTTCCATCATCCTATGCATTATTCCTTTGGCATGTACGCCTGCTCTTAAAATTCTGACACCAACACAAATACATAATGAGATAATGATTGGCCTACAACTAGTAACATCTTGTCTGTGGCAATTCATCTGTGATGGTTCATTCACACATAAAAATGATAGAGATCTTCATTTATTTCACTTTTTCATGCTACCAATCAACAATAAATGATTTCAAATGTTTTCACCCTACTGGATATGATTGAAAGAGTTGTTAGGCCTTCTTCATTTTTTTTATAGTGTATGTTAGGACTTTGCTGTGAAAAAAAAAATGTTTGCACAAAGAACCTTATTTTTCTTGCAGACCTCCAATTTTTGCACATACTATTAACAAAAACAACAACACCCCCCTCACAAAAAAGCCCTTTTTCTGTACCTTGGAATGGGCCGTAGTTCTGGGCCTCTCCAAAGATTCTTCAGTGTCAGACTACTATAGCTTGAGCTTTATTGATGGTCAATGATGCAGCAGATAGTACACCGCAGAGAAGCATCCCAGCCCTTTCACTAATAGGGTCCAGCATCCCTTCAGAGCTAGTGCTAGAACTGGGCCCCCAAAGAAATTCTACCCAGACTTAGTCTTCAGCCAGCAATCAACTCAAACGCATCAGTTGACATATAAGAAGCCCTTGGACTGAGATACAGCCCCCACCACAAAGATGAACCAAAGGAAGATTGGCTTCCAAGGGTTAAATAGTGCAGAAGCAAAGAAAGAATATGAAAGATGCAAGTGTGACCCATCTCCTCCAAATCGATATGAGAACTGTACAAGCAGGTTAGCAATAAAGAAAAATTCACTCCCCCATCCATTCCCAGCTTCAAATTGCAAAAAGTATCCACCAATACAAGCAAACTCTTTCATGTCACTGGACAGCTCTTAATGTTTGACTCTGATGCTGGCAAGAATTTGAAAAACATCTGTCTTGTGGCAGAAGCCCAGCCCAGAAAAAAAATGTTGTCCTTTTTTTGCATGAAACCCAGTTTTTTGTACTTTTCTTTTTTTTCTTTTTTTTTCCTTTTTGCAAAAATATTCCAAAGTATGAATCTCATGGCAATTGCCCATTTTCTCAACAACATGTCTCAGTGTGTCAAGACAGCTTTTCTCACCAAGGCTGAGAAATCTTGTAAGGATTCTTCAAATTTCCAGAAAGTAATTGAGTGAGTTACGGGTAAGCATGTGAAAACTGGTTGCTAAGGTAATTGATTTAAATTTCCAATGGAAAACTGCTTTAGCTGTTCTACAAATGTACAGTAAGAAAGGTTAAAAATGGCCACCAGTGAACTCATCCAAACTCGTACTGTGTTCAAAAGCAAATGGCCCGGGGCAGGGGGGAGGTTATGTCACAGGGGACAGGAAGAAGCTATTCGGATGAATGATGCTGGAGATGGTCCTGCCCCCCTTTACCCCTTGTACTTGCAGAGAAGTCTCAATACAGCTTGTCTGTGGGTAGGATGTAAGTTGACCACAGTTACAAACCACCTCATTTGAAAGCTACTACAATGCTGTGTATTATGGTGTTATTTTCAGAGTTTGAAAGGAATTAGTTACAAACAACCACTACTATGAATAGAGTTACAAATAATTAGTTACTTGTTTTCTAGGTATAATATTAAATGCAATGGTAACTTAGCAAAGGATAACTTCACTACTCCTTGAAAGTAACCATAACTTTTGGTCAATGCCATAAATGCAGAGGTATAATCTTAGGCCCTTTCCACACCATATCTGGATCCTGTGATATCCAGGCATCATCCTGACAGTGCCATTGCTGGGATGGGAGTATGTCCTGAATGCTCCCCTCCAGATTCAGTCGGCTGGTTGGTAGTGGTTAGGACATCTTTCTTCTCCAGCGTAGCTGACCCCTTCCAGTGCTGTACTGAGGAAGGAAATGCATTAATAGGGCTTCTGCCTTTCCTGCATGGCCCAAACTGAGGCAACCATTGTGCAACAGGAGCCTATTACCAGATTTTTTCTGGCAATGGTATAACACACTATCACGGTGGCTGGGGATGTGATAGGAATGGGAGCGTGACAACGTTGTGTGATAGTACATGTTACAGACCAGCTTCGATGTGTTCCCATGCCGCAATGGGGCCATAGTGCAGAAATGTCTTCTGTAAGTTGTAGAAAAGGAATATGATGTGGTTCAATCCTGACTCACAATGTATCTTACCCTGCTGTGTTGTGGGACAACAGTCATGGGGATAAAAGATAGTTAAAAGACCTTTAAGTGCTTTCCAACCAGTGGTGATTCTAAGGCGAACCTATCATAAGGTTTTCTTGGCAAGACTTGTTCAGAGAGGGGTTGCCTTTTCCTGCCTTTGAATCTAAGTGACTGTGACTTTTCCAAGGTTACTCATTGGTTTTTCCATGGCCAAGCAGGGATTCAGTGCCTGTTCTCCAAAATCGTAACCCAGCTCTTAAACCACTACACATACTGACTCTCAGATAAAAGAAGGCTATGGTTTATACCTCAGGCCAATAGCTTGTAACATTCAGAGGGTTTTTTTTTTTTTTTTTGGTAACTTCTTTGATTATACATTATGATAATACAATAAAAGATATATGAAGTAAAGAAAGAAAAAAGAGAAAGAACAAAGAAAAAGAGAGAACAGAAAAAAAGTTGACTTCCAAGATTTTATTTGCAGTTACATAAACCAGCATGTTATTCATACCTCATTCACTAATGTTTAGATCACTTTCCTCCTTCCCATAATCAAACCATATTAATCATCACAACCCAAAATGAATTATTAGAGAAGCACTGTAACTTTTTTTAGATCAACACAGTATTAAGTACTGTTGAATAAACTGGAAGTGTCTGTTATCTTTTTCTTTTGACTTTTCCCCCTCCTTTGTTCTCTTTGTGTCTTATCTTTTTTTCTTTGTCTTTCTTTGTTTCTTTTTATTGTTAGTGATGTACTTTATATATTTGAAAAAGTTAATAAAATCTTGAAAAAAATCTTTATAAATGACTTGGATGATCGAATAGAGGACAAGCTTATAAAATTTGCAGTTAACACCAAATTACTAGGGTTAGCTAATACCTCAGAGGACAGAATTAGAATTCAAAATGACCTCGGCAGACTGGAAAGCTGGGCTAAAACTATAAAATAAATTTCAATGGAAAGAAATTTAAGACACTACACTTCGACAGAAAACATGAAATGCATAGGGATGAGCTTGGCCACAGTACATGTGAAAGGGATCTAGGAGTCTTAGAAGACTACAAGTTGAACATGAGTCAACAATGTGATGCAGCAGTTTAAAAAGCCAATGCAGTCCTAGGCTGCATTAATAGGAGTACAGTATCAATGGAAGTAATAGTAGCACTGTGTTCTGATTTGGTCAGATCTCACTCAGCATTGTGTCCAGTTCTGGGTACCACAATTCAAGAAGGATATTGACAAGCTGGAATGTGTCCAGGGACAGGTAGCCAAAATGGTAAAAAGGCCTGGAAACCATGCCCTGTGAGGACAGGCTTAGGGAGCTGGGTACATTTGGCCTGGAAAAGAGAGGTGACATGATAGCCTTCTTTAAATAGTTGAAGGGATGTCATTGGAAGATGGTGCAAGCTTTTTTTTTACTGCTGCTCCAGAGAGTAAGACATGGATTCAAATTGCAGGAAAAGAGATTCTACCTAAACATTAGGAACATTTTCTGATAGTAAGAGCTATTTAGCAGTCAAATATGCTAAATGTTTTTTGGAGGTATTTAAACAGAAGCTGGATGGTCCTATGCTGGGAGTGCTTTGATTCTGTATTTCTGCATGGCAGAGGTGGGAATGGATGGACCTTGTGATGTCTTACGACTCTATGATGCTATGATTCTATAAATGTTACATATATGTTTCACATTTAATATTACAGCATTTGTGGTTGATGACTGTCCTTAAAACATACATACCAATGCAGATATCATTCAAGGTTTACCCAAAACAGGAAAAAAGTCCCTGTTCTTTTGGTTTTAATTTTATCTACATATCCTCAGGTTTGTATCCAACACTTTCTTCAAATATCCCAGGTTTCCCTCTTTTCCCACTTTTGTGTTCTTCCTCTTCCCCCTGCTCATGCTCAGTTGTCACATTTAGACTCACACAACATTTCAGAAAATGATTTTCAGCTATTTCCAGAGAGTCTTTATTATTATTTAGGAGTTATAGTCAAAGTGCTAAAGCGCCTTAGCAATATTATACACTCATTACACATTAAGATCATTTTGTTTTAGTGCTAACATGCCTCTTTCCTTCACTTGATCTCTGCTGAATCTGTGTCCTTGAAAGAACAGTTGTGTTATACTGGTAGCAGCTTAGCTGGTTTTGGAATAATATAAGCAGACTGTTAAATGGAATTATATTTCATTTTGGAAAATACTAGGTTAATTTAAACTGATCTGAGAAACAGGAATGAAAAGTCTTTGATAATGCTAAGAGTTCCTTGGAAATACTTTTGAGTGAAGAAAACATAATGTGGAGCTCTGAAATAAAATTGGTTTGTGCAAGAACAAAACCTAGGACTTTCTGAAATTGTTTTCTTGTTTGAAGAGGCTCTCACTTGAAGAGGTTTTCACAAACCTGTCCAAGGGCATATGGGTGTTTATACTAGTATTATACTTGGGATACATCCTCAGAGGAACAGAGAAAAAAACCTGACACAAATGGTATTAAGAAACAATATGGATGCAAGTAGTCTTGGGCTCTGGAATGGGCACCCAGAATTTAGTACACACACCTGTTTGTTTTTCCTTCTTAATCATTTTTAAATACAGTAAATCTACACTTTCTTTGAAACTTCTATAACAAGATCTCATAGACTCAAGCAGAAATAGGAGTTTTGTTACCCTGAAATTGGGGGTCCCGCGAGGGGCGCCCGGCTTTGCCAATTAAAATATCAAAGATGGGGAAATTAGAACTCAGAGCACTGGTTTTGCTAACGAGAGGCAGGCTAACGTAGCGAGAGCTTTTACCCTATGTATACAGCGTCGGGTTAGAGAGTGGCTAGACAAGGTTTTAAAATAATGAACACTTCTTTATTAAACAGGAACACACAGAAGACAAACACAAACTAACTAACTGGAAAAGAAAAGAATTGCAAGGGAGGGCAATACGACCTGTTCCATAGTCCTGGGGAGAAGTTGGGGATTCGGGGAGAAAAGCTCAGCATGGGGGCGCTGAGGGGAGTCCTTTAAAGACACCAGCGGCAGGGCAGGATGGCAGTCAAAGGTGATCTGAGGATCGGTTAGAAATGAAGGGGTTTTATAGGGAAGATCGTGCCTTTTGGCTATGGCAGTCCCAAAGGAGAACAAAAGAGGTTTCGGTGCTGGACAAAAGGATTTGGTGAGGTCAGGTTTAGCGTGATGGGATTTGCATGTGGAGACAATACCTTTGGCCGAGACGTTGATGGCCCAACTCACAAGAGTAATTTGACTGAAAGCCACGTGGCGGGAAGTTCCCTAAAGCTTCGGGCGAGTTTTGGGTTGCTGGCTACAAAGAGAAATTGAATGTAAACCATTAACGGCTGCTCTCTATCCGTGCTTATCCGGAGAACTTTGCGAACACGTGAGATGAGGTAATCGCAATCAGTCCAGCTAAGGCCAAATTAAATGATATCAAAAGGATATCTGGGGGTCCTCACCAGGGGTACCATAGCGGAAATAACAGTTTCCCTACTTTTTCCCCAAGTTATTTGTAGTTAGTTCAATGTATTGACAAAAGATTCAGGAATTAATTCTTAGAAGACTGTAAATGTGGGTTTAATTAGCACAGTTGTGAGGAAAAATAGCAAGATTGTGAATTTAGTTTCAACTATTATTTCTAAATCAGAAGGGTGATTTAGTGTTTTAAGTAATCTTTTAAAATTACTAAATCTATTTAAAATTTTAAAAATGGTTAAATAATAAAATTTTGTTTTTTTTAAATGATCCAAGATCTACAGAGTTTGTCCCAGCTCATGCATCATCCCAGCTTTTGCTGCCATTCAGCCACAGAAGTGGCCTTCTGGTTTTGGGAAAACATGGGCCTAATTCCTATGGTGAGTCCCAACCAGAACAGAGTCATTGAATTAACTGGATTTACCTGTGTTTTGATTAATCACTCAACAGTGATTCATTGTGATTCAACAGTAATTCATCACTCAACAGTGATTCAACAATGATTCATTGTCTACTCTAACTGGAATTAACAAACAGTAATCTAACCCTAATTTTCTGTTGAAACCAGATGCATGGGGGTTGAATGTCCTGTTTTAAAGAGGATTCAAGCTTCCATGTAGCATCCAGGATCAGATTCTCCCTGGTGAGAGTAGTGCTAGTGGATACTCTTTAAGGGTCATGTGGCCATGAAATGGACAGAGGTCATGGACGGCCCAGTCCTCCTTTAGAAGCTAGAAGTGGCACGTTTTTTTAACTAGTTTACAAGGACTGAAGTTCAATCTTTTTTTTTTAAGGGAGATAAATCTCTTACAAGCTCAAATATCTTTCATATGAAGTCTGGATTCACACGATTGCTACCATATTGTACAAAAAAATAATTTGTATGCTTATTTTTATCCCCAAATGATTTCTTCTGCCTTTCAGCATCTCACAAGAATGATATATTTACCATGTTTAGCAGATGTTAAAATGTTTGTTATGGTCTGATGCAGATTAGCAGACTTCATTTTACTATCATGTTCCTTTTCCTCTTTCAAGTACAACATTTTTTATTTTCTATTACAAGGAAAAGTCAAGCATATCAGGAACACATTCCCCACATCATGCATACATTTCCATATGAGACTTAGAAATGAATTTTAATGTATAGGTTATTTGTATTTTGTATCCCATTAAAGAGTATGGAAACAATGATCACAACATTGTCTGGATTAATTTTTACTGAATTATGTATATATTGTCATGAATACTAATTTATTTTTGTTTTTGCATTGTTATAATCCTCCCCAATTCTGATCACTAAATATTTCCTGCATTTTAAACAACCTGCATAATTTTTTTTTTTTTAAAAGAGCTCTTCTACCAAATCAAGTGCCCTGATATGTTAGTTTCTGCCCTGATGACAGTGGGAAACAAAGAGAGGTATAATGCACTGAAAGTGCTTCCAGACAAGGCTCTTATTAAACAGTTTTCTTCCCTCATTCACAGAATCTTACTAGAGGAAGGGCAGAACCTTGCAATTCTCTTCACACCCTTGTTTTCTTTTACCACAAACCATCTCTTAAGAAAATAAGGGCCTATGGAAAAGCCACATGGCTTTGACTTGTAGCACTTTCTGTAGCCATTTCTGCCCTACACTGTTATAGTGCTATTATTCCACTTTCAACCTCCTGTGGAATCCTGGGGTTTGTAGTTTACTGAGGCCAAAGAGTTCTCCTGCAAACCCCAGGATTCCCTAAGATGTTGAAAGTGGAATAACAGCACTCTGAAAGTGCAGAGTGGAAATAGCTATCCAATATTGGTTACTATTTTAAAGGGGAAAGCTGTTATGTTAAGACACATTCTCTATTGATCTTTGTCAATGAGTAGCAGAGTTGTGGTCTGCTGTTGGAGCAGGACTCTGGAAGACCAGGGTGCAAATTCATATTCAACCATGGAAATCTACTGAGTAACCTTAGGAAAAAGTCTCTCTCTCTCTCTCTCTCTCTCTCTCTCTCTCTCTCTCTCTCTCTCTGCTTAAGAGGAAAAATAAATCCTTGGAATAAATCTTACCAAAAAGTCCTGTGATAGGGTCTCTATAAGTTGGTGTCAACTTGAAGAAACATAACAACAACAGTACAGTAAAGTTTCTGACTGTGTTCAGACTGCTAAGTTTCATTTAGGCATCCCTGAAGTACGTTGTTTAAACATATGAACTAGGGGATTATGCTAGCCCTGTCTATTCCATCAGTGCTTTGCTCATGTGACCATGACATATTTGAAGAGTGGTGTCCTTTCTACCTACCTTCATATGAAGAAGAAGGCAGGGAAGTTTGTGTTCTTGTGCTCATGGATGGCTCCAAGAGTAGAAAATGCCTTCCTCTTTGGAGTTGCTGCCTTCACATTTCTCTCATTGAATGTTTAACACATTTCACAAATGACTGAATAGAGCCCTAGAGAACATACACTGGGAAGAATAATTTCCTATAACAAGCCATCAAGACTATAAGGAGCTGTTGTCAGATACTTCCAGATCAGCTCCATTGTGAATGCCCACATTGGTTCAAATATTTTATACCTTTACCCCAACATGTCAATTGACAAGTTTTGCAAGTTAGGACAGAATGCATCTGTGGTTCCTGCTGGTATCCATGTTTGTAATGGAGAAAGGAGTCCCCAAGCCTCTATAGATTCACCTTAGAATCTCTGTCCAGTCTGAAAAAGTGGCGTGACCATCCTCTGATGAGGAAAGGTAAGAGGTAAAACTAGATAACAGGCTTCACTTGGGGGTACCTGGGGGGTGGGATGTCAGTCCTGCCTTGGAACCAGAACCTTGTCCATTCCATGCTGACCTTGACGAGAGGGAAGTTGGAGGCAGAGTCATTTCATCCTTCCAAATGTGACAGACTAAAAGGCCAACAACAAAAGCAAGGACTAGGATATGGCCTGGCTTAAAAGGAAAATGCTAGGATAATGTGATAAGTTACTACAAATTATCGTATCTAAGGCTGAGTCTGTGTTTCAGAACAACAGCTCTACTATTTCTGGCACTTCAATGGTTTCTAGTTTCCTGAATCTTGGCTTGCTTTTTAAAACTCTTGTCTTTGGTTACCCTCTGACTGGCTTTTGATCCTGATTGGGTTCCATTTTGTGTTTTAGACCACAGTCTACTTTTGTCATTCATCTGCTCTATCAGAACCTCTGGACTGGGTTGGTTCATCCTTTTTTCCCTCTTATCTCAGAGGATTTTCTCCTGGGTACTTGCAACCCAGAAACAGGATGATACAGATATCCACTAGTCCCCTTGAGAGTGAGTGAGAGTGAGTGTGTTGAAGTGGTTTGAGCATTGGGCTGCAGCCCTGGAGGCCTGGGTTCAATTGGCCTTGGAAACCCACTGGGTGGGCTGTGATAGGTTCGCCTTAAGGTTGCCATAAATCAGAAGGAACTTGAGAGTGAGTGGGAAAAAACAAATTTTAGCATAAGCTTTCATAGATTCTGTCCATGGAATTCTAAGACCTCATTGTTTCATGGACTATGTTCATTGGACTATGTCCTTTGTTTTCTAGACTTCACAAAAGCTTATGCTAGAAATTTCTTCTTCCCAGTTAAACTCAAATGCACTACTAGATTCTTTTATATCTTTTGGGCTAAAAGAAAATCATATAGTATCTCTTTGAATACCATTCAGACTAAGTCAAGTTTAAAGAAAAACCTAAGGAGAGAGAGCAGAATCTGGACAGTTCTCATCAGCAGTTAAGATCTGGGCAACAGACTGAGAAGGTAGACAAGTCATATATAACAGTGTTCTTCACTAAGGTGAGGTGAAATGTATTTCTATTTATATTATAGCAATGCCTTCTAAATTATTACCTACGCATCAAATTAACGCAGGCATGTTGTTGGCAAATACTTATCTTTTTTGTCCTCTTTGTTGATGATGTGTTTTTTTTCTTCAATAAAATGGAAGTGGTCATTGTAAGACACCTAAATAGTTATAGGTAGACCAAATGGTATCCCAGACAAGGAAATGCCCTTATTCATCTTGTACTTAATTTGTTTAATATTCTGTTGGTTGTTAATTTCATAATTTGGATGCATCATTTGGCATATGTGTCCTAACTTTGCTGGAAGATGATACCTTTGAAATGCTAGGATCTGATCGCAATAATAAGTAGATCTGAAGCACAAAGCCCTCCCTGGTGCTGCACTCACTGCCCCATGCAGTCATTTGGGTCATTTACCTTTCAGTTCAGTCCTGGATGCATGTCTGATCTTGTGCTATTCAGGGCCAGTCCAAAGTCAATTATAGCTGCAGTTTCTATATGATAAAGTGTTAAGATTGCTTCAGCTGAATTCTATGAGCTGATTTGTGATGTGACATCCTGCATTGAACACAGAGGTGAACTGGATGTTTGTTTGAATACTAATTGGACATATTCAGCATTAAAATTTGAAGTCTGCATTGTTCCATAAATTATGTAGTAGCAACTCCACATTTTCTCCTGAGCATGGACAACAAGACTCACCTACCAATTCTACCACAGTAACAAGTGTTCAAATGTGTGAACAAGTGCTTTTTGAATTCATGCTGAAGTTTTAGACGTACTCCTAAAAATGTAACATGTGAAGTGGATCTAAATCCTAATAGGTTTTAAGTTTAAGGTAATTTTTTTTAGTAGAAGGAGGGGAGCAATCCATGTTACAAACTGAGTTATAGATGTGCAAGTATTTTAGGTAGAGCCCCGGAGGCCTAATGTATTCCATCGTAATGGTGCATTTTCATGAGATTAGTTAAGATGGGCTTTACTTCCATCATGCCCTCCTTATTTTCTGAAGGTAGGAAATTTTGTATATCGTAAAGTAGCCATAAAAATATGCTTTTGGCTCAATTTTGAATTACTCAGGATTGCCCTTAGAGCATAATAATTTTATAAAATTACAGTGAAAGTAGTCTACTGGTTTCAAGTAATTTTGATGCAAAAATATGAATGGCATCAGTATATTTTGGGCTAATCCTCCGGTATATGCACACTCACATATATATGTGAGTTATGGATGAAGAAATGTATGCATAACATATGATAGAGTTTTAAAAATAATTTTCAAGTCTAATGACCTAAAGTGGGGCATTAATGATGAGTTTGAAATTAGCAAAACCCATGTAGCTGAGATGTTCTGTATGTAAATTGCTTAATAATATTCTGCAATCAGGTTTGTTTGCATGGATCCCTGTGGCTGATGGATTTTCAAGTATTCTTTGATTTTATATTTCTTTTTTTTTCACAGCTTGTGTCACATAAAAAATGTTGTTTTAACCCTAGGTAAAATTTGACTACCGTCTGATTTGATTAACTGTGCTCAGCACTAACTGGAGGGAAGTCAGTACTTGGAACAGTAATGGAAACTCTGAGGATATCATGAGATTATTGAAATTCGTCTTGTTGGGTTAAAAAAAATGCATTCCTATACTGAAGGCAAGCATTTAATGCTATAATCATAGGTTGCCTGAATATAGTGGAACCTGTTAAATTGTTTTCATAATTATTCAATGCTTTATTGTACCCTGCCTTGTGATCTCAAGCTATAGGACATGACAGAAATAGTTTGCTAAATAAAAATAAACAGTAGAGCTTAACTACTATGTAAACATACATAGAATAGCAGTGCAAATCATCCAGCCAAGATCAAATTTTGATCAAAATCTTCTTGCTAATTTATAATAATGAAAATAGGGCTTATTAAGTATTTGTTTATGTTGCACAAGAAGATACCCAGTACTTCATTGTCTAACAGAAAAAAAATACTTATCTGGTGTAAGTAATTTGGTTCAGAGGGCACTGGCTAGCTGCTCTTAAATAACTTGGGGGACAGCATTGCACAAGGAGGTATGCAATAGCTCCTTGTGCAATGCTTTTTTTTTTTCAATCATGCCAAACAGTGCCCTCTCACTCAAATGGCCACATGTGGCTGTGCCTTGAAGCTGTTCAGCTGCCATTGTATAGCCTACACCACAGTGCAGGTTTATTGATAAGAGTTTTATGCTCTGTGAGCATCCAGGGGGTCTCAGCTACTTTTGCAGCTCATATGATTCTGTAGAATTGAGCCAGGACAGTTAAGTTGATATGAAACTGATATATCTGAGTAATGCAAACACACCTGAGCCAAACTGGACAGCTTCAATTGCTTCCTGAGGTAAAGTAGGCTTTCCTTTGAGTGACCAGACCAAAAGCCTTAGTTAGCTTCAGTAACCCAGGACAAAAAATCATGTCTTTTGAGGTTTCATTTCTGTGAAAATGGCTAGAGTGAGAAAAACAGTTATGAATCTCTCTTTGCTTTTCGTGAAAGTTACTTGATGTGATCTGTGATCTCTGTACAATACAACTATTTCAGTGCTTTCAAAAAGGTTGCAAAAGAGGAAGATTTTTAAAACTGAACTTGGGGTACAGTCCTGAAAAAGGACCACTAAAATGTGCACTGGAACTGTGTTAAGTGCTAGAGTCTTATTTCATATCTATCCTAATCCTAACATGGACTTTCAGAGAAAGAGGAATGAGGAAAGAAGTGTTGTGCATCTGTGTTTCTGTTCAGCAATTAGGGTAAAATGGGTGAAACTTGTTTCTGTATTACAAGGTGCTACAGACTGTTTTTAACTATGAGAAATCTTGTACTTTTTTTTTTTTTTGCATTTTGATATCAGATTTTTGATCAGTTCAAAATATAGACTTGATAACATTTTCTGTTTCTGCTTTCAAAATCCTCTTCCTTTCATGACTGATTTGTACCTCAAAGTTTTCTCTGTATTTGAAGAATAAAACATTCTTCTTTGAAGCTTGGAAGCTTGACAGGGATCAAACTGAAGCTTCTTCAACTGGAATCCAGTGTGGAGCTTATCACCTGATGGAGCTTACTTACACTTTGAGCTGCACCTGTCTAGTACTTCACACCAGTTCGATTACAGTCCGCAGCATGGAAACGGTGTGAATTCTTGTGCTAAATTTAATCAAGTGCTCCTCCAAGGTGGAAAAGAACATATATATGGAATTAATGGAAAGTGACAAATGGAATCTGTACCTGAGTTCTTGGTTCTGTCCATTTCTAGACAGAGGATGTCCCAGAGCAAAGACCTTCAGAAGCAACTGAAGCCTGAAGCCTGGTAATGTAAAACCTTAAAACCGCAAGGTATGAAATCTATGAAAAATGGTGCACATCATCTAGACTGTAGAATCAACAAGAATCTAATAAAGTTAATCAGATCATCCCCATTCAAGTGCACATCAATTTGAATTGTTTCTCCATTATGAAGTGCTTGTCTGTAAATTATTGCAGAGAAAGCCATTTTCAAATTAATGTTTGAGCCATTAGAAAATACAAAGGGCATTTTCATTAATTAGAGACAGCATTCTCTCCGCTCTTTTCATCATTACCTTTGCTACCCAGAATCAGTTTAGTGCTCAGATTTATTGACACATATGATTCAGTGGCACTATTTGTTTAGAGTTCATCCTATACCTGGTGGAATAAACTCATTAAGTGTAAATGAATAGTTATGTAGTCATCATCTGAAATGAGTCAGTGCAGTCCTCTGAAGTCATTATAAAGCACCCGAACACAGCTGGAATGAAAGTCCCCATGAAGGTTAAAGCTAGACTCTCCAAAATTTATCTCCATTGTTCCACAGAACGGAATCTTAAGGTCCTGGTTAGGGAGAGTAGGATACCCATTCTATTAGGAGTAAGTGTCCTTCCATACTGTTGAAAAAAAGAATCAAACTTTCCAATAGCAAGTAGTGGCTTCCCAAACTTCCCACCCACTGGAAAAGGTAACACTTGTGGCATCAGTGTCATAAGTATAGACCATTTTGTTTAGCCCAGAAATGACAGTCCTTAATCCAGTAATATGAAGTACACATATTGTCTCAGTTTCTAGATTTGTGAAAGGCAACCTGATGCCCATTGGACGTTTTGGACTACAACTTTAGCAGACACTTTTAGGCACTCTTTAAAGACCCACCTCTTGTCATAAGCCCTTTCATGCTGCCCAGTTTAAGAACTGTGTTTTAAGCTTCCTGGTGGTAAATATTTTAATGGATAATTACTTAATACTTTGTATTTTAATATTTGTTTGGTTCTTTTTTTTCACCATTGATATTTGTTCAGGTACGAGGAGTGCTGTATGTGTGCGTGCACACATGTGTGTACATACATTGGCTAAACTAAGTAAGCAAACTCACATAAGACTCAGCCAGGAGCCAGCATGATGTAGTGGTTTGAGGACTGGACTGCAGCTTTGGGGACCAGGGTTTGAAATCCTACTCAGAAATGAAAACCCTCTGGGTGACCTCGGGCAAATCACATTCTCTCCACCTCAAAGGAAGGCAAAGGCAAATTCCACCTGAACGAATCTTGCAAAAAAACAACAAACAACCCTCTGATAGATTCATCTTAAGGTCACCATAAGTCTGAAATGACTTGAAGGCACACCATAACAACAAATCTCAGCCAATGTGAATTAGTAACACAAAACATATGAAGGACCCCAGGCTACCTATTCATTTTCCACACTGAGGTACCCAAACAAAGGACCTGCATGTGTGTACCATCTTGATTTGGATCCATGTCCTGATGAGGTAGAAAGAAGCTTAATAAGTCTACACTGATTTTCTTTACTTAGGACCATATACCAAAATCTTCTGGTTTGCTTTACTATAACAGAAATGGGCCATTTTTTGAAGAAAGTTTCTGTACATGGAGCCCTGAAGGACTGGGGGTTGGGACCTTCCTTATAACAAAGTATTTTCTGACAAGATGCCTGTATCATGTATTCAGCTTAGATACACTTTGGCTAGCTCTGAACCAAGGGATGGTTCAATCAAGGAACAGTTCATCCAGTCAGCCTGTGGAAGAGAAAACACTTGACTGACGATCACAGTCACTTGTTGGATGGCAAGGGCAGATCTCCATGTTTCTGGATCAAGGCTATTATTTTCATAAGTGTAACATGTGTCTTGTCTGTTCTGGTTGTGGGAAATGCATGATTTCTGATTTTATGGTAAAATCATAAGCAACTGAAGGTTGACAGATGAATGACACCATATTCCATAATTGTATTTCATAATTTTATATTATAACCCTATGCCAAAAATTAAAAAAATCTTACATTTGTTGGGTGTATTTTTTAAAATCTCCAGTATCATATGTAAGTATTACTACTGAAGCAAGCCTTAGAACAGATGATACCAAAAGGACCCTGACACTAATAGAATTAACAGATTTTTATCAGTGTTCTCATAACGTGTTTTAAGTAATTCATTTTTCCACAGAGTGATCACTGGCAATTACAAGCAGTGAAGCTTTGGATCAGGTCATAGAAACTGCCACCATCTGTTGTTGTAGAAACCAATCTCATCATCATTACTCTCTTGCTAATGACACACAGTATTTTACTAGTCATAGATGGGTTGAAAATGCTGCTGCTAAATGCTAGGTTGGAGAATGGAAAAACAAGTGCCATTCAGGATGGCTCTGGATGAAAATGCCAACCTGGCCTGTATTGCAGAGACCTGTCTGGATTAGGCTGGGGGAAAGGTTAACCTCTTTCAGCTCTGCCCACCAGGTTTTTCTGTACAGCAGCAAGCAAGATCAGGTGCATGGTGAGGAGGGGTAGAGTTGTGGTGATCTATCATGATTCTGTCTCCCCGACCAGGTACCCTATTTCCCAGTCTGCAAGTTTTGATTGTGTACATCTAAAGATGGGTAGCTGGGACAGAATAGGGATTATATGTTGGTGTACTTTCCATTCCACTGCTCAACAGTCTCCCTTCTTAAGCTAGCTGGGGTGGTGTTAGAGTCTCCATTGCTACTAGTGCAGGCAGATTTCAACATGCTGAGACTGCCTTGTCGGGAGTGGCTCAGGACTTCATTACCTCCATGCCAACCATAAGCCTGTCCTAAGTAGTATGTAGCCCTACTCATGCTGCTGGGCATACTCTAGATCTTGTTCTTTTGTTGAATGGGGTGATGGTGATCTTGGTTTGGAGGAACTCTCTGCATGTCTGTTGTCATGAACAGAGCATTACCTGGTCAGGTTTAGATTCACTGGAACTTGGAACCTCTGTAGGGGTGGGAAACTGATTAGAATAGTCTGCATCAGGAAGCAGGTGAATCTGGATAGATTCCTGATACCCTGTTGAAGCTCTGGCTTACCTCTGGACTGGGGAAATGGCCAGAGTAGTGGATAGAATTGCTCCTGAGTGTCTCCTCTTACAGAGTGGAGCCAAATCAGCCCCCTGGTTTTCCAAGGAGTTGGTGGTGATAAAGTGAGTGAGATGGACACTAGAGTGATGTTGGTGGAAGACTCAGGGTGAGTCTGACCGCACAGGCTAGAACCTATTTGAAGACGAACAGTCATCCCTCCACATTCGTTAGGGTTAGGGGCAGAGAACCCTGGAAAGTGGAAAAACTATGAATAACTCTAGGCCCTTCCAAACTATATTTAACACACACACACACAAGTATGATCACCATATTCAACCCATTGTGGATTCCTTTAAGGCCTCAGGATTCCTTCACAAGGCAGAAGTGGCTGGCTGGTGTGGCTTACTGCCACCTCCACTGCTGCCCCACACCATTTTAATTACAAGCCTCACTTGCAGTTTCTCAGTCTCAAGAGGCTTGCAGTCTCTATTAAAAATGGCATAAGGAGGCAGCAAAAGGGATAGCAAATAATCCATGAATAATCAAATCCACAAAAGTGAAAACTGCAAATGTGGAGGGCTGACTGTATTACATGGTAAAGATTTGTTTGTGTGTTTGTTTGTTTACTGCCACCATTGCATATCATCCAGCAGAACTGTTTTATGTGGTCAGTGTCATGCCCTGCCTTGTAGACTCTGACATTGAGGGGGAGAGTTCTGAGTCAGAGGCAGTCCAGAGGAAGACAGCACAGTACCAAATCACTGGCATAGCCTAGGATGTATGCTCATTGATTCTTTCTCTGCCTGGTGTAAAGACATGGGCCTGCCTTCCCTGTGATAAACCCCAGACTTACAAGGACTGCATCAGTTTTCTCATTCTAAGCCCTATTAGCTTGTTTCAGTCTGAAATACCTACCTCTTCTGGATCTGTGAACCCTGGTGGCTGCATTACGAATAACCTCTTCTATCTCACTATACAGGAAGACAGTTTGATATCAAGATGCCTAATTTGCACTTTCCTGTTGGTTGCTGCACTCAGCATTGCCAAGAGAGTGGTACATTTTACAACTGGGGCAAAAATTTCATTGTCATCCTTCCCAAATTTCTGGGAGTTACCCTTAGCCATCACTCTGACTTTTATAGCATTGTCTCTTGATACCTGCACTGTGCTTCACCTTAAAAGTCCCTTTGTACACAATTGGCTTATGATTAGGGGGCAGCTTAGTTAAAGTCCAGATCTTGTTCTTGTGCAAAGGGTTCATTTTTTCTTGTCCTGCTCTTATCCACTTGTCTGATTTGATCTTAGGTAGCTGTATACTTTCCTCTCTGCTTGTTGCCTCCTGGAAACACTGTGTTTTGGCTGCAAAATAATAGTCACCGTACCTGACTGATGGTGCCTCTTTTGTGGTCCCCTCAGATGTCCTAGGCTCCTGATACTCTCTCACTTCTGGTTTGTCACTATTGGTCTTAGCTGCAATGGTCATCCCTTCTTCCTCTTTAGATACTATACATTCCTCTTTTCTAGTCTCAAGTATACTCAGGTTCACATCCACTACTTCCAGTATTCCTTGTCCTGCACACTGAAGCTAACAAGGATGCTGCAGTCTTGGGGAATGAGAATTCTATTGCCTTTGCTGTAAAGGCTATAGCCCACAAATATGCCCTCAATGGTCCTGTTCCCAAGCTTAGTTCTTTTCTCTTCTGGGATATGAGCATAGGCCTTACACCCAAACATCCCAATGTGGCTTTTTCTTGGCTTTGCCCCATTATATCGTTCAAAAGAGGTTTTGTCAGTGGCCCTGCTTGGTAGTCTATTTTGTATGTAGGATGCTGTGGATACCAATTCTCTCCAAAATGTAAATGGTAGGTTTGTATCTGATAACATGCTCCAAAAGAGATTGGTTCCATCTTTCATCCACTCCACTTTGTGCTGGAGCATAACTGACAATTCTTTGGTGCATTATGCATTCTGTTTTCAGATATGCCTCCGTGTCTTTTGCTACATATACTCCTCCATTATCATTTTGGATGGTACCCAATGTTCTATGGAATTTGCTGCAAACAAACTCCTTCAGCTTATTCAGCATTTGGTTCTTGCTCTTGATGACATGCACTCTGGTGAATCCAGAATAGTCATCTATAAAGGTAAGAAAGTACTTGCTCCCACCTGGGATTATGGCATCCATTGGTCCACAGCAGTCAGAATGTATTAGTTCCAGTGGTTTTTGGCTCTGTCTCACTCCTCTTAGGTAGCAGTGCTCATGTATATTTTGTCTTGAGGCAACAGATGCTGTTCATTTTTTATTTGCATACTGGAATCTGTAAATCTGCAGTTAATTCTTTATTCACCAGCTCCCTCATTCCATCTATGCTACTGCTACTGTGTCCCATACACTTGTGCCACAGATGGATACACTTATCATGGAATATATGATCAGCAATCTTAGATTCCTCCCTGTTGCCAACAACTTCATACTAATCATTCTTCATTACAGCTTTCCCCCATATGTCTCCATCTTTATGAATTTCACATTCATCTTCTTTAAAGAGCAGGACAAGTACATCTCCCGTCAACCTTCCCAGTGAAAAAAAGTTCTCATCTAGTTTTGGCACAAACAAGACATTTTTTAACTTTATCTTTCCACCTTGTGGTGGTGCTAGGCAGCTGGGGATGACATTCCCTTTTCGTGCTGATTTTGCCCTTTCTCTTGGCAATTCAGCTCATCAAAGGACTCTTTCTGGCTTCTTACAAAGTATGTGGTCCTTGAATCAAGAACTCAGATTGAATTGTCTCTATAATTTTTGCATATTACTATATGTGCAAAGCTCTATGTGCATATTATTGTTGTGGCTTAAAGTCTCTCCTAACTTGTTTTTCATTACTCTTGTGGTCATTTACAGGACCTTTTGTAGTGTATGCTTGCCCCACATTTGCAACATTCCTCAACTTTTACTTTCAAGAATTGTTGTCCTTCCCTCTCAGTCTTTTTCTCTGGCTTTACCCTTGTTTTACATACAGCTTCTACAGTGTTCCCTCTCCTCTGGTTCCATTCACTAAGCAGACAGGACATTAGGTAGGCCAGTTTTAATTCTGATTCTGTGTGTGATTCTAAATCTGTTATGAGGAACTAATAAGATTGATTTAAACTACAGAAGATTATGGCCATTTCCACATGGGCTATTTAAAACGGAGCAGCGTGTCCTCCATGGAGGATGTCTGCACCTTAGAGCGGACTGGGTTCGGACTACTTACCGTAGATCCGCACCTCAGTCCGCTCCGGAACGACCCCAAGTGGTCCTCCAGCATGCTTTTGAAAGACCTGATTTTTCCAATCTTTCAAAAGCATGGAGCTTGCCACTGCGAGCCTGCTCCCTTGTGCAGATTCACAGGCTTGCACCAATGTGAGCCTGTGATCTGCCGAGGGCGGGCTTTAGACTGGTGAGCTTCACTGGTTGGTTGACATCCACGACCAACTGGAAGCCACCATTTGGGACGCCAGAGCAGTGCAGAGCGACGACCACGCACTGCTCCTCCTCACCCTGGACCACACCGGACCGCCAGAAGACCTGGTAAGTAGCAGCGCAGGGCAATTCCCTTGCCCCGTGCAGAAATGGCCTATGTGCATCTTCTTCCAAAATCTCTGAACCAACTGCTCTTAGTTCTTGCACTACTTACAACACTGCATTTATGTGCTCTGGAAGGCTTGCCCCTTTTTGAGTCTCATTTTAAACAATTTACATTTTAAGAACAACTCAGTATGGATATTAGTACCTTGGTATGATCTCAGCAGGGCTTCCCACATTCTTTTTTCAGTTTTCTCATTCCTAATGTGAAGCAGCTGGTCATCTCAAACTGAAAGTGCAGTTATTGCCCTTGTTTTTCTGTCCCCCAGTTCTGGAAGTTCTCTGGTGAACACTCTGGCCCTTTTCGCACAGCATTTGCCATGCGAAAGGGCCCCTCAAATGTTGCATGAATGTGAGGAGTGGTCCACACGATGCACTCACAATCATGTGACGCTCCAAGGGCTGGCAGGTGCCGACCATGCACTTTTTTATTTTTGGCTGTGAGCTGAAAATGGTGCGTGATCGCACATCGCTCCGAGGCCCTGCGCACACTTGCCATGCATGCAGAGCTCTGGAGCCGTGGCACTTGTGCTTCCTGCCCCAGCACAGCCTGGAAAACTCCCAGGTTGCACTGCGGAAGGAAGAGGTGGGGCTTTTGCTCAAGCAGGTAGCAGCTGCAGAGCTGAAGGAACCGGGTCACGAGAGCCTCTCACTAGAGGCTGCTTGCACGATCCCCGTACCCCAGCTCCATGAAAAGGTGCGTTGTGGAAAGGACCTCTGATTCCCACAAATCCTTGTCTACTAGTATCATTTCCATTTTAAACATTCTTTACTGATAAGTGTTAGTGCCCATGTTCTCCAGAGCCATATGAATACTCATCTCAGTCATCTCTCACACTTTGTTTCCTCAGTCCATTTCACATACTCACAAGCTTTTGGATGATTCCTTTATAGGCCCCTTTCCTTCTTTCATGTCAACTGTACGAGTTTGCCGAGGCCTGTAACCTTTTATGAAATTGACTCCTTGTGTGCAGTTTAATCAACACTAAGTCTTGAAAGTACTGAGAAACTTTAATGGTTTTGTGAAGTTTTCTGGGGCTGAAAGTGGGTGATACACCCAAGGTCACCCGGTGAGTTTCCATGGCTGAGCAGGGAAACAACCCTGGTCTCCATAATAATAGTCCAGCTCTCAAACCACTACACCATGCTGGCTCTCACTGATAAACTTCACTAGGGATAAAAGAAAGTCTACAACATGGAGCAGAGAAAGTATAGTCATAGGAAATTCCCAAGAAACCCCCACCTTTTATTAACAAGAACCAATTCACCTGTTTGATTCAGATTTCAGAGACTTACTGCTTGGGTCTTCCAATAACTACAAAAATATATTTACACACACACACACACACACTGACCCACCGACTTTCTCTCTTTCTCTCTGTAGAAGTCTATCATGTGCCTTTCAACTTCAGGCTAAGTGAAATAATGTATTTCCAGGTAGAGCAAACAGGCAAAGAAGAGAGGAATGACAAGCCTAAAATCATTTGGTAGTCTTAAATAGAGTAGTACCTATTGAACTGGGAGGTTTACAAAAATTCTGTTACCATGCATCAACTGATGGTTGACTTGGTAATTGATTAAGGGAATCTATGCTATTTGGGGCTAGTGGTTGGAGCTAAGCCATAGAGGCATTTGGACAAGTTAAAGCCAGATAGATGCTGGCCCAGACAAGATTCTATTTATGTCTAGAAAGTAATGTGGTAAATCCATACAAACTTAGTTGAACTTACAGCCCATTGAAATCAATGGAGCAATTTAATCGTGACTTAAGTACCATACATTTCAGTAGGATCTAAGTTCATCTAGCTTTTATCTAAATCCATCCCACATTAATTCAACTGATAGAAATGAGTCCTTTTGATAAGATAATGAAATAAAACAATATTTTCTTTCTTTAAATGTCATATATGAGCATCATCAAGCTAGAACACTTGAATACACCTAGCTTGGAAGAAAGGAAGGGTGTAAATCCTATAAATAACTCCAGTAAATAATAAGTGTCAACAGATTATAAAATTATTCAGCCTCCATGAATAGTTAAGCATGTTCACCTTGTTCACTTTGTTCCAGTTCCACTTTTTTCTTTTTTTGGTAGAATCAGCAGATCCTTGCTAAATGTAGAACTATGGCAGTTAAAGTGGAATCATACTGCTATAATTGTGTAGTGTGAAAAGGCCCTATTGTAATCATACCTGTTGTAAATTCTTCTGTGAAACTGGCTGGATCTTTTTAATCAGAAGCGGAACTACGACGTTTGGTTCAAGATCACAGAAGTAATGTTGCACATGTGAACATGTATTTCAGGGTCCATTTGTTTGCACGTTCAATTGTGAAAAGTTGCCAGTCAACACAAAGGTTGTATAACACAACAAATGTGTAACTCTGCATATGGAAATTTATGCAGTGCAACCCCAACGTAGGATCTCAATCACAATGGAAGCCATGTTTCCAGAAGGACTTACTATGATATGGTAATGCAGCAAAACAGCCTATAATTGGACAGCAAAACATTGCCAACTGAATGAGGAGGGCAGCAACCCTTGCTGCTTCTCAACTGCTCCATACATAGAGTACAATGACCCATGTACCAATGACTGGACACCTAGGGTCTGTTTCCACGATTGCAGAACATAGAGGTCCTGCCCCTGCCCATTTCAAGTTTCACTTCTGAACTTCCACCTTTGGAAATCTACCACAGTGTATATTGTGATCTCAAGTGGCCAAACCTAGGCCAAAAAGGCCTTATGCAAAGCTATATCATTTTATGCAGCCTTTTCTGTAAACACACAATGATTTTTCTCCCCAAAATATATATTTAGCAGTGCCCTTTTAGGACCATAGAAAACACAATAATTAATAGTCTGGCTGAGTATCTATGGAAGCTGACATTGTGAACAACGCAAATATGGTCTAATGCCAGCTTTTGCATTTATTTGCAAATGTGTACAGATATGCTTCATGCAAATTAATCCCCCATTGCATTATAGGGAAGGAATTATGTTATGTGGTGAAAAGGGTGGGGTAGAGGTAATCTGATTTAAGCACAGCATGTAAAAATTAATTGAAAGTCAGAACTCCATAGTGTTTATTATAAAGTAATTTCACACCAGCTCAGGATTAACATAGTAACAGGTGACAATAGGTGATTACTATGTTAATTGAAAGACAGCATGCTTTAGTCAAATAAAATGGGAGGGGGAAATATTAAAAGTTAGCTATTTTATCTGCAGATTCAGTAGCTGTTCTGTAAAACTCATTCTTTTTCTTCTTGTTGAAAAGAACAGTTTGGATTTCAGTGATAACTCAGTATTCTCCGGAGGCCTGTATGTACACAACATGGCTTGTATGCAACTTGCCTACTAATTTTCTGTTCAAGGGATTCTTACTATATATATATATAAACACACACACACACACACACACACACACACACTTTGAATCCTGCAAGAAAAGGAAGGTCAGAGAGGCATTATATAATTCTAATCATAATTTCGAAGTATATAATCTCTCTCATTCTTTAGTTTGGTATTTAGTTGGTTGATCTATAGCTTCCAGGATTCCCCCTCCACAAGCAAGAATTCTGGCCATGCTGGCAGGGGGAATTCTGGGAGCTGTAGCCCAGAAAGTAACGTTTCCAGACTCTGGACCACATACAGAGGAAAGTCCTTTATTTGAAGATTTCTTCAGTTTGAAGGACAGTTTGGCTTGAGACCCTTTAAATACAAAGAATTGTAAGAAGTAAGGCCATTATTTCTGTTTTGCATTCACCTTCTGGCTAGAAGTAAGTAAGCTAGATTAAATGCTCTTTATCCTATCTCCCAAAGTGCATTAGAAGAAATAATCCCCTCATTTCACCTTGATCTAAGAGCAGACCCTTTAGTTAAGCTTTCTGTCTTCATTTCCAAACCATGTGTATGTGTTTGAATGACAAACTGTGAGCGATTATGACTGGTTGTTGTTCTATACCTTCAGGTAATTTCTGATATATGGAGACCCTAAGATGAACCTACCACAGAATTTTCTGGGGTTGAGAGTGTCCGACATGCTCAAAGTCACCCACTGGATTACCATGACCAAGTGAGAAATCAGACTCTGGTGTCTAGGGTTGTAGTCCAAGGTTCAGACCGCTACACCATGCTGACTGGTACTTAATGCATAATATTTAATGACATCACCAGAGGCCATCGACACGGAAACCTCAGGGTAACCCTATTACTATTAGGCTACATTGGCAATGTTGCAGAAATGAGTAATGTCTTTCAGTCCAAGGGCTGAAGTTTGTTTCAAAGAGCAGCATTCTATTAGTGGATGGGGCCAGGGTGGAACCAAAAATACTGGTATATTTTATCTTAAACTCTAGGGTTGCCAGATTGAGAACTGGAGGGTTCTTCTACCATTAAGGATTGCATAGAAGAGGGATTTTCAGCTAGGTAGATATTTCAACCTTTTAACATGTCTGTGGAGGTGGGGAAATAATTAAAAAGCTAGAAGATTTTCAAGCAATGGTACCATGGAGAAAAGGGAATTAAAACCTTGGGAGCATCTGAGGACTGAATTGAGACTCTTGGCAGTGGGGCGGGGGCAGGTTAGGCTTTCTGTGCAATGGTGTTTACAAAAATGGAGGCCTTAATCTTATTGTTGTTTTAGAAGATACCAAAGTATTAAATAGTTGAGGCACATCTATCTTCGCTTTAGGATTTATGTCTTAGCACCAGTATTTAGCAAAAAGGGAAACCTAATTTTGCTTTAATTTTTAATGTAAGGAAGTGAGGTTATGGATTGGAAGACTTGGAAAATCAGCAGTTGAAAATAACATATCACTTTGACACCATACTGACAGTAAAGCTAAAACACCCTTCCATGTCAGTGGCAGTTCTGTTACATTGACTTCATGGCTATGGGGAATATGCCATCATGTGCTGTTGTTTCTACTTTGAAAGATGACAGGCAAATGTGTTTTGAGAGCTCCCAGTGATAACAAACCACAGATTCAAGCATGCCAATCTCATCTGTATGTTTGATGCCACAGAGTGAAAAAGAATGTGACCAAGGAGAGTACAAAGTGGAAATCTTCTTGCCCAGGTAGATTGTGAATGTATTTAGAGGCTAGAAATGTCACATCTTTCAAAATCCTCCTGCCAGTAAGACTGTAACTTTGGGGAATTGTATTCTAAAAATAATTTTTCCATACTTTGCAATATTTCACACATGTAATGTGGGACAGGTGTGGCCAAGCAACATCAGAATGTGATCTAGATGGGAAAGTTATTAATGGGGAAGAACAGACAAACTGGAAGAAGCTGCAGCAGTTTGCTCTGGGCTGAGCCTACTGGGATGGGAAAATTCTACCCACTCTTGTCCCCTCCCCTCATTGACTGAAACTGAATGCAAGCTACTTTTGCACTTTTAATGTAGCAGAAACTGAAGCAGGCTGAGGACAAAGAAGGAAAGTGGGAGGAAGAGACTGAATCTAGGACATTTTAAAAGCCACTGGAAAACTGGGCTAAGAGAAATATTAATCAGAACTGTCCCTGGCAAATCAGGGCAGTGGGAGGGTACCCCTTTCCAAACTCTAAACATGCTGCCTGCCTGTGTACCTGTGGCTGGTCCTGAGGCATTCATGGGAAAAAATAATGTTTCCTCCCACCAAAGTCAGGGACAGTTCTGCATTTTCACCAACAGACATTCTGCCCTCTTGAATTGCTTTACACCATCTTCCTGGAGCTAAGGCACATGGGGGAAGGCTGCCTAGTTACGTTTCTGTGAGCTTTGTGATCATTGTGAAAAGCTATCCTTGCAGTCCAACCACCCACAGAGGCATATCTGGTAGGGAATGCCAGAAAAGCTTTCATGGTGGATGCTCCCAGGCTGCGGAACGCCCTGCTGGTGGAAGCCAGGTTGCAACCCTTTTTGGTGACTTTCTTTTGGCAGGCAAGAGACCTTTAAATTCAGAGAAGTCTGGAGCTTCTAAGTCAGTTTACAGTGGAAAAAAGGTGGTCGCTTCTTTTTAATGCTATATTTCAGTTATCTTGCTTCTTTTTGTATTTATTTATTTAATTTATATCCTACCTTGCTCCCTACCTAGATAGCCTACAATATGAGTTAAAGCAAAATACGATTAAACAATTAAAACAATGGATAATATAAATATTGAAAACAATAAACAGTCATATCGGAACACTAATTTAAAACAATTACAATGATAAAAATACAACACAAACCAATTAAAAGACCTTTTGCATCAGTCAGATAAAAGTGAAAGGCTAGAGTAAAGAGAAAGGTCTTTGCCTGCTAGCAGAAAGAGAGCAGAGAGGGGGCTAGCCTAGCCTCCCATGGCAAGGAATTCCAAACTCTGGCTGCCCCCTCCCCCGAATACCTCTAATATTTCACAGATGAAAACTGGGACAGCCATGGCCCAGCAACATCACAGTGTGGTCAAGATAGCAAAAGTTGTTAAGGAGGAAGAACACATAGGCTAGAAGAGGCTGCAGTGGTTTGCTTTTTCCTGAGCAGAGTGGGAATGGTGAGAGTCTCTCTGCTGTTCTCCATTCCCACTGCTGAGTTAATTGAGTGCAGATTACTTTTGCACACTGAACTCAGTTTTCAGCAACTGAGGCTGAGGGCAAATGAGGAAAATAGGAGGAAGAGAGAGAACCTGGGATGTTTGAAAAGTCACTGAAAAAAGTAGGATGGCAGGCAATTCCTAGAGACTGTTCCGGCCAAATCAAGACTCTTGGAGGGCATGCTCCCATGTCCTCAACAGACATGGGACCAAGAGCAAAAAAATTATTGATATTAGTGACCAGGAATCTTATTTGTTGGCAGAAAGACAAACCACAAATTAAATAAACAAGTGTTATTTGGTTTCCTATTCATATTTACATTTGCAAAACGAGGGGAACTATTACATCAGCTTTTTTTTAATTATTTAAGCGAGCAGCGTATTTCACTAGTTTTCACCACTGATAAAATGTAAAGCAGAATGAGCACATGTATGTGAATTCCTGGTAAGGCATAAATAAAAATGGCCTCTGCTAATGGCCCGTTATAATTTAAACAAAGTGTGCACGTTAAAGACAATACAATGCAACTACAACCTAATGAAGCAGGCTGCCTTGCTGAAGGAAATGGAATTTGAGGCACAGCTGGAAACTGAAAATGAGAAACTATGATGTTATTTGTGGAAAGAAACAAAAAGGTGGGGGGATATCTTGCAGCCTGATGGATAAATTTGATGGGGAGTATGACCTTTTGACTCACCCTTCCTCTGAAAATCTTGCAGCTCAGACTTATTTGAAATAATCTGTGGAAATATGTTAATTCCATCACTGTATTGCCACAAACCGGATCATGAGCACGCTGCTGTCTTCACTGAGACCAGAGTACTTTCACACATATGTAAGTATTCTAGCAATCCTGGGCACTGAACCCCACGCTGAACTCAGTTTGACTTAATTCTGAACAAACATGCCTAGGACAGCACAGCAAGAGCACTCACCCACCTAATGAGGGTTGGCTGTAAAAGAAATGAAGAGGCAAGAGGAGAAAACAAAGATAGGATTCTGTGGATGCCTTTGTCATTATTTACAGCAGGCATGGACCACATGCTTCCCTTTCTGCTCATTTTGTGGACACCAAGCCTTCCCTCAGGGCCCCTGATTTCCATAACCAAAACTGCCATGGCAATCTTCGCCCCCACTCCCGCTTCCCTCTCACCTTCATGCAAAGCTCACACAGCTTGCATGTGCTAATGGTTCTCCTGAAAGCCTCTCAGAAGTGCTATTAGCCTTGTAAACAGAGTCACTCCACCATTCCCCCTTGCTTATGATCAAAATAGCAATTCCAGGAGTGCTATTAGCCTTGGAAATGAGGCCTGCCCCCCCCCTTTTGAAGTGAAAAAAGGGCAAGAAAGAAAAGATTTGGCTGACATTGCCACAGCTATTTCAGCAGCAGCGTATATTTGGGTGGGTGGGGTTAGTGGGGCCCTTGGTATTTTACTCCAAAGTTCCTAGCCCTGATTTACAGAAAAAGTATGGAGTAATGTAGGAAATAGGAATTTTTTCCCAAATATTCCACTAACACTGAACAGTGCTGTGAGATATTAAAATAGTGCCTAGGATCCCTTTATTAGCAATATAGACAACCCATAGACATTGTGTTGTATGAAACTGTTCATTTACAAGCAGCAGAGGAGAGCAAAATTACCAGATCTCTATGCTGCATATAGATGGTTTCTCATACGGAGTAGACCATTAAGGGGATAGTTTACATCAGCCTCCATGTTGCTGTTTTCTTATGTGCATCAGTCCAAACATGGTAGAATGAAGAGACAGTGAGTATGAAATCATTCCCACATAGCAGATGAAGGAAGGGCTGATGACATTTAGAAAGGACTTTACAAACTATGTTGGACTTTGCAAACTATATAAAATGCAATGAACGTCAGGGTACCAGGGAATGAATTCAAGTGAGATCAAAGTATGTGGAAAACTTGCACATATGTTTTAGCAAGTTCATAATATTTACTCTGTTAGATGACAGTGGTATTGATTTCATTGAATTCACAAAGCAGTCATGACATTAGAAAAATGGGAGAATGTAAATACAGTGAAGCTGATCCTTGGCTTCCCAAAGCTCTTTGAGGTGGCACAAAGGACAAGTTTTTAGTCAGTCAAGCAAACAGAGAACATTCTATCTAGTTGCATTATGTTGTTCCAATATGAGACCATGTTCTGTAATACTAGATACAAAATAAATAATAAATACAAATTATGTTTATGTCTATATTTATTACTGCATCATGTGAAAATGGCTAAATAAATTTTCATTAAATTTGGTCTGATATAACCTGTTTGGCATGTAAACATTCACTAGGGGAAAGGAGCTGTAGTGTCATTCTATTTTTTTTCTTTTCTTTTTTTGTTCATACAAAATTGTGTGTTTGGGAGAAGCCCAGAAAATATATTCCAAAATATGGCCCACATCTTTTTGGTAGTCTTAACTAAAGTAGATCGATTGAACCAAGGGGTCTGGTATAGCTGTTGATTCAGATTTCAGCATTTCGTTCAAGGGTTTTACTTTGAGATTACCAAAATTATTCAGGCTTATAATTTCATGACTTGATGACATGCTGGGGGAAAAAAATCTATCCAGTTGAAAATTAGTTAAAAATTAATATTACTCATTACTATCTTACAAGACATATGTATAAGATCAATGACATGTGGATTTCTCATTTTGTGGCCTTAGTCATCCAATATATCCTTTGATGTTGACATCAGGCAATGAACATGCATTTGTGAATGAGAGTTTATGATTTCAATACGTTCTTAGGATAAATCACAAAGGAGTAAGCCTATTTCCTGTGCTTTCCAATGGCCTGACAGAATGAAAGCAGAGCAGAAGCATCTTCAAGATAGGAAGGGTTTGGTATGCAAGGGAATTTCACATCTAGGATGTGGTGCTTGAGGTTCACAAAGGTTATCAGTCAGGCATTTATTAGAGCTGTTTTCCCTACTTTTTTTTCCCTGTCTGGCACTGGGAAGATGGGAGTGCTATCAGTTTGACATTTCTGTCAGAACTGGTATTTGAACCACTGGACGACTCTGACAAATGCCATTGCTGTCATCTACTACTCAGTTTTAATTATATCTGACTGACGCTTTCAATGGTAGCAAGCAGAAAACTTAATTAGCTGCTGTAAAGACTGATATACTGAGCTGGAGGACTTCAAGCTGCTTTGGAGAATTCACCTGGAGGATCGCTGTTTTTAACCATCTGATCAGACGTGTAAGAGGAATTAATTGTCCTACACTTGAAGTATTCTCCCTCTCTCTCTCTCTCTCTCCCCCCTCCCTCTCTCTGTCTCAAAGCATTTTAATGGGAATATGTGTCAATAAGAAGCACAGATTCTTTACTATGGTGTGTCAGAGCAGCTGTGAACCTGAGTGTTAAGATACCTCTGCTCATAAGAAACTGCTGTGCTAGCAGGTTACTTAGGTCCAAAACTAATGTTAAGGGTGTGAAGGAAAAATATTGTACACTCAAGGGAACACCCAGAAAATGAACATCTGCTACCTGGAAGAAAATATGCACATCTTTGGCAGCAAATCTGCAAGCTGTACACTATTTAAAAAGCTGGAAAAGCAGGTATCTTCTCATCCCACAATGTTCCATTGGATAAACAGCTTAAAAATAGTCCTATTAAAAATTTATTCCAGCTCTCAGTGTTTGCTGTCAAGGTGTTAATATGGTTATAGGTCTACATTACAATCTGTGGGTGGGAAAATAACAAACATTAGCAAGGAGAAGATGATATGTAATTTCTGTGGGGCTGGGTCAGTGAGTGAAGGAATGTTCACCCCTTTTGTGATAAGTAGTTGCAACAGGACTTCCCCCACCAGGACTTTAGTTTCTGCTCAGTATAACAAACATTGCAATACAATGAGACCAGCATTTGTTTTAAGAGTTGAACAGCACACGCACCTGTGCAATGCATTCTAAGTGCCTGGCCTGGGCAGTCCCTGTAAGGACCTTGCTGACACGGTGATGCCTTGAGAGAAAGCAAGGGAGTGAGGTAGCCAGCCTAGGCTGGGAACAATATGCACTGCCATCATGGGGGTGCCACTTCAGGAATCTGGCAATAGCTCAGGAGCAAGCAGTCAAGGTGTGTGTGTGTGTGTGTGAGAGAGAGAGAGAGAGCCTGCCCTGCAGCATTTGGCACTTGAGGCCTGAGGCATCTGCTCTCTGGCCAGTTATCTGTCTGTCTGTCTGCCTTTGTTTATGGGAAACAGTTTGGTGATATAGGGCTCCATCTTCAGTCTGAGGTGCAGTCTGAGGTGCTGTACACAGGTTTGTTTCGTTTTTGTCCATGCTTTTCACTGAAAAAAAAATTGGACTCAAGCAGCTAAAAATATCACTAGAAACAATGTTGTTGCTTTAAAAAAACACTTGCAACTATTAAAATTATCCAAATGATAATTGTCAAAGTTTTAAAGGCCAAATGGACAAGATGCATTTTTGGTTCTTTCCTAGTAGCAAAGAGAATAGGAACGGCAACTCCGAGGGGAGGGCATTCCACAATTTGAGGAGTGTCGCAACCAGCCCAGGTTTCAGTAGCTGCAGCTACAGCTGCAGTGATCTGTTCTGTTTTGTAGTATTTTGTACTCCTGTTTTAGTGTTTGTGTGTGTATATTTTTATTGCATGAACAGCAATTCTACTGCTCTAGTACAAACAGCAGAGAAATGTCCAAAGACATCACATCGCTTTTTAAAGACACATACACAAATACTTTTACAATCATCTATCTTGGAGATGACAATATACTCTCTTTTCTATTCCTGTAGAATTGAGAGGACTTCGTAAATAAAATATGGCAATCATTTACACATCTGAACTATAGGTGGGAAGACATAGTCAAGAGAATAGCCTTTGACTGATGCCTCTGTCAGTGTGTTGATGGGCCATGTAATCTTGTCCTCTGGCTGAAATGTGTAGTGGTGCTTCAGGTGGAAGATCCCAATCATAGGGAATGTTTTTATGCTAGCCATGAAAGGCCTTCAGCAGCATGCTCTGAGTCAGTGAGGAAATGTGATGAATGACTGGGATGATCAATGTAGTAGCAATGTTATAACTAGAAGAACAGAGAAACTGGTGTCTTTTTAGCCCTCTCTTTAGCCATATATACTCCAAGCACACATTGCTACTAGTGACACCTTACTACTGACTATACCTATTAGAAAAAAAGTAAGTTTTCATATGGAATCAGATCTACCAAGCTCAAGTCTACCTAGAATAGTACTGTCTAAATCATTCTTCTCCAAGCCAGTGGTCTCAAAATGTCCAGGCAGGGATCAGAATTCCTGATTAATGCCCATGCTGGATGGGGCTGATGGGAGTCAAAGCCACAGACATCTGAAGGATATCATGTTGAAAAAGGTTGGTCTGCACTGACTGGTGGTAGCCTTAAGGATTCTAGGCAGGGGATTTACTCACTTATATCTGGAGAGCTGGGAGTTAAATCTAGGACTTTTTGCATGTGTGCCAGTCTTTCCTGAAGCTGAGACATACAGTCTTTGTGGTTACTTTTACCGACCTTACATTTATTCTTAGCACTGTATGCTAAAGGGCTGCTTACACATTACAGATTATCTGGGTCAACATAGGAGTCACACATCTACCCAGAGAGAACTTTTTAAAAAAGCCACTACATTAAAAATGTAGCTTTTCAGTTGGGTCTGTCTGTAATGTAGATAAATTCCAAGGAACGTAAATATGACACTGCTTTAACAGGTTAGATCCTTCTAGGCAAAACACGTTTCTCTAAATGAACACTATGGAAACTGGCCATGGGATTATGAGGCACAATGGTTGCTTTTCCTTATCCTAACATTCCCTCGGTTTGCTTCTGAAAACCCTCATTACTGTTTTGGATCTAAATCATTGTAAATTGTACACTGGAACACGAAACACATTCAGCTTCCACTTATTTTACCCTGGGGCTGAATAGCTGAGGCTGACTGAGTTGCTTGTTATGGTTTTCTGCTTATATATACCTCCAGTTCAACACACATATTCAACAGCTCCTGAGAAACAGGAATTGTAAAGCATTGGCTTAATAGACATTCTTTCCTTAGAGCATTTGATAAGTGAACCAATGCTAAAGGTATTAAACATTCTCCTGTCCCACTTTGTGAAATGTGCTGTCTTTTCATTTCTGGAGGAGAAAAATTCAGTGCTGAATGCTTGGCATTTTAGAAATTATTATCCCTGGTGCCAGAAAAGTGACTGGAGAAAGTGGAATGGATCTAGACTTATTGATCCATAGAGTTGAGGCCAATGGCATTTGTTAATCAAGATTTCAATGGCTCTGGCTTTTAATTAATTTCACCTCTTGAAATCTTATTAGATAAGTAACTCTCTTTTTTTTAACATAATTTCCTATGCTTAATTTTAGGAAAAATTCTGGTCAACATATGCTTGTCTATTTGCTGTTTATCAGCATGAAACAGTGTAAAATAAGTGCCTTTGTCTTATCACTGAGGAAAGTAGTGTGGTATTAGAAGTCACACTTAAAATTAAATTGTGCAACATGCCATGAACCAAGTAAATATAAAGCATTTGAAATAAAATGATACAGATGACAGAGAAGTATAAAAAAATAGTTACCAGCATGAATAATTCACTAACTATTGCATGGTATAAGTCACCAGCTAATGTGCATCGCCTGCCATTTAATAGTGGATATATCTGAAGAAATATGGAAATTGGAATACTTTAATAACTTTCTATATGAAAGATGATGAGACTGCCTAAATGATTAAAAGGGAGATATGTTATAATGAACTAAAGCCACTCGAGTGTAAGGTAATTTTAATTCAAACCTCCATCTGCTTATGTATAATTAAGACTCATTTAACAAGTTAATGCCTAACAGAGAGAACTGATAAGTTTGGTATTAAAGAGCTTAAGAGAAGTAAATTAAACTGTCGAGTTGAAGGAGCTCTCATTTTAATTTCCTACACCTGAGCCTCAACACAATCTTCTAGAGGGCATTTCTTTACTCTAGCCAAGCAGCCACATGGTAAACCTGAGGAGAGTCAAAGTGAACTCACCCAACTCTTCTCTTTGAATTCTTGATCTCACATCTTGTCAGCAGGCTGACTGCAATGATATCTACATGAATATTTATTTAGATCAAACGACTCACCATACAGAATCTATATCATGCTAAGAAGATACTTTGCATGCAATCGAAATATTTATGCATTGCAGATATTGCCAGTGGGGTTGAACAGACTATGAAAACATCAGGCACATCTTTGAAGTGCAAAAAGAAGAAAAAGAAGCAGGTTTTGAACTCTGTTAAATTCCATGTGATATACCCATTCCATAGCTGTTGATCTGATTCCTTCTATATGCATCTTCTCAAACAATAGTCAAAACAAGGGGATAAGTCTAGTTAGGCCCACTGCAATAAACAGGGCTTAGGACAGTTTAAATGTTGCTGAATTTGGATCTAACTCAGTGGCTCTAACTTGCTCATCATTATCCCAAAACTTTAACTCACCTCATTTGTTTAGATTATCCTCTCTTTTTTGATATACTTCTGAAAAGAGACCCAAGTAAGCATTTCTTGGATCTACCTCACTTTTCTATTTTTTTTTTCCTGTACCCATAATATTGTCTGTGGAGTCAGGCTTTTACTTGTCCTGTATATAAGGACTTAACATGTAAAATATTTGTAGAACAGATATGAATTCTTTGCCCTCAATTTTCACTGCCTGGTGAATTAAGACAAACAATCCAGGATTAAGACAAACAATCCCCTTAATCTGACATGTGAAAGACAGCACAATATATACACTGAAATGTTACCCAGCTAAATAATTTTTGTAGATTTTTAAATTTTGGCTCCTCCTAAAACAGAAAAAGCCTTCTGAAGATAAATACTGTTAAAACTGGTACAAAAATCATGGGAAGCTGGTGTTCTGAAGAGAACAGCGTGAGAATGTGGCTGTTTTGCAGTGGGAACTCTTTGGCCCTGAATGCATAGTGCGATTCACACACACACACACACACACCACACATATATATCCCTAAAAGAAATCTGGCCACTGACTGTCATCAGCCCCAGTTAGTATAGCTGATGGTGGGGATTACTGGGAACTAGAGCCTAAAAACAACTGGAGGGTCACAGTTGTGAACCCTGATCTAGAAGGTGGCTCTCTGGGCCAGATGGGATGCTTCCAGGGCTTACGGATGTATGGCTAATTATAGTCACATTGCTTTTACCATAGGTCTGCACACATATTTAGAAACAATACTGGGAGAGGAATACTGTGACTCAGTATCATGATATGGGAAGAGAATCCCATGGCCTAAGCCTGCAGCATATAATGATTAATCAAGTCCTGACCATAGGGAGGTTAGTAAAAGCAGACACATACTCTCTGCAATTTGCTGTCTGGTAAGAAGTTTATTTTTTGGTCTCTCGATTGACAGGGCCTTAAAAAAAAAACAGCTCTTGATAATAAAAGTTTAATATAGCCTGAAATGAGAAATAGCAACCTGTTTTCCACTAACTACATGAAAGAGATTTTAATATAGTCAATTAGCAGTCTCTTGTTTTCATCTAACAGATACTAATGAACCTAGTTCCCAACACGCTGAGCTTAAAGCCTTCTGGTATCTACAGCCAAATAAAACTATTGCTACCTTTTTTGACATAATTCTACCTGTATTTATTTCTTACATTATATTCCATCGTTCTAATTAAATTTTAGTGCTCAAGATAGTTAACCAATGTTTTATTTAAGAAATTACACGACACCATTAAAATAATGTCAATAGTTTAAAAACGGTTTAACTGTTGAAAAGATGCATTTTGACATCCTTCTTTAAGACACCTTATATCAGGAGTGCTTAATAAACTACAAAAAGGTAGATGAATGGACAGAAAACTAAAACCCAGATAAAATATAAAGAGTGAGAACTCTTATGAAAAACATCATTCCAGCCACAGTATGAAAAGTGCCCTTTGGCTATAAGAGGTAATTGTGTCTTCTGGAAGCATGCTTTAAAAGCCAAATCCCAACACTCCAGTTCTTCCTAGTTCATGATGCAGGAGGCTCCTGTATACCTTAAAGCTACATGGGAGAGGCTAAGGCTGAAAATCTAAACTTAATTAGAATGAAAGCCTATTTTAATAGGTCTTCAGCATACACAAATATAGGCATCTTTGTAAATTAGTTTTTAGTCATACATTTATCACAGGGCTGAGAAACACAGAATTCTCCAAATGTTGATTGGAATTCCCATCAGCCTTTGCTGGCACACCTAGTGGTGAGGGATGGCAGAAGCTGCAGTTCAACAACATTTGGAAGAACACCGGTTCCTATCCGTATTTTTTTTTTTTTTTACAACTGCAACAATGCCATTTAAAATGCTGCCTTCACCTGTTGAACATGCCTTAATCATGCAGGTACTAAGGCATAGCAGCCTCTTTCATAGCAAAGTTGGCAACCATAGTATTGAAACTTCACTGAGCTGAAAGTACTTCTAATGCTACAGAAATTTCTCAGTATTCCATTTGGATATATTAGCACTATCTCCTTCTTATACAGTTAAAAAAAACCCACAATAACAACTCCTGCAAATCTTCCAGCTTTACTCATTCTTATAAATAAAGGCCAATATATGTAGGTAAGAATACATGGCTACATTTTGCCTCCTGACCTTACTCCCTAAACCTATCCTAACAGCCAGCAGTTAACCCAAGCAACAGAGGTCTGTTCTGCTGGTGATTGGGACAGATGAAGAGTTGCCACAGGGATCCTGCTTCTGATTGTCACACTGCATATTGTCAGCTGGAAGGGGCTGGAGACATCATACTGCTGTATCCTAAATATCAGCAGAACTGGGGGTCTTTTGTGATTGTTGCAGTAGTGGATGTCCACTTATGGAAGAATGACAAAGCTTTTCTCTTCCACACAAGTGATATTTCACTTTCCAAAATTATGAGAATGCAACTTTGAACTCTTCTGATGGCAGAAGAACCTGCTAAAATAATAGAAAGAATCTGAACAAAATACAGAACAAAGAAGACCACCAAAAAGTATCTATATTAATACAGCTGACTTTAAATGTTCACTATGAAACATGAACTTACTTTTTATGTATAGGTTAAAATGATAGCTGTGCTGGATCAGACTCTAATCCAGTTTTTGGTTTCCTCTGGGAAGCAGTGTCACAATCAATAGCATCTCAATCATGACTAAATAGCATGCATGAACATGGAACCATTATGGATACGTATTCACAACTGCCATTTAGTTATGATTGTGACACTATTACCACAATTGTAACTCCTCCCCAACCTACTTTACCAAACATGAGCTGCATAGGGAGAAGGAGGTCCATTCTGCCAGTGACTTGAGCATGAGTGGGGTTTGGGGAAGAGAGAGTCAGGCCAGGAAAGGTTATTTACATAAGTAAACTGAACTAAGGCCATTTCTGCCCTACCCTGTTATAGTGCTGTTCTTCCACTTTCAACATCCTGTGGAATTCTGGGGTTTGTAGTTTATCAAGGTCAAAGAGCTCTCTGGCTGAGAATTCTAAATGACCCCCCAAAAAACTGCAAATCCCAGGATTCCATAGGATGCTGAAAGTGGAAGAATAGCACTATAACAGTCTAATGTGGAAATAGTCTTAGTAACTATTGTAGAATACTTGTGAAGGTGTTCATAAGTTTGTTGTTTTATTTTGTGAACAGCCAATTTTTAAATACAAATTGGTCTACCAAATAAATGAGAAGTAAATAATGCTCTTTGTCTTGAGGCTCCAGAGCCGAGCACTTATCTATGAGTAAGCTTGGTTGAACACATCTAGAACTGCTATCCAGTAAGTTTGCAAAAACTAAATTTATTACTAGGTAAACATGTCATGTCAGACATTAATCCTAGGAGGTTAATGGAACTAATTCCCAGGTATTCATGTGATGCAGGGGTGCAGAGCCTGGGTGCTGACAGATGTTGCATTGGATTCCCATCTGTCTTAAGGAGCTCATAGCCAAAGAAGTTGCCATTGAAGATGTGGATTGGGCAAGGAAGAAATAAGAAATTCCTCTCTCCTTAGATGAACTTTTCCTCTCTACTTCAGATGGAATTTTCCTTCAGCCTCCAAATTTCTAGCATTGAATAGAACTTAATTTCTAGCATTAATTTAAAACGTCAGTTGAATGTTTAGAAACACAGTTTGGGCATCGAAAGAAGAGGGGCAAGCTAAGCTACCAAGAGCAAGCCAACACAGCAAATATAAGAGTACTAAGTATTAATGATTTCCAGTGTCTCCCTCTCTGCAATGTTCATAATTTGGGGACAGAAAAAAATTTCATGGGAGTGCAGAACTCTTATTTGGAAGAACAATATCTTTATTTTGCACCCACCCCCCAGCTACACCCCTGAGTTCCAAACACTCACTTCTTCCATTGCAAATCTCCACATTCTGTAGGTGTAGTGGTAGAAAAATAATGGTACAGCCAACTTTGTACCCAGATACATATAGTGATGTCATTGGCAATAGGGTAATTACAAGGAGGGTGAAGAGGGCAGCAGCCAATGGAAGAAATTTGTGGAAACAGGTGCTGAACCAGACTGAATACTTAAGCAGGTAGTCAGGTTATCAGGCTCCCAGTTTCACCTAAAGATAACCAGAGTGAAGAATCCCTGTCAAGACCTGTGAGTAATGGCATTAGTTTACTAGAATGCAACCTGACAGTAGAATTAGATTTACTTCCCCAGCAATTTTCATAACAGTAACAGGAATACAAAATTAATTTGATCTAATATCCCTTAAAGAAAAGAATAGGCACATATATGTCATTCTACCTCTTGTTTCATAAGCAAGCTAACTACCTATTTATTTCCTCAATATTACCCAAACCTTGTTGTTATATATATGCCCAACTACTACAGTCATAGAAAGGAATAATAAAAAAGGCTTAAGTTCTATAGTGCAAACAAATTTATGTTAAAAGTGTTTATAAGCATGAGGATCATTGATAGCAGTTCTACAAACTCCAACTCAGCACCCAAGATCTCAACAATGTGGTGGTGAAAAAGTACAGTAATATTAGGAACAGACACACACTTATTGTGGGGGTGACTGACAATAGGCTAATTACAAGGACAGTGGATACTAGAATGGCAGCTACTGAAGGAAGTTGTTGAAACAGATACTAGCCACACCATCCTACCAGCCACATACATATAAGGTCCTCCATGACATCATGGTGTCATTGGCAGTAGGATAATTGCAGATTGGGACACTGTGGTAGTAGTCCTGGGATAATGATAATAACCCATCACAGACCCACTGAACTCTGTGGCACATGCTTTAAAGCAGATGTGCATAGGAACGGACTGTAACAATGTAATCCTATTCATATTTTGTCAGACATAAGTCTCACTGAATTCAATGAAGCTTACTCTAAGGTAAGTGTACAACCTGCGACTGCAAGGCTAAGTAATTTTGTAGCCTATATCTTACCAATGGCATAAGAGAGCAGCAGAAAACTGAGCAATGCACACTCTACAACATCAGTGCATATTAGCTTTGCATGGCTTCTCAAAAAGACATATTTTATTTGCATAGTTTTCATTTAGAAATGCATAGATGTAGATGACTTGACTTAATCTCTCAAAAGGACAAAGCTGGCTCAGAATTTTTAAAAAAATGCTGGCTCAGTGTGTTCTGTTCTTCATTTCTTGGTCTTGATCATAAACATCAGTAATTCTCTAAGAGAAGAGCAGAATTGACATGTCTTATGCCGTTTGTTTCAAGGGAATTTTCCCCCAAGCAACTGGTGTCAATTTTTAATGCTGAACATAGCACTTTTAGCATGAAAACCTAGTAAAAGAGAAAGAGACATGACACATTTCATGTTGCCATTGATCTTATAGAGAAAAATAAAAGTGTTTTCTGCAACTGAAAACCAATTTTCTTCTAGAAAGGGATAAAAAGAAGAAAAATGTTGTTCAGCTGGAAAGCATATCATGCTATTTTCCAAAACATTTCTCAATTACATATTGATGACTGTGTGTTATTCACTAACATTAGAAAATGAAGTTTTGACTGGTGTGATAAGTTTGCTGCAAGTTATGCCTTCATTTTCTGATTATTTTTTCTCTCATTGCTGGCACAAGCTGAAAATTACATCTGCCAATCATGACAGCAAAACTACATTATTTTTTAGAGCATAATTATGCAGCTGGCCCCCATTTTTCTTCATTACTAAAGATTTCCAGTCCTTGAAAACTACATAGGACCTCTCACCAATCAAAACAACAGTCACAGATTTGCACACTGAATCTCAGGCAATCTAATGTTGTGTGTTTTCAATCAAGAATTGATCACATTTATATGTTATGTATTTAGCAGCACACTCTTCTTAGACACATATGAGGTAAATATAACTGGTGCCTGACATCACATGAATAAATCTAGCAGAGGATTTAAACAATGTCTGCACAAAATTAACATTTTTGGAAAAAAATGCTGGTTAATGATTTGGTGACCTCAGGGCCAGCATCTGACAGGGCAAGTTTGGGAATTATTCAGCCCTAAATGCACACACACACACACACACACACACCACAGTCTAAGTACTGAGTGAATCCCATCTCTTTTGCTTTAAAATGATATGTGTTAATCACAGTAGGATTATGGGATTCCACTGAAAGCACAGAAAAGGGAACACATAAATATTCACATGACTTTTCATTTATTTGACATTTTAGTGTAGCTCTCAAATACCATGTCTCCAAGAGATACTGAAATTAAAATCAAAGCAGCCCTTGATTTTTTTCTTTAAAGATAAGAAATAATTTATTTCTCTTTGATCTTCACAATTATCACATATTACCTAGCTACACAACGAATGCCATTACATATCACGGGAGAATTCCTCACCAACACTTTACTTGGACAAAGACAATCTCAATTTAAAAAAGGAGGTGTACTGTACAATGTGCTGTTGGACAAAATGTCATTCAGAAGCTTGATGAGGAGATGTGGCTTGTGATGTATGAGCAGATGAAACATACAACATTACAAAATTTAAGCTGCCAATAAGCAAGGATAAGGTATAAAGCATTTTGTTTTGGCATTGTAGTATTAGTAAAGTTTTAAAAAAGGAAACTAGAGAAAAAGACCCAGTTATTAAGTTATTAAGTTTCAGTACATAAAATTCAGTATGAAAGTAATTGGTTACTCCCTTTTTTAAAGTTTTGATCCTTTTTAATAGAAATGAATATTATGAATATATTGCAGAGTAAAGAAAAATTGCAAAATTACCAGTTAAAGAAAATACTATTGTATGAAAAGCAAATGTAAAATTACCAAGTAATTTCCTTACAAAAAAGGTCAAACTATAAACAGTCACAAAATATATTAAAAAATGCCACTTTGAACGAGGCAATTGTACACTACCGATACTGGTAGTAGACTTTTTCAGAATAGCCATATTCATACGGTAGTAACTGATAAAAAAGCATTGTGCACTCTTGTGTCATCTGGGGACTTAGCACCATGTGTCATAAGTTCCTGGATAGTCATCCAGTTGTCCAAGATCTTCTTGTTCCTCTTTTTCATCATCTTTTTGTGACTGAGTTCAATGATGTTAATTTCCTTTTTGCCCTCGCTGCTGCTTTGTGGGCTCTCCTTAAGACAATCTAACCTGCTACGCATCATGAATTCCCGGCGCCTTCTCTGCTCCTTGGCTCGCACCAGGTGCTGCTTCCGCTCCTCTTTGCTCCAGTAACGACCCATCTTCATTTCACTCATTGTATCATCATCTGTTGTCATCCCGCTGCGCTCCTCTTTAATCTTTAAGGCACGTTCCTTCAGGATTCTGTCTCTTACTGGTCTTTTTGTGATATACCTTGTCCCATCACTCCTTATTTTAACTTTCCACTCCATCTTGGGCTCTGTACACTTCTGTGAATCTTTGCACATGTTCACCAGGCTGAGCTGACTCTGGGCATACTCCACTGCAGATTTTTGTTGTATCAGCTGCATATAGCTTTGATAATGCTTAGCATGTGCAGGTATATTTCCATACCTGTACGATGAACTATGATAGGGGGACAGATAAGGAATATGCTCAGGGCTTTGTTTGTCCTGCTCAGTTGATTTACTACTTTCTGAAACAGTTTCCTTTTCTTCAACAGAACTGTTTTGTTCAGTAGCTTTGGTTTTGTTTGGAGCTGTCCCCTTGCTACTCTGCCTTGAAGACAGCTGATTAGCCACAATGGTGCTCCTGAGGTTTTTCCTGTTGGTGATGCTAATCATACGCTGGAGAGAGCTGTCAGGAGATCGCTCTACATTCAGTGGAGTGCTTCTGCAGCTCTCTGCTGTATTGTAAGCACTGGAACTGTCTTTGTCTGATTTCTCTGGGTGTTCTATTATGTCATCCAGTTTTCCCCCTTGAATGTCTATCGTGGTGCTATAATTTGTGAATGTACCACCATGTACTGCCCAAATGTCTCCATATTGGTCTTTTACTTTTTGGAGCCGATGAGCCTGCATAATGTTCTGACATTCAAGCTCAATATTCCTCAGTTCCTCATTGAGCAGCTGAAGTTCATGCTCAACACCATCCTTCTTCCTCCTGTTACATTCTATCGTGCTACTGGAATAATACAAATCATACTCTCCATGATTTCGGATCTTACACTTAAGCTCCAGCAGCTGGCGAAACCTTTCACAGTCCTCTTCCTGGTTATCAATAAAATCAGACTGAATGTATTCCCCAGACACTAAGCTTTTTTTGCACTGGAGTTCAATGCTTCCCAGAGCATCATCGCTCTGTCCAACTTCTTGTGAGCTCTGCAGGGTTGTGTTGTTCTGCTCTTCTGGTGGATTCTCTTGCTCTGAACTCTCGTCATTACGCTGGCTCTCATCTGTGGGACCCACTCCGCTGTCTTTCTCATTGTTATTGGATGATGAGGTAGCAGTATCTGTGGTGCCATCTTCCTCTTCATGTTTCTTTGGCTGTAAAACCAATGGGTCCATAATTAGACTACAGATTATATTAAACTGAGTAGATCCTATTTCTCCTACATTTAAAATGCTGTTGGGACCAATCATATTCCTATGATAACCTGTGTAGTGAGAGAAAGAAGTTTTAATTTGGACCAGGGTAAGCTAGAATCCAGTTCCAGCTCAATTATGCCATTATTGTGTGTTCTCATTTTGCCACATCCTCGCATCTGCTGTTTGAGCAAGTTGTTCACTTTACATTTGAAAGTACCTTCACTTAGTATTTATTTAATTAATTGTAGTAGTGGAAGGCATCCTTGCTCCTTTTTAAAACAGGGAAAATAAAAAGGAGCTCCTCTGGCATAAGTGGTTATTTTGTTTTCAGTACAAACTGATGTAAAGTGGGCCAATACATGTGGGTTGATAAGCTGTGCTGAATTAGACAAAAATCCACATTTAAACTGGCTTCATGCCCGCCCATCTCACTGAGAGGAAAACAGCCTTGACAGACATCTGCACTCAAATATGCATTTGGAGGCACATTCATGCTCTGAATTCTACTCCTCATTCCCCCCGGTACCTTGTACAGGAGTTTTGCTGTGGCTGAATCAAACATAAAGCAGGTTTGAGATAATTGTTTTACTAATGAAACTGTAACATCCATAAGAGAAATGGAGCATGGTGTGTTACCACTATGGTATTCCTCTCTCTGAATTTCAAATTGTGCAATGAATGTCATTCCCAGCAAACTGTAATGGCAACGGGAATACAATTTGAGCCTTGGGGGATTTTGCAGCAGATATCTGTGCTCACACTGGCACTGTACCAGTAGGAACTGGCAGACGGGTTAGAAAACACATCTGATCCAAATGGTAGCTATAATTGCAGCTCTCAGTTGGCAGTAATTTTGGATAGATAACTTGGGTGTCATAGGCTAGAGGCCCAACAGGGCTTCCCTACCAAATTTGTAGAAGACGTATTTGCCAGTGCTGCTTGCCAGTCTAGACAATGTGCTGCACACATACATTTTTTTTCTTCTCTCTCATCTCCTGCCTTCCTCATGGTTTTCTAGAAAATTGCTCATAGAGGTTCTCATTTTGCAAGGGGCATATGTGTGTCATATATGTGGGGCATATGTGTTTCACCATATGTTTCCTGTCGAAAAGATCAAGTTAAATTTTAATCTCCAGGACAGCTGAAACAAAATGGTCTGCCTGCTTTGGGCATTATGTCAAGCACTTCTGTGGATGGCTCTTAACTCACACTCCATTAATTGAACCTACTTATCGCACCTCTAATGCAAACAGCATTAGTTTTTCAGAAGAGTGAAGAGGGCCTTTCCCCCCTTCTTTCTCCCATTGCACAAATTAACTGGCAGAGCTGGGCATTTTGTCCTATTTCCTTTACACATCCAAAGTGCACATGGTGTATTTACAACAAATCTAAGTGCACAGAGCACCAGGCAAATGCAGTTTCTCCTGTAAAGAGGTATAATTACACAATTAAGCATAATGGCTAGTACTAATAAAATGGGATGGGGGGGATGCAGTGCACCAATAACAGGGGAAAACATTTTGTGGGGCTACTCTATCAGTAATTGCTATTTTCCTTTCTACTTAAAGTTTAGATTTGAGAGAAACAATGATGGACAGTGAGTGGGTGGGTGAGTGGAACTAATGGCGTGAATATAAAGCCTCATTATTATCTTCAAGACTACAAGACCACTAGCTACTCTTTTATGCATTGTTAGAAAAAATTGATGCCAATGGGTTACAACAGTTAGAATAAATGCAATTAAAGTCAGCTGGAGTGTAAACTAAATTAAACACGAAACCAAAAAGTTAGCAAAAATGTCTACTTGACTACTTCTGTGCCAGTGCACAGAGCCAGCAAGGCTTTAGCATTTCTGGTGGCTTCAGAGCTAGATAGGTAGCTATGGATTTGTCAATATCCTCTAGTACTGTTCAGCAGTTGTTCCGATGTACTTGGGCCTCTACTATGAACATTTCCGCATAACACTCTTATAGGGGCTGGCTGGCCCCTCCCAAAACTGCAAACCCCAGGATTCCATAGGAGGTTGAAAGTGGAATCATTGCACTATAAAAGTGTCATGTGGAAATGGCCTATGTTGCATTTTGAGCAAGCGTTTTATTTCTAAAGTTTCTTTAGGTTTTGAAACTGTGAAGCAGAAAACCTGAAACTTTTTTTTAAAGTGATGGCCTCTGTTCTAAGAATGCTCCAGAGGTAGGAGATGTACATTCTTCATGTGCTCAATGAAACTTTCTTTTTACTGTCATGTGCCTTCAAGGAGTTACTGATGTTTGGTGACCCTAAAGTGACCCTGTTGTGGGGTTTTCTTGGCAAGATTTGTTCAGATTTGTTTGCCTTTCTCTGAGACTGGGAGAGTGTGACTTGCCCAAGGTCACCCAATGGGTTTCCATGGCTGAGTGGGGATTTGAAGCCTGGTCTCCAATGCTCAAGCCACTATACCAAGCTGGTTCTCCAACTCTTTTTATGCATTACTTTTTAAGTTCCAGGACTTTGCCTTTGGCATTAAACAGCCTTGTGCAACCCCTGATTCAAATTAAGCAATGACTGTCACATATCACATGTAGGATCTCTCTCTATACACCTTGATTGAAACCTGCTGTTAATATATTCAGAATTGTGTAGTCACATCTTAATGGAACAATCATGAATTCCACTATAGGAGTTCTAACACAAGTGCATAAAACAACCAGCTATAGCTTGATACTTTAGTACATCAGTAACCTGATCAGTAACCTGATACATCAGAGGCTGATGATTTGTTCAATACCAGTCTTTCTTTTGGATTAAAGTACATATGTTTCACATTAGACTGAACAACAGTCCACGTACCCAGTGCAGAGACAATCACTGGAAGTCACACAGACATATACAGTGGCCCTCTATATCCATGAGTTTTGCACTCACCGATTTAACCAACTATAGCTCAAAAATATTTTTTTTAAAAAATCCAAACAGCAAGCCATGATTCTGCTATGCAACAAACACTACACTTATGTGTAGGTATACCCTACTGTAGCCTCCTACTGTTTCACAGATCATCAGTTCTCTCCAGCGCTTGTTTGAGTTGTTCACCATTTTGTATAAGGGATACCATTTTACTATGCCATTGTATATACTGTGGCTTGAGCATTCATGGATTTTGGTACCCATGGAGGGTGCTGGAACCAAACCCCAGTGGATACCGAGGGCTCATGGTATAGCACAATTTCCCCCTGACTTATTACTCCAAAACTTGGAATAAACTACAGTCTTGAAAAGAATCTCCTTTTCATGCTGTGCAGACAAGTTTTCTGAATTTCCCCACAGCTACAGACTATGTGGCTACCAAGTTGAAGTCACTCTTTCAACAAGGTATTGGCTATTATTAATACTGCAACATAATACTGATATCAAGAGCTGCATTGAAGATGCATGATGAGAGGAATTCCAAAGTAATGCTTTGGCCCTTTAACTTACCTGTAATAAACTTAATTAGCCTGCATTTGGGTGACTGTGACACAGTAACATTGCACAGTACAAACCACTTGTGACAATGTTTCCACTTGTTTCTACTCTCAGTTCAAAGTGAACAAATTTCATGGCAAATATATCAAATTAATTGTTAATTATGAGCACAAATTACAACATTTCATGCCACTAATTAACCCATATTATGAATGTTAAGGGAGTGTGCAGAATTGTAGCTCATGATAATGCTTCATTCAGTATGTTTGCCACCAGTGTAGTACAATCTGGATAAGGAAAAGGAGTTGCCTTGTTGGAGCACAAAGCATACAAGGAACAAGTTACTTATTTCTAGTGCTCCTAGAGGGACAGCTCCTAGCATGTGCAATCAAAAGGCACTGTGCACCTATTCTGTCATCCCTTCTTAATGGATTTTTTGCAGTAAGAAAAAGGATGGAAGAAGCTGTGTTAACACGTGAGGGATTATAATTTGGAAGACTGTACCACTTGCAAAATTCCTTCTGTGAGACAGAGCAGCTGCACTATAAAAGCCTCATCTAGAAGTACCTTTGCGCTAGTAACTCTTGCAGCAATTTATTTATTTATTTATGTCTATCTGTCTGTCTGTCTGTCTTTCTGTCAAAGAAAGTACTTATATTCAGTTTCTCAAAGGGGCTTTCAAAATATTCCCACAAAATATGATTCAAGTCATAAATAGTCAGGAATAGAAATATGTCTGTATGGTGCATCAACGATTGACCTTGGCCCCTCACTCTTACCTGTCAGGAAGCAGTGTTCATTTAGGACCTCCAGGCAAAGGAGCCTGAAACTGAAACTCACTCAACTCGTAATGGAGAGAAATCTTTCCCTGTGGCATTTTGGTGGGCAATAGCTCTCATACAGGTCCAATGAGGGAAGGAAGTAGGCCTAAATGGCTGAAACCTATTCAGTTTATGATGTGGAATGATATTCTTGCCACAAGGACATGTCTATACAAGTGTGGAGAGCAGACTTGCTTTTGAGTTACTGTATGTTCAGGGAATAAGCAAGGAAGATGTGTTCTTAAGGGCTAAATAAGGCCACAAATACTGAATAAAAGATTTTTTTTTTATAGTATGGCATTCTTCAGAAGGGACAGGAATTGGAAATCAAATTAATACAGTGGGAAGATAAAATAATAGGAATGCAGAAATGCTTGCAAACTCTGACCTTCTTCTTGTCACATTTCCTTGTTAAATTCACAATATTCTCCTCTCATTTGTTACCAGTTGTGACATCTTAGTGGCAATGCTCTGGTGAAGACTGGGAATTTAATTTCTAAATTTATAATGTGATTCTCTGTTTATGGAAAAACATGTACCCAATTACATCTCAAGTTCTAGCATTTTATGTCAAGCCTACCTGCTCCACTTCATTGCCTGTGTACTGCTGTGCTTCATTATGCTGTTCTTCCAACATTTCCAAGTTTAACTCCTCTAAGAATTCATTCCTTTCATCATCCAGCCATCCTTCTTCTAGCTGTAAAGAATACATTAGTACATTACTTTAGGTTGGTGGGGAATGCATGCTGAAATAAGGTAAACCCAAATGGCAATGCCTGACTAGTTCTTTTTATAATAATGACTCTCTTTGGAATATTGCGGTCTTGGAGTTCGCCTCTAAAAAGGAGGTGGGGGAGGAGAGATCATTAAAAAAATTGGACTCTTAGGCCTTTTATCCCTTTCTGAAACAGTATCACTGACTTTCTCTCATAATGAGGGGAACTGCACGCACAGAACATTATTTCCTTTCAAAAATGTATGCAAGAAATACTGCATAATACTGAAGCTGTCATGTTCTTTACTTCTAAGAGCAGCAGCTTGAAAAGAAGCCAGAGATGCTAATAGATGGCCATGAGACAATTGGCTTCTTTCTCTCTAACAGCCTCCAACCTAGTTTGTGCCTCAGTGCCTGAACCTCAACAGCATCCTCATCCTGTATTTCAATCACATTTATCTTATTGATTTCTCAGGTAAACTTCCAGGTACAACAGCTACCACAACAACAAAAGAATAATTGATTGACAAGTTGCCTTAAAGGTAAGTTTTGTTTTTCAGCTGTTCCCTGGGAGATTTTTTTCTAAAATAAATCAGACACTACTTTAAAATTTGGGCAATGTAACCCAGAATACTTTTAGTCATATAAATTGTATGTGTCTGTGAATAAATTCTTCTCTATTGCAAGCTGAGTAAAACAAATATTCAGTGAAAGTTAGGCATTGTGCAGTAGGAAACAGGAGTACCAGTGTCAACATTTTGCATATCAGTAGCATGAAAGAATAGAGTTACGTACAAATATCATGGAGAAAAATGATGAGTTGAGACATTTTAGTATAACTATGACTACATGTACCCATCAACTCTGCCACTGTCCTATGACATTGCTGCTTCCCAATACTGCTTAAATACAGACGAATTGTTTCTAAAAAGTCAGTTTCATCTTGCCATGGTAATGCATGCAAATGTCGTTTGGCCTAAACTTAAGTTCCCACCCAGTAACATTTCTTATCTGCTTGGAAGTTATCAATCCAGTCTAGTTGACTTGCATGTCAGTAGCACTGAGGAAACAGAAGCTCCCAGCTCTCCTGAAGCCTGGCTTACAACGTGCCAGATTCCTTTCCTCCAAACAAACACCAAGCAAATGGATGGACAAAAGAGTCTTTGGAGACTGAAGGGTTGACAAGACATTCAGAAGCAAGCACTGGATTAAGGGCATAACAAGATCCAATGCAACTACTTTCTATGTTTTGTAGAAAATAATTTTAAAAACCCAATTCCAAGTTTCCCTGACCCCTAATGTAAAACATATAATGACATCTGCATATATTAACTATTGCAATACAGAAAGATTAATAACTCTTTCTTGGCTACCCTACTGTGAGGTTCACCTAAAATTTAATTTGTTATGCCACTGGACTCAGCAGTAGTCACTGAAGACTGATTGATATGATCCCTGAAACAGGCATAGAAACCATGTTGCCATTCAGAAGTTGTTGGACTACAGTTCCTGGTATTCCTCACCACTGGCTGTGCTAGCTAGGAATGCTGGAAGTTGCAGTCCAATACCATCTGGAGGGACATATGATTCTCACCTTAGCTCTAGAGGGTTGAAGTTCAGGGAACCACACCAGCAATGAAGAATGGAATGACCAAATCTGAAATGCAATGCCTATTGGATTATTCCAGTTTGCTGATAATTACTTTCTATTTGTCTGCTTTCATTCACCAAATTCTTGATGTGCAACTTTTCTTCTGCTTTTTACTGAAAAGGCACCCAAAGCATGCGGGAATCAGGATTATATATTTCTCTTTCACTTTTTATAATTTCCGTAGTTACAAAATCCAAAAAAAATAGTTTTCTATCAGACTATTATGACTGTATGGCCAATAGCTTGGAAAGAACATTAGGAAAAATATATCTGCACCTTGCACACTCACACATATTTGGCACTTAAAGGAGGAAACAGAAAAGGCTAACTCCTGTTGTTAGTCCCAACTAGGGTAGACCAAGCATATCCATAGGAATTTGATAAATCCACCCATATGTAAACTCCATTGATTCAATTAGTCTATTCTAGTTGCAGGTAAATACAGAAGTAGAAAGAAACATGCAGTGGTGATATATTTAAGAACACATACACACAAACACACAAAATTTTTGTGGTCTGAAGTTAGAGTACATCTGTCAGCCTTCTATCCTTCCATAGGTCGGTAAAATGAGTACCCAGTTTGTTGGGGGCAATTAGCTAAACACATTGTAAGCCGCTTAAGGAGTGCTTTGCACTGATAAGTGGTATAGAAATGTATTCTGATTGCTATTAGACTTCATATAATGCACATACTTATCCTTTTATTTTATGGTTTATATATAATTTTCCATAAAAAAGCCCTACTGAACTCAATGGTACTTACTTCAGAGAAAAATGCACAAGCTAAGAATGTACAAGAATTCCAAAAAGTTAAGTGTGCATATAAGTGAATTTTCAGATAACTCTTGCTGTGGATGATTGACATACATTTATCACCATCTGCTAATGTGCTGCTTCATTATAGTTTATTTATGAGTTGTTTTAAGTCCACTTTTGTGATACTTGAAAATAAGCACTGTTCCTTCAAGTGAACTAGGAGGACAAACTTGAGTGGTAGAGCAGCCATCGAACAAAATCCTCCAATTTTTGTTTAATGTTCTGTCAAATGTCCACAAGTGACATCCTTTGCAAGGCCCCCTCAGAGGTGGTGTATAAATCACTCTCCTTTCCCCTTTCATTCTCATGTTAGCTATATAAGATAGAGTTAGGCTGAAAGTATCATTACACCATAGTCACCCAATAGCATCTTGGAGACAAAAGTAATTTTGAACCTTGATGCTCCCTAGTCTCAGTCTAATTATTACAGTTCCACATTTCTGGTACTGCTGGACTGAGACCTGCAGCATGGTAATTCTTCAAATAATAATAATTCTATTTCCACTTGCAGGTGTGCAGAACTAATATTAATGGCTGAGACCCTGTACTGAGAGACATGTCTATAAAGATGTAGCTAGTTCTCCTGATGCTGTCCCCCCAAGTCTACCTCTGAAGCCATGCAGTACCCCTCAACAAATGAATTTCTGAGGCTCTAGGGTGTGGGACCATGAGCAATGACATATCAAGCCCTCTTCCAGCATCATGCCCCACTACCAGAACAAAATATGCCATTGCCCACTATTCTATTAATAGGATCAAAGAATCATAAAATTAAGAAGGGGCCCCAATCTAGGTAGAGTATCCACAGTAGGTAGCTGGCTGGCTCTTCTCCAGAACTTTGGAGATTCCTCTGTTGGGGAGCACACCATGGCTTCAAAGATAGGTCTTTTAGGGCACTTTTAGTTATTGCAATGCTGCAATGACCATATTCATATAATTACAATGTCATTCGTATAACTATGGTATCGTAATTACTGAAGAGGATGCCAGCTGCTATTTGGATCAACCCTAACTCTGATGCCTGGGCAGACTCTTCCAGTACTAATCAGCATGTGGTTTGGAGCAAAAAGGATATCATTACAGTTTTTATTGAGATTCTGAATGAACACGATGAGCTGGATCCAGACTAAGCCAGCCATACTGCCATTTCACAGAAAAAGAAAAGGACATATTATCCATGACTAATTTTAGTCCAATCAATTTCAATGGGATAAAACCACATCTGATCTTCTGCCTGGATGTGCCATTACTTTGATAATTTCTGGACTTAGCAAGGAAACTATACCATGTTCAGATATGCATTACAAATTACAACCAAATTTTTTCTGCCACCCACCTTTTGACTACTTCTTCAGACAAGAGAAGAAAGAACAAATTAATGGTAAGCCCCAGGTACTAATTGTTGGTTGTACAAAGAATCCAGGAAGTCAGATATAAAATTCCCTTAGAGCCTATAAGCAGAATGTTTCAGCAAGCCTTTTATGGCTTGGGAAAGTTATCTAAGCCTACAAGAGCCACATCCAAGCAATATAAACTGAAGGTGAATTGCTTTCTTCTGCCCTACTATACAGCTTCTTTTATCAGGGCCATTTCGAATGTGCAAGACAATAAAGGAAATATATGCTTCAAACTGTGATCCTGTATAACAACTACAGTCAAGGAAGGATTTCAGGTGACAGTGAATTACATTTGCTCAATATAATTTATAGAGATTGTGCAGTTACCAGCTCTGAAAAATATCAGATCAATAACCTAAGAGACATATGGCAATATAACCAACTTTGGCTGAACCAATGACAGATGGATACAACAATGTCAACCAAATGTCCTTTTTGCTTTGTAGTGGGATATAAAGGGAATAGAAAAGGAAACACACAAAGTTTTATTTATTTATTTATTGCTACATTTTTCTCTTTTTTAGTAATTGGTATAGTGTGCCTGTCTGCCAAGAAAAAAAGGAAGCATCTTCAGATTGATAATATTTGTTTAATAAATAAAGGGGCAGATATTTTTGCTATACATCTTGTATGTTTCACACCAGATGTGTGACTAGGATACTGTGAATCCATATATAAGACTTGGTTTGTTGTGTGGGATAGAAATGTTCTTTTACCTGTAAATATTACTGAAATACTATACTTGGAAGCTACAATCCCCAAATAGTCCAGGTTTATAATTTAAGACCTTAAATCAATGTGATCTTATCTCAGTGAAGAAACTGCAGATAAAGAAATCAACATATATATCTGTGCAATTTCTGTAAGTTATTATTAGTACTATATGATCAGATATATACTTATAGTCCTATAATGTTTTAAAGGCTCAGTCAGCTAATACAATGGTAAACAAAATCCCATTTGCTTTGTTTAGATCTAGAACAACAAAGGGAAACAAGCTATCTGTTCTCATTTTCTCCATTTTGACATGAACCTCTGCACTGTTGTTTTTTCAGCTGTTCATTATCTATGCATGACAGTGAATGTATGTTCCCTGCAAACCAGCCTGTATCTCAAAGCATCTTTCCCCGCTAACCTGTATCTCTGGTCTTGCTACCAACAATACAATTTTCTTGCATTCATCGCTGGAGAGCAATGCCACTGCCTCCTCCCGATTCTGGACATCTTGGCCATTTATCTAGAAAACAAATGAAAGTGGCACATTAGTTTTCATTTCCACAATGCGAGACACAATATAGAGCAAATATCAGCTCATTTGTGGTAAATGTATGGACAATGAAGCTCGCACAATGGGCTCATCTTCAGCCCCCTCAGTGGTAAGTGCCTTCACTCAATTATGCGCTTACTGTAAGAGCCATATCGATCGTTGAAGGATGGCGGACATCAGAGGAAGCAGTTATGTTCATAAATGTCCAACCTGCGCCCTGGCAACATACATCTAGCAACACAATTAACCAGCCCTTGACAGGTGACGTTCATCTTTCTCCGTTCAGAGTAATGGAAGTGTCACTCTGAGATAATAGTGCTGGTGGAAGCAAGACTGGTAATACTACAGCTGAAATCAGTCATACTGGAAGCTTAGCGAGAGCCAATTAGAGGTCTATAGTATTATCTCTCACCAGGCAATACTCACAGGCAACTGCTGATTGTTGCTTCATTTAATCATTTGATATTTGTGTGTGCGTGTGCACATGTACACACACATACACACCACACATGGTTGCCAAAACCCAGAAAGTCTGGAATTGCTGGGGACAAATGCCAGTGAATTCAGTGGTACTTCTGACTAGACAGACAGAATGGTGCTACAAATGCATGTCACTGAAGTTAAAAAGAACAAGTATTATTAAAAAAAACAAACAGCAAAAATGATGCTCCATGACAACATCTGAGTGCAGCTGAAACAACATTCTGGCTGGAATCCTGCTGGTGCACTACACTAGCAACTGCATTCTTTCGAGGACTGTATAGTTGTGTCAAGGAAAGGTAGAAGAAGAAAAAAAGCTTTTGGCTCAGAGCAAACTCAATGGGCCTACTTTGGCTGGCTGGAATCTTGGCTAGTACCAGCCAAAGCAGCACCATTGAATCTATTTTTCCACTTTCCACATCCTGTGGAATTCTGGGGTTTATAGTTTACTGAGGCCAAAGAGCTCTCTGGCTGGGAATTCTAAATGTTACTCCCTAAACTGCAAATCCCACGATTCCATAGGATGCTGAAAGTGGAATAATTACACTATAATGGTGTAGTGCGGAAAGGCCCTAAGAATAGGATTCAGATCTATTCTGTGCCTGCTCCCACCACTGTAGCTATGGTGGCATTGCACACTAGCATGATTCTGGTCTTGGTGCTAACTATAACCAGAATCTTCTTGGTGAATTACAAAGGCATAAGACCAATGTATTGCATCACAACTCACTTTTTTTGTGGTTTACCAACCACAAAATGACTAAACTTCCCACAAATACTCCTTTTAAGCAACGCAGCCAGAATAACATGGCTATTTCCATGTTGCTGGAGAACAGGGAGATCAACGCTGACACATCCAGCTATTTCCCCATGGAAAATGGTTACCACTGCACGAACATCATCTGCAGGAGCTTCCTCAGGTTCCTGCAGAAGCCTGTTGAAGTGAATCCAACTATAGTAAAACATCTGAGCTGATTCCCCCATCTCCCCCATTTCCAACAATATAGAAATGGTGTCACTTGAAAGGTGGGTTTTGGGTGGGGGAGAGACATAAGAGACACAGCTATGGATATGTTGCTACATACTGTGTATGTGACGCAGGATTTTCACTCTATGTCTTAATGAACAAAGAAAAATAATACAGGAGATGATGAACATCATACAGAATTGCTGCCAGTGCTGAAATACATATCATTATTCTTTGGCATGTAATAGCAACAAAATAACTCTACTATGTTTCAGAGCCAAATTTCCCATATCCCATTTTGTCCATTCATCTTCTTTTCTCCAGATTTACAATCACAATCAGCAACACAAAAAGCAAAAGAAAGGTATGGATGCAACTTAAAAGAGAGCTGAATATGAAACCAATTCATGTTGGTCTGAATTATAATAACAAACATGCAATGATGGACCAGATGACTTCTTGCAGCCAAAATATTTTAGGCAACTTCTCTCAAATCTCAAATCACCATGAGTGTGAAGCACAGGTGAAGTTACTAGCTATGTCTGTACCACAGTTTAGCAAAATCTGACGTAACCTCACCAGGCTCACATGTTCCTCTTCTCCCCTCTTTTTTTCTGGTACAGTTATGAAACAGAATTTAGAACTTTGACACCAATAGAGAAATTCATATAGGATGTATGTTGGAACAATGTATAACAATAACGGGGATATTTGCAGCCTTAAAATTGGTATTGAAAAATGAAACAACTACACATTTCACCAAAGTGAATTGCTGCATAGTAAATATCAATGGTAGCTTATATGAAAAGGATATGAACAAATTTTATGCGTGTGTGAAGGACATGGAAAGAAATTTTGATCCTGAAAATATAGCTTCACTTGAAACAGAGAACCATAGTAGCAGAAATTCCTGTATAATGAAATTATCAGCTACCGTTCCTCTGAGTTATCTCATCCACAAAAGTGTGTATTGAGTCAGCACATTGTCCAGTATAAATGGTACCTCTCATCCTACATAACTTGTTCTGTATTCAGCTTAATGATAAGATGGCTCAACTCATATATCACTCTGTCATATGAGTAAAACTATTAGACCAAAATCTGAAATTTTTCTTCCCCCCCCCAATTTCTGGGGAGACAAGTTAAACAGGGATGATGTTGCGATCAAAGCAAACTGAGAAATATATTCATATTTTATCTGATTTGTAGTATATTTAGTAATTTATTTAAAGACACCTAATAAAAAGAGCCTAATCGCATTTCAGTGCTCAGGACTGTCTATATTCCATTATCTTGGACAAGCACATACAAACAACCAAAACTTTGTATAAGTTTCCAAATTCCATGTCTGAAGAATCTGAGTCTTACTTAAACGAAAGTCTTAAGTTTATAGCCCCTATAATTCTAAAATGTCATATTGTGTGTGCATATTAGAGAGCAGTATGGTATAGTAGTTTGAGCACTAGACTATAATTCTGGAGACCAGGGTTCTAATCCCTGCCCTGCAACAGAAACCCAGTGGGTAACCTTGGACAAGTCACACTCTCTTACCCTCAGAGGAATGCAAAAGTAAACACTCTGAACAAATTTTGCCAAGAAAACCCACCTTAGGATCACCATAAGTCTGAATTGACTTGAAGGAACATAACAGCATGGGAATATTTGTGAAATTTCAAGCTGGAACATGATTTAAAGAGTTGTCATCTTGGATTCAACAAGGGACTTTGGCCACCATCAAAATGAGATAACTTTATAGGCCCCTGAGATCCCTCCCAGAACTAGAGAGAATACTTACTTTGCCCACTTGCTTGACTCTTACAGCCTTTCTGCACGACACTGTTATAGTGCTATCATTCCACTTTCAACATCCTGTGGAATTCTGGGGTTTGTAGTTTACTGAGGTCAAAGAGTTCTCAGGCTGGGAATTTTAAATGCCCTCCCTAACAGTTTTTCTTCCTGCTCAGTCTTCTTTCTCCTTTGTCATTTACAGTAAGAGGAAGTAGTATATAGCGGGCATAGATCAAGAGCTTATAGGTCCATAATACACATGGTTAGCCAGGATCACTTCTGAAGAAACACTTATTACTAGTGCTATCCAGTGATTATGGGGCTTTCCACCATACACTGTTATAGTGGTATTATTCTACTTTCAACATCCTGTGGAATTCTGGGATTTGTAGTTTACCGAGGACCAAGAATTCTCTGGCTAAGAATTCTAAATGCCTCTCCCTAAACTGCAAATCCAGGATTCCATAGGATGTTGAAAGTGCAATAATAGCACTGTAAAAGTGTAGTACACAAAGGCTCTATATTCCTCTATATGACAAACAGAAACAAAACAATTTTTTTACCATATAAACAAATATATGCTAATAAGCTTAACCAGAATAATTTATTGAGACTGGCACTGAATTTCAGTTACCTTGTACAGGATTTTGTTATTATCATTTTAAGAATTTGTGTAATATCAGACATATACTGTTTTTGATATTTATAAAAGCTGATTTATTTTATAAGCCTTTTATGGGTCCATCATTTTTAAATCCCTGCCTAAAATTCATATCATTCTACCATCCAAGGTAAGGTACTGTGATATATTTTTTCACCCCTGATTTGTTCATATTCTCTGCCATACCAAAATACCATTTCGTAGTATAAGCCTTGATACCAAACTATAAGTTATTATATTTCTTCAAAGCAAGGGCCATTTGAGCCAAGCAGCTTGTAGATCCTATTGTGTTCTAGAGATTTGTTTGATTCTCCAAGTTGATAGCAGAGTAAGAAATAAAGCTCTGTTTTTCAGCAAAGATGTTTCCTGAGGAAATGAAAGGACTGGTGGGATGGAATCAGATTGATCTTGTAGCATTCAGAAGGCTCTGAGGGAAGTAGAATTAATGTCTGGCAGTTACAGAGTTGTTTGTACAGGACCAACTTGCTGTTATCAGCAAGTACCACTGTATAGATACATGGGAAATGTAGAAACTGCATAAAAAAGAATAAATGTAAGTGTGTGTATGTATCTAGTGGGGGAATGAAATGCTTACCTGGACCTCCATGGCAAATGAGACTGCAGGGGAAGGTAACTATTTGATGGCCACTATGAGAGAGACCAGTGTGATTGGTGCCAGATCACAGCATGTGACAAGAATGGAGCAACAGGCTCTTTACACCTGATTGCTTCTTCATGTGCCCACTTTGATCTTCACAGCAATACCCACACTCCTGCCTTCAGTGCAATGTGAGTTTAGTCTGGTTGCTTTGGGGCCGGATATGCATTTTTCCCACTTTTTCCCCTCTGTTTATTCCATACTGTATCTTTCGGACTTGGACAGTTGACTTAGGGTGGTGTCATGAAACAGATTTTCTTCTGGCAGGTAGTGGGTGGGGGAATATAAGACTTTATTGATCACCTTTTGGACCCCTTTTCATGTAGGGTAGGGCTCTGGAGCCCCCTTTTAGAGTTCTGCAGCCCAATGGGTGGGGAAGGAGGCTCCCCTTTTAATCTGGGATTCTATAGGTTTCTACAACTTGAGTGGGAGTTCTCTGAGTTATCTTCCAATTATGCCTGGCTGGGAGCAATTCACATATTTGTATTGCCCACAGGCTGAGGTGTTTCACCCAAAGAAAGGCTGATGAGGTAGTCACAGGGTGATACCTGGTCTCAGCTGGACCCACATCAGGTTGCTCCCACCTCTTGTTCTATTTCCAAGCCAATACAACATAAATAGGTTAGGTCAAATAAAGTGGTCCTTATTTAACTCAATGTTATGTGTCTGGTCTCATTATTTCCTGGTTGATCATCAGTGTATCTTTCTATGATGTAGTGATGAAAGAGAAGAATGGAAATTGATAATCACTAGACAGAGATGTCAGATTTCAGATTTTGGACAACAGAAATTTCCATCAACAAGAATGACAGGCTAACCCTCTCCATCTTTCCATTTTCCCATGTTCTCAAGCTCTCATGTACTATTTAAGAAGTGTAATGTTGTGCACGTTTTCCTCAGTTTGAAGCAGATCTTGACAATGTGGCAATCTATGAGTTTTAAGTTTTTATTGTGAGTACTGCAGATCTATCAGTATTTCCCTGAGACTCAGAAGGAAGCATCACTGCAAAAAGGCCAGCAAAATTGAGTTTTGGAATAGCCACACTGAGGTTGAGTCTTGAGCTCCTTGATTAAAAAAACGAATGCAAATGTATACAGACCCTGCACTTTTCCACTTTGAAGGCTAAATTACCAGCAATCTTCACAAAAAAATTACTAGGAATAAACCTTGAGTGCATAACCAGGTGTAGGGAAGCAATCCAGAGAAAATTAGGTAGTGTGGCATGAGGTATTCATGTTAACAACACCTCTTCTTGGGTGTGATACAAAGCACTAATACTCAGCCAGACTCTCTAGTGCAATATCATGGTTTTTTTGTACTGTAATATACTAAATGTGGGTATGGAAGCACCTCAAAAACATGTGCATGGAAGCACACTAATAATTATCACAGTTGCCACATCATTTGTATTGCGCAACTCATAGAGAGAATGTCCAGTATTTAGAATTTCTAATTAACCAATTGTCTTTGAAGAAGTTCTGGCCATATGAGCTTCCACTGCTTTCTTCTTCCTCTTCTATAGCATTCTTCATCTTTTGTTTCCCTTGTTGGCATTTGCCAGGTCTCACTCTGCTAGCACAGCCCCATCCTAATGCTGTGGCTTCCTTTTCTACTCCTGGCTCAGTTTATGCCCAGCCATTTCTGTCCTGCTGCTCTCACTTCCTGGAGATGGGAACCACAGCTGAGCTTCCTAGTTCCATGTACAGGGATGGCTATAAAAATAATTATACTACAAACATAATAACTTTGCATCACCATTCCATGAAGAACCACAGTGAGAAAGGAGGCATATAATGACGTACTTGTAAAATCCGATCTCCTTCTCGGATCCGACCATCTCGGGCAGCAATACTGTTTGGATCAACCTACATGGGAGAAAAACATCAAAAATTTTCAATGAATGTTTTTAAACTTAGATCCACTTATTTTTGTGCAAAAGTCATAGTCTAATTTTTATATTAACAAAGTTCCATAGTACACAAATTATTTCTTGTTAAATCAGATGAATATCTTTCAATAAATTTATTGGAGGCACCCATGAAGATGAGGGTGTATAATTTATCAAAGCAATACTATCCTGGTCAGCTTAACATTCCTTAAATGGTATCTTGTGAAATTACCAGATTTATGGATAGTGGCAACTGATGGCTATCATGTCACTGGAGTGGCAAATTCATTCCAGGTCTTACTTTAAACTTTAAAGGGGCAGTCCAAGGGTGCTGCAGCTATTTTGGGGACAAGGTTAAGCACTCTGTACAGACAGCACTTTAAAAGTTCAGACTAAAAACCAAAGAGGTTTCACCACTTCACTGGCAAAGAAGTCACCAGATGCCTCTGTTTATGGATCTGGCAGGGGAAGATAAATCCACCCACCAGCTCCCCAGACCACTAATGAGGAGGACATCACATAGATCAACAACATGAATGTCTCATTTCCACTGGAGTTCTCAAGCAGGTAAGAAATAGAGGGGAGTTTTGAGCAGCCCCTTATTTTCTACTACTTTGTCAAATGAGAGAGGCACTTCCCACTTTCTTAAACATGCAGAAGATGCCATGTGACTCAAGGAAGTAAAGAAGACTTAAGGCAAGCAGAAATAATGACTGGTGATTAAGCCAAGGCAAAAATCTGTGGGACACTGCACATAAAAAAATATGGACTGGAGCTTTAATCATGAAGAAGATTTATATGTGTGTGTATTTAAATAGTTTGTTTCCTATAAAGATCTACTTATAAAACAATTATTTTACTTATGAAGGTATATACTTGAGTCTAAATTACTAAAGAAAGTGGAATTTTAAAGGGGAAAAGGAATACTAAATTATAAATAGATGTAATAGACATAATGTTAAGTTTAAATTGGTTAACTATTACTTTATCCTAAACGTATTTTTAAAGGTTTACCAGAATCACAAAAGCTGTTCCTTGAGTAATGACTGACTATTATTATTCTGTAACTGGGCAATACTATCTGTCACCTTTTTCTAGATGTTTATCTTCAACCATTCATTTTATCTTGTCATGCCAAGAGCTATTTTTCAGTACAGCAGTTGGTGCACAAGTTTTGTCTTGCGTAGATACTAGATATAATTTTCATTTTGTGTGATGTTGAAGGGAAAATTATTCTGAAGTGTTTAAACTGGGTACAAAAGAGAGCAATTACACCCACTTAAATTAAAGGAGAGGCTGAAAGATTCAAACCTGAGCTCAAAATGAAATACTGAAAAGGGGTCACTTTTCAAAAATGAAGACACAGACAACACCAGATGGTCCCCTGTTTAATTTGAATATTCTAATAAAAGAACAATATTGAGCCAGCATTGTATAGTGGTCTGAGCAATGCACTATGATGCTAGAGACTAGGGTTCAAATCTCTGCTAAGTGTGGAAACCATGGGGTGAACTTGAGTAAGTCACACTCCCTCAGCCTCAGAGGAAGGAAAAGGCAAACCCTGTCTGAATTGATCTTGTCAAGAAAACCCCATGATAGGTTTGTCTTAGGGTCACCATAAGTTGGAAACATCTTGAAGGCACCTAATAACAATTACAGGCTTGACTGTTACTTAATTGGCTTTAGCTGCTGATGTGTGATGAAATGTTTGCAGAAATTTGAGATGCCCAGGAGGTTTTAAGACTTGGAATGCCAAGACTTGGAAGTAACACATTAAAAGTAACCTTTTTTTTTAATAACAAGGTGCAACATCATTACTTTTTAACATTTTGTAAAAAGCAACTTTTTGGGGAGCATAACAAGTAAGATTTTCTGATTATTAAAAAAAGGGTTTTACTTTGTGAGGTTCGGGGAGGGGTTGACCATGTTAATAACACAATATATTGTATGTTAATAACAAGCAACAAGTTACTCCTAAAAGTTAATGTCTGAAGAGTAATGTGTTGCTTTTTAAAGTAATGATTACAAGCTGTTAGGGACAGACAATTTGTTAAATGTGTTACTCTGAGAAAATGTGCAGCAGTGATGAGGGGAGCAAGAAAAAGTTGCCAATTGTTGCTTTATTACTTTTTATTTGTACCTCACTCTTCCTCTTGAACCTTAGTCAGCCTACCCATGTGGTCTTGAGTGGCAGAGATTATATGGATTCATTTCAAACTTATTTCCAACCAGCCTTTGGGTACAGAAATTACCTTAGTCACAATGGTGAGTTTTCCCTTACAAGGAATGAATGGCAGGGAATGAAACTCTGTTCATTCACATTCACTCATACTCAATCATGCTGGTGATTTTAATAAGGATTGTTAGGAGATTAAAACCTCTCCTATCCCTGCCACTCCACACTGATCCTGTATATTTCAGGATCATAAATGAGTATTTCCATATATGCTCTTGGCCTAGGATGAAAATGTTCACTTATTTCATTTCCACTTGAAAGAATGAATAATTTCAGCAATTTTTACCAAGCTCCACAAGCAAAAAATGGTTCTGAACAGTTACGGATTGCTATTCATGCAATCATGGAAATTAGTTGGGGAAAAATCCTTTGTGAAAACTGCACATGGCTTTCCTGTGCATAATGCATATTTTCACACAGAAAATTGTGTACTTTGTGCAAAACATACTGATTCTTATGTAAAAGTATTGGATTTTTTTCAAAGGAAATATATACAGGAAAACTAGACATGGTTTTCTCTGCAAGAATCTTTATTTCTACACAATTTGCATACAAGTTCTCTATTTTTCATAGACATATGGGTTCTTGTAAAGAAAATCACATTTACTTTTCCTGCATGTGTTTTCTGTATTAAAACCATGTTTTGCAGCTGTTCTCCTTTTTCCTCGGTGGGAGTGTCTTCAGTTTGGAGGCAATCCTTTCCCTCGAAGTTGCAAATATTAAAGAATATTCTCCACATCCCTATCCTGGCCTCATGCACTTAGCCCTTTATATTCTTTGCTTCAGGTAAGATATAGAATAGCACTGAAAATAGAAAATGGCTGAAGAGAACATGGACTGAAGAGAACATGGATATTAAAGACACGAGGAAAGGTTAAAGAGGGAGGCATCTCCAAGGACCGGGTCATCAAAGATGGTGAGTAGAGTGTTAGGGACACTAATCACTCACTCGAGCAGAAAAGGGGGGTTAGGCTTAGAAAATGACTATAGACTCCTTTTCTCACTCTTGAGAGTTATCACCTGGACAGATGGTTTCATGAGTGACAGCTTAACAGCTATTAACTTTGGAATAGCCCTAATTACTAAACAAACTAAGTGATGACAATATTCATAGATATTCTTATCTTCAGTGAAAAAAGAGATTAAGGACCTCATTGATTGAAAAAAGAATTCATGAAACAGCCACAGAACTTTTGCCCTTAATCTCTGTAGAAGAGTGAAACCATAGTGCATCTTGGGGCACTTTTTTTTTTTTGGAAGTTTTGCAAAGTTCTTTCTGAATGCAAAAATAGTTTGGTTCAGCACAAAATGTATATTTGTGCAAAAATGTTACACTTTGTGCAAACTCAGTTTTTCAGGTTTGAAACACCCACATTTGTAAATAGATTTGAAATATTAAAAAATTGTTTGAGAGTTTGGGTAGAAACTTCAAACAAATGTATGACCTTAACCAGTGGGGAGAAAACTTTTGGAATTTTTTCATTATCGCAGGTGCAAACAAAATAGGTGAACATTTACATTCTTAGACAGGAATTAATTTTCACATCCTTTTGAGAATTAATAGCAATTTTAAGTAATATTCAGACTTTTTAGACACTCTTCCTAATAGTGATGTTGCATCTGAAGAATGTACATTGATATATATGCAATAATAGTTACATAGCTTAGATAATAAAATTTAGCCAGACTGCTAATTGAAAAGGACCAACATTGGCAGATAGTTGGGCTAGTTAGTATTTGTTTCTCCTCTTCTTTCAATCAGTATCACAACACACATAACTTTACCTCACTGATATAGATTCCTGTGTCTTCCTCATCATCAGTACGGTAACAAACTGTCAATCCCAGCTTTTCCTGACTGCTAACACGACAAAGCTCAACCTCCTGGAAAAAAAGAAAATGAAGTACAGTAAGATGCCTATTTTGAGAATAAAATATGCTACAAACACTAGTTACACATTTGTATACAACCCACCACAAAGAATTTTAGAATCAAGCCTTTTCTGTTATTTACTTCAAGGTCAGATGCTCTGTGGTGATAGCAACAATTGTTATTCAATATTGTTGCACTTCCAATTTTCTTAGCAAAAGCCCTCTTTTTTTTTTTTTTAATAGACTCCCAAATATACTAAAGTTGGAAGCCATTAAGCAAAATTTGTCATGTATTCAGTGGTGCCAAAAACAAGAATGGAAGACTGGCAATATATTATAGAATCATTTTACTTCTATCAAGCCAACTATTGATTTATAGGACAGGGGAAAGACAGAGTACTCATCAATCAATCAATCTCACACAAGTGCCAGTCTTCCATCAGCCACTGAAACCATAAACCAAAATCAGAGTTACCTGCCAAATCACATAAAGAACATAGTACATTGTTAGGTGCGGTATAAATAATAAGCAATAATTAGAAAACATAATTCATTTCATAGGCTAGGTTTTTGTCTTAACTTTTGTCTTTCAAAGTTTCAAGATCTTAAATGATCCCTTTTGCCAAGGTATGGTGCAAACACAAAGACCTTACAAAGACAGCATTGGCTATAGGCATGAAGTGAGACAACAACCTGCACACTCTAGTTATATATAACAAAATCTGAGGCCTGGATGCACCAGCACGTCAAAAGTTCCTAGGGCAGGAAGTTCGACCAGAAGCAAGTTCATCTAGAGCCAAGAACCACTCATCCAAAAATTGGGCACTGAATTGGGCCTGTTCTGGGTTCACAATCATTATATGACAGGGGATAGTGGACAGAAACACTACCTGAACCCCTCAGATGAGGCTGCAACAATTAATAAATAACAGATTTCTGTCTTCCTCTTACCACAGTTCCCTTTGGAGGCCAAGTTGAAGACATAGGCTATTAGGAGTGAACCCCACCCATCACCTTTGCTGACAGAACTGTCATTTTTATCTTTAGCCATTTACACACTAGATACCATTAGTGCAATCCACTGTTACATTTGCAGCATTGCCATTTGCACAATGCTGTTGGATTAGGAACATTGTTTTCCACACTCTTCTGCCTTCAGCAGATGAGTAGCAGTATTGCAACTGGTGTTCGTTCTGCACCACAGCATCCTTGGCCACTCCCTGTCCTCACCATCACTCTAATCCCTAATTGGTCTCCCCCCCCCGTTGGAAGCCATACTAACCACTGTAGTACACTATTACATTTTCATGCTATCATACCTAAAAATGCATTTAAAAAATAAAAAAGTTTTAACTCAAAGGGGGAACTTGCAAATAAACACGGAAAGGTGATAGATTTTGAAGTCACTGAGAGTCATAGAGGGAGGGACAAGCTGGGTGAAGTGAAGAGATGCCTTAATGCACTAAATATTTTTCTTTTTAAAAAGTGCATATAAAAGTGACAACTAACCATTTTTAATCTAGAGCAACATTACTCAAGGCAGCATCTTCCAGTTTTGTTGGACTACAGTGTTCATTCCCTCAAGCTAGCCTGGATAATGGCAGTGGCATATCCAGTGTAAATAGCATTTAGGGCAAGCGTGGAAATTGCACTCCTATCTTCTTATTCCCACCCCCACCCCTATGTGCATAGCTTTTTTTGCGCCTGCTGACATTGATGTGTGTGTTCTGCTTGTCCCACCCCAGATATGCCTCTGGCTGATGGTTAGGGATTATGGGAGCTGCATTCTTAGACTTCTGTGCTGCCCCAAGGATGGGGAATGCTGAAGCGCGACTTACTTTTCAAATGTTAGATATGCATGGAATAGGAGGGAATGAAGAAGGTAAAACTGTAATTGACAGGAAATGTGAGATATACTGTTCTTGAGGAAAGAAAACTGCAGATAATGACTTAGTTTTGCCACTCTGATAGAAAGAATCTGTAGCAAACAAACAGTGCCTTAACTAAAAAACACTTGCCAAGCCCCTAGTTTTAAGGATTGGCAGAGATTTGAGTCTGTATTGGCCAAAGTCAGTTTGCCACCTGATCCCTTGTACCACACATAACATTGGTTCCCCCTTTTCTATGAGTGAGTTCAACTGTAGGATTTTCTTTATTTCTACATGTAGTACAATGAATATAGGATTCAAAGTATTTTGCCACAAAAATGACCTTTTGGAACAATTAATTAAATGACAACGACTCATACTATGAAGGATGGGAAACTAGGTAAAGGTCATCTTTTCCTTCTGAGTTGGGAAAGCACGTTCAGCAAGAGAGGTTATTTTCAAAGGATAGGAGAAGAGGTTAAATTGCTCATCCTCCAGGGTTACAGAATAGTGGTTTCAGGACTATAACCTTCCATTACCAGGTTAAAAGTCGTTATTCCCTTCAGCAACTAGGTTAATACTGCAATTTCTTCAGGTGACAGAAGTGTAGGTTGTAAATGTCATCTATTGTGTTAAAACTTTCCTTCGCTTACTTCTTAAAAGAAAAAGACCCCATTGAAATAGTTTGGGATGTTGTAAGAGTTTCCTATACAGAGCCACTAGAGTAGTATGTAATTATATTATGTATATGCATATATACCTCAGTGTAGTGATTTTCATTCAGCAAATAATTGGTTTTTGCTGTGAAATTATGTTTGTTTTGTAAGGATAATGCATCAAAGCTTGCATACATTAAAGAAATTCCTCTTTCATGCCTATCTGTCACAAGGAGAAACATTTTTCAGTCCTAGTGGAGGAGGAAAAATGGCAATCAACATGGAATTAGTATGAGAAAATGCTCCCACAAGGAACTGTGCAAGCTATATCCCTATTTGGAGTCTAGGCATCTGCCAAAATCTTTATTATCTTAAGTATCCCTTGAAGACCTCACTTGGGAACAAGATTCTGCATTAATTCAGCCACCTTCTTTGTTCTACAATTCAAGAGTTTAAGAATGAAAATAAACAGGGGAATTGTTAATGTGCCTTGATCTATACTCTTCTTTCTTGGAATAAGTAAGTAATAAATAAGCATCAAGCAATGCCTATTAGTGTACTGGAAGAATGTTATCCCCAAACCAATTATGAACTTTGTTTGAGTACCTATGAAGTGGACTAGAACATCTACCTTATTTAGCACTTTACCCTTATTGTATGAAATCAAAGGTAAATCTTCCGAGCTCATTTTGTGGAAAATATTTTTATGACCCTCTTTCTCAAAACTGTTTACTAGCTGCTGCATAAAGATCACAGAATAATTCAAGTTGTAGTATATTTCACAGTGCTCTGAGAATTACTCCCCCTGCCAAAAAACAAAACAAAACAAAAAACTGGCCAAGTTAGTAGCTGAAGAATATCAGCAAAATGGCAGTTACATACTGGTTAATAAAAGTTTTATAATAGGTAGCCAATGCTTAATAAACAAATCAAGTACAAAAGCCCCACTACCCATCCACTTGAAATCTTGCTTGCTTCCTCCTGCCAGCATCTGAGATCATTCCGCATTTTATACTTTTCAGAGCCTATTTTCTCAGTTACAAAGCACAAGTGTTTGTTTTAGAAAAGAAAAGAAAAGAAAGTTTGTCCAAAGCTGAATTCTCCATTTGGTACAATTTTTATTTTCTTCTTCTCACTTCTGTGGATCAAGGACTATACACGTTGTCTTAAGTCAAGGTATGATGCTGCCCCAAAGAATTATATCTAGATATGGAAAATGGCCAAATCCTTTCTCTTCTCATCAGCATTTGGAATATACCTGCCTTAAATCTCTGGATACAAAACATGCTAAATCAAATTCCACTGTATTTGCAATAAAACTAAAATATTTATTTCAGTCAATTAGCAGATACAGGATATCGCTTGTTTCATAAATGTTATTCTCTATAACAGATTAAAGGCCCACTCTTGTCAATGCCATAATATATAATACATGGAGCCTGAGACTGCAAGACGCCCAAGTTGGTATTGTCACAACAAACAAACCTATCCTTTTAGAACCAGTGTCTCTTCAAAAGCATTAATGCTTAAAAAAAAAAAAACAGAAAGGAAAAGCTCATTTCCTTTATGTATTAATGGCTAGGAAACATAAAACAGAGAGTTACTGAAGATGATTGAGGAAACTTTGAAAATAAATTCTTTCCATTACCTTCCAATGAACTAGTTTTCTTGTACAAGTAAATCACCATGGCAGGACCATTTAAGAATGTACAAATGGTTTTCCACCAGAAATATATGGATCAATACTTAATACACACAATAGGCTATTTGTCTAATTGGAATATTCATGGCATAGAAAATAATAAGTCATACCACTTCATATGTTCTTGTTGTTGTTGCTGCTGCTGTTGCATGGCTTAAAGTTATTTCTGTCATAGGTTTTCCTGAGGCTGAGAGTATGTGTGCACTCAAGGTCACCCAGTCGCTTTCCATGGCCAAGCAGGGAACTGAACCCTGGTTTCCAGGGATGTAGTCAAACTACTACCTCACATTGGATCTGCTTCATATATTATTAAGTGTCAAACTATGTGTTATGTTGATTGCATGGTGCACAGCTCCATATTTTATTTTTCTTTAGATTCAGCTAAGTGTGGGAGGCTCTAGCAGAGACTAGGATCACTAGGGATGGGGAATTTTAATCCTTTCCCTCATTAGCCACAACCTTCCTGAAACTGTCCCGAAGCACCACCATCAAAGAAAGAAAGGGAAATAAAGATTCCATGTGTCCTGAATTCCCCTCTTCTATTTCTTTGACTGCTATGGATGGGGAAGGGACTAAAGAGGGAAAATTTAACCTCCTCTTCCTGTACTGTGGCCCCATTTCTAGAGCGAGGGCCACACAGTTGCATTAGAGAAGAGAAAGAGCATAGCTGACAAGCTGTATGTGGCACCTGGAGCACATGAAATTGGCCATTGCCCCCCCCCACAATTGCCCACTCTGCTTTAGAATAAAAAGGAAGAAAGGGAACTGCATGCTATGTAGTTATTGTAACACTTCGCAAATATATGTTCAGAATCAGAGATTATGAATTTAGTACAATATATGCATGATGATTTTTTAGCACACAATTGGCAAGAAAGACAACCACATCTCTCTTTAATCATGGAATATGCTTACATTTGATACTCAACCATGGAATAAAGAGACCAGACACAAAGTTGGGTTAACTAAGGGCCACTTTATTTTGACTTTTATTATTTAAATTGTATTAACCTGAAAGATATAAGAGGCAGTGAGCAACATCATATGAGTCCAGCTGACGCCAGGGTCACAACGTGACAACCTGCTCAGCCTACCCATGGGCAATAACACCTCAGCCCCAGGGCCAATCCAAATTGCTTTGGTTGCTCCCCAGTCCAGCATCTTGGAAGGTAACCCAGTGACTCCCACCCAAGCTGTACGACTCTAAAAGTGAGAGCCTTATTCCCAGGTTAACCTCAAGGGTAGCCTCTTCACAGAACCCCCTGGGACACAGAGCCCTAAAGAGGTGGTTCCAGAGTTCCACCCTACACCAAATGGATGCCAATCAGTGATCACTGACGTTTTATTATCCCCCATTCTCTGCCACAGAAAAGGGAAAGCGTCCACTTAGTCCCTTTCCCTCCATCAGACCGGACAACAGCCCCCCCTCAATCCTTCCAGGAACAACTGATTCCAATGATCAAACAGGTACACTCCATCTGCTTGGTAAAGGTCTGACTGCCCAAATAGGTTGCCAAGATGAGGAATAAAGGGGCCCAAATCTGATTATTCACCATTCTTCTGGTGTGGTCAATACATTTGGGGTCTTTGCCACCCTGAATCCAGGTAAGTATTCTGCATTTCTAACATGTTTAAGTTGATTTTGTGAACACTGACCCCTGCTCTCTTCTTAACCTCTATCCTCTTCTTGTGCTTAACCTCTATCCCTTCAATGTTTTGATCATAGGAAGTGATGGCTATTTTAGGATTTTATCAGCATTTTGCCTTGTTACTCCTTGAGCTTTTCTGTCTCAAAGAACTTGCCATTTATTCTGCCAAAATGTCTATAGAGACTTGGCAAAGCTCAAGATTTTTTTTAATCCTACTGAAATGCTTCACTTGTGAAAACAACTTAATGAAATTGTCGTCCTTTTCCTCTCTAATGCTCCCAGTGTGTTATGTTATGCAGATTTTACTGAGACAACCTCATCTACAATGTATTTGTGGTTATTTCAATGGAAATAGAAAAGTTATGGAGCAAGACAGCTGAGATGTAAACAAGCTGGAACTGCTGGCAGCTGTGCAGTTAACAAAATAAAATTGCATTTCCTGCTGTCTTTCCACTTATCAATTTTGACAGAAGACCATTCTGGCTTCTTATATGCAGTACTGAAAAGAAAAATCACATTGGTTGCCAGTTTTATCAGACCTGAACTAGCTGTTGTTTCACATGATACCCCCAAAGTGTCAGATTCTAACACGAATTTCTGAAACGTTTTTCTTATTTTCACTCTGATCATCTGGATGCAGATCACAAAAGACTCAAACTGATACATTAAAGAAAAAAAGAAGAAGAGGCATGAAACTAAACCCACTTTTGTAGCAGTGCCATTAGTTCTCATACTGGTTTATTTATTTTTTAAAAAAATACTGCTTAGATTCAAAAATTTCAAAATGGTGCACACCAATAAAATAAAATACAGGTGTATCTCATTTAATAAAGTGGCTATGTTCCTGGGTACGTTCCTAGGCATGTCTTTAAAGAAAATTTGGTACCAGAGGCAGAAATAACATTGAAAAAACACATTTTCTCTGTGTCTGATCTTGTTATTCCATGGTTGGGCAGTAGGAAGAGTAGCTGGTAAGGCAGGCTTATCTGCTTTCCCATTTTCTCTCTATTTAACTACTAATGCATGCTCAGTAAGGGCTTCACGAGGCAACAGCTGTGCATCTTGCCTATTGTATGCAAACACACAAAGCTATAGTAAGATTGGCTAGAATAGATTCCACTCTTTCCTAGCTTAAATTTTATTGCATTATTTTAGACATACTACTGCAACCTAGCATCAAAAGTCCATATCTTTCTTCATCATGCCAATACTGCTAAAAAAACCAAAAACCACACCTCCTAGCTAGACAAAGAACAAGGAGGAAAAGGGAATTGGGTGGTCCTAAAAAATTTTGTAAAAAACTTTGTCAGATATTTTAACTGAGCTATGCCTGTATACACAAATACATAATACATATATTAGCATACAGTCTTTGTGTGGCCTGTGAAATAGATGTTAGGTTGGATTAAACAGAAAAGACTTGCACAAATAAGCAAACATTGTTGAATTTCTACAGGGACAGAATTCCACATAGCTGGGACATCACACTAAATGCTTTGCTCTCAACAATGGAATAATGGATTTTGGGAGCACGAGGCACTACAAGGAGGGCCTATCTAGACAATCTCAGGGACTGAATGGATTTATCAGTGAGAAGGTGGTCTCTCATACCTCAATATCTCAAGCTGCCTAGAGCTTTATAAACTGACCATAACATTTTAAATCCAGCTTGATACCAAAATTTGCAACCAGCACCTTTTTTCAGCAGAGGTGTCATTTGCTGTTGATAGGTTGCCCCACTCAGAAGCCTGGCTGCAACACACGGCAACAGTGGCAATAGTATACCAAGTTATCAATGCCTGGACCCAAATTACTACAATCCAAGAAGAGCCTCAATTGGCATTTTACTTTTTATAAAAGCTGGATTGAGGTGAGTTTGGAAAAGTGTTTGGCAAGTGATGTCCAGAAAATTGGATTGACTTTAATATTTTAGTATTCATTTATTAAAAGAATTTTCTAGGGATGGGTCAACTGAATCTGTGAATCCTGGAATCCTTGAGAAGGATTCGAGATTCGCAGATCCGAATCTGGCTGCCAAAATAGGCAAGTGGAATCTTTTGAATTCACTGCCTATCAGGCCTCATGCCTTTCCCCACCCACCCTCTGCACGATTGTGTTGGGGTGGGCTGCAAGAAAGGCGTGGAGCACAGGATCCTGCTGCTCGCACCTTTCCCCACCCGCCCTGGGAACGATTGTGCCAGGGTGGGCTGTCAGAAAAGTATGGAGCACGGGATCCCACTCCTCACGTGTTTCCCCACCTGATGTGGGCATGAGTGATTGGCCAGTGGGCCGGCATAAAGCCTCGCACATGCTGGAGGCCGCCATCTCCCCCTCCTGCTCCCTGTGCCCCTAGTGCTGTCTCTCCCTGCCACTACAAGGTAATTTTGGGATAGCAGTTGGGAGGTTGGGGAGAGAGGAGGAAAACTGAGTTTTGTGGGGGGGTCTAGGACCTTGTGGGAATGTCCCAGGGAGTTCCAAAGACTGCAAAAAGGGGTTCTGGGGTTGCATGCCAGCCATGCCAGCCATACTTTCCCCTTCACCAGCTTTCTTTGGTCAATATCACTGGGACTAAGATTGTCATGATGCCACCTCCTCTCTTAGTTTCTGTGTCTTGAATACGTGAATACTTCAGTTAACCGGTTTTGAAGCTCCCTTTTACAAAGTCTCAACTGCTTTTCCTCTTTTTCCTCTGCTTAATGCAAGTTTATAAGCAGCATTGCCATTGGAAAGGTTGTAAAGGAGAGCTGGAGAAACACAAAGTTTTGGTCTTGTGTTGCAACAGCATGTCTGTGGTAAACAATGCCAAAAAACTTGAGCTGGGAAAGAATGGGATTCTACTTTAGCTTATTCTATAGGAGGAGTGTGTGTTGCCGGCAACAGACAAGGTGAACAGTAGCTTCCTCCAGAATCCTTTATTGAGCATGCATGATACTTAATCTCTATTATTTTGATTTGAGACTGGAGGGTAGGGATTGGGAATTATTGAGACAAGTCTAGAGATTTGACTTGAATCTCCCTTGCAGGACTTGAGGGCAGAGAATTAACTGGACTAGAGGCTTGCTTGTGTATGTGTGTGTGTGTGTGTGTGTGTTTAAGTGCCTTTATGTTGCAGGACTTGAGACTTGACTTGAGACTGCAGAGTGCAGAATTGAGACTGGACTAGAGGCTGTTTGTTTGTTTTAAGTGCCTTCCTTGCAGGACTTGAGACTTGACTGGAAGGTACAGTCTTCTTGAGATTTCAAGGACAGCTGAAAGATTCCTTTGCATGGCTCCCTTGCAAAGCTCTTTCATACACCATTCTGGGGTTTGTAGTTTTACAAGGTGTCACAGCCTTCTCTACCAAAGTGTGCTGGTGTATCATCAAACTACAAACCCCAAGATGCCATAAGGAGCTCTGTAAAATAACAACAACAACAACAACAACAACAACAATCCAGCTTTGACTTGGATTATCTCTGTACTTTAGTATGTAGTATGTAGTATGTTTACACAGGCAGGAAAATGTGGGATTAATCCACATTATCCTGCTTGCGTAGAAAGGGCCTTCATGTCATTTCAAATCTGAGGAGATCTGAGGCAAAACTGTGACAATTGTTCTGGCCAGATTTTTTCAGAGGGAAGTTTGCCTTTGCCTAGGCTTTTCCTAAGGCTGAGAGAGTGTGTCCTGCCCAAAATTATCCTTCTTTCCCTTGCTTTTTAAACCTTTTTTAAAAAAAGGATTTGAAAGATTCAAGATTTGTGGATTCCCAGAACCTTCCAGGGATTCGGATCTGGATTCAGATTCGAAAAATTCTGGATTCATCCCATCCCTAATCAAAACATATGTTTTCTTGATCATAACTTGATCTATTTTTTGTAATTATTTATTTTACTATTTACTTATTTATTAATTTATTTTAACATGGGATAAAACAGCTTACAATAATTAAACAAAATCTTTATTAAAGTCAAAAAGCAATTAAGCAAACAATTTTGTTTAAAAAGTAGAAACTTTAACACACTTTAAAGACATTTAAAACAAAGTTAAAAATAAAAAAGCACAGTACATCATTTTTAAAATACTCTTCTATCACATAATTTAAGGCTCAATAAAAATATATTTGTGTGCCAGCAAAAAGACAACAGAGAGGAAGCCAACCAGATCTTCTGCAGAAGGGAAATCTACAAGCTTGAAGTAGCCACTGAGAGTTCTTTTCCGGTGTCCTTACCAAATGTATTATATGCCTTCTCAGCTCTTGGAAGCATCAATTGTTTGGACTATAACTCCCAGAATCTTCCAGCCAATGTGCCCCAATGGGAATTTGAGAATTGTATTGTAAAAAAGTAACAAACTGTGAACTGTCATCATGGCCCTGTAAGTCAGACTGTTAGTCCCATGTATAGAAAACAGAGAAGTAGCCCAGGCAGTGACTTTGTTCAAAGTCATCTAATTGCATTCATAGCAAACATGAGTAGCAAAGGAGAGCCTTTCATTCTCTAAGCCACCACACCACATGATTTCTGTTGTCTTCCAAGCCTTGCTTCTTTCAAGCTTCATCCAAATGTTATTGTTTACTTTAAAATGCAGTTTTTGTTAAAGAGATGCCCTTTTATAGATGATTGTGATCTTTAGTTATACTGAAAGTTTATTTGGTTTTTGCATCTTCATTTCATAAACTAAGCATCAGCAGGCCATAATTAGCGTTCACTACTTATTTCCTATATCAAAAATAGAAGTCATAATTTATATAGTACTGTACTATATATAGTATATGTTGCTAAGCAAGTGTTATTGTTGCTTCTTTGGCTTTTCAAAAAAGGAAAGAAACTTATTTGCACATCATAATTTAAGCACCTAGCTGCCCAATCAAAATGCAGAAGATACAGCAGATGTGGTAGCATATGTTCTGATCAACACTTCTCTATCCATGATGAATATACAATAGTGGTTTAAAAATGGCTACAATTGCTGCAGCTCCACATATCTGGGCATTTTTCATGCTACAACTCTGTAAAAACTGCTTCAGCATGTTAATTAAAGTCAAGTTGCAGAGCAGAACGTTTGCATGCTAGACAGCTGTTGGAAATCTGCTTTATTTGCCTGAATTGCAGTTGAGGGCACTTGTGTATGCCAAATGCTGAGGAAGTGCCAGACTAATGATCATTTTACTCTTTACAGCTCCCTCATAGAGGTCACTGAAAAATGTTTCTCTGTGGCGAGAGTTTGCATGGCACAGCATCATATCAGAGCACTTGTGGCGCTAGCTCAGGGCCAGCTGCTGTCTCTGTGTGACAACTGGATAGGCCTGAAGTTTTTAAAATATTTTTTTTTAAATAAGCATGCCTAGATAGGATTTGGGAGTACTGAAACAAAAGTATCAAAGTTCCAGGACAGGCATTTAAACCGGTGCTGGTAAAGTAAGAATCAAACCTCAGTTTATTCCTTTACATCTGGAGTACCCTTCCCACATATGGTACAGTTACTATTTGACTCTATCTTTACTGCATTTATATGCCACAAAATTGCTTTTTGAGTTGATTCAACAAGGTATTTGTAACCCATAAAGATAGACTAAACACGTGGCTGAACTAATGAGACACATGTCCTTGAACAATTATTTGGCTAAGTTGTGTTCCAGAGAATGCATGGTGTATTAGTACCCATAAAAACCTACAAAAGTGAATGATTTTTATGAGTTCTAGCACACAAAAGAAGATAATATTTCAGGTACCTTCCTTATGAAAAATAGGTCAAGGGTAGCACAGCACTGTTTCCCAACAAGCTGCTGCAAAATTAAGCTCACTTTTCTTCATTTTCTTGGGAAAAAATTATACATGGCAAAATTGATGCAGAAGTTTTACTGATCTTTCAAAAAAAAGAAGAAAAAAAAGGGCATAGCCTTGTACTTGTTACATGAAACCATGGTATGGGGAGTATTACCAGCTTGGTGTATTCCCTACTACTCTGCTGTTAACATCAACACCATGAATAGAGATAACAATGATAGATTTATCCTCATCAGTTTTCTATCCTTTTTGCCACCACCCTGGTGATATTCTTGATTTGTGGGACACAATTCAAGCCCACAAATTGGCATATTCATTAACAGTGACAGCTACCAATGATGGCAATCCCATCTGCTTTGAATGCCAGGCTCTTCTCTCTTAAATGAGCACTTCTAAATAGATGCAACGATTAAGAACAAACAGGTATGACATCAATTGACTTGACATCTTGATTCACCTCACTGAATCTACTTATGTCCAGATTAGGTTTAAAAGAAAGAAAGAGGGAGAGAGACAGTATGTGTATATGACTTGGTAGCTAAAATAACTGAAAATATTGAATTGACTGTTAAGTTTCAATCTCTGTTATCAACTTTTAAGTTAACAGAAATAACAAACAATAAACAACATCAGCAATGCAAAAGGGCATTGCAAAATGGCAGTGCTCTCACTTAGGCCATTTCTGCACTACACCGTTATAGTGCTATTATTCCACTTTCAACATCCTATGGAATCCTGAGCTTTCCAGTTTAGGGAAGGGCATTTAGAATTCTCAGCCAGAGAGCTCTTTGGTTTCCGTAAACTACAAGGCCCAGAATTCCACAAGATGTTGAAAGTGGAATAAGAGCACTATAACAGTGTAGGGCAGAAATGCCCTTAATATTTTAAAATAAAATGAAGACTGGAAAGATTATTATGGTGCAATACTAATAATGGCCAACAGAGATATTTCTAGGCTTATAGATTGGTCACAGGAGCTGTCACCCTGAGGCTAAAGGGCCTTAGCACTTGTGTGCTGTCTTCCATTATGAGTAACAGCCAGAATACTGGTGCAGTGACACCACTGCCATTTTAATGCTGTCATTCTTTATTTGCTCCAGTGGGAGTATCTCTTTTTTCCATTACAAAACTAGTACAGTAACTAGAAAACCCTATCCCAGACTTTTTTCTCCCAGACATTCTCTTCACTCCTCATACTGACCTTTTTGTCCTCTATACTAGTTTTCTTTCTCTAAGTGTTCCAATGTTGCAATGGAAAATTATAACTCTGTCTATGACTTTCACTGTTCTAGGCTATAACAAATATATCTTTTATTAGGACTGTGGTTAAAGAGTACAATATTTCTCCAAGGCCCTTATTTTAAATTATTTCTGGTAGCTGTTAGATTTGGAATCTTACTTTTACTTGCTCAGGGCTCTTTCAAAGAGCTTCAAGCAAAGGAAAGAACTCCATTTGATTCATAATACTTTTTAGGAAGGAAATGACCTCAGCTAGACATAAATAAAAATACTGCAGTTTTAATGACTACAAGTTTTTACTGTTACATACTTTGCACTTTTAGTACTTTGCAGCCAAAGACAGCATTTCTACAGTTGCACATACAGTAACGAGTAAAATGTTTACTAACTCTTAGCTACAAATTCTGAAATATAAGTAGATGTGGATTTAGTTAGCAGACATAGGAAAGTGTTTGGCCAAGGTGTAAATACACAGAAAGTACAGGCAAACTGAACGTATCAAGACAGTTGAAGCCAATCCTCGTTTAAATTTAGGGTCTTTAGTGGTATAAATGGATAATTGTGGATTTGGGAAGTTAATTTGCATGTGTATGATCACAAAAGACAGCAAGGTAGTTGGCATGGCCTTTCCTGAAGAATAAAAGGAACAAAGATCTCTGCCTTAACAGCTGCAAGTCAACTCTCTGATCTTATTATGAAAAATTTGTGAACATTTTGTGAACATATTCTACATTCACAAAATGTTTGAAATAAGAGCAGAGAGTTTACTTATACCTGGCAAGGTAGAGATCTTTGATTCATAGATTTTTCAGGTTTGACACCTCCTAACTGTCAGGCTTTGGTCAACTGTACCATATGGGCAGTTTTTATTGGTATAAAGTTTAGAGTTAAGAGAGTAGTAATCATTCTAGCCTGTCTATATAGTGCAGAAGTGAACAAAGGAAATCAAAGCTGGATTTCTTGTTTGATAAAGTGGTAGAGCTCTCTTGCTGAGTATTCTAAAAATATCTCCCTAAACTGCAAATCCCAGGATTCCATAGGATGCAGCCATGGTTGTTAAAAGTGGAATAGTAGAGCTAAAGTTGCATAGTGTGAAAGGGCCCCAGGTGTGACCTATCCTTTATTCTAATGACTATGAGAACAGTATAAGAAGGCTGATAGCAGAAAAGCTTATCCCAGCTGTTTCTAGCCTTGAACTGGCAAGCTAAAGTGAAATTTTCTAACAGAGTCTATCAAACGAACCCTTTCTTATATCACCTGCCCGTTGTTAATATTTCACCACGATGCTAACAAGGTTTCTAAAATCCATCTAACTAGTTGCAGAGGCTTTGTTCACTATATCATTCAACTACCTTTAAGAGAGATTATGACTCAAAAGATGTTGGGGTCAAAATCTCAGTGAGGAGGGAATTTATTCCTTTCCTCCTCAACTATGAAGAATTGTTGCAACGTCATAATTTTTTTTCGCTAAATAATTTCATAACATAACATTAGAAAAGTATGAAATATGACTTTACAAGTAAAAGCGATAAGATAGAACCTATGTTCCCATTTTAGATGCAAAAGGAACCTACATCAGAACTTAATGGCTATTTCTTTCTGAGGTATTGGAAGAATTAGGTTTGGAAATCAGTGCTTAAGTCTCTATAGCAGTATTCTATGGTTGAAGTGCTAATTAATAATGAATCATCAAATAACTTCTTATCAAAAAGTTCATGGCAAGGTTGTCTCTTGTCAGCACTCATATTAAAACTTAAAACTTAAGTTACTGAAAACTTCTGGGTCTGGCTATTGTAGATGATGTTTTAATTAACTGTATTCAATACATATTTAGATTAGACTTATATCCAGATGATATAGTATTATTTTAACATAGCTAGAAAAATATGTGCGGAGTTAGAATTTGGATAAGTTGCAGGGTTGAAATTTATATAAAAATAACACAATTAGTTGGTATGTTTAAAGCACACAGTCAGTGAATTAGGACATCAATCCAAATCAGCGTAGCAGTTACATATTTTCTGATCAGAAACAAAGAAGAGCTATATAAAAGTATTTATGCAAACACAGCTAAAAAGATGAAGCAGGTTGAACAGTGAGAATGCTGAGAGATATAAACTATGCAAGCTTGCCTAGAAGTATGCACCACTGAACACAGTGGGCTTACATATGAGTAAACATGAATATGATTTCCATGCCAATAGATTTTATTTTTTTTCCCTTTCAAACGTCTGCACTAAGAATAAAAGATAATACTAAGCTCTGGCCATTGAATTTTGTGCATTTTACATCAATAAGGAGCAAAAAAACAAGAGCAAAAGGGAAAAAACGTTTTTTTTTTAAAGAAGCTGAATTTTAAATATTGAAATTCAAGTTATGCTATCACACTTGCTCCTTGCAATGAAATATATATCTAATAGATGTGTGTGTGTGCACGCACGCGCTGTAATAAATTCAAAGCTACATTTACAAGCATTTCTATGGGATGAGCAGTAATGAGATCTGAGATATCATGATATATGCCAGGATTATAAAATAATTTCATAAATAAATAACATAATGAGATGAAAATACTTAACATAACACTTTATTATTTACTAGTGTATTTACCCAGTGTTGCCTGGGCTTTTTATTTTCCTCTTAAGAACTCACCAAAGTGTCTTTTCCATTTCTTGTAACTTTGCTCCATATTTCCCAATGCAGTCTGTATTCAGAGTTATTTACATACACACTTTGGGTTCCTGAAGGAGTACACTGTCCTCCTCCTTGCTGCTAGGCCTCATCTCTGTAGGACCTGGCCTATTTCTATACCTGTAAATTTTCCCCATATTCTCCAATCCAATCTTTATTCAGAATTGTTAAAATTCAGAGGTTGGGTTCTTGAGGGAATACACTGTCTTCCTCCTTACTGCTAGGCATCGTCTCCATAGCAACTGGTCTATTCCAGTACCTGCAACTTTCCCTCATAGTCCCTAATCCAATCTGTGTTGTCTGGTAATATTGATGTACTGGATTTTATTTTATTTTTTTGGTTTTCTGTTGAATTTGTGCAATGCCTTTACATTTTTCTAGAAGCATTTTTTATTTTGAATTTCAACTTTAAGATTCCTCACATATGGAACCCATACAATCTACTGTGTGAGGTGAGAAGACTTTGTAACTATGGCCATTTCTGCACTACACTGGGGTTTGTAGTTTACTGAGACCTCTCTGGCTGAGAATTCTTAAATGCTCTTCCTTAAACTACAAATCCCAGGATTCCATAGGATGTAGAAAGTGGAATAATAGCACTATGACAGTGTAGTGTGGAAATGGGAAAGGTTGTGTATGTCACTTTTAATTTTCTCACATATGCCTCCCAAATGTTTTCTGGCATCCTTATTGATGGTAGGACTCATAGGTAGGCCCAAGAGTTCTTGGCTGAGAATTCTAAATGCCAACTCCAAGATTCCATAGAACCTCCACAGCCAGCCAATCATGTGAGGTCTTCTTGCCTCACTCAGCCAATCGTATGAGATCTTTGTCTGCCTGATACAGACAAAGAGACAAACTCACAAACAGACAAACTTTGGCCATTTCCGCACTACAGTATTAAACTGCTGCCATTCCACTTTCAATGCCCTGTGGAATTCTGGAGTTTGTAGTTTACTGAGACCAAAGAGCTCTTTGGCTGAGAATTCGAAGTGCCCTTCCCTAAACTACAAACCCCAGAATTCCATAGGAGGTTGATAGTGGAATAGCAGCACTTTTAACACTGTAGTGCGGAAATGGTCTTTGACTTCTATATAGTAAATAACCAGATTATAATATGAGGTAAATAAAAGAGAATTCAGCTTCTAAAAGTTCCTATTGCAGGTGTTTTATATATATACTGGAAATATTAACATATTCACAAATATGCCCATTTATTTCAAGAGTCACATGCTTGGTTAATCATCTTCTAAGGTATGGAGATTTTCCATCATAAGAAAATGAGAGGAAGTGGATAGTTTTTAAGAAACAGCATGCTTTTTAATATCAATATCTCATAAGGCAGGATATATCTCCTGCAAAAATATTACAAAACATTATTTAAATGTTACTTTGAGGAAGAACAGGTAAAGAATCACATATTAAATTGAGGGCAAGACTTAAGAGCACAAATACTTTTTGGTGTCTGGTAGACAAGGCATAATTTTTCATTATACACCCGTGAATGCAGAAAATGCTTCAAAGTAATGACCAGATGGTACATGACATCTGAAAAACTTCACATGTTAAATGGAAATTTTAATAACAAGCTAGAAATGATGTTCAAATATTGGTCATTCTTTTCTTATGTGGTGGTTGGGCGCTAAGGAAAAACTAATGGAGAAGCATAAAATTTTTACTGATTTCTGCTGTAATAGAGGTGAGAAACCTTCTGGAGTTTTTGACACCTTGAAGATCTGCAATAGGAAGGGAAGCTGAATAAAGTACCAGTTCAGCTGGTCTTGGATTTCAAAGTACACAACTTGATCTTGTCCAAATTTTATTACAATTTCCCACTAAACAATGTTTGTGTAACAGAACGAAAGGAAAGAAGGAAAGAAAAAAAAGATACTAAGTTATTTAATTTCAAATAAATATCTTATGTATCTTGAAAATGTGCTGTTTTACACCAAAAACAGTGTATTTGTTCTAATTCTGAACAAATTTATTATGTTATCATTCCCTTCTTTTACACTAATATAGCAGCAAATTTTGTCATGAAATTTGTCTGGAGTTTAGTTCACTTGGAAGGAAGGAGTATGTTGATCCAGCCAAGTACACCACTAGGCTGTGGCCTATCATCACTATTTTGTGATTATTCAGTTCATGATTTTTATTATTATTATTTACATCCCGCCTCCCCATATGGATCGAGGCGGCAACAACTTACAAATAGCATGTATTTCAAAACATTTCTATATATGCCCCCAACAAGCTGGGTACTCATTTTACCAACCTGCGAAAGGATGGAAGGCTGAGTCAACCTTGGAGCCTGGCAGGATCGAACTCACAACCTTGTGGCTTGCTGTACTGGCATTTAACCACTGCGCCACCAGGGTCTTTGTCATTACTCTTAGGAGTAATTTTTGCTGTATTTCTTTATTTTAAGAAATAACATTTGAATTCAGTGGAAAAATAAGAAAGAGAAGGAAATACTTGCCCACTCATAAAATATAATTGTTTAGACTTGCATCTGTTTACTTGTAAAACTGCAATAATTTACATAAGGAGCTATGGTACAAATGCAGTGCCATTGAAATTTCCCAATGTTTCATCCTAAACTGAAGTACTACCTACCACTCAGTACTGGAAACAGGTGAACAACACGTAACACTGCATACAGCAGACATGGTCAAGAGGCAGTTCCTACTGTGGATATTGGTGTTCTGACCTTTCAAACAGATGACTTTTATGGCAAGGATATCACAAACATTATTGGTTACCCTGAAATATGACATAAGATTTATGTTTGACAACTTTATGGGGACAAGTTCAGAGACAAACTTGTTAATGATACAAAGCTATCTGGTAACCAATATTCAAGAGCAGGTTATGTTGAGGTGAAGATATCAAACTAGAGCTGGAACGAAATAGCCATCAACTAGTGTACTATATAAAAGTTTGTCTGTTTGTGACTTTTGTCTGTTTGTCTGTGTCAGGCAGGTGAAGACCTCATATAATTGGCTATGTGAGGTGAGAAGATGTCATATGATTGGCTGGCTGTGAAGATTCTATGGAATCCTGGGGTTGGCGGTTGAGGGAGGGGCCTTTAGAATTCTCAGCTGAGAGCTCAGGCTGGTTGCTATGGAGATGAGGCCTACCAGCAAGGAGGAGGGCAGAAAACCAAACTCTGTATGTTAATAACTATGAATACAGATTGGATTGGGGAATATGGGGAAAAGTTACAGTTATTGGACAAGGCATTTTGGGGAATTAGGGACAGAGGATCTCAAATCTGTGTATTTCAGTCGCATCTAATTCCTAAGGTAAGGTAAGGCAATTCCTAAAGAATTTTTAATAAGTATTACCTATGAGAAAATAAAATCCTGGGCAATGCTGGGTAAATAGACTAGTTATATTATAAATCACTAATTCCTCTACCAATTTTCCCCAGTTCACTAGAATCTGGAATTAACACTAAAGTTAAAAATATGCTCTAGCAAATTGGGTCATTAGCATTTGTTGCAATTCATTAGAATAGATGCCACTCCCTCTTTTACATTGTAGAATACAGGAAGGCATGCTGCTTCAGGAGATCTTCTTTCCCAAATTCAGCTGAAGAAGAAAAAGGTGAGTGGAGTGGAAAGTAATGGGGGGCAGGGGTGGGATGGTGAAGCAATTTGCTTGCTTAGCAGGAAACCAAGGTCCTCAAGCAACAAGGACACATTCAGATATCAGGATTTGAATGGTAGGCTCTGCCCTCTTCCTTGTATGGAAGAAAAATAGAATCTTTCTAGGGATGGGGTTGCATTGTGATTTTCTCCAGTAACATCTTGATTATATTCTGGACTGTATATTATTGATGATGATGATGATGATGACTACTGCTACTACTACTACTACTATTACTATTGGGACTGAACAGCAATATATCTATTTATTTTCTTGCCCACACAGTACTATGCACTTAGATAACTGAGAGGTTTCCTCAAACTCATCCTCCATTTTATTCTCACTTGGCTTCTACTTCTCTCTCTGGCCATCCTTCCCATTCTGCTTTTCACCTCCTTTCACCTCTTTCTTCTCATTTTTACTCTCCTCCCATTATACCGTTAATGGGTACAAAGGAGAATGAGCATGTTGGATACCTGATCATTGAAACTGAAGGTGCTAGAGATTGAATGTATGATCCTTGGCTTCTGCATGGAACTCCTGCGCTCTCTCAATGATCTCTGAAGATGACACTTCTTGATTGCAAGTGGAGAGGCAGAAAGGTTGCCGTGATTCAGTTGTGCAAAAGATTATTCAGCATTTCCTCAGAAATTCTCAAAAGCTGCAGATTAAGAATTCATCACTCATGATTCACTGACTCATCTTTATAGGTATTCACTTATTGCTGTTCTCATGGTGGACCAGTGCCCTCTTACTGAAACAAAACAATCTTATTAACCTTTAACAAAGAGGGCATTTGAAGACTGGAAAGAAAAGAAAGAGGCAGATGAACTGAACTGAACAGGTTATAAGACGATATTCCACACTTTGGGACAGCCCTTTCCAACCTGAGAGTTTCCAGTACTGGGCTCCCACAATTCCCAGGCAACAATACTACAACAGGCTTTGTAAGCATGTAAAAGGAAAGTTAGAGGTGCAGTGGCTTGAGTCCCAAGCTAAGACTCTGAGAGACTAAGGCCCTTTCTGCAGGACAACGCTCTCATGCATCATCCCACTGCAATCCTGACAGTTCCTGTGCTGGGATGGAAGCATGTCCCCAGCACTCTCCTCTGCACCCGATTGGCTGCCTGCAGAAGGGAGCACAAGGGACACACACCTTCCTTCCACAATGCAGGCAGCCTTCTTCTCATGCAGCAGTGGGGAAGGAAGCATGTGATTGTGCTTCCAGCCCTTTTGCAGGGCCGGCTGTGACAGAATGCTTGTGTGTTTGGGGTTTATTGATGGAGTTCTTCCGTTAATGATATACCTTGTGATCACGCTGGCTGGTGATATGAGAAAGGTAGGACCACAACAACATCATGCAGAAGTGTCACTGAGACCCTGCTCCTTTTGCATCCCCATGCCAGGAGGATACCATCCTGTGGAAAGGGCCTAGGTTTGAGTCCCCATTTGGCCATGAAAATGCACTGGGTGACCTTGGGCCAGTCATACTCTTTCAACCTCAGAGGCGGACAATGGCAAACCATCTCTGAATAAATGTTGCCAAGAAAACTCTGTGAAAGATTTATTTTAGGGTAGCGATAACTCGGAAAGAACTTGAAGGGAAAGAACAACAGTTCATGTGAGGAAGAATTCTAGGAAGGAGGGAATCAATTTTTTTTGTCTTTTATACAAAGAGAGATTAAACGAAATAATAAAGAACAGGGTTCTCAAAGGTCAACAGTGACAGTCTCTACGCCATACTTTGTAAATTTCATAGCCTGGCCCAACACTATTGTTTAATCAATGATTCAATTAAAGATAACAAATTAAATGTATGAATTTATTGTTTCTGGAAGCAAACTAGCATTCTAATTTCTAACATTTGTCCGTATCAAATTTATTTTCAAACTAAATGTGCTCAGTTTTGTAAATAGGCTCTATTCAGGATGCCCAAAATGAGGATGAGGGTCAGGGAACTTTGGAGCCATTTGTCCTGGGAGCTCATAACACAGGGGCCCCTTTCCTCATCTCCTCTGTGTAGCACTGGCCCCTGCCATCACGGATATTGATTTCAAGAGCCTGTATATCCACAGGTCTTCATAGTAGGCAGAAAATATGTTGGATTCCTGCCATTCTCAATAGTCTTATCATGGGCTTTGCAGTCCATGTGGGCAAAAATTCTAGGTGAAAGAAGGCAACTTTGAAATGACAAAAAAGAGAGCCCTGGAAGGAACCAGTAACAGAATGTGCTCCCCAAGGTCAATGGTGACCATTACACTGTCCCTCTCTATAAATTCCACTGTCTGGCCCAATATTAATATTTTAATCAATGACTTAATTAACAGTAATCCAACTACTCTGAACTATTTCAATTACTACTATTAATGGTAGTGAATTAATTTCCAAACTTCAAACACTGAAAACTTATCAGATTAATTTTCAAACTTAATATTCCAGGCTCTGGGTCAAAGAGATGAGGATTAACTCACTGAATGAAATTCTACATAGCAGTAGGAAAGCTCAGGGGCAATGGTGGTGACAGTGGAATCTATTGCTCTCTCAGCTTTTTATTTAAAAACCTACATAATGAATCCAGTTCACATTTTATGTGGTCTATTGTCTTTAAAGAAATAAAAGAGTGACACTTTAGCAGTTCTGGAATAGTTCAGATAAATTACTAACCCTTGAGGTACCTACTCAAAGGCAAACTTCACCAAGTCCAATGGAACACCTAAATTTCTACTGGATTGCAGTCTTAATGTGCAAGGTACCTGCTGGATGGCTTGAATGACAGTTCCTATCATACCTTGAAGATGTGGCTATTGGGCATGCTGGTTGGTTTGACAGGCATTGTAGTACAACATATCTGGAGGGTCAAGTTGGGGAAAGTACACAAACTCTTTAGTCTTTTAGACATGCATGGAGCATAATCAGGCTTACAAGACTGAAGGTAATGCTTGGAAAAAGTCAGTTAGAAGCAATCACAGCACTGAAGGGAGTTGTTACAGGCTATCAGTTTAGTAAGCCCTTTCACATACAAAAGTCCCTAAATATGTCTCTACAAGATAGACAAATCTGTCTTGGCCTAGTAGGCAAATCAGCCATGTGTTAAAAGGACTCTAAATATGCATTCACAAGATAGACAGATCTGTTACAGTCTATTGGATCCATCGTAAGCTTTTGTGAGCTCTAAATAGGTTGCATTGAACATAATCTATAGACCACCAACAAAAAATGAGGGGAGCAATGCTTTGAATCATCTGGAAATATCTAATTTTGCAGTTAGTATCAATGTCATGAATATCTTATTGAAGTGGGATAATGTGCCTGTTTCATTAGTGTCACTATCATGAATACCTTATTAGAACAGGATGATTTGCTTTTTCTATAAGTTACATTTGCAGTGAGATCTCATTGTTTTGGGAGACTTTCTACAACAGTCTCCTGCTCCTACCCCATTCCACAATGACTTTCATGAGGTCAAATTTTAGATCAAGGAATGAAACCTGAGACCACCATAAACAGGGCTGACCCAAGCCATTTTGCTGGCTGAGGTTAACAGAAAAATGACTCTGTGCCTCTCATTCCACAGTCTGGCAGCTGAATTTTATTTTCATTTACTACTGAGGGCAGCAGGCAAGCTTAGAGTCTATGGAATAAGCCACCATGCTAATATCCCTCCCTACTTTCTGCCATCAGATATTTGAAGCAGCCCCTTTACTCTGACTAATGTTAGGATGAGCATGCTTATAGTAATTATTTCTTTTTTCCCAAAGTTTGTACATGCTTTCCTGAGTCAAAGGTTGAAAGTTAAAGAGGATGGATTATAATGATAACCAGAGTTCATCTATAACTGCTGTGGGTCCCAGCGTACCAATCTATCACTGCTTAGTTATGGATAGTTTCATTATGTTATTACATTCATTCTTCTTAAAAGCAACCTTTGAAGAACTGTTCAGAATATCTATTTCCAACAGGTCACAATCCTGCTAATTTCTCTGTACCCCAGTTCTCTGACACTTTGCATTGCTAAACCACGACCACTGGGAAGCATGGATGGCAGTTAGGAGGATGCAAAAAAGTTCTCTCAGGCAGTGCTCCATTATGCCACAACAATTCTACTTCTGTAGGTTGTTGTTGGTTTTCTGGGCTTCGAGGCCATGTCCTATTAGTATTTTCTTCTGATGTTTTGCCTGCATCTGTGGCTGGCATCTTCAGAGGATCTGGTGGCATGGAAGTGAGACAGAGTATATATACTTGTGTAGTCCCCAGGTATGGTTAAATGGGATATTCCCCAGGGTTGTGTTGTTAGTCAGGGGATATGATAACAGTGCGTTGAGTACATTAGCCATCTATTGTGTTGTTTCCTGTAGAGGGACCTCCAGAGTCTGAGTGGTGTTCATTGGAATATTTTTGAGTCTTGATTTTAGTGTTCTTCAGTACTGGTAGCCAGATTTTGTTTACTTTCCAAGTCTTTCTTTCCTGTTGAAATTGTTCATGTGTTTATGGATTTCAATGGCCTCTCTGTGTAGTCTGACATAGTTGTCAGAACGGTCCAGAATTTCTCTGCTTTCAAAAAACATTCTGTGTCCAGGTTGGTTTATAACATCTTCTGCTACTGCTGATTTTTCTGGCTGGATCAGTCTGAAGTGTCTTTCATGTTCTTTAATAGGTGTTTGGATGTTGCGTTTTGTAGTCCCTATGTAGACCTGTCCACAACTGCAACGTATGCGATAAACTCCAGCAGAAGTTAGAGGATCCTTCTTGTCCTTTGCTGAACGTAGCATTTGTTGAATTTTCTTGGTCGGTCTGTAGATTGTTTGGAGGTCATGTTTCTTCATCAATTTCCCCATGCGGTCAGTGACCCCTTTGAAGTATGGTAAAAACACATTCCCTTTGGTTGGCTGCTTTTCTTCACTTCTGTGGTTTTTTCCGGGTCTTGAGGCTCTTCTGATGTCTGAACTGGAGTAACCATTGGCCTGTAGAGCCCAATTTAGATGATTCAGTTCATCTTTCAGGAGGTGGGGTTCACAGATTCTTTTTGCACGGTCTACCAGAGTTTTTATTGTGCTCCTTTATGTCCTGGGTGATGGTTGGAGTTTTTGTGTAGATATCTGTCAGTGTGTGTAGGTTTTCTGTAAACTGTGTGGCCTAACTGTTGATGACGAGGACATCCAGAAATGGTAGTCTTCCTTCATTTTTTTTTTCCATGGCAAATTGGATGTTTGGGTGAATGTTGTTCAGATGGTCGAGAAATATGGTTAGTTCTTCTTCTCCATGGCTCCAAATGGTGAAAATGTCATCCACATAATGGAACCATATAGTGGGCTTTTTTGTGCAGTTTCCAAGGCTTGCTTTTCAAAGTGTTCCATGTAAAAATTTGCTATCATGGGTCTGAGTGGGCTTCCCATGGCGACACCATCTCTCTAATGTTATAATCCAACCTGGACACAGAAAGCACAGAAATTCTGGACTGTTCTGACAACTACTATGTCAGAGTACACAGAGAGGCCATTGAAATCCATAAACACATGGACAATTTCAACAGGAAAGAAGAAACTTGGAAAATAAACAAATTTTGGCTACCAGTACTGAAGAACATTAAAATCAAGACTCAAAAATATGCCAATGAACACCACCCAGACTCCGGAGGTCCCTCTACAGGAAACAATACAACAGATGGCTAATGTACTTAACGCACTGTTATGCATATCTATCCCCTGACTAACAACACAACCCTGGGGGATATCCCATTTAACAATACGCCATCACACAGGCCAACTTAACATATGCAAATTGCTTCCTCCCACCTGGGGACTACACAAGTATATGTCTCACTTTCATGCCACCAGATCTTCTGAAGATGCCAGCCACAGATGCAGGTGAAACATCAGGAGAAAATACTAACAGAACACTGTCTCAAAGCCTGGAAAACCCACAACAACTGATGGATTCCAGCTGTGAAAGCCTTCGACTTTATAATTCTACTTCTTCTTATATTTCTATCCTCCATACAAATGTGAATTTCATTCAGTGTTACTATGGTACCAACAGATCTTCAAGCACTGATATCTACATGTTTTAAGACTAGAAACATGCAAACCAGTGCCTGTAGATCCTTTAGACTACAACTCCCAAATGTCAGTCTATGCCCAACATCATGTCCCCTGATCACAGGAGCTGAACTCTAGCTTGAGGATGTGGATAGAATTCCTGGAAAGGTAAAAGCCACCACATGTGTGTTAGACCCTTGCTTTTTCATGGTTTAATTTAAAAAAAAAAAGGCCAGACAGGGACTAAAACAAAGCAGATGTAGTTATAAGACCATTCTTGAAAAAGTCATCCCTGGATATTAATCTGTTGGACAACTATTGGTCAGTTTCCAGCAAGAACTATAGTGTGTGGTGACCTACCAAGTCCAGTGGTTTTTAGATTAGTTGGATTATCTAGATACATTTCAATCTGGTTTCAAGCCTGTCAGAGATAGATTTAGTTCTCCTGCATAACTATGCAGGGAACTGTACAGGAAGAATGTGACCATGTTGGTCATGGACCTTTCAGAAGCATCAACCATGGCAACTTTTTGAGCTGTCTTGCTGGGATGGGATTTGGCTCCATGCCTTTCTGGTAAACCCCTTGGCTGTTGGACTATAGAGTTCCTCAGGGCTTAGTTCTGCCCCCCCCCCATGCTACATAACATATAAATGACACAGCTGGGAGAGGCTGTCTGGAGTTCTGGGGAAACTGTCATTAATATGCTGATGACACCCAACTCTATTTTTCCTTTCCACCTCAATCCAAGGAAGTTGTTTCAGATCTAAGCTGGTTTTTGTCACCAGTAATGGACTGGATGAGGGTGACCAAACTGAAGCTTAATCTAAACAAGACAGAGATATGTTTGTTGAAACCCAACCAGGAAATAGGGACTCAGCCTTTGCTTGATGAGATTACAGTCCCCTTGATGATGCAAGTTCACAGCTTTAATGTACTCCTGGATTCAACCCTAAGCCTGGAATCTAGGAATGCATTTGCACAGTTAAGGCTTGTGCACCAGCTATACCACTTTCTTTAAATCTCTGATCTAGCTCCAGTGATACATGTCTCAGCTACATGCTGTTTGGATTACTGTAAAACATCCTGTGTGAGACTCCTTGAAGAGCATTTGCAGACTTCAGCTGGTTCAAAAAACTTTCAGCAAGGGCCGGTTATAAATAGCATATAGTTCCTTTGTTACAACAGCTCCACTCGCTATCAATCTTTTTCAGAATGCTGGTTATGACCTATAAAACTCTACATGGCTCAGGTTCAAGTTATATGAAGGGCTATATTATTCCATATGGCCTACCTGTGTCAAGACCTTTAGAGGGGACTGATTTCTCCTTTCCACCCTCCTCACGGATATATACAGATACAGTGGTAACACTGGAAGAAAGCCTATTTGGTGGCTGAAGCTATCTTCTGTGACAGCCTAGACAGGTCCCCTCCTTCGTATCATTCCAAAGGCGACAAAAACTTTTTTTTTGTTTCAATAGCCTTTTGAGAACTAACTGATGATGGAGAAAAGGTTTTAATAAGAAGCTGCATTGTTTCTATTTGTTGTGGCTGGTCATTTTATTGGGTATGTTCCTTAAATTGCTTTAAATTCCATTTATAGTTTAATAAAATTTAAACATTTTTATATCTGAATGATGTGGAATTTTATCTGTATTTGTGTTAACTTTGTAAGAACCTTTGTGTCCCAGGGTTGTGCTCTGGGTCCCAAAGGCACAATTTTCATCATCATCATCATCATCAGCAGCAGCAGCAGCAGCAATAGCAGCAGCAGCAGCAACAACAAATATCTAGATCTGTGTAGTGCAGTATGTCTATTTCCAATGTGTAAAATGTGTTTGCTGAAAATGTCTCTCTTCCCCCTTCCTCCTCCTTCTCCCCCATTTTTTCCCTTTGCCTTTCCTATCTTGATTTGCCAAATGAAAGAGACCATTCCCTTCTATGAAAGAACTCTTTTTTTCTCCTGTAAACCAGACAGCTCCTTTCCTATTTAAATTTAATGTGAGACATGCTTCATTTTAGTCTCTCACTGCATTTGCCTTGGGCTACTGAATCACAGCTGACAGCAAATTAATGACTAGGATAGAGTGATTAGTCAAGATTACAGGTTCCTGAAAACCTACCTGATCATTTACCATTCTCATAATACTTAGCCTGGCCATTATTATGGATTAATAATAGTTATAAAGAGGACACAATTCCATTGTCCTAATCTCTCTCTCTGTTTATACAGTCTGATTGGTCTGACTGCATTTTTAATATAACATTGATATTCTGTTTAAATGGGGGGGAAATAACAACCTGTTCATTTTTTTTCTGTAGAATTTGGGCTTTTAAGAGCATTAGTCTAAACATTTTGGTCACACAAGTGATTTTACATACATATGTTCTCACACAGCCATTTACTTAGTAAACAGCTAACATAATATTAACCAAGAATTTAGCAGTTTTTTCTCAGTTCTTGCAAGGCCAGGCTGCGGAAAATCAATTTCTTTGCAACCTTCTTCCAAACAGAAGAAATAAAATTTCATGCTGGATAAGCTTTGGTAAGCCAATGTTTATCCCTTTTCTTTTGTCTTATGCGAAGAACTGCAGGCCTGCCCAGTCTTTTCTGAAGAACCATATGTGATAACAGGGCATTTAAAGAGACCCATTTCCTATCTATCAAGGCCTTAGCCAGTATGCTTGGTTTACAAATATCAAGAAAGGTTACATATTTTGAAGGGAGGCCAAATATAAGAAAGATAAATTGTATTTTCCCCTAATCCCACGTGCCACTGAATGAAAGCTGTTTAATAAAAAAAAAAATCCTGTTTGTACTTTAAATCCATACAAAGCATGACCATATTCTATTCATAAAGCTGCACACTTGCTTTTTTTGCACTGTGCTAAAAGAAAGATTTTTTAAAAAGCTAATGAGTCAGATACAGATGATCTTTCAATTCTCAAATGAAAATCTAACAAAGGGGAAACATTTGTAAAAGTGTGCTATTATTTGAAGAAATTATACATTACAGTTTTTCAATAGTTTCTAGAGACACTTTCAACAGATATAATAAATACACAAAAGACAGATACTCATGGTGCTGCATATAATTTGTTCTCATAGTACTATACTGTATTCAGAAAATATAAAAGAATGAGACAAAGAAACTTGCATTTTCAAGTGTGGTCCTTGATCTGGGCGGAATTAAATCTATTTTTACCAGATCAAGCTACAAACTAAAGATAAAACAGCAAAATATTTCTGCTCCTCACACCTTTGAAAATGAGCCATAAAACCTCTGTAAACTTACACCAATTTATCTAAGAGTAACACTCACTAAACATAATGATGACGTATAGGCTCTCAAAAGTTCACACAGTTTGGCCAGTCAATTAAACTAGGACAACTGTCTTGCGATCTTATGATTTCCTTCTCTCTCTCTCTCTCTCTCTCTCAATCTCTCTTACACACACCATTATGCTTCCTTTCGTTCTACCAGTGAAGTTTAAAAGCACAGTTGTTGCTTTCATTAAGCATTGCTATTTTTTCTCTTTTTTTATTGCATTTTTTCAAAGGCATCTGAAAACAGGTGAGCAAATATTACAAAAGTGTTTCAGGGTTGTGGTGGGGCCAACTGTCTTACCTCATACTCGAAGTCCTCTGTTCTATCTGCATCACCAGGCAAACTGGAAAGATACTCATTACCTTCATAAAATTCATGCTCAACTGGGTGAAGAGAGTGGCAGCTGTGTAGAGTTAGATAAAACAAGAAGCACATGTTAGGCACATGCTACTATATATTCAAAACCTGTGCAGTAATGTTTTCATTTGTGGATTGCTGCTTAAAACACACGGAAGGAAACATCTTTAAGTACTCTGGCAGTTAGAAGAACTCAGAATAGGTTGGACAAAAATATGAGATGCAGCTTTAACACGCCTGCAAAATAAAAAGAAGGCCAACTGGTTTTAGTACATGTGGTACAAATGCATTTGAAATAGTTTTATTGCCTGCTATTGACACCCACAAAACTGGGAGTTCAGGAAAATACATCTGGCTTGAGATTGTACTGTTGCCTGGAACACAAAAGCCACTTCTGCACTACATTGTTATAGTGCTAATATTTCACTTCAACATCCTATAGAATCCTGGGGTTTGCAGTTTAGGGAGGGATTGTATTATTCTCAGCCAGAGAGCTTTTTGGCCTCAGTAAACTACAAATTCCAGAATTCCACAGGATGTTGAAAGTGGAATAATGTAACAGTGCAAGGCAGAAACAGCCGAAGAGACAATGAACTGGAATAGAAACACCAGCAGTAACATATCCAGTAAGACATCTGGTATCTGTATAAACACGTTATTTTACCCAAAAGAGGAACAGAGTTTAGAAATGTTACTTTTTTTATGGCAACTTGCAAAATCTCAGTCACCTTGGGCAGTGGCCATGCTGGTTGCAGATTGTGGGAGTCTCTTTAAGACTTAGGTTTGCTAAGTTCACAAGAGGAGCTGTGCTGGATCAGGCCAAAGGTTCATCTAGTCATGCTTCTCATGCTGGCTAGTCAAATGCCTCAGTGCTGTAGGAATATTTGGTATTGGCAGAGTACAGCAGGCCTAATGCAATATGAGCGTATGGTAAAAGCAGAAGTAATTACTCAAGCTGTTCTTCTAAAGTAAAATAAAAACATATATTTATTATCCCAGGAAATCTACCTTAGGATTAAAAAAAGAAGATAGACAAAAGAAGTTGACCTATAATTAGTTCTCTTGTGTGGGGTAAGATGGCAGTCATTACTGGGGTTGGAACCCCATGACTGCTTCCTTCACAGGCAAAGGGAGCAAAGAAAGCTAACCGTTAGGGGGAATGATCTCAACAGGTGAGGCAGAAGCACACAGACAAAAGAAAGATAGGGCTGTGATTGGGGAAGAACTGCAGGCATTATTGTCAGGTTGTGATGCTTCCCTGTCCTAGTACTGTATGGGAACAGGTAGAAGGGAGCCTGGTTTCATATATATTCATATGTTACATATTGCATATTGCATATTGTGCTGAAAGCTATGCTTTCTGTCAAGCATAAGAATCAAGTATATGAGTCTATCTGCAAATTACCTGTACGTATTGAATAGCAATAATGTCACTAGACAAGTGGGAGGTGCTGGAGGGCAAAAGTGGGAAAAGAAGTGTGAAGTGTGTTATGAAAACCAAGTGTTGTTGACATAATGGAGAAAGACTAAGAGAGTGAGTCAACAACTGCTCAGTCAAATTAATTCTTGTGCATGAATGCAAAAAAAACACCAGCCTGGGAAATACAGGGCGACACTGTGCTAACCAGTGAAAGCTTAGCATGTGTATTTGTAATGGATTGCTTATAAGAAATTTGTAACTGATTGCTTATAAGAAAATGTAAGGTTGCTATACAATTCAGTTCTGGCAACCAGTGGTGTACCGAGGCTCAGCAGCACCTAGGGCAAGCATTGACGTTGCACACATAGGTGCTGCTGCCGCCACCACCACCACACCGGGCCAGGAAGGACCCTGGTGGGGGTGCGGCAGTGGCAGGTTGGGGCAGGGTGTGTAGTAGTGGGCGGAATGGGGTGTGCGGCAGTGGATAGGGGTGGGGTGAGAAGTGGTGGGAGGGGGCAGGAAGCCAGGTAGGGGGATCTTCTTTTTTGCACCCCCCTGGCATTGGTGCTCAGGGTATGTGCCCCAGTTGCCCCACCCTAGATATGCCTCTGCTGGCAACTTCTGTGGAAATGTGCAGTTGTTACCCATAACTATCCTTTGAATAAACTACTGTCAACCTTCAGAGTATGTTCTTTGGAGCAAGAGGTTATCCTGTACATGACAATTATCTAGGTCTATATTGTCCTTTCTCCCACTGAAAACATTATACTAGCATTGACATGTCTTTGCCTCCAACACATGCATGAACACAAGAATATCCTTAATTTCCCAGAAACTACCCATTGTTGTCATCCCTGGCAACTCTGTTCAATATTATACTGATTCTTATAGAAGCCAATCCATCTCCATCAATTTGTCTGATCCACATTTAAAGACATTTAAGGAATGACAAAATTTCAGAGCTCAATTTTCATAGGTTAGGGCTGTAACCTTCCCTATGAATCTTCTAACTTTCTCAATATCAGCAAGTTTTTTCTCTATTTTAATACTTTTTAATACTTTCTTTTTTATAATACTGTAAAATGGTAAATGATCATTTCTTGCCCAGTTTGCTAGTTCTGTAATGGAATTATCATACCTGTCAGAAAGCAAGAAGGGGCAGATGTCTGGTACCGGAGGTGTGGTTGGCCTTAGCTTGGCCAGTGCCATAATGTGCTCAAACGTAATATCCGTCTGTGTGCTAGCATCTATGAGCCGAACATCTTGTGTGCTCCCATGTGTTTTACTAAGAGGTGCTCGTCGTAGAACCTGAACTACTATGGGCTCTTTTGCATTACGAAATGCTTCCACTGCTTCTTCATGAGTGGCTTTGGAGAGATCTTTCCCATTGACCTAAGAAGAAAAAAGTTGCCTAGGTTAGTCTTAAAAGAAGACACAGTATGCAGAATATACTATGATTATTACAATAAAATGTATCAGGTTAATTTACACAATACGTCTATGTCACTAGAGCAAGAATAAATGGAAAGGTCTGATAAAATCAAAACAGAACACTGCAATGACAATGCCAGAATATATGATGTGATTCTCAAAAGAGTATCCTGCTAGAATTAGAAAGAAAAGGGAAAAAATAATAAAAAGTGCACATTTGTCATAGCATTGAGAAAAGAAACTAAAGGAAAGATATTCTAAATGGAGTGGTTATGAACTGGTACTAAAGGTTTGCAGAAACAAAATGATAACAAATTTAAATATTTAGATATCTAAAAATTAAAATGTGCAATGCCCTGTTAAATGAATAATGCAATATGGTAGATTATATCAACATCAAATTTCTTTTTAAATAGTAAAACCCAATCTCAAAAAAAAAAAAAAAAACAGAAAAGAAAAGGAAAAAAAACAAAGAAAAACAATATCGTGATCTACAGTTTTTCAGCAGCAGAGACAAAAAGTTGAAAATGCCAGTGGAAATGTTTTTCCTAATCTTTTTCTCCTGTTGCCAAAACTAGTTCTACATCTGATACAGGTCAGTAAAAAGTTTTTATGCTTTTGTAGGTTTGCATAATGTATGGCCTATAAGCAACTCAATACTTATAACTTGAAAGGAAGTACTGACATGACATCTTAAGCCCAGTCCTATTCTGACCTTTGAAAAGTTATTGTTTTGGACTACTGCCCCCTCAAATTGTTCAGTGAGTAGTCATTTTGGCTACTTTTCCTTTTTTAAAGAGAGAATTATACTTAGTAGCTGAACAATAAACTGAAAGTGATGAGGCAGTCACATTCAAAATACAAGATCAAGAACAGGCACTTAGAGGCTATAGTTATTTCAATACTCTTCAGACCCAATTTCCAACAAATGAGCTGCAATTAATTTGGCATACTTCAAAAGCCTTGCATTTCACAAGGCAATCACTTTTTCTTGAATCTCTGCAGTATCCAAAGCCTTATATGTCTCATATGGTCTTGTTTCTTTTCCTTGAAGAACTAAATAAATCCCTGGCTGTGTCTGTCCATCCTCCTCCTTCTCCTCCTCTCTTCTTTCTCAGTCACTTCATGTTGAGCTATTGGATCTGAGCTGCACTTTCATCTTACTTTATCGTGAATGCAGCTATTTTGAACACTGGGAATCTGGCCACACATTAACATTCTGTTATTTTATAGTTTTGAATTAGGTTAATTTTCTTATTTGGGTTATTTTATCTCTCTGAATTTGAATCTTTATTTGGGGTTAGGCAGTGGACTGCAGTAAGAGATTGGTGATGAAAGATATGTCCATCTGGGAATGTCCTCATTGCGATCCAGCACGGGGCCCTCCTTTTGAACATGTCCTTATGGCATTGACAGGCAGGTCACAACAAGATCTAGTGAATCCTACTGCCAGGCAAGACCTTTGTTATCTGTACCTAACTTGGGAATTTGGCTGCAAAAGGACACAACAGTCCATTGCCTTAGACCTTTGAAATGAGGCATTTCACCTCAAATTGACTATAAGGGATGACATCTGTGACTGCACCATTTGAGCTTAGACCACCTCACTATTTTTGGCATTGCATATTGGTTTAATTTAAATAATGTTATGCTGATGTTTAAATCTATGTTTGTTGTCCTGTCTTCATTCCATCTTGTAGAAACAGGACTCCACAAGAAGACTCCATCATAGGAAAGGCCCTGTTTCTAGATGCCTAACTGCATGTAATTTCTCAAGGCGGTGGCACCTGTCTTTACAATATCACTGTTTCAGTCATAAAAAATAACTTCATCATCATACATAAAATTGGTTCACAGACAGAATGTTCAGTTCACAATTAAACTTGAGAAAGCTTTCTTTAAAATATTTTTTTCAATATTCTTTGCATGTCTAAATGAAAAGAAAAACCTACGATATTTAGAATGCTTCCATCCTTATGTGATTTCCTTGAATGAGGCAAATCTTTTAGGGCATGAGCAGTGGCGGAGCTTGGACTGTGGGGGAGAGGGGGCGGGGTTGTGGCATGAGTGGCAGGGCCACTGTGTGCGGGGACATGGCCAGGGCGTGTGGGCGCATGGCTACGGGCCTGGATGCCCCCAAAACATTGCCGCCTGGGGCAAATCGCCCCCCTCCACCCCCACATCCCTACGTGACTGGGCATGAGCATTCTCTTCTTAACTGGCATTTACAGACCATGAATACAATTAGTTATTCTGACCCATTTTAAAAATTGTGCCCATACCTATATTGCACAGAGGTTAACTGTTTACTTCTTCAGCTTCAAGTATGAGTATCTATTCTAAAAAGTAAGAAATACAGCTATCAAAGCTGCATAATTTTATAATGTTACTATCATTGATAGATTCTCATGACAAATATTTCATTGGTTCCAAAATAAACAGTAATAGCTTATTTGCCTGTTGGTAAGAAATATTGCCTCAGTGTGCTAAATGTGAACAATCCCAGCTAATGCTTTGGTTCAGGATGCATGACTTGATGCATGACCACACTCTAACAGGTTTGTGGGCATGCCCTTGATGTCACTGAGCTCGGAAAATTAAAAGAAGTAGGCAGTTCAGCAATCCAAATCTGTTCCCCACCCCAGCCTTAAGAATGACCCTTGCAGAATATCCACAGTCAAAAATGTATTTACTGTAGGCTAACATATGGATTATGTATGTATTATAGTCAAAATAATAATAATGGTTGGCATCCTATTCAGTACTTACAATGTTATAAGCCATAATTTTGACACTGTAAATATAGCAATTCACAGTTACAGTCATGACACCATTGTAACAACCACAAATTTTCTCCAAAACCCACCTTAAAAGCCAGGAAGCTGAACCAAGTTCTAAGGAGTTCTAAGGAGCTAGAGAACAGGGTACTGAACAATGATGCATCCTGCCCTTTCCCTGCCAGCAACATGTGCTACAAAAAGCCATTGCAACAGGACACTGAATGGGTCTAGCCACTGCTTTTCTCACCATACCTCACTGGCAGGAGATGACTTGATGCATCATTTGTCAATGCTGTCTGCTCCAGTGCCCTGGAACTCCTACAGCAGGAGAGGCTGCCTGGCATCTAAGGTAGGATTTTGGGGGGGGGGTGAAATGGGAGATGTACCTGTGTTAGATAGAGCCCTGTCATTATAGCTACCTCTGACAATGCAATATTTCATCCTCTGTTTATAAAGTATTGCTTTCACATTTTTTTCAACAGAACTCATTAGAAAGATCAAAGCACCTGATGCTAATTCTGCAAGCCAGTGCCTACATAGATGTCCAACATATATCAGCTTGAGTTCCATGAGCAAAAAGTGGGATATAAATGTAATTGGCTTCTGCTGTTAGTCTCTTTGAACGCACAAAAGAGGTTCGAAAACATTTGTTGGAGCAGATGGGCTAATTAATCCATAAGCAACTTGTGAATGTTAAGTAAAGAACTATTTCTTCACATAGAAACCATATCACTGCCTTGTTTAATAATGCTTCTGTTTAATGAACATTCTTCACCTTTTGGATACACTGTGAAATCTGGGCCACATGTCAAAAAGTTCCCCAGAGTGGCTGGTGGTTTCTAGTTGGAAGGAAGCCATCCTCCTTTGATTATCTCTCTAAACTGAGCCACATGTGTACATTTATCAATATCAGAAAACAAGAGAACTTTTTTTTTTTGTCTTTGATGCACATACATACACATGCTAGCTCAAACATCTGACTGAGGCTGGCAGACTGCCATTTTCCAAAGGCAGTCATTGACTACACCACATTTTTGGCAGTCACGCATGCAAATTTGTGAAATGAAGCACAGGCAAAGAAGAGGGGGTTATAGACAGATTATATAAACAATGGTAAATAAAATGGCTATCGAATGCTATCCCAGTAGTTGGAGTTAGAATGTCAAACCCAGAATAACCTTCTCAGATGCCTTCCTCCCTCTCTCCCCTCCCTCCCTCCTTTTTCTTTTCTTCTTTTCCTTTACTTGACTTTGTCCTTCTGCTAATAATGGCTTTAGTTTTTGCTAGAAAAGGAAATTAATTTCCTTCTTTAAAAGGACATTTCCTCATTTATTTTCACTATTTTATTACAAGTATTTGTACACTATTCTATGAATGCAGTCCCCTCATCATTTTAAAAATAATACATAAAAAGTATAATTGTGTAACAATAGCAGTATAAGGAAGAAAAAGAGAGAGAGAAAGGGAGGAGAGGGAGAGAGCAAGCTTCAGGATTAGGAAGACTAAACAACATCACTGAAAGAGCTAAAAAATTTAAAAGCCTATAACAAGAAGACCACACAGTGAGAATCAGAAGAACCTCAATCCATAACCTGAGCACTGCAATAGAATATCTCTCTTCTGTGTTAACTAGCAGCCTAAGATATCTGAGAAATTAGGTGATGGCATTGTGATTTAGGAAAGAGACATGTAAGGCTCACCTAAAGACAAAAACAAAGACAAAAGACAAAAAGATAAAAACAACAACAACAAACAAACAAACAAACAAAACAAATTAATGAAGTAGAAGATATTCCTCTGACATGTTCAGCACACATTCCAATATGGAATTTCAGCTACTCCTAGCTATGGAGATTATCATCTCAAACTTAGAATAAAACTAGTACTACCAGGTCTTCCAGATGGGTAATTCCTTAGCATTACTAATAAAGAGGCTCTGTGTTGCTATTCCATCTTTTCTTCCTTAACAGATTTTCTTATGGAAAGGGGAAGAAAAGGCAATATAGGAAGGCCAAAGGTGGAGACAGTGTCACCTGAACATCATGCATTAAAAAAAAAACCCTAAATGGAAAAAAAAAAGTGATTGCACTGTAATAGCTTTGCTTGGAAGTATCTACTTTCTATAGTTTCATCAAAACGTTAAGCAGAACATAATGACTACCTGACAAAGGGTAGTCACCAATATTATCAGTGTCGACAAGAACAAGAATATGAACAAATGCCCCAATATTTATTAATAACTACTTTGTTACATGAAAAAAGGCTTTTATGATTAAAGACATTCTTACAAATTCTGGATGAAATCCAGGACATCTTTGACCCTGAGTTCTCTCATGTGGTGTGCTTGACTATAAGCAAACTGACTCTCATTATTAGTAATGTTATTCTCCAAAATAATGTAGGACTATGTACCGTGGCTCCTTCAATAGGGGATTAGGAAAAAACCAGGACAGCTAATTGTCACTGATGGTTGAAAAAGGAGGAGAGGTCATGGAGCCTGGTAAAGTCATGTCCAGCAGTATATGACAGTACTGTATATTACAGAGAACTGCAGAGAATGGTGCCGTCTCTAACAATTCGAGAAAGCAAATTTCCCAGTTCTGTGAATGACCCTAGTTTTGTACCTTTTCGCAAGGTTCCCTTATATAAGTTTCCTAATTCTCTAGCTCGTCTTCTAAGACGTGTTGTTGCTGTTGTATGCCTTCAAGTCATTTCTGACTTATGTTGACCCCAAGATGAATCTATCATGGAGTTGTTTAGAGCCAAGAGTATGTGATGTGCCCAAGGTCACCCAGTGGATTTCCATGAGTGGGCAGGAAATCAAACCCTGCTCTCCAGGGTCATAGTCTAGTGCTCAGATCACTCTGCCACACTGGTTCTGTTGTATACTGCCTCTTTAAGAGGCAAACCTGGAACTAGCAAATCATGCTTGATATCATTTTTGTTTAATTTCAGAGGCAGAAGCTAGCAGGTGTGTATCATTTCCTCAGAGTCAAGACAAACCTAGATATAAATATGGCTGTACCAGCAACCAAAGGAAACTGCATCACTTAAGTTCATATATTTCTTTTAAGTACGTGTTCTATGCTTCAGGAGATTTAGAGCCTGGAAAATTAGGTTTGTTGATTAGAGGTATTAATGTTTAATGTTAGAAATTAGAAGAGTACAGTCCTCCTGCCAAATTCATGAGTTTGACCTTTGCAAATTGGATTATTCACGAGACATTCATGTACCTCTGCCCCATTCTCCTTCTCTCATTGTCTTGCCTTTTGCCTAGGTGTGCATGGCTTCCTTCTCCACATCCAGGCAAAAAGCAAGGGAATAGGAGGGGCAACACAGCATGCAGACCAGGAAGGTGCTTTTTGCTTGGGAGTGGAGAAGGAAGGCACAGAAGAGAAATGGGAGGGGGATTGAGGGGGAGTTATTCATTGTTTTTTCCAATTTCATGAGACTTCTGTGCCCCAAACCCTCACAAAAATAGAGGGGCCACTGTAATTTGTTGCCATTAGCATTATAACCAAAATTGTTTAATTGGTTGAATTAGCAATAATTAATTAGGTGCTTGAAATGTTTGTTTTCAGAACAGGCCCTGGGATTTACAGAGAATGGCATGGGAGCTGTCATCATCAACTCCTAGGGCACATTTTGAAACTGGAGTCTTCAAGAGTGTTCTTTTTGTCCTTTTAAAACTGCCTTCCCCAAACCTGGATATTTTTTTCCTTCAAACTGGATTACACTGCCTGGGCATGGGGGGAATTTTACACATTGGAAACATTAAAATTTCAAAAATCTATCTTAAAGTCTAGGTTTACAATTTACTGCCCACTCAATTACATTTTATCACTTATCCACATCTTTATTTTCTTCTTTTCACCCTCTAGCAACAGGCACTGTTCATTTACCCTACAAAAACCTTGGTGGTTGAAGGTTAGTAAGTTGGAATGTTAAATATTAGTAAGGAATTATGTCTTTCTTTCAGATATAATTTAAAGGACCATATGCCTAAACAAAATCCATTATTCTCTGTGCCCATCTTATATTATGATATAAAGTGATGATTTTACTCACCTATTTTATTGTCTTTCTCTGTTTCACATGACATATATGAAATGCTTGCAGCAAAGATTTAAAAAGGAATTCAAACAGTCCAGGGACTGGTGCAGTCATGACAGATAGTTCTGAACTTCTATTCTGGCAGCCTCCTGTTGCTGCTTCTCTGTGGCAAAGCCCTAAAACCTTCCGGCCCCTACTTCTTCTCACCAGAGAAAAATGTAATTTTTTTGCTCACTTACTTGAGAGTAAACTTCACTGACTGTAATGGCATTTTATGAATAAACATGGAAAGTCATGGATTTAGCCAGCTGAATATTTGGGATCCAAACTAACAGTTCCAAGCATGTGATATCTGAACCAAGGAGCACTGGTGGCTGTTGACTCATGTCAGTGGGGTAATTAATCCATTCCACTTTTGAATAGGGTTTAGCACAATGGAAAGTGCCTTTAAAAGCATGGATTAAAAGCTGAAGTGCATTCACAATCCACTGACATGGGAGCTTGCAACTGCCACTGGGAAGGAATTAATGAAAACGCAATGAGACAGGAACAAACAGAAGGAAGATGCTAAGGAGAGGGCAGCTTTCACTTTACTTATTCAAGTGTCTAGCACTATGTGAGCAAAACATTCACTTAAAAGAATGCAAAGGGATTCTTGCAACTTATCCAAAGTAATAATATACAGGAGCAGAAATAAAATCAATAAACATGACAGGAGCATTGAAAGGCCAACACACATGCCCTCTCTACCCACAAAGTCTCCAGTAACCTCCATGCAGAACAATAGATAAGGCAGAAACAGGGCAGACCTAAAGGGCCTGACATTCTGACAGGGCCATGGATGTATAAAGATTTCCTGTTGATTGAACAAATCACCCCTAAACATTCTATCCCAGGCAAGCCCTCACTTTTTTATTGCTTCTAAAACCACAACGCAGCAAGGAAATTGGAACACATCAACCAGCGTAAAGCCATGTGATGCATTTCCTCTACTCTTGACCCTTCTTCTCCTGGAGCCTTCCTGTCTTGCTGAATCTGGCAGAGAGAGTGCTACATGACCCCTTAACAAATTCTAACAACCCATAATACTTAATTTGCTAGTGTAGTTTAGTGCAAATCAGGAAACCTATGGCATTCAGACACTTTGGAGATCTATGAATTAAAAAGTGATTGAATTAATGATTTTCCCAATCTCTTCTATTAGTTGAGGACATCTGTATTTAATTATATTGCTCATATAGAAAGAAACAACAACACATCCACTATTCATTGAAGGTGGTTGTATCTGATTATATAGCAGAACCGTCATGCTGTCACTAAACAAAATGAGAAAATGGAATACCTGCAGAATCTCCATATATCATATCCAGATAATAATCCAAATTCTAGGCTTTCCCAGATGGTGGTTTAATGAGCCTGGAGTGTATTTAATATGCAAATTGCATGTTATATTGACCAACTGATTTTTAATTATTGTAATTCTGCCTTATGGTGATATGGATTCAGCTAGCAGTAATACACATAAAATATATGAAGTTATTATTTAGCATAATTAGAATTCCTCAGTTAATTATTATGAAGCTAAAAAAGCTTTATTTTGCTTGGCAATTCACTTGTCCACATACTGTAGAACTGTTGGAAAATCTGTGACATCTAGCAATATTTTTACAGATGAAAAAAATGAGCAAATTCGAATGACTGTTCCCTTGTAAACTTTCTATTCGTTTCTGTTCTATACTCAACACAACATTTTAAGATATGCCACAGAGTTTTTAATGCAGAACTACACTGTTAACTGCTCTTAAAGCTATGTTAGACCTAATTAAACATTTTTCAGTGACCCTACAATAAATGACTCAGTTCATTGCTTTCCTGTTATTTATAGGCCCCAACACTACATTAGAAACATGTCTGCAAAGGAAAAAAAGAAAAATCCCACAAGCCATAGAACAACAACTAGCACAGCCCTATGAATGGGCCACTTATCACTGTCATAACAATTCATTCTCTACCAATGCTTCAAATTTGAGGTCTTCCCTGAACCGAGCAGTTTTAAAAAGATAGATGGTTGCCTTCTGGCTAATTGTGGGAGTTCTTTCATTACTATAAAAAGTCTTTTTATATCTCGAGTGACTTTATAAGCAGTGAATAATGAGACTTAAAGTCTTTCAAAAAAAGAGTCCACTGATCAAATGCTAGGGTAACTTATGGCAATGGTGACCTTTTTACTTGCTGAGTTACTTCAAACTGCTGCTGTTGGCACATTATTAAAATGATCAATTTATGAAGTAAAGTTAAGGTACAAGGAAGCTGGGGTTTTCTTCTCTGTCTTTTGCTTTATTTCTTTAGAGGTACATATATTTCAAATCATAGAAAATTAAAAAGAAATCTATGTAGCCATAACCACAGTCCACTCTATTGCTGAAATGAAATGACCTAGAAAAGAGGCAGAAATTGCCAAGAGCCAGGCAAAACCACTTGGCACCAAGATGAGGTTACCCGCCAGCTTTGGCACTCTGATTCTAAGAGGCAATGCTTTACTGGTCATGGGCATATTCACACTCAGTGATGCTTTGCTGTGTTCAGCAAGCCTCCTGGAGCAAAGGCTACATCTGTCAGTGCTGTCGCTGTTCCCCCTGGCCATGTCAGAATCAGGAAAGTGCCAACAAAATGAATTCCCACACATAAACCAGCCTGAAAATGTCTAAAAGGATATCTAAGGCAACTCCATTATAAGCTACTAGTGAAGACCCTGGGCAGTAAGCCAGAAAATCCCTATTTGAAATTTCAGTACAGGCAACAGTTCAATGAGTGGCTTTCATCTTCAGAGGGCTCACCTATTTTGGCTGCAAAAACCAAGAAAGATCTCTGTAGTATCTCAAGGATAACAAATTTATTTTGCCATAAATGTTCATTGATGAGCTAATTTCACTCCCTTATTTGTAACATGGGTACAAAAGTACCTACCAAACTTGCACAGCTCTCTTAAGCAAAGCTGATACCCAGTTGTTTACTTGTCAAGTGAATGTACATTATAAATCTAAGTTTTATTCTGCTAATACATTTTGATAATTGATCTCTTGAGTCCTATTTAAATATAATATTGCTATGACAAGAAACATCAGTTGACCCTTATAGCTAGCCTACATCAACCCATAAACAGCATAATCACCACCACCACCTAGTTGTTCAGTTATAACCCACCCTTCCCCAAAACTAGGGCTCCAGATGGCTTAGAAAAAAATTAAAACAAATGCAGATAAACACACTTGGAAAGACAAGAAAAATATACAAATGCAACTACACCACCATAGAATTAAGAACAAACCCACAAAAAACAAGAGATTGAAAAGCCGCTAAAACCAGTTTCTTAAAATCATGTTTTCAGTTGTTGACAGAAGAACAGCCAGGAGGCAGCCATCTCAACCTGCTTAGGCAAGAAGTTCCAAAGCCTGGAAGCAGCTACAGAGAAGGCCTTCCCTCTGTTTCCACCACATGTGCCTTTAAGGGGCCTTTCCTGAAGATCTTAGAGCCGAGGCAAACTCATATAGGAAGCCATGGCCCTTTGGAATCAGAGGGTTTTACAGACCATATTCAGCACTTTGAATCGTGCCTGGAAACAGAATGCCATCCAGTGGAGCTGTTTCAAACAAGGATGTTCCTTGTAAGCATAACACCATCAAAAGCTGCCAAAAGTGGGCACAACAGAAAATGTGTCTCAATTTATCATGAAGTAATGACACAACTATTTTTATAATGTTTCAAACTCAAATTCTATTCATATTATCTATATCACCAGAGCATTCTATAAGCTGAACTGATCTTTTGAACTGACAATGAATATTCCAAGAAAAAAATGTGGATGTAGGGAGAGCTATCAGATAGAGTTGCCTTTTCCTTTTGAGATTTTTCTCAAAAATTGCCATCTCAGGCACTATAAGACAGACAGACACTTTCAGCAAGAATGAGATCAGTGCTTTTTTTTCTCATTTTCAGTAGTTTTGTTCAAGTGTATTTTATGTCAAAAGCAATGTTTTCTATACAAAAATGATTTTTGAGCGACTCCTATTTCCACAAACAGGATAAAAATGTGAAAGGTTGTTGAACAACCTGCCAAATCTCTCATAATCTCAGCCCACTGGGGAGTGGAGTACATATGAGAACAAAGTAAACAAAGGTTTACATCCCCTTTCAGTGCTAGCTGGATTTCTAAGGTACTCAAACATTGACAGTCAACACACTGCTAAGCACCACGGCTAGTAGCCAAAGCTTTATTATGGATCAGCTTCATTAATCTCTTTCTGATATTCATTCAGATAAGTATTCTCTAATAATCTTCATTCTATCCATGCAGAGAAAAATTCAGACTGGACCTGAGTGGCACAAGGTGTTGAGGAGGAGGGAGTGTCTTTGCTGGTCTCCAATGGAGAAAGGCCAGGTGTTTTTATGTCAGGTGCAATTGTGCTGGGATGATGAGCATAGGGGGGGTGAAGCCAGAGGATACTTGAGATCTTCTCACCCCCTTCACATCCTCTTTTGGTGGCTAAACCTGACCCACACTCCCACCTCTAGTACAATGTGAGCCTTTCAGGCCAGGTACAATTACTACTAGTAGTACTATTATTATTGTTTTGCCTACCCCACACCATAGCTATGGGGCTTTGACAATTGGCTAAGGGTGGCATCCTTAAATCATTTGGCAAGTAATGGGGAAGAAAGTGGCAGTTAGGGTGAATACCTTGGCACCCTTTTAGTGAACAGGAGGACCCTGGAACTGTCTCTTGAGATGCTGGGACTTGGGGGTGGGATGGGGAAGGAGACTTTTTGGGGCTGGCCTGGGGCCTTTGCCCTCACTTTAAATCCTGAGAGTTCGGGTGGGGTTCCTCAGGTCTCCCTTCCAACAGATGGCCAGACAGGGAACAGTCCAGCTGCTGATTTGTCCTTCAGCAAATGGAAAGGTGCAGCTAGAGCATTCTGATTCAACAAACTCCCCCAAATGAGTGAATAAAGTTTGTGTTGGCATAGAATTTATTTTAAGTTCCTCAATGTTGTGTTGCTGGACATCTTCTTAAGCCCAGTCGTTTTAAACCCAAGTTGACAAAACATATGCTGAAATATTTTGTTGATTAGTCTGCTCTTACGCTATTTGGCCCCCTTTGCCCATGGTAAGTATTAACTATTCACAAATAGTAATACCTTTACCATGTCTGTACTAGGCTATGACTGTATAATACTTCTGTCCCCAATGCAAGTTGAGGCTACTATGTGAAACAGACTGATTCCTAGCATGAAAATTGCCAGACACTGGCAGAAAATAGAGAGCAAGGCCTTGGAGTGGGAGAACAGGCATAAGTAATCTCTAAGGTGCTGCAAGAAAATGAACTCTGTTTTGAAGCATGGGAAAGTTTTACATGGAATTAGTCTCTTATTTGCAGCTTGGAATGGCAGCAAATGGAACTGAGCTCTGCTTTGCATCCCAAAGTAGTATTCTTGCAGCCCAGAAATCTGTGGCATGAAACTCAAGTTCAGTCAGGGTGTATATGTTTCCACCAATCATTTCCAGAAGTGAAATATGTCTCCCTGAGCATGCTGCTATACAGTGTACAATCCTGCTGTAATTTGGAATTCTTGACACATAGAAATGCAATTGAAAAACAGAAGAGAAGGCCAGAAGAAGAGAATTGTGCAGGTTTGAAATGGCACTACAAAATCTAAGCAAATATTCCACACCTGAGGAGAAGCAGAACTCTATAAATCACTCTCGACAATCAATTCTGCTATTTGATTTTGCCCTGACACTTGTTGGGCTTAGTCACTGACATGGAACTGCTGTAAAAAGGCCAGGCCACCAGGGAAATCTCGCAACCTCAACATGTGAAAGTGAACAAGATGACCTCCTGGCTTCATTCTTCTTAGTACTATTTTTCATCCTTAGCATATTAATATGTTGTCTTCTCTGTAGGCTCTCTTTCTTTCTCTGTCTCTCCCACAAAAGTTAAATAAAAAAGTATGATGGAAAACTATGGTTAGGAATCTAGTTCATGTCTCTCTTTTACCATGATTAAGACAAGAAATCATTCAAAATGTGATCACTGTTTTTCTCAAAAAATTTAGTTAACTTTACTAGTCAAATTGGGAAGCAAGAAGCAACTTAAGACATCAGATCTCCAAAAATACTTGTTTTTGTATCTGATAAATGTCAGGATGCAATGAGATTATTTGGTCTTTAGATGCAGGTAACCTTGACAGAAGGAAGGTGACATTTTATTTTTATTTTACGATAAAACCTATTGCACAAGCATCAAACCAAAACATGAAAGACTGATGAATGTGCCCTGCAGGGGACAGCACAACTTCATGATCAGTTCTATTACTTAGGATGAGCTAAATGACAGAGCTAGGAATTTAATGTCATTTTTGTTTGGCTTACTAAATAAGTTAAGTCTGTTCATTCTTAGTAAAGATACTTCCTCCCAGGTCTTATCAGCCATCAAGTCTTTTTGCCTGTTGGAATTGCAGATCTATCATGGAAGAAAAATGCTTCCAGAAAACAGCAACATGGGAAGTTTTTGGTTAGCAGCAGCTTCTTGAATCATCTTCCCCACACCTCCCACAGAGCTGCTAGGCAAATTGAACCACTGAGAGATGTAGTCCTCATGAACTCTTAAGATAGAGATGGAGCACTATGCCTCTCCAGCTGGACTACAGCCCCCTTCTGGATGGAGTCCAACAACATCTGGATGACCACCGGTGTCTACACTGTCCAAAGACATGGCTAATATCTAAATTCTCAATCCTGGTGGTTCCACAGACACACTGGGCAAGAGGACAGCCTGTGAGATTGCAGCCAGAGCAGTATTAAGCTAACTAAAAATCTAACAAACAGTGAATAGGAAGGATATTGACATGTGAAAAGGATGAGGATGTACCCCAGTAAGATCAGAAGGCAAGTATTAGAATGGAGTAAGTAGGAAAAAGAAGAGAGGAAAGAAATGACAGAGGAGAGAAGAAAATGCATTTTCTTTTTTTCACTAACACTTCTATTCTCTTGCATGCTCTTTTACCATATTTGGCTGATAAAGAAGTCTGTGTGCTTTGAAAGCCAGAACAATGATTTTTGACTGGCCCCAATTTGGACTTTGGTATTTGTCTTACGTTCAATATGGCTACCCCTACATTCTTCTCTATCTTTATACCTCTTCTCACCAGAAAAATTACCTTCCTGTATTTCCATCCTAATAGGGTTGTTCAGAGTAGAAGGAGATTTTCTACTCATGGTTTTGAAGTCACAGCTTGGTACTGGTTAACTGTCAAAGTCCCAGCTGTGGTCTGCAAACCAGATGAAAGTGGGGGGGGCATACAAAAGCTCCAGAACAGAGGGAAGCCGGCGCAAACTGATATGGAGATGGTGGAAAGAAGAAACTCAGAGAGAGATATTTGACAGATGGGCACAATCCTAGTATTCAATATGTTAAATAAGTAAATAAAAAAAGTAAATGTTTGTAATTGCTATCTCTGTTTTGAACTAGAATACTATGGGCATTTCTGCACTATACTGTTATAGTGCTATTATTCCACTTTCAACATCCTGTGGAATTCTGGGGCTTGTAGTTTCCTGAGACCAAAGAGCTCTCTGGCTGAGAATTCTAAATGCCTCTCTCTAAACTGCAAACCCCAGGATTCCACAGGATGTTGAAAGTGGAATAATAGCACTATAACAGTGTAGTGCAGAAATGGCCTATGTTGCATAGACATTGATCACAGTAATTAGGGTCATATTCAGTCACAAAGTTCACAGAATTACTTTGACCCAATCAGCATCTGTCAGTATAACACAGATCAAATAATGTGTACTGAAGATGAAATGATGGAAGGGATCATAATTCAATGGTACAGCAACTGTTTTGTTTGCAGAAAGTCCCAGACTCATCTCCCAGCATCTCCAGTTAAATAGTCACAGGTCACAAGGAGAGAGAGGCTTGAGCATTCACAGTGCCAGTTATATTGTCAGAAAATATCTAGCTAGGTACCGTAGATCAGATCTGTGGCCTGCCTCTGTATAAACCATCTTTATTCACCCATAGTACAGAACACACAAAGTATGCTTTTTGCTGCTGTAGTAAGAATTAAGAGCTTAGTCAGGTAGAGAGTGAACTAATAACAATCTCTCTCTTTTTTTCTCCAGATCAAACCACACATAATGCAAATACATTAACCAGCAGGGGTTCCTGGTTCATTACAATAGTCTGTAACTTCCCGCTGGTTAATGTATTGTAGTGCATGCGTTTGAAGTGAAATTGAGGTGTTAGTCCTTTAAGTGCCTAGAAAAAGTAAGAAGAACTACAAGAATATGAATATTTACTTCTAAAGACTCCCCTGGATCCATCCCTATGAGAAATGTATCCAGTCTCTTTTTTGGTACAGAAATGAATTGCTTTAACATCAAACACATAGTTAATTGTCTTTGGTGCAGATAGCTTTAAAAATGTGGAAACCCGCTGGGTGACCTGGGGCACTTCACACACTTTCAGCCCCCCCAAAAAACCCAATAGGTTCACCTTAGGGTCATCATAAGTCAGAAATGACTTTAAGGCACACAACAACAACAACAACAACAACTTGTGTTTTGAAAGCCAGCATGGTATAGTGGTTTGAGTGTTGGACTATAACCTAGGTTTGATTTTCTGCTTAGCCACAGAAAACCACTGGGTGACCGTGGACACATCACACATTCTCAGCCCCAGAAAACCCCATGATATGGTCACCTTAGAGTCACCATATGTTGGAAATGACTTCAAAGCACACAATAATAAACAGCATTGTGTGTTTACATAGTTTACTACACAGAAATCCAAAACAATTCTCAGAAAGGCTGCATGCTTCAAAAATGTCAATAATTTTCATCACTTCTTGCCTTTTAAAGATGATCACACATTTTACAAACTTGCTTGGGACTCAGTGTGGTTTTGAGACTTCAGTTCCAAAATATAGTTGGTGCCCCAAAATAGTGGGTGCCAAAGGGAGATGAAGGGATTTCAGCAACCAGCTTACTCCTCGATTTTCCCAACCCTCCTTCCCCAGGAGACTATCAGTAAAAGCTGCATTCATTTCCAAGCAGGGCTTAAGGTGGTGAAGCAGTCTGCACCTCAGCATCACAAAAGAGCACAGGAAAGTAAGGCAGGTATTGGGGGAATGAATCATACACACTCGCTATTGCTTACAAGACAGGCTTTCCCTTCTTGAGAAGCCTCTCATTTACTAGACAGACAGACACCCAGTCAGCTGAAAGCAGCATATTTTTCCCTAGAAGTATGGGTGAGGGAAGAGAAAGTCTAACTAGTTCACATTGCTGAAAAATGTGAGATTGCTCCAGAGGTACAAAGGACTACTACTTTTGGATGGATATCTCATTTCCAGATCCAATGGGGGTGCTGAAGGAGATGGTGGAGGAGGAGGGGAGAAGAAAAAAACAGAAGGAGGAAAAGTAGCAACAGCAGTGCAATTATCTCATTGATATCTTTGCTTTCTGAACTTATGTGTTTTGGTGGAGCATGTGGGCTCAAAAAGTTGGTTATTCCCCATCAACAATGTAAGGCTGTTCCATGAAACTCAAAGATGGTCAAAATACACTGAAGTATGAAAGCTGAATCCAGTGCATACCCTAATAAACAATTTTAAATTTTGTTCATAAGATAAGCCATTCAGTGGTGGTAGGTAGGTCTGAGAAAGAATGTACATGTAGCCTGAAATAGTCATTACTAAGTATGTATCATACACACTTGTGGAAGACATGTGCAATAGTCCTACCCCTACCCCTTTCTTTCCTAAGAAGACGTGTGCAATAGTCCTACCCCTTTCATTCCTGGTGGTTACCCCTCCCACACATGAAGAACAGATCTGATTTCAGAGCCTACCCATGGTAGTTCTTCACATGACGCAGGACCAGTGTTCTGACTCACATGTAGAGCCTTCCAAGATTGTTGAGGTTCTCCACTTTAAACTTACTACCTTTCCAACATGGGAGAACAATGTCTGTGATAACGGAAGGTGATGGGAGACATGTTTAGTATGAATACTTAGGAATGACTGATTAGGGCTGTGTTGAATGTGTGTTATAGAATAGGGATACTCTACCCAACTCTTACAAATTGGTACACCTAACTAGCTCCAAAGTGACTCCTTTCAACTGAAATTGCATTGGAGATTGGTCCAAAAAGAAAAAAAGAAAAACCACAGTCTAAAAGTAAGAATTTCACCTTGTTTTTTTTTGCAACACAGCTTTACTGTAGTTTTTAAAAATATAGATGCAGGGTTACTTGCAATAATTTTCATTTTTGTTTTTATTTTTGCTTTAAGACTCTCAATGAAGATATATGACTGAATTCTTCCCACACGAAATATTTTAGATAGTACTTAGGCTGGGTTTTTATTTTCAAATAAAAAAATAAATGCACATAAATAAATAAATGCATAAACATTAGTCAAAGTATTTTCTGGGGAAATCATCACTATTTGCACTAGAATGAAAAACAACACTACAGACAATTTACTATCACAGTGTTGTTGCTTCAGTAATAGTGTTTAGGGCATAATCATAAATCTGTACCAATTCCTGACTGGCTCTGCATCAAGGTTATAAACTGGCAAAAATGTTTGGAAGATACAGAAGTACAGCATAGGAGATAACAAACAATGGCATCTCATTATATAAACAGAATGATAAGTGGAGGCTGGGGACCCAAGGACTTGGGAAATATGCATCTCACAAGTTAGCCATTGATCTCTCAGAAAGTTGCCACAGCTCATGCTTCAGAAAGACTAGGTGATTAGTCTAGAAGATGAGGAAGAAGCAGAACAATTTCTTCTTGCTTCCATTGAAGTACTAACAAAATACAACATGGTTACAAGGCTAAAAGAACACAATAAAAAGGACAAAACCAAGAAAAACAGGAAAAGAATACAAATACTCAGCAAATACAGCTGACAACTTTGATGCAAGACCAATACATAGGAGTTTTAGTATGCAGGCCTGTAGCTTCTTTCAGAGGATTGATCAGAGAAACCATGTGAAGAGACTACATGAAGAAGAGTTGCAGACTGAGCCTCCCTTACCTGGAAATCTGAAATACAAATACCTCCAAAGCCCAACATTTCTTCTTCCCAGTCACGCACGTCCATTTTTGAGGTGGCAGCTGCGGGCCTTTTCCTTGTTCATCTCTCAGATCCTCAATTTCTCTCTTTTTGCCACCCACTTTGGTCTTCAAGGCAGAAGCTGTGTTGCTCCTGCTCTTCATGTCTCAGATCTGAGCAGCACCACAGCCATTGCCTTGAAGCGGAAGCGGGTGGCGGATTTCCCACTTTGACTACACTCTGATACAGTCTAGCCACACATGCCCCAGTTTTCATCTATGAAATGCTACAGGACACAGTATGTGGGATATATATTTATATTATCCATGATAAATGTAAAATTAAATTTAAATGACTAAATTTGAACAATCTGGGAGACTGAAGAATAAGGTAATCACCTAGTGGCTGGGCAAACATGTAGCGAATAGAATCCTTTGCTATCACAGTTTGGTGCTTTGCATAAATACTGTATTCTGTTAGGCACAAATAGCTGCTCTGGAAAAAGGAGATTTGTAACCTTCTGTGTCCATGCCAAAGAAGCATACTACTTCACATACCAACTTAATAATGGTTTACTATATCTGGGGCCATTAGGCTGTAAAAGCTCTGAAGCGCAGGTGTACACTTCAGTTAAAAGCTAATACTGCACGTGTGCATGTGTTGATCCAGTCTAAAAGTGATGGATGCTAGCCACAGGAATAAGTTTGCTATTAATTTAAACTGGGCCTCTGGATTTGAGGAAAAAAACCCTCAAGATTTTAAGAGATTTTGTAGGTCAGGGTGAGTAAATCACAGGCGTCAAGGTATCGTGAGACTGTAATCCTCAGTATGCCTCACTGTTGGCCATGTTGGATAGCATAGATGAGAGCTGTAGTCCAACATCTGCAGAGCCACATTTTTCCAGTCCTGCTGTAAGTTAAAAAATAGGGGGAAAAGGCATACTATATGCCTTGCAAAAATAATATAAAATGTGAATTATAAATGGAAAAGAAATAGTCCACATGGCAAGTAATGTGAAAATTTGATTTCAATTTCAAGTACAATTGCTTATTAACTAGGAAATAAAGAGACCAGACAACTGAACTGGATACTAATGGGCCACTTTTATTAACTATTTAACTACTGAATTTTAAGCACTGATATCCGAAGGGGAGAAGAAATCATAAGTGCATTCCAGCTGAGGCAAGGGGTCCTACCTGACCTCCTCCACAGCCAGTATAAAGGTCACTCTTTGTGAACTTCAGGAACTGGTTGGCCCCCTTAATTTCATTTGTTGGGAAGTAGCACTGGGTAGAGTCCTTTTGCATCAGCTATGTGATGCAATGTGAGAGCTGCATCAGCCAAATCATAGGCTTATGATTTTGATAGAGATGAAGGAAGACTGGGAAGTGTGGAAGGAGTTTTTAGAACATGCAGTTATGTTTTAAGTGATGAGTAGTTTAATGATGCAATTCCCAAGGAATTATTTTCCTTGGGCTGGGCCCCTTGTCCAGCATTCTGATTCCTAATGCTGGTTTCTTCTGGCTTGCTTTGAGGGCAGCTATGAAAAGAATGAAGTCCACTGTAAATAGAGCATTCATGCTTAAATTTGTAGGGAAGATGGGAACAATGCCCTCAGAAGCTAAACTCCCACCACAAGAAGCATTGCTGTGTCATCTGTCTGGCTTTGCTCCTGGAAGCTGAAGGCTGATTCACAATGTGGCCACTATGTGATCCTTCCCTCCAGATGGGCCTGGCCAGGATCATGATCTGCATTCACATTTGAGCTTGCAGCTGGTTCAATCAAAAGGTGGTATTAATTGCAACTTGCATGTGGAAAGATTTATTGTACATGGAAGTAATGTGAAAATTTGGTTTCAGTCTCAAATGCAATTGGTAAAAGCATGTGTATAAGATCTATTTCCCCACAAGATAGTCCCCCAACATAATGTTGATAACAGTGGCATAGGGACAGGGGGGTGAGGGGGGCATCCTGGGCAACATTTTTTTAGAGGCACTGCAACTCCTTTCTTGCCTCCCTGCACATCATAACCTCTCCCCCGCACACTGTCGCCCTGCCCACGTGTGCCATAGCCCCACCACTGCAACATAGCCCCACCCATGCACACTGTAGCCCCACCCCCTCCACCCCCACCCCCTCCCCCGCTTGCACCAAGCTATGCCACTGGTTGGAAAGACTATGATCAAATCATGTTGTTACCTTTTTTTCCGGGGGTCCCAAGAGGAACACCTAAGTGTGCTCCAAATTATACTAGTTGGGGAAATTAGCAAAGAGCACAAGCTAGCCATACGAGAGGCAGGGCAATGGAGCAAGATCTTTTACCCAATGTCTACAGGGTCAGGCTGAGTTAAGGAGCAAACAGAATTGAAATAATAACTGTGGTTTTTATTAAAATACAATCAAACAGTGTATGCAGCACACTCACACAGATAACTATAGAAATAAAGGTTGGCGTGGGATAGAGGGATTTTTAAGAGGAGTTGTTGGTTTGGGTAATACTACACCTGTCCTGAAGCCTGGGTAGTCTACAGCAGAAGTTCAGAGGTATGGAGTCTCAGTATGTGGGACTGAGGGGAAGGCTCGCCAAGCAAAGCAGCAGCAAGGTGGGATGGAAGTCGGGAGCGATCCAAAGAAGCTCTCAAAGTCAGGGGTTTATATAGGGGAAAATGTAGCCACAGGCTAGTCCGTACTTGGGGAAAACAATGAGTTTCGAGCTGGAGACAAAGCCTCCGAAAGGTCAGAATTTAGCATGATTGAGTTAAGTCTGAATTGTTAATAGAGTAGACAGTATGCAAACGCAGAGTGCTTGACAGATGAGGATTCTTCTAATCAAGCTGCCTGCTCGGGGCAGGGAGTTCTTTGTAAGTAGCGTGCTTACATAATAGGGTACTTGCCTTTGAGGTCTCCTGAAGCAGCGGGACAGCTATTTCTGGCCTGCCTGTATTGTTTGGAATATTACAGCGATTCGTGGCCGTGCCTGTCTGCGAGCTTGTCCGGGGGACCTCGCAGCATGTGGAGAGGAATAGGTAGAGAAGGTCAAATTATTGATATCAAAGTGATATCTAATATCCTTCATAACTGCAGTAACAATGTATGTAACATTGTTACTATAAACAGCATATCATCTAATGCCTAGTACGCTGATTTCAAATAACATCTTTGTTATTTACTAAAATGTCAGCAGTATTCTGATTTCAAACACTTTGACTAAAATACTTCTATTAGGCTTGTGACTGAGTTCTATGGATTGATGAGTAACAAAAATAAGATGATTGCTTTTGCTATTAGACCCATCCAGAAAGGAAAGTTATGGAAACTCTAAAGTGATAGACGGTAAAAGGTGTTTATTCTTGTTTCTTCTCTCCAAATTATCTATCCTAAAGCTTCCCTTCACACTGATTTTGTTATAGGGATATGTATTTAATGGATAGTTAGGTTCTGACTGAACACTTCTTTAATGACATGTATTGTGTTTGTGTGTGTGTTTTACTACTGATGGCATAATATAGATGGTTGTTTCCTGGTGTATTCACAGAAGTCAGCTCAGAAACTATCTAATTATGATAAAGTAATATTTATATGCTATTAATCTGGAGAGTGGATTGTTGGCCTTGGGTATTTTGTGGAAAAATAACATTTAAAACAGATGATATATTTCATTTTAAAAAGCTTTGTTGTGCATTCACAATTGTTGCTTTTGCCAGCATACTATATTAGATTTCTGAGACTTTCTGAACCAGCTCTGTGGACATTGCTGGCACTAACTATTCACTCTAAGCTATAATAGAAGGGGATGTCAATTATCTGCGAATTTAAAGGATTTATACAGAAGGCAGTAATAAATCTGAAAATGAAAATGGCCCATAGCCATGTAGAGCATTTATCCATACTTAACTAAACTACAATGAATACGGTTCCTGTATTAAACATGCCCTATTTGTAGTTCTTTGTGACACTGAGAGAAAGTTTGGTCAAAGACATCACAGGGCTAAGAAACCAAAACTTAGGTAACATTCCAATTTGCTACTGATCACCTTATTCTATCAGTGTGGAACCATCAGCCCTTAAGCTTGTGTCACAGTTCATCATCCAGTGCTGGATACTATAATGAATAACTTTATAGCCAAGTGTGTCACAATCATGCAGTTACTTCTAAGCAGATCTTGCCTTCAGTGTCAATGCTAGCTGACTGTTTAAAATCTATGCAAAATTAATTAACACCTGCAAATGAATGACCAATGTTCATCGCTTATTTTCCACTAGGAGAGAAAACTCTTCCATTTTTAGTGTTAGACTAAGTACTATGCATGAATACTAGGGATGAAATTACTTGTCAGTTTCCTTTACCTGCACATTAGAAAATTTTAAATCTCGATGTATTTGATCCTAAATATGAAGATATCTGCAAATTTTGATAGAGTTACCAAAAATAAACTGAATTAAATTCTCACCCATCTGCCATTGAAAATGGACACATGTTTTAGTTCTTCTTTCTAGTTCCATAACATCTATTCTAGCAGAATTTATCCATGTCCTTAGGCCACAATATTTCATATGCCCCTACACAGAACTATACTTGTGAAGCTTAAAGAGATAGATATGTGACTGCAATTTTCAACAGCAGCTATATGTTTAACATCTAAATTCTATTCTCATAATATCTAATGTCTTTATTAAATAAATGAATTTAGTTAAGATCATGAAGATCTCTGGGCAGAAGATTATAGGTACATAGTCTGTAGCCCTCGGCAACTCTAGCTATGGTCCATTTTTTTCTGCTGCCTAGCTGATCAGCCATCAGGTAATAGCAGTGCCAAAAGAGTAATCTTGAATCTTTGTCAGTATTACGGGAACGAGAGGAGCTTAAAATCTCTCTTATCCCAGCAACCTGATCCAGAATATGCGAGTGTGCAAAAAACAAACAAACAAACAAACAAACTTTGCTAGGGTATGAATTCCACTTTTGTTTTTCATATGGAGGATCTGGAACTCATGTAAAATGATTAAGATTTCTCATCTATGCTTGTTATGCCTTCAAGTCAACTCTGACTTCAAGTCAACTTCCATCATAGGGTTTTCTTGGCAAGATTTCTTTAGAGTAGGTTTGCCATCCTCTTCCTCTCAGGCTGAGAAAGTGACTTGCCCAAGGTCACCCAGCAGATTTTGGTAGTTGACTGGGGATTCAGACTTTTGCCTCCCATAAACCTAGTCCAGTTCCCAAAGCACTAAACCACATTGGCTGTCTCTCATCTACACATACATAGGGAAAGAGGATAGAACTCAACAGATGTAGTTTGTTTCCCAAAGATCCTAGATGTTGTATAAGCCCAATTCCATAAACACATACACACCCTATGTAATAGAAGAAGCCCAAGAAAATTTTCATTTTTGCCAGTTTCCTTTGTTATGCGCAGGCTGTAAGCTCAAAGAAAGTTTCTCCCCCTAACTCCTTTTCTTCCATAGCAGCTGCTTTAAGAACATAAGACCTTCCCCCACAGGAGAATTATCCCAGCACCATCTTTGATGAATTGACATTATACCACAATGTGACTCAGGGACTTGATTTCATTGAGATTTGTTCCTTGAAAGCCCTTTCACACAGTATTACCCCATTATAAGAATAATTGAAAGTTACATTTCTGATTTATGTATTTCTAAAACTAATCAAACAAAAAGAATAGCTAGCAATATTCATAGTTTTTGTCTAACTTTCTGACATAGTATACCAAACAATCACGTGGAAAGAATGATAACAGGGTGGTTATTTCCAACATGTGAAGTTGACATTTCCACAGTGAAGGAGAGTGACCTGTAAATAATCCAAGAGTATTATGACTACCATTTCTTAGGACCATTTTGTATTTGATGCTTTTCTAGAAGGAGATGGATGCCTTGCTTTTTGTCCTAGGTATTTCCAGCAAAACTAATTCATACACAACATTGCTTCTTGTATATGGAATACTTATTTGTCTCTGTTTAAGAAAAAAAATTACAGAGGAAGCAAAGTAGCACAGGAAGATGCCTTATACTAGGGATGGGGCAACTGAATCCTTGAATTCTTGGCAGGGATTCGAGATTCGGGAATCCAAATACCTGTGCCAAAATAGCCAAACTGAATCTTTCGAATCTGCCACCCAAACAGTTTGTTGGAGACTGGAACACCTGAAAACCTGGGAGACCAGGACGCCTGAAAACCTGGGAGACTGGGATGCCTGAAAACTTGGGAGACTAGACACACAAGGGGAGATGGCAAGTAGGTGAATTTTTCCCTTGGAGTAATAATGGCCTTTGCTAACAATTTCACAAATTACATCTAGAGTTGTATTCTAATTTAAATTGAACATTTCATATTTAAGTTCAGCACTTGACTGGAAGCTACGGGCTTGAGATTTCAAGGTCAGCTGAAACATTCCTTTGCATAGCTCACTTGCAAAGCTCTTTCACACACTATTCTGAGGTTTCTAGTTTTACAAGGTGTCACAGCCTTCTCTGCCAAAGTGTGCTGGTGCATCAGCATCAAATCATCAAACCTCAGGATGCCAGAAGGAGCTATGCAAAGAAAAGCCAGTTTTGACCTGGATTATCTCTGTACTGTAGTGGTCCTGTTTACATAGGCAGGAAAATGTGCGATCAGTCCATATTTCCTTGCCTGTGTACAAAGGACCTTTATGACTTTTTCAGTCTGGGGAGATCCTGAGGCAAAACTATGACAAATGTCCTGGCCAAATTTCTTCAGAGGGAGGTTTGCCTTTGCCTAGGCTTTTGCTAAGGCTAAGAGAGCATGTCTTGCCCAAGATTATCCTTCTTTCCCTTGCTTTTCAAACCCTTTTTAAAAAAAGGGTTCGAAAGATTTGAGATTTGTGAGATTCATGGATTCCCAGAACCTTCTAGGGATTAGGATCCGGATTTGGATTAAGAAAATTTTGGATTCATCCCATTACCACCTTATACTGAAACAGACTGATGGTTCATCTAGCCCTGTAATGCCAACTTTGGTAGCAGCTCAACTGGGTTTCAGGCAGAATGCTTAGCCTCTAAAAGCAGATGAGACCAGATTTATCCAGGGTGGTACAAGGACTCAGGACCTATAATTTCAGAAGAACCACTTTGGACTGGATGGATAAAAACCTGCCTTCCACTCATGGAATGGCTCGTTCTCTTTATGGAAATCTTCCATCTCAATGAACCATTACTCAGTGGAAGAGTAAGTGAGGAGAGCTTTATCAGTGACTCTCTCTCTCTGTAATATCTGCTTGGGGCAGGGGGCAGCTGGCAGGCCCTTCCAAACAGTGAAAAATGTGGCTCTGGAGGCTGAAAGGGGAGAGAGTGATTGATGAAAACTGCCAATTTCTCCTTTCCTTTCCCCTAGGTAGAAATGTTATAATAGTTCCATAATGCTATTATCACCATTATTGTTTTTCAAAAATCGCTTATAAATTCCCATAATCTATTTGTATTAGAATACCTATATTTTATTCCTGAAACTGTTGATTGATGAAGCTGTAAAGCCATTCTATCCAATCCCACTGCCAAAAATGTGGATTCTAAATATTCCATATTTCCAATACACCTTTGTTTAACAAAGACTGCTTCCTATATGACTTTGCAACATAAAAGTACACTCCTTGGAATCATACTGATGCTGTAAACTTCAGGAGTATATGAAAAAGAAATATAAACATGAATTTCAAAGAGAAGTAGATGCATGGTTATCAAAATTCAGGATGCATGATCTCAAGACAATTGCCTTGCTTGAGAAACATCTCTGAAAAATACACTCTAGATGTTAAAATTGCATTATTATTTTTACTAAGAGAGTTAGGTTGCAATCCTATATCCATTACTCTACCAATAAGTACCATTAAACTCAAATGGACTCCTGAATAGACATGTCTAAGTTTATTCTAAACAGTCATACCTCTCTTTCTGCCAGAAGATAGGAAGAGCTTAGAAGGAGGAAAACAAAAACCAAATAAAGCAATGGTAGCTGTCTCCCCTAAGAGCATACCCATGTCTTTGTACAGGTAAGTAGGTATGCTTTAAAAACAAACAAACTATGAATTATAGAAGCTATGCACATTTGTGTGTGAAATCAGTAGCACTTGTGTTTTCTTCAATGAAAGAACTGTTCCGTAATGGAATCAACTATTGTTTAGTCTTCTCTTTGACTGTTTTTTTTTTTAAAAAAAATCTTAAAATTCTTGGTAGAGGAGTTTTAAATCCAAAGCCATATTATAAAAACATATATACATAACAGAAAAGCAAATACACATTGAGAACAGAAATGGTATTCTCAGTTAATGCTGGCAGTTTATTCTCAGTTCATCCAGGTGTTCAAAATACCCTCAGGGTCTCATATACATATTAAAACTATGGCAAGCATTGCTGTATGGGGTACTTTTAACAACAGAATATCAGCTTCAACAATGAACTTGCTAGCTGTTGCCAAATTTTCTCACAATTAAATAGAAGCACTGCAGTGTCTGGTCACCAGTTGGCACACACAGTTGGCATCACAGATGGGCTTGGCTCCCAGATGCAGCTCCTGGAGAAAATAAAATCTGCAAAGAAGAATTCCCAGATGATAAAAGCTTAGCGCAGCTCCTACTGGCTTAGCTGGAAGGATGCTTCCTTTCTGGCATCGGCTGGAAAGCTGCCATCTGGAGAACACCTGAGTCCCCATTCTGAAGCATATCTTTGGTAATATGAGTAATGCAGAGTGGAGTCCAGCAGTCTGGCTGGAGATTCTGTTGTCTTAACATATTGGTTGTGTCACAGACATTGCAATTTCAGTTGGCATTCTCCACCTGTCTGGTCTTATTTATGCACACAGGTGCTATAGTTGAGATGTAATAAAATTTATTTGTAGTGCTACAGGAAGACAGTAAAGTTTTGACTGTAGATATGGAATTCCTTGTACCTTCCTTTGAAAATCTTAGAGTAGGGGATATGGCCAAATCCATGAAATCGCACAACTCTACACATAACTAAGATAGCAGTATTTGCAAGTTGTGGCATCTGTGTTTTTCAAAGACACTAGTGTTACCCAGATACGCACTTGCTGTCTTTAATTCCAGTATTTTTTATTTATTTTTTGAATATTTAGAAGCAGTTACCTATTTCATGCTTGGCTGAGGAAAATTAAAAAAAATTAAAAGGCAAAGAGGGAAAGCAGCAATACTGATGGAGAGAATGTAGAGGAAATAAAATCTCAAAAGAGCACACAAATTACAGTTTATTTGGCCCAAAATGTTTTAAAGTACACTTCTTCAGTAATTCTTCAAATGTATCACTGCTCTTTAGTGTATTGTATAAGTGAATGAATTTACTGAGCCTGAAATAATTTTCATTCTCACTGTACAAATAAAACAAAAAAGAATGGATAAAAACTAAAATGATGCTTCTGTCTTCCAGATCTTAAAAACTATGGTATTTTACTTCCGGTGCTTTATATCTTATCGGATCCATAATGGATCATGACAACTGATAAAGTCACGATATTAGCTTTGAAGAGAGAAGCAAATGTGGTTGCCAGTAATTCACACAAAGAAAAGTACTTACACAAGCACCAGCTTCAAAGCAGCTAGTTAGAAATAAATTCCTTTCCCTCTTTTTTTGTAATATATAAGCCCAATTGTACTAGAATAGTTTAACTCCTTATGCAGCATAATTGTTTCAAGTTACTTTTATGGTTAACAGTTTGTACATAATTCACCATTTTTTGTACCACAGGGTAGTGACTTATAGTATTAGGACTCCTTAAAAACAAGACCAAAAAGTATTTATTTTGATACTTTTGGATAATAGCAAAGCAAAGAGTTGCTTAAAAATGTGGCTACAGTAGCAAGTAATTATTTTGAGATGCCCTGCAATGATAATTGCATCTTATTAATATCAAAAAGTAGCATGTGCATGCCTTATTAACAAAGTAATGAGGTCCAGCCTAAGTCACTTTGCCACCTGAATTGAGGCAGCACTTGCTCCTCTTCATCACCAAGCCAAAGTATATGACATTAAAAGCCTGTTAAGTTATTATTATAATACATTAAAGCAGACAATTGTAGCAGTGCCTTTCCATTCCTGGCAATAAAAATACAACAGGTCAGTAAATTGTTGTTCTTGTGTGCCTTCAAGTCACTTCTGAATTATGGTTACTTTGAGGTGACCCTATCATGGCTTTGTCTTGAGACAATTTGTTCAGAGGGGGTTCCTGCAAAGCTGAGAGAGTAGGAAGAGAAGGGAATGGAAACATCCTCCTGTATCCTTATCACCATCACTTGGGCCATTTCCTCACTGGACTGTTATAGCACTATATAGCCAACCGGCCCCTCCCAAAGCTGCAAATCCCAGCATTCCATAGGATGTTGCAAGTGGAATAATAGCACTATAACAGTCCAGTGTGGAAATAAACCTGGTGTAGCTGCTGCCTGGTAATGTAGGTTTAATGGAGTAGGGGGACAGTATTGGACCAGGAGATCATTCCTAGTTATGTATATGTAACTAATTAGGCAATGTAGGATATGGGCTAAAAGACTTTTCTTTAAATTTTTGCTTCATTCATTCCAGTTTATTCTTTTCTTTGTTGCTTACTTTACTTTTACTGCTTATTTTATTGCTGTGTTTCTCTTCTACGAAAAATGTCAGTAAATAGTGACTGGCTGTTCTTTGATGACATCCCAAATCTGTTGCCATGGATGGCTCCCTCACTCCAGTAACAGGAACAGTTCTTAAGGTAATAGAAACAAGGACATGTAAGGAAAACGAGTGTGGAGTAAACAATTCTGCTAAAGCAATAAGAGTGTTCAAGGGCAAATTCAGTTATACATATTCATCAGTGAAGAGGAAATTCAGCAAAAGCTTTGCAATTTAGGTCACTTCTATTGTCCTTCCTTCCAAAATAAAGCACAGTTGTTACTAACACAACCTACTGAAGATGTATATATGACAATGAGATAAGCAGCCGTTTTGTAAATATCCCATCAGGGTTGGAGTTTTTTGTTTTTGTTTTGGCATTCAAATGAAAAATGCATTAACATCTCTAGCATTTTATACTTCTGTGACAACAGGAAATTACATTTCCTGTTTTCATTTTGGTGAATTCATTGATTCTTCTTACAGAAGATAGAACAATAACAGCAAAAGAGAAGTAAAAGAAAAAAAACAATCAACCTTTTAGATCTCAAATTCTGAAGAATGTCCACCAGAAAACTGTTAGAATTCACAAAACTAGGATTAACTACAAATGGTGACCAAACAAATACAAATAGTGACCAGTAACATATTTTTTGTTGTGGTATCTCAAAATGACAACTAACTTAGCTTCTGGCCTTTAGAAATGTTAAAACGACATGCTAAGGACAGATGAAATAAAAATATAAGTACTACTATACTAAGGCCATCCAGAATTACATTTATCCTGTTTGGTTTCACTTGTGGAATTGAAGGAGGAAACTTCAGAATTGCTTCAATACTTACATTAAACAAAATTCTTCGTAATTATGCTGGAAAGAATTTATAAAATTATTCATTATTTGCTGTAGAGAAGAACTGAGAGCACGTTTCTGGAAGGAGCCACCATTCTATAGATCCATAACCTAAATCAAATTGTTAGTCCCAGCTAGAGTAGACCTATTGAATCAATGGATGACTTACATTCCTAATAATGAAATGTGTCTAGCAGCAACAAAATATTAGACAAGGCCTATTTCATACCCTCCAACATTTCACAAATCAAAACTGAGATACATAAGACCAAGCAGCATCATAGTGTAGTCAAGATAGAAAAATCTATTAATAAAGAAGAACAGACAAGCTTGGAGAGACTTCCAAGAGTATTGTAAGGCCCTGTTTTGGGGGTCCCCAATGTCAGTATGGTTTGGATGGACACCATACCTAATTGGCAACACATTTTATTGGCTCTGATATCAAATTCAAGCTTGAGAGGTGACAGAGAGGTCAAATTGAGCAAGGGAAAGAATTTGACTGTAAATGTGAGAAGTATAGGTCAACTCCAAAATTCCTCCAGGTAAGACTGAGTCACTTGTCAGGCAAATACACATTATTCCTGTGGATAATAGGCTTAAATAGAAGCTGGACTTTTCCAGGGAATCCAACTGTGAAGAGCCCACGAGGACACTGATTGACAGATATTCATCTCTTGTACACCTGAATTCTTTCGTCTGTCCTCACAGCACCCACAATAGACAGCTATTACAACATCCATCATGTCTTTGTCACTCAAAGCAATAAGCCCATCAACAGATGAAAGACTCATTGTCCACAACAGGTTCCCTTTGTCTTGCATCTGGAAGCTTCATAGCCACAAGCCATTTTCAGGGTACAAGTACCCCTGATTTGAGGATGCCCAGTGCAGTCTCTTGAAGGTCTACCCATCACTCTGTCCATCTGGCTCCTGAATGAGAACTGTCCTTAGGTCCTACCTACGCCAAAATACACTTCTGTTCTTCACTACTTTTCTGGACTCGTAATTATAAATCCCCCCAAATCCCTCAGCCTCTATAATTTTTCCTCCCTTTCTCTTGTGTGAATGTGTAATTGTGTGTATCTTGTGTGCATGCATGAGTGAATTCCCCTCAATAAAATCATTTATTAGACAATCCTGCTTGGTTTTTGGCTTGGCCTGACCCCATAAACATTGGGTAAAAAGATCTCGCTAGGTTACCCTGCCTCTTGTAGTGCTACAGCTCGTGCTCTGGCTAATTCCCATTCCCCATTATTTGGAACACATTGAGGTGTCCCCCACTAGACCCCAGAACCCAGGGTAGCAGTTTGCTTTTGCCTGTGCCTACTGAGAAGGGCAATATTCCACACCTCCCTTGAACCAATTGGGTGCAAACAACATTTGCACTCTAAATTCTGCAACAATTAAAGTAAGCCAGAAAGGGGAAAATTAGGAGAGAGAAACTGGGACATTTTAAAAGCAGCTGAAAACATGGAACAGAGGATTAATTAGGACTGTCTCTGCCAATTCAGCACAGTAGGAGGAGATGCTATTTTAGTAAGCTTCGGGCATTTTTTAAACTACACCAAGACCTCATCCAAGTCTTCAGATCAGTAACAACATTTTTTTGCTGTTGTTTTCTTTTTGATGAAGTAGAGTCTAGTCCACAGAGACTTATGTTATAGTCTTTGTCTTCAAGGTGGCACACGACTCTTCTGTTTCAACCATTTCTTAAGGCTGAAATTCTTAGCTGTAAAAGGATACAGACAAAATGGACAGTGTAGAATCGAAAGCTTTCATGGCCAGAATCCATTGGTTCTTGTGGGTTTTTCGGGCTTTGAGACCGTGTTCTAGTTGTAGTTTCGCCTGCAACTGTGGTTGGCATCTTCAGAGGAATGGTGAATTGGAAGTGGAGTGGAGAATATATATGCCAGTCTCCTCCTCCAGAGGAGAGGCAGCAATTAGCATAACAGTCCTATTGTGTGTATTGAATACTTGTTCGTGGAGGGTGACTTCCTGAGCCCAGGTGGGGCTCGTTAGTATCTTTTGTGTTTTGATTTTGGTGTTTTTCAATACTGGCAGCCAAATTTTATTGACTTTCCGAGTCTCCTCTTTCCTGTTAAAATTATCCAAGTGTTTGTGGATTTCAATGGCCTCTCTGTGTAGCCTGACCTGGTAGTTGTTAGAATGGTCCACAATTTCTGTGCTTTCAAATAACATTCTGTGTCCGGGTTGGTTTATAGTGTGTTCTGCTACTGCTGACTTTTCTGGCTGGATCAGCCTGCAGTATCTTTTGTGTTCTTTGATTCATGTTTGGATGCTGCGTTTTGTGGTCCCTATGTAGACATGATCACAGCTGCACAGTATGCGGTAAACTCCTGCAGAAGTTAGGGGATCCCTCTTGTCCTTTGCTGAGCAAAGCATTTGTTGAATTTTCCTGGTTGGTCTGTTTCTCTGTTTGAGGGGAGAGTACTGGTAAGCCTTTTGGTTTGTCTTTTTTCTTCCCCCTAGGGACACTGGAGCCAGAGGCAAAGAAATGGGAGGAAGGAAGTTCTGGAGGGGAAGGGCAGTGGGATCACGAGGGGGGGATTATCTGCAGTTCTTAAATCTTTGCAAGAGTTCTTCATCCTGAATCCTCACAAATGTGGATGCATCACTGTACTTCATGACAAATTTCATTACTCCTCCAAATTCTATTTCAATTTTGAAATATTTCTTGATCAAACAAACTTAAGTGTCCACCAAAGCAATTCTAGGAAACCAAATCAAAATGCAAGCCAACCTCCTGGCAATAATCTGACCATTTATTCACTTATTTATTTTGCAGTTATCCATTTGGAATTAATATAACTTCTTGATTGTGCTGTTTTTGCAGTGTTTTGCAGGTATGTTTTTTTGTATCTCTTCTTCATCAAAACAATTGACATCTTAGGCCTTTAGAAATTATTTTAGCACATAAAACAATCATGGTACTATATCTGAGTAAAAAACTTCCCACTACCTACACAAATTGTCTTCTATTGAGATGATTTTTATGAATATTTAATTGCTAAAGATTAATTTGATCGCATATGGAAGGCAGCAAAACAGTGAAGAGCTAACTTCAGGTTAAGCGCACATAGAACTAACTTGTGATTTTGTAAGAGCGATTTTAATTAAAACTACTGGAAAAATCACCCAGCTGAAAATATTAGGAGCTTTGGGATGGGCTTAGTATGGCTAATTAATTGTATATTTAATCAAAGAAGCCTTTGGCTGTAATTAATAATCTATTTTCCTCTGGTAATAAATATAGTAGTTCTGAGAGACAGAATATGTAATTTGTAGAATGCCAGATGCACAGATATTGGTTTTTAAAAGATTACCCAACCTCAAGTTTTGGAATCAAGATTGTTTCACTGTTAAATAATTAACATTCTTTTGAGAAATTGGTTTTAAACATCCTGTTGGAAGAGTAGCTTATGAAACAGATTCTCTTCAATCCTTAGACTGTTATCAGGAGACATTGCCAGGGAAGCAACAAGCTGTTCATCTGTGGACTATCCTTAAGGAGAACCTAAGAAGTTAATAGTCTTATTATTTTGTTTCAAAGAAGCAGGATGAAATAGCTACTGCTTCTATTTGGGTAAAAGGCTTAATTTATGCCAACAAATTAAAAGCACTGAAACAATCATTGTAGATTCTTAAAAAAACCCACTTCCACTTAAAAGAAGAATTAAGAATCTTGCTAATTAACTTACAGAGCAATTCTATCTATACCTATTCAGGAGCAAGGTCCATTGAGTTCCTAGGTAAGCATATCAGATTTCAAGTATAAGCTTCAAAATGCATGGGAATTGCTTAACTTGCATGCCACGTAAGTAGTACAAATGCTAGCTTACACAGTTGGCCACATTGCTTTAACTAAACAATGGTGTAAACTACACTTTGGCCTCATTTAGATGTAACACTGAACAACAATGTATTTAGTAATACAAGAATTGTATTTAGTATTTACATAGGTAATTAATACATGAGTTGCATGAGAGGTAGCAAGCTGATACACTCTCTCCATCCTTTGGTGCCAACATGAAGAAGTTACCAGAAGCCATTCCTTCCATTTTAGTTTAACCACAATTGCCCATGTTATCCAAACTAGAAATTTTAATCCATTTTTGTTCCCTTGCATTATGACAAAACATTTTCTAATGATATCAATAGCAGTTCTCACATTTGTTCCAATGATTTTTGTCCTAAGTGCATACATTGTGGAAACTGCCTCAAGCTATGAAGTCTAGTGTTTTGTGGCAGGGACTTTTCAAAAGTTAGTATAATCAGATTGGTTATGTCCTTCTGACAAGCAGATAATCCCATGCTTTTTGTGTGTTTCTTTTGTATCACAAAAGGAAAAGATGCCAGATTTTCCAGACATTGTGTGCAAGTTGCAGAAACTTTAAAAAGGAGGCGTTCCCTGTCTTATTCTCACACTGTAGGAAGAAAATCTCATGGGACAGTGATTTTTTTTAAAGGCTTCTGTCTTGAGAATAAGTGATCTGGTAAGAATTCTTCATCTTCCTAACCCAAACAAACTGTGGTTAATCTTAATTACAGGAAGTGAAAACAATCTAACATTGAATTATTTCATGAAAGAAGCTCTCCCCTTCAACTAACAACAGTTAAGAGCAACAACCATTTATGGTTGAAATAAGATGTGAGAAATCAGCCAGAAATTTTATGATAATCAAATGTTTGTTACAGAAATAGTTTAATAAAATAAATAATGGTGAATCTAAAATGGAAATGTGAATTTTTGATGTCTTAATGGCTATGCTAGAGAAGAAGGAGTTCAGGAGTGGAAGAAAGAAAAAAATGGAAAAGAGGATAAGAATTAAGATGAATAAGAAAAATGATTTTGAGCACTCCAACTTCACAAAAATGTGTTCATGCAAATGAAATACAATTTTTAGGTATGCTATATAATAAAATGATTGTGAACAAAGGTCTCGTGTCATCCAGACAAAAGTTTGATATTAGCATAACTTAGCTATTTTCATCCCCCCGCCCCACTGAAATATGACACGTGAAATTTATTCTCCATGCAAAGTTCATACTAAGGAATGGGAAAAAATGCTCAAAAATATTTGAGAAATTGTTGAAAAACTTTTTTTTTCAATCTAGAGAAATTCTGATCAGAAGACTCCTGATCTGATGAGAATCTTCACAGTCTCGGGCTAATTTTGCACAAAATTTGTATGTGGCTGTTTTGCACAGAAAAACAGCACTTTCTGTGTAGGAAACAGCACGGTCAGTACTTAGTTGGGAGACTGCCAATGAATACCAGGTGCTCTAGGCTATATTCCAGAGGAAGGAATTGACCAAAACTCTGAGTATTCCTTGCCTAAGAAAACCCTATGAAATTCATGAGGTCACCATAAGTTGACAGGCAACTTGAAGGCATATACTCACACACAGTTTAAACACTGTGAAATCTGGATCTAACTCAATAATGCCTCATTTCATACATGGATTGGGTCCACAGACCAGTGCTCCTGATTCAATATGCTTTGGAGATATGATTAACCTTATTCTGATTTTAGTTTATCTTTGGTTTTATTTTCTAGTTCAGAGAAAAATGCTATTCTGCTCCATGTAACAAACAAGAAAGGTGTCATGGTCTTCAGTGACTGGGCTTCCCAACTCACCAGCAGAGATAAGTCCAGGAGCTGTCTTGCCTTTGCTTTTTCTTCCTACAATTGCTTTTTCCTCCTATTTCCTTCTCAATATGACCCATCCATACTGACTATGGAGCAAAACTCATAACCTAATTCACAGTGAAAAGGTTAGTTTTGGATTACAAGGCTCAGAATTTCTTCAGTCAGTATGGGGAAACTCTGTAGCCCATAAAAAAGGAACTTCCCCAGGCTTGGCTAACTTCACACATGGAGCAGTACCATAGAAGCCAGTATGCAAAAATTGTTGGGGGTTATGTCTTCTGCACATTTGTGACACAATTAAAAGTAGAAACTTACTTGCTATTCATCACTGAATGACAACATAATGATGACTACTAATTTCCTGCAAACTATTTTTAAATGCAAATTGATATCTATGCCCTTATAGATATACTGAACACTCCTGGCATCAAACACTTGAGAATTCTTGTTATCACAGCAGCTAATACAGTATTTCATAAAATATAAAAACGGCTGGGGTAGCTCCTGTCATAGAGCAGTAAATGCAAGGGCCCAATAGCATAGAAAGTATCATTTCTTTCTAATGTGAAAATAATTCCCTGAAGTAGTATTGAGTGACAAGGCAGTATTATCACCTTTATTACCTCAAAACACTTGCAAGAATTTCCTGATGGCAGGAAGGTGCTGAACTACACTTTGTTTGACATTGTAAAACAGATGTTGGTTCAACACCTTCCAGAGATGCTTTAGTTGAGGGATGGGCAACTGTGGGTCACATTAGCCCCCAGGAGAACCTGGAGGGCTGCACCCACATACATATACCACCAAAAATTTAAAAAGATTGTCCTCAAAAGGGTGGGTGGGTTATTTTTATTTTATTTTGGCCATGTTTTTTAGGTCTCCCTTGACCATTTTAAGTCCAGAAGAGGCTTTTTATAATTTTTAATAACTGAAGTGATTGATTATTAGTTCTGGTTTACATCTGATATTGTAAAAAAAAAAAAATCCTCCCCTGGGGCTGAAATGACCTGGGATAGGGAATGTGGTGAAAATGACCCCCAAACTCCCTTGAGAGCCTCAACACAGGAGAATTTAGGGTAGTAATCCATGCTTTGTGTCTTTGCTGGAATCTAATGGAGCACTGTAGATGAGCCCCAAGAAATTATTTTATATCCCTTTAAATTCAACCATGATGAAAACATTGTGAGTGTTTGTAGGTAAGAGGCAGATACTGCTTTACTTCCCATCTCCCCCCTCACCTCACCACACACATATGCATTTCATTTCTTGAATGCCTGAAGCAGGTGTATGTTACTAAAAACAAAGCTACAAGCATAAAAGTGCTGAATTAATAGCTTTTCACAAAAAATGGTGCACATGTGTAAGAGCAAAGGGACGTAATGACAATACCAATATAGCACCAGCAGTACTCTATAAGAGACAAGTCCATTTTGATAAACTGCTTGTCAGTCACAATCATTCTGTAACAAATTACCATGATATATCTAGCATGTAATATTGGACTGACAACAGTTGCTTCTCAAAGACTTTTAAGAAGGCACATTTCAATGCAGAAGTTATTCAGATAAAATCTGGACCCAATGAGAGGTTATCTCTATCTCTATATTTCTTCCACATCCTTAATGATGTCAATAACCTGTACAGCATCTTACTTTATAACCATTCCCTACATTAGGTTTTTTATCCTCATAAACGTATTTTGAAATACATAATATGTCAAACAGTGTTATTTGTGAATGACAAAACCTACCTGTAATTGTAAAACCAGAGCTGAATCCATGTATAACAAAGTAATCTTAATATTATGCTGTTCCTTTAATGTTAATGTTTGTTGTTCCTGTTTAATTTATTCTGAATGATTCTTGTTGTACAAAATAGCTTTAAGAACAACTGAAAACAGGATTCTTGCTTTTGGAAATATGAGAAGAAAATGTCACCAAGGTTCTGCCTAGCCAGGTTTTATTTCATACACATCCTAGAATAACATTTAAAAAGAAAAACTAACAAACACCGAGAATCAGAAGAACAAACAAAACCACTTATTCTATCTGAAAGTGTGTATACATCACTTTCTAAGATATGTCATTTTAAAAGTATGTGGTAACCTTGCAAGGCAAGTAGCTCTACCAAAAAAACAAAACAAACCCTTCTCCCTCCCCTGCCCCCACCATACTATGGGAAATGAAAGGGAGAACTTCAAATACAGAATAACCATTTCTGTTCTTGAGAGCTGAACAAAGATTGTGACTTCTCTGAAAACTGTAGTAACAGACCACTGTTTTTCTATAGTAGCCTTAGATGTACTTACCAGGAAAGGGACAAAGAAATCAGAAGAATTTTGAAACTCCCAATTTTAGGATCAATTCTATTCACAGACAGACCAGATACAAAGAAGAGACATATGCCAGTTGTGTTCAAAGTACTTCAGAGATGGAAGAGTTTTTACAAATCTCTCATATGTCACATAGTCTTTTAGGTGAGGTATAAGGGATTAACTTTTATGCTGTTGTATTTGCACAACTATTTTGTAGAAAACAATAACAATTATGCTACAAGGAAATATAGATGATAGTATAACAACCTCGCATTTCCAGAATAGCTCTTTCTCTCAGCCATCTGAGGGAAGAGGAGAAAAAGATCAATAGCACATGGCCATAACATCAAGGCGACAAGAGAGAGATAAGAAGAATGTATGACCAAGTGCAAGTGTATGCACATCATGCAGCTTTTAAATTAAACCACAATGAACTCTTTATTTTTGATTAGTTGCTTTGAGGGGATACATCAGAAACAAAGACTTACGCTTTAATAAGAAACTCATCCACCCTCCCTCCTTTTGTTAGATAAAAAGAACCAGCAGTTAGCAATATTATAATTTACAAATTCTCAGTGTGCTGGCCTTTGACAAGTATCATTAATAGTCATTATGTGCCCTAGTTTCAGAAGTCAGATATACCCAAATTAGATCTTGGAAGTATGAGGCTAAGCAATGTAGTGGAGTCATTCTAATACTCTTTCTCTTTTGCCTACGTTATCCAATAATTCCATTTTGTTTTTGTACCTAAGTTCTCCAGAAGGAAAACATGCCTGGATGCTGCAGCTTTCTGCTGCTTGTGTGCTTTCTAAGTATTTGTGATATTTCGAGTATTAGATCTTCTGGAGTCACCTGGCATGGCAGGCAATTCAAAGACATCTTATTTCCTTCCTCGGAGACATGGATAACACATTAGACAGTCCTGTGCCTCTTTGTCTCTTTTCTTCTTGTCTCTTGAACTGTTTTGTTGTTCTCCAGAAACAACAAAAGATAAACAATAAATCAATGTGGGAAGCTCCACAGCTAACACTTATTTTAACAGCTGCTTTGATTTTTCCAAAGGGAAAAAAAAAAGACACCATAGCTTAAAATATATGGGGATGGATCCAGACTGAGCATCCTAAGTAAGTTACTGACTTTGCTTAGTTCCCTACTCCTCTATTTGAACCGGGGAGGGGGGAATCCAGAAAAGGCTTCCCCAAACTGGAGGGCTCAGTATATTTTGGAGTATAGTTGTCATTATCCTGGACAATACCACCTGGGAATGATGGAAATTGTAATTCAAAATACCTGGAGGAGACTAGTGTGGAAGAGGCTGCTCTAGATTATCTCATCCTTCTCTAAAATAATCCTTATATTACCCTGCCCTAACCAGTTCAAAGTAAAAACTTTGGCAGTAACACTGAGATATCAGTATTTGGTTTCGTAGTCCATTTGGGAAAATGAGAAGACAGTTGATTAGCAATCCAAAGGCCAAAAGCCAGAGTAGCAATCAGAAGAACCACAACCAACTGGGGTATGTGCAGAAGAGTAGTTTGGATTGAGGAACAAGGCTGAGTTTCTGTTTGATTATCCACTTCATGAGAGACACCAATGTTGTTTCCAGTAGCCATAAACCATTTGCTGCCTGCCTCATCTAAGGATGCTGACTGCTCATGCAAACAGCTGTCAAGTTCAGAGACTTGGGCGGCAAGCCAGCCCAGAGAAGGGAGTGTGAGAGCCAGCAAAGTCCAGCCAGGAAGAGACAAGCAAGCACTTTACACAAGGGAGTTCATTTACCAGAGCATCAAGCAAAAGCCATAGTCAGAGTTCCAAAAGCCAAGGGTCAAGAGATCAATTCAAGGTGGCAGGAACCAGGTGCTGGGAGCAAGGAACAGGTAAAAGGAGGACTTGAAAGAAGCAAAGGAAAGCTTCCAGGCAGACAGTTATGTAGCCCAAGACACAGATGTGGCTAGTCACTGATTCTTGAACTTAATCAAGGAAGCCTCTTTGCTCAGCTTTCTTGAGTCTCCACCTTGTTTGTGGGCTGATTGGCACAGGCTCCAAACCATCTTCAGAATTGGATCCCTGTTGCCCTAAAGGAGCAGGCAGAGGAACGGCCAAGCCTGCTTGGTCCATGGCAGCAGGGGGAGCTCTTGAGCTGCAGGACGCATCTCCAGCCAGAGCCACAGGAACCAACAGCTGCTGCTCGTCATCTTCACCCTGAACAACAGGGACCAACAGCTGCTGCTCGTCATCAGCAGCTCTGACAGGGGCTTCAGTTATCACAACAGCTAGGGCCATACCAACAGAGCTGCAGTTGAGCCTCTCCTCAAACACACCAGTCCTGCTAATATCTCTGAAGGAGACCCAATCTTGGTTGACTGACAATGCCCAGATATCAGTTCTCTAGGGACTATACAAACTCCTAAGAAGTACTCCTAACATTCTCTTACCACCAAATTAATTTTTGTTTTCTTAAAAGAGAAATGAAGAAAAAAAATAACAGGAATATATAGATTGTTGTGGGTTTTCCAGGCTTTGAGGCCATGTTCTATTAGTATTTTCTCCTAACTTTCCACCTGCATGTGTGGCTGGCATCTTCAGAGGATCTGGTGGCATGGAAGTGAGACGGAGTATATATACTTGTGTAGTCCCCAGGTGGGAGGGAGCAATTTGCATGTGTTACAGTTGGCCTGTGTGATGGCCTATTGTTAAGTGGGATATCCCCCAGGGTTGTGTTGTTAGTCAGGGGATATGCATAACAGTGCGTTAAGTACATTAGCAGCCCATTGTATTGTTCCCTGTAGAGGGACCTCCAGAGTCTGGGTGGTGTTCATTGGCATATTTTTGAGTCTTGATTTTAGTGTTCTTGAGTACTGGTAGCCAAATTTTGTTTACTTTCTGAGTTTCTTCTTTCCTGTTGAAATTGTCCATGTGTTTATGGATTTCAATGGCTTCTCTGTATAGTCTGACATAGTAGTTGTCAGAATGGTCCAGAATTTCTGTGCTTTCAAAAAGCATTCCAGGTTGGTTTACAACATGTTCTGCTACTGCTGATTTTTCTGGGTGGATCAGTCTGCAGTGTCTTTCATGTTCTTTGATTCGTGTTTGGACACTGCATTTTGTAGTCCCTATGTAGCCCTGCCCACAGCTGCAAGGTATGCAGTAAATTCCCACAGAAGTTAGTGGATCCCTCTTGTCCTTTGCTGAATGTAGCATTTGTTGAATTTTCTTGGTCAGTCTGTAGATTGTTTGGAGGTTATGTTTCTTCATCAGTTTCCCCTTTGATGTATGGTAAAAACACATTTCCTTTGGTTGGCTGTTAACGCACTGTTATGCATATCCCCTGACTAACAATACACCCTGGAGGATATCCCATTTAACAATAGGTCATCACACAGGCCAACTGTATTACATGCAAATTGCTCCCTCCCACCTGGGGACTACACAAGTATATATACTCTGTCTCACTTCCATGCCACCAGATCCTCTGAAGATGCCAGCCACAGATGCAGGTGAAATGTCAGGAGAAAATACCGCAAGGAGCAGTCCACATGATGCACTCGCAATTGTGCAACGCTCCAGGGGCTGGCAGGCACTGATCATGCACTATTTCATTTATGGCTTTGAGCCGAAAATGGTGCATGATCATGCATTGCTCCAGGGGCTCACGCACACTTGCCATGCATGTGGAGCTCCAGAGCCGCAGTGCTTGTGCTTCCTGCCCAGGCTGCACTGCAGAAGGAAGAGGAGGGGCTCTTGCACTACCTACTCGTGAGCAGGCAGCAGCTGTGCAGCTGAAGCAATGGGGACAAGAGAGCCTCTCACAAGAGGCTGCTTGCACAATCCCTGCACCCCAGCTCCACAAAAAGGTGAGTTGCAGAAATGGCCCAAGACTCCACAGCTGTGTAATCAGAAGTAACTAGCAAACAGCATTTGTTAAAGCAGTCCAGATCTACCAAGTCTGAATTTACCAAGAGTCCAGGGTGAGGGTGTCCATAAGCAGAATCTATAGTCTAGTCCAAAGAACATGAACAGAGAATGCAAGAGCCAGCAAGACTGACACCACCAATAGAGTCAGTAGATTCCAGCAGCTTTCTGCTGTCCTGACCTCTGATTATATAACTTCAGTCTCCTGGTCAGCTGTGGCCTAATTAACAAGCTCTTCCTTTTCCACCTGCACTGGCTGTCAAAATTACTGTCCCTCTCATGTCTCTAGGCTGTGACTGTTGGGAAGAGTCCTATCTGGGTCCTGGGGTGGGGCATGACACCGTGGGAGCATTTTGCAAAGATTTTAGGCCCCGCTGGTCCATTTTAGGCCCTGGAGAAGCTTTGAAAGACTTCCACTTTACCTCTAGAAAAAAACTTTTCCTAAGGCTAAAAAGCCCAAAGGTGAAAACATAGCAAAAATGTCCCCAAGCCCCCTAAAGGTCATTTTGGAGCAGTTATTTGACCCCAGCAAGCCCTGGCAGCCACAAAAATTGCCCTGGGGTCCTCTTGCAGCCCATGGGCCACACTGTGCCCATCCTTGATTTAAAGGCTCATATTATAATCAGGGATAATCAGGCAGAATACAGTAGATTGCTTCTTATTCTCAATAACCCAGGATTATCTGTAGTTCTCAGGTTTACTGGGATGTCCAAGCAGAGCCAAGGAAGGATGTTGAGCAACCACTATCAACAGCATTTGGTGAATTTGGCAAACATTATGGGTTGTGGAAATAAGTATCATAATGCAGATTTTGCAATTTATTAACAAAAAATCAAAATTCTTTGTTTGCAAGAAACATGGGCCCCTAAAACTAATTTACCATCTCTTCACAGATTTCAATCATTTTCTGGTCCATATGTCAAAATACATACTAGAAACTGTAGTAGTTATCTCAGTTGATTTGCAAGTCAATGTTCAACCATTGGCTAGTTCTTCTCCATAATGTATACAGGCCCTTCTCATTAAAATCATGATTCTGGTTCTCTTATTTGTATAAAGATCTATATTCCACCTAGCTTACCAAATATGTAGGTTACAATAGCATTTGTAATGGTTTATCTGAAACCCTTGCCCTCCTGGACTGTCAATATCTCTCTGCAAGTCTTCTGCTGTGCAAAGAATACTGTCTCTCTCCCCACCATAACTCAGTTTAAAGCCCTGCTGGTTAGGTTCATGAGACTCCAAGCAAAAATGTTCCTGCCAACTGTAGTGAGTTGCAGCCCATCACTTGCCAGAGGTCCGTCTTCATGGTTCAACAAGCCAAACTGTTCCTAGCAGCACCATCGGCACAGCCAGTTGTCAACCAATATTTTCTCTCCCTTCCTGGGCCATATCCTTCAACTGGGAGAAGAGATGAAATGATGATCTGTGCATGAAGGTCCTTCAGCTTCCTACCCAGAGCCTTATAATCCCTTATAATCTCTTGAATGCTGTGCCTTGCAGTGTCATTGGTTCCCACATGAACCAAACGGAATGAGTAACAGTGGTAGACTTGACTAATTTTGGTTACATGGATCATGGAACTTTGTCCCAGGAAGACAACACATCTCATGAGTCATCCTGTCAGGTCCCCAAACCACTGCTTCTGTTCCCCCTCAGCTGAGAGTCCCCTACCACCACACACCTGCTTTTGTCATGTGCTAGCCAAGGTTTACAGCTGTCTAATTATAGCCTGTTATCAGTAGCCAGCAAGCAAAGTTCATCTTAGTTTGCTAGTAAATTACTGGTCATCATTTTGCAGTCTGAGTTCACATTAAATCCAAAGAAACATTCCAGTGGCAAAATCCATAGACAAAGTGAAGGTCAAGGGTTCTAAGAGCATGAGCAAGGAATCCAAATGTAAGCTGGGTCACTTTCATCAATAGGAATGGTCAGCTGTGACAGCTTCCCTCCATTCTGGTCTCTCTTTACATAGGCTCAGGGTCTTCCACAGCTGTTGCACTGAGTCTTTATTATATAAATGCTCCAAGACTCCTGGCCTCTCCCTTTTCAGCCTACATTGGCTGCCATTAAGTATTGTCCCTCTCATGTCTCTGTGTTGTGGCTGTTGGGAAAGGGTCCTATCTGGGTCCTGGGTCCTTTTGGGATTGGCAGGGACCAATCCTTATGCTGGATCTTCCAAGGTCCCCTGAACATTCTCTGAGGACTGGCACTGTTGCTCTTGCTCCTGTCCCTTAACCTCACTAATAAGGCAGTGAGCTTCAAACAGATTCTGTAGCTCCAAACTAACAGAAAGATCCCTGGTCATCCTATTTCTGTGTGTCACATTCCTCAGAACATCTACCTCCTGCATTTGGAAACTGACCTTCTCCTCAGAGACATACCTGTGTGTTCCTCCTCCAGTACAGTCTGCTTTGTCCAAGAAAACCTCAAGCTCTCTAATATGCTGAAGAGTGGATAGATGGGCCTCAAGTTGATGGACCTTTTCCTTCAACAGGGCAACCAATTTATACTTGCTGCAGGTATAAGCTACCCACATCATTCAGCAAGAACACAAACATACCACAGCTGTTGCAGGTAACTACAGCAGCTCTCTTAACATCCTTGTCAAGTAGTCGTAAGTAGGCACTGAAATAGAACTCTGGGCCTCCCCACCAAAATGCCCCCATGGAATGCTTGTTGGCCTTGCTGCCTGTTAGCTGAGCTCCTGTCTGTTGAGCTCTAGGAATTGGGGCTGCAGTTATATAGTGAGCTCCTCTCCCAACCATGTATCTGACTCACTTCTTCTGGCCAAGAGAACAATAGAACCCTAATGAGTAAGCAAGCAAGCCTGCCTGCCTTAGGTCATACAAACAATCAGCCTTAACACAACAGACACAATCTAACCAAAACACAACAGAACAATAGACCCTTAACAAGCATAGAAGCAAGGAAGCTCTTCCAAGCTCACAGGAACACACAAACAAGCAGTCTTAACCCAACAAATTCTCTGGTGCTGAGGAGGTTTATACCACAGACACAAACTCAGCTTGTGCTGTTTCTTCCACCAAGCCTATACAAAATGCCTGTTGGCCTTGCCTGTTTCCTAGTTTCTGTTATAGAAGCTGCTAGAGTGGTTGCTTTGAGATCTAGCTGAACAATCCTTAGATTTTACAACACTACAGAATCAGATCTGGTTGCTCCAGTCCTTATTGTTCCAGTCCTGAAAATATTACCTGGTTGTTCCAGTCCTGAAAAATATTTCAGAGCAAAATCATTGCCCAAATTTTTATGGTGCTGCTGTTTGGGGATGGTATGACTCTCAGATGTCTAAACTAGAGGCCCTTCAGAATACATTTCTCAAGAAACTGTTAATACCTGGTACTACTACAGCTCTGGTTTGGATAGAGGTCGGTTTTCCTTCCATTAGATCTCACACATTTTTAAAAATATTCCTTAGTAGGTTTTTTCCCCCACCCGAAGTCATATTGCAAAGTTGCAAAGTTTGGACTTCAAGTTTGGACTTCAAAGTTTGGACTTCAAGATATCCACAAGTTGTTTCGGTCATATCTTACTCGGTTTGACAGTTTTTTGATCTTGAATTCAAAAGGGCAGCTTTGTGAATAATTTTGACTACAGTGCTCAACCGGTTGAACAGGCTATTAATAATCTAATTTCTTAACATGGTATAGACTCTATAAATTTAACCATCTACAGGCTATTTATTTGGCAAAGCTTATATTTCCAATACTTAGGGAAGCTTTTAGAGCCCTTTGCTTATAAATCAATCCTTCATGTATGTCAATGGCAGATATTCTCATACCTCTTTGGCCCTCTGTCTGTATTTGTGGGGCCCAAGAAACAAAGGATTTCCTTCATCATTTGTTCTTTTGTTTATTATATTCTGAACCAAGAACCAAATTTTTGGGATCTTTTCTGTCCTACCTACATTCTAACACTGTTCTGGAAAAGCCTCTCTATCTTCTGTCTGATACTGATTCCCTAATAATTGTTGGCTGCTAAGCATGTGTTTTCTCTTTCAGACACCCTACTGTCAAAAACAAACAAGGGAACAAAATGGCACTGCATCAGCTGTGGTTACATTTGAATATATTCAAGAACAACAGTCATAGCAGAGTGGTAACTAAGAACTAGAGCAGGGTTGATCTTCAAGTTTAGATTGCACCCTCACCGTGTCAACCCCTGTGTCACATTAGCTGTGACAGAGGACTTGTTTAACAGGCTACGGCCCAAGAAAACCCTGAGGCATGGTGAGGAGCACTCACTGATCTCTGCACTAGGCCCCATTTATAAAGTAATCCTAAAGGTTAATATTAGGACCAAGTTGCCAGCTAGCAACTAAATACTAGGACTTTCTGTGTGCCCCATTAGTTTGAACAATAGTGCATTTTGTTGAGACCTCTTTCAATGGTTTGGCCAGCCTTAGAACATCTTTCTCCCAAGATAATTTTGCCCTGCCTCCTCCTTAGTGGTTTTCCATTGGGTTATTAAAAAGTACTTTTTATTTACTTAATATATTGATGTTTATATAAAAACTTATTTCCTACTCTTCTACTATTTACACACCACTGATTGCAAATTATAGCAGTGTCTATGGGAAGCCATTAAAAATGCTGTCTCTCTTATCTCCTCAATTGTGTCTGCACTAAAGTTGGGACACAGAAAGGGGGCTCTCTGTCAGATCTAAGAGGTCTGGTAGGTCGACAGTCCTTAAGATCTTTTGGACCTCAGCCATTTAGAGCTTTAAAGATCATCAACAACATTTTTAATTATATCTTGAAACAACCTGGCAATCAACACAATCCTTGTATGAGAGGTATATATGTCCTACTAAGTGAGTATTCACCAGCCTTGGAACAACTGCAGCTTGCTAGTGCCATGCAGAATGCACTGCAGTAATTCAATCTGGAAGCAAGTGAGACGTTTTCATTACATCCATATCTGATATTATCAGGAACAGACACCACTGATGTACCAGTATAAGCTGCACAAAGGCACAGCTAGCTACAACCACTACTAAAAGCATCAGGTCCATAATCACTGGCACCTGTAGATTATGGACCTGATTCTTCATGGATTATGTCATCTGAAACAGACTGAATTCCTACTCTCAGATCAGTCTGCCTCATTACTAGAAGCACCTCTGTCTTGTCTCATTTAAGTTTCAATTTATAAGCTCTCATCCAGCCTATTACTGTCTCTAGACACTAATTCAGAACATCAACAGTTTTTTCCTGGTAATAAATGAAAAGATGAAATAGAGCTGGTCTCATCTGTATTTTACTGACAACACATTTTAAATTCTCAACTAACCTCTCCTAGCATTTTCATGTAGATTTTAAATAGCATGGGGAACAAAAATATCATGCAATGTAGCCAAGAAGATGAACAACCACACCCCCAAGACCACAATATGAAGCTTAGCCTCAAGGCTTGGCACTTCCCAAGGCTAACCCCATGAGATGACTCAGAAGGATATCATAGTGGACAGTACAAAATGCTACTGACAGGTATGGTAAAACTGACAGAGAGGTACTTACTATGTGTAGTTGTTGGTGTAGATCATCTACCAGAATAAACCTATCTCAGAACTGAACCAGGTTGAAATGAGTCTAGATAGCCTGTTTTGTCAAAGAACCTTTGAAGCTGAGATACTACCACACACTCAAGCCCCCTGTCAGAGAATGGCAAGTTGCAGCCTTGTCATATATTATACATTTTGGGATACAGAGACAGCTTCTTTAGTAAGCTTTAATGACAAGCATTTTGTGAGTTGATATTGCAGCTTCCAAAGATACATTTACCACCCTCTATACCTATTTGTCAACTACTGCAATGATTGCCTTAGTCAACCAAGAATGACCCAGATATTTGCATACGGTTGATCTTATGCTATTAAATAACTTGCCATATCAACAAACTATACGTAAACTTAAACATATCCATTATATTAGGACAAATAAGTATCAAAGGTACAGTATTAGAATTAGGAATGAGAAGACTAATTGAAAATATTTGAAACATGGTTGAAAATGTTTCTTGAATTGAAAAATCCTGGCCCTTTCCCCAGGATGGCAGCATCCCAGCAAGAGGACTGAAACTGTGATGACACTGCCACAGCATGTTGTCACAGTCCTTCCCTTCTCGCATCCCCAGCTGACATGATTGTGGGGTACATCATTGACAAAAAAAACTCCATCAATGACCCCCAGTCATGTGAGCCTTCTGTCAGTGCTGGCCATGCAGAAGGGCTGGAAACACAATCACATGCTTCCTTCCCCACTGCAGCATAGGAAGAAGGCTGGCTGGAGTACGAAAGGAAGGGGTGTGTCCCTCACACTCCCTTCTGCAGGCAGCCAGTTGGGTGCAGAAGGGAGCAGTGGGGGCACACTCCCATCCTGGCAGAGGTGCAGCTGGTATTGTAATAGGAGCATCATCCTGTGAAAAGGACCCCTGAAGAGAATCTTCACAGTTTGGGACAGATTCTACATAAAATTCAAACGGAGTTGTTTCATGCAGAAAAGTGCATCTTTCCCCTCACAGAAACAGAAAAAATTATTGAGCAGAAAAGGCAATCTACTGCATAAAAATACTGCTTGTAAATTTTACACAGAACAAGTCTGGAACTGCAAACTCTTCAAAAACTGCCCAGTTCTCACAGACTACAATTTTTGAAGATCGACCAATTTTTGAAGACTTTCTCACAGTAAGAAGAAAATTGCTAAAATTAGTTCATGAAGAAAATTAGTGAAAAATTACATCCCTAATTAGGTTCCCCTTTTATTCCACTCATTCCAAAGTTGGAATGAGTGCTCATGACTTAGCTTGTGACATTTCTTGAAAAAATGTCATACTTGACAATGACAATTTCTCCTAGCTTTTGTCAGTCCTTTATGTAATCAACTTTTAAAAAATCGGTACAGCTCCATTGTACAACTCTGCATGGATATAATGGTGATGAAACAATATAGTTTCTTTCCTGCCATCACAGCACAGACTTCAGTATGAGCTCTGAATATATTAACCTATCTCTGATTGGATTCATCTCTTACCACAACTGCAATCATTGCTTCTGCTACTTCAAGACCCTGAACTCCTTGGAAAATTGGCCTGTCTATTTTCATCACCAGAAAAAGGAAACTCAGACAGGTTGTGTCAACAAATGGACATTTTCCCGTTGAAGAGATTGACTTGGCCTTCAACAGAATCATTTCCACCTACATTTTTAGGGCTTTACTTGTCAGATAAACTGGAACTTAGGGAGAGCAATACCTGTCAATCTCCCCTTCTTCTGTAATAGCCAGTTTGCCTGCCTCCAGCATTCCACCTGTCATGAAAACTTGTTTTTCATGAGTTTATCGGAGCATCTACAAATGTTCAAACAAGCTCAGTTTCTCCCAGCATCATTATTTCTAATGGCTTTTTAACTTTCGTAGTCTATAGCTTCTCTTATCTGCATGCATGGGTATGCAAGAAGACCTAGCCAAGGTCATTCCAGTTTTTCCTTATGAAAACTATTTGGTCATTAGAGGAGCTGTGAGGAGAATCACTTATAACTCTGTTAAATGGTTCAAAGCCTTTGGCTTCTGGATTGGCTACCTGATCCAACATGTCTGCTAGAGTAGAAAGGATAAAATACTCCCCTCCTCCAGTTCCTTGGCCTTTGCATCACTTTTGCTAATATATTTATATATATATCTACATTCATACTCTATGAGTGTGTGTGGTACTGCACTGGTCTTGGTATACAGTGTTGCATTCTGTATTTAGTTGTCTTCCTAGTGTCTGAAAATCTTGCCTATAGTGTCAGCATGTACAGCCAGGTAATTTCTTTGCTATGTTTGGCTGTTGTAAGGTATTCCTCAAAGAAGATTCTTATTGACAAATAGTTTTTCTTCCTCTGTTCCACTTTGTAAAATAAAACCATCTCTTTACTTTGCTGTCAGAGGCATTAAATCCAATTCTGGCCATTTGATCAGATGCTACTGTTTCTGAGTTGATATCTATAGCTCTAGACCAGTAGTTGCAAGTTGGCCTTTGGTACTTAAGACTTTTCACATGTCCAGTGAAGTCTGGAATGGTGGTAATCCCTGTGTGTGTGTGTGTGTGTGTGTGTATTGGCTCTCAGGGCAGAAGATTCAGGTTGCTGCACAGCATCTAAGAAATCTGGCACCAGTCTGGACTTGCACATTTATGAAACCTCATTCTGCTCTTATAATAACTGCATTGTATTCCAAACTTTAATCTTCGAGTCCATGAGTGGTTGTATTCTACTGACTTGTTCTTAAAATGGAGATCACTCTCTATCTAAATTTCATGTAAGGCTTTTTTTTTAATCCAATAGTTCACAAAAAAAAAAAAACTGCTCAAGGTTAATATCATTACAATTTTTAAAAAATCAAAATATTTCAAAGGGCCAGTTAGAAGACATGTATTTTCATGCCCTTTCTAAAAGCAGTGAGAGAGGAAACTGTTAAGAATTCATCTCAATAAATGCAAACAATATGGCAGGCAGACCTCTTCTACTTGCCCATCAGTTGGACCTCCACTGGTATTCGCAAAACGATTTTGTCTGAGAATCCTGGCCCCCAGATAGGTTCACAGCAAAACTAGTAATCTCTGAGATAACGATTCCCCAAATGTTTAGGACTTTAAAGGTTAAAGCCATAACTTTAAATGGGGTCCAGAAAGTATTTGTTCTTCTTTGTTTTGTACTTCATGATCACTTTATAATGATCCTAACTTGTTTTTATTATCTGCTTGCATATCTACTGAGAAAAGATGGTATATCTTAAACATTCCCCCTCTACATACACACACACACACACGTAAAAGACCTGTAAGTTTCCATCTGGTGTTTGCTTCCTGTCTTGAGCATGGCACTCAGTATTATCAACTGGCCACTATCTAGTAGTTCCACAGTTTGGAAAGTAAGGCACTGCTGGTCTGCTGAGCAAAGGAAATGAGCCAGAATCACAGTTGGCTCTTGCACTGGGAGGTGCCTAGAATAAACAGGTTGGACTTTAGCCACACACGCACATCCTTTCCAACTGCAGCAGCCAACAAGCTGGGCAAAAAGCTTGTGCTTGGTAGAACTGGGCAAAATGTGTGGCTCTGTTCCAATCTTCTTGTTGGTCACCATCTGTGATTCCACCCACCTCCCAGAATTATACATCATGACAGTTGTTATTTTTTCCCCAAGCCAAAAGGAAGACCATGGCTATACACTAGTATTCCCTAACAGAGACATTACTGTCTGTCCTTCCATCCAACCAGCATACTTTCCCTGATATCTGTAATGATCAGACTAAGCAGGCTAGTCCAGACTATTCACTCCAAGTTTCAGCCTGGTTGATTTTTCTCTTGGGAGCATTCAACATATGTTCCAGTGCACTTGCCACCATAGCTCAGGCAACACAAGAACTTGGGCTAGATGCTATAAATACAACTTATAATATATTTTGGTTTACTTTTCCCCTGTTTAATATTGAGGGCTGAAGAATGTGGTGCCAATAGCAGCTATGTGACTTGGCTGGATCATGTGGGAATGTTTATATAAACTGGCACCTCCAGAAGCATGAAAGACCAATGGCAGACTATTAAACTAGATGTAGAGCCACTATTTCAGACTTTCAGCATGTCCATGTGGTAGTAACTGGGCAGTGGAAGCTGGTGTTTCTCATCATACTGGAGGTTTGAATTTATTTTGGATTTTAGCCTGAAGCTTAATGGAACTATCCAAGGTCTTGAATTCTATCTCCAAAATTGGTTTAGTACCTTAGATAGCACTTTTAAAGCTCAAATTAAAACCCAGAACAGATTTACTGCCACACTGATATGGGAGCTACCGGCAGCCACTACAACCAAGTCACAAAACTGGACCCGAGTACTTTGAAAGACTATTGGACACAGCCATGAGCTATGTGAACTGGCAATGAAAATACAACTAGCTGGGGATTTTAAAAGCCTATGTTGAAGCTCACTTTGGATTTCTCACTTCACACTTTAACAGCTTATAACAGAAGTCCAAATTTTCTTCATCATTGGAGGGAAACCCAGAATTGTTCACAATTTGAATGCAAGCATATTCTATATGTGAGTCCAGAGTGTACATAGCAGCTGTATATTGAGTCTGTAGCTCAAGTATTGACTCAACAATATAAAAGCAATTTACAGAATTCCCAAATGCAAATGATTATTGGCCAATCACAACTTGTTGCAAACTAGGTCCCCTCCTTTTCCACAGCATTCTATTATTAAAACAAGGTGAAGTTGTTACTCTTGTTGTTTATGCTGATACATTTGATAGTGCATTAATTGTGGCAATTGAAATAGGTACATCCAGTCCCTCATCCCTTCTTTACTTTCAGGATGTTTCTGCCTCTCTTTTTCCATCCTTCCTCCTGATTCCTCTTTTTAATGTTTTCACTTAAACAACATAACAACAAAAAACTTTCCCTAGAGCTTTACTAATGAAGCATCCAGCTCCTATGCACATAAAGATCACTCTCCCTTCCCCTCATCCCCACAAGTCTGTTTCATCTTGGGTTGAAGCTGCAAGACTGAAAAGAAAAATAAAGCAGATGTTGGAAACTTTCTTAGCTTTTTCTTAAGCACACTAGTGAGTGCATTTAGGTTAGCTTTTCCAAGCACAGAAGTCTACTGCTTATGAGTTAAGACTATAGCTTTTACTTTAAAAAGCTCTCTGAAATTAAAATGCAAAACTGTCAAACTGTCCACCTTGGAGGAAGAACACACACACACACACCACAACACAGTCTTCCATTCCTTGTATGACCTGAGGCACTGGAGTAGGCAGTCTAGGGAGGAAGTGCAAAGGGGGACACATTCCAAGAAGACAGACACAATAATAACACCATCATGGTTTACCAATGTTGCACTGTAATTCTACAGATTTTTTTTTTTAAAGGTAAGGAAGCTCTGGGGGAAGAAAGGACATCATGCAAGGATTGCAACATAATGGGAAACACACGGGGAGGGCTGGGAGGGAGTCAGGTGCACCCACATTTAATATCAGAACTCAGATCACAAGGAAGCCCCCACCAACAACCCAAAATTTGACACTTTTCTATTAAAGGGTTTTTTTTTTTTTTTAAGGAGAAAATTTGGATGGGAAAGTAATAATAAACATCATGAGAAGCAACATTAAAATATGCAATATAAATAAGTACAAATTAATAGTCTGGATTAGTCCATGCCAAGGATGAACATTTAGATAACATAATATAGGAGTAAACAGAACCAAAGAAATGGCTCATTTTTTTTTTGCCTCAAACCACAAAGACAGTAAGAGTTTTTTCCTACATGTCTGCTTAAGGGTGAACTCATTAAAATTAGTCACTTTATAGCACCAATTAGATATAATTTTCAGTTTGCAAACACCAGCTTTGTCTAAAATCTACAGGGTTCACAGTTTTTAAGTTTCTACAGAAACATGATGCTGGTTGCTTAGAAACTATTTGCCTTAGGTGTTTGCACATTATTTATTTATTTTCAAGAACATTTCACAGAGACTGTGTTCCTCACAGTAATTTAAATTTAATTATCAAATACACTTCCAAAATTCAAGAAAACCCCCCGAAAATAATACACATGTTTTGTTTTGTTTTTTTAAGTGTCCTGGCACCTCATATCCTAGACCTAAGAACTTGCCAAGAAGGGTGTTTCTATTCAGTTAATCTAAATCAACTTCACCTCTGTTGCAGTAAGTCTTATCCTAATTTCCCAGAGCAATACACATTCAAGGTCAATCTTCTTGGGAAATTGTTTAGGAGGCTTCCCACATTTTAGTACGATGAACCGTACAATCAAGTTTTTAAGAGGGTAACTACTTCATACAACGCTGATTAGCTTTACACAAGTGAAAAAGATGTCTTGCAGCCTTAGGATATCCCTGAGCAATACTAGACCTTCACTGTGCACATTTGTGACCTCTAACAAGCTTTAAACAAGACATGTAGGAAAACCAGAATGTTTTCTGTTATTCTATTTGAATAATATAAGTTTTCTGGTACACTGAGAGATGAATAACCATACCAATACTTGCTTCATCAGACCCATCAGTCAAAAGAAAGCAAGTGCTAGTATATCATGAAAGTCTGTGTAGTGTATCTGATGCATTGAAGGGTCAGCAAAAGGCCACCTGTATCTGAAACTTTTAGACATACACAGATAGGCTTGGGCATATTAGAGGTCTTTCAGCATTCCTGGACAGAATCATTTTTATGTTGCAATGTACATAAAATTATCCAGAGGGTTAATGGACCAGAATTTTTGACCACTCTGGAAAACTCTACAGAATGAAATTTACGTGAAAACATTTAGGATAAAGAAGAGAGGAACTGCTCAGTCTGCATAAGTAACTTGTGAAATTTGGTCCTAATATGATGATGGCTTGAAAGAGAAATCAAATTCAAGAAACACTGATCTATCAATAGCTAATAGTAATGACAGTAAACAGTCTCCCATTTCAGAGATATTATACATTCTGAATACAAATTTCTAGGGAGAAGGCTGCTGCTTTAACAGCCTGCTGGTGGGTTTACTAGATTTGCTGGCCTCTTTGCTAGCCACTGATGCTGCCAACAGGATGGTAGTCATTCCCTGATTTGATCCAGAAGGGCTCCTATGTTCTACAGTCACACATATAAAGTGTCAGGCATCTTATACACCAGTAGAAAGTTCAGAAATTGAGGAAATAATAAGAAACACTTTTCCTTGCTACAGCATAAAGGTAAAAGTGCTCAGGAAGATATGAAATTGAATCTAGCACTCTGTACCTATAATATATTTGTCAAAGGGCAGATATGATTGTGGCAATCCTTACAAAATAAGGCTTCTTCAGATAGTGCTGCTTTTGCTGTATACAGTTGGCCCTCCACATTCACCCTATGGTTAGGGTGTAGGACCCCTACAAAAGTAGAAAAGTAACAAATATGTGTGTGTGTCTGTGGGAGAGGAGCCAAGGCACTGTTGGGAGACCAGGCACCCAAGGTCCAAACCAGGTCAGGGAAAGGAGAGGGAAGGGGGTTAGGTTGGCATAGTGGGCCTATACTTCCCCTCTCTCACCCATCTCCTTCCCATCTCCTGGTCTGCAAGCTGTCCTTAGCAGGCCAGGCAGCATCTTTTGGAGAAGGGGGACCAACGTGGGTTTTTAAAAGGCTGCACAGCCTGATCAGAGCCACTGAGAAGGAAGGTTTCCCTGGAAAAGAAGTGTCTGAGGTGGGAAGGCAGGTGGAAGAAACTTGCAGATCATCAGATCCGTGAAAGTCAAATCCATAAATGTAAGAGGGCCGACTGTACATAGGAAGTTATTCACATATGATCCAACTTTGACTTCACAATTCCTATAAAGTTAAAATAAATGTCATCTTGCTACTGTTGCTTGGAACAATTCCACTTGTGTTGAACGAGAATGCAAAGAATGGCCTTGAAAGGACTCTTGACTTTCTTCTACATTAGCTGGTTAAATCCTTGCCAAGAAAATAGCTCCTTGTTTTAGGAAGATTGTTAATGTTTATCACCACTAATGCTGAAGGGGATATAGATAAAGATCAAAATAATTATTTACTGGTCAATCCTTTATTTTTCAGCATGGTGATCAAGTGGATAGTTACTTATCCATTCATAGATGAGACTGATGATTTTCTGGATTTTTCAAACTGTACTTGAGGTCATGGTGGGAGACCACACTGGTAGCTCTGATGGATTACTTGACATCCTGAAACTGACACAGGAAATACGGCACTTCTGATACTGACTGGAAGCCAATTTTTCATTATGTATTGACAGGCCAAGATAAAAAAAATAAGCATAAAATCTGACTTTCTGCCATATGATACCCCAAGTGACCTGCAATGCAGCATAAAATACCAGAGTGTAATAAATATGACTCCATTAAAACAACCAACCATCTGACACAAAATCCAGTAATATGAAATATGACACCATTTTCTAAAAGAATTTCTGGTTTACATATACACATAGATGGGTTTTCTCATTCATGAATCTGCTTTCAGTCTAAAAATTGTTGATCTTTTCTGATTTCACCAGTATATACTGCAAATGCTAACCTAAGTCCAATTGCTAGTTCCAGACAGAAGAGATCAATTGAATAAAATGCTGATTGGTAAGCCAGCACTTATGAAAATGCCATTGCTTCAATGGGCCCATTGTAGTTGGAACTAGCAATAGGATTTAAGCCATTAGTCACTAATTATCATTTATTAGAAGTGGAAATGGGAAGCTATAATACAGAGACACTGAGTTCGATTCTATACAACTTGTATCCGTATGTCAACTGAAATGCAAGCATTTCCTTACTTTCAATGAGATTTTATGAGTTCAGATCAATGCATTAGATTCAAGCTTAAGTTGTCCAAGAGACAGAAAGCAGTATATCAGCTTACCATGACTGATATTGATATTGAACTGCATATCAAGTTACATTATGTATTTGACATATTGTGTCAACATCCTGTTTCCACAACTTCATGTCAATACGAAATTATAGTTCTTGCCCTGTATATGATTGACTGATGTTAAGGTAGCCTGTGTTGCACAAAAGCTACAAAATAGAATTCTTCCAGGCTTATTCATATAGCAGTATAAATCACAAAAACACCCAACTCTTTCAAAACTATTGCTATCTAGTTTCCAGCTTTGGAATTCTGATTCTTGAATTTCAGAATTTGCTGCCAACCAGTATTTGTTGGTCCACCTACAGGCAAATGTTCCATGTGAACATTTTTATTTGGGAAGCAAAGCAGAGCACTCATACATACATGTACACACATACAAAGCACTGTTTGTTATACTTAACTGAACCAGTACAGAATTATTGACTCTTTGGCCATTTCCGCACTAGCCTGTTATAGTGCTATTATTCCACTTTCAACATCCTGTGGAATTCTGGACTTTGCAGTTTAGAGAGGGGCCTTTGAGGCCCTCCCTAAATTGCAAACCCTAGGATTCATACGATGTTGAATGTGGAATAATAGCACTATAACAGGCTAGTGCGGAAATAGCCTTTGTTACATGCGGAAATAGCCTTTGTTACATACAGATGCTAGGAGCACAAAGAACATTCTTAAGTCATTCTTATTCAGACCAAATAAGGTTACAGTGCCCATAAGCAGGGGTGGAAATACATGGCCCTCCACATGTTGCTGAACTACAACTCAATCAGCCGTAGCCATTAGGAATTATGGGGCTGCAGTTCTGCAATAGATGGTGGGCCACATATCCCCATCACTGCAATGCGGGCTGCTAAAAGTCCATCTTTATGGTAATTTTGTGGGATATATATGAGGTTCAATGTGTCAAAAAGTTCCCCATGCTCTATTCTCCTGTTTGTTTTCTTATAGTGTCATACCCAATCATGGGAAAGTTTGTTTTTCTATGAATCTCTTTCAGTCCTAATGAGTTCACGCCCTGGGATCAAGAACCACATTAGAAGATCATGGCTGAAATCTAACTGATTCATTCAAGGTGAGATAATTTGGGGATAAAAATAGATACATATAGCCAAAGAAAAAACTGATTCATAAGAAACTTACCTTAGCACCAGAAGAGTAAATCAAACAAAAATTTCTTACCTGAAATATATAACAGAAAATGTTTTTTTTTAATTTTCACACACTTTTTTGCTGATTATTTAAAAAAAATCAGTTAACTTTGAAAGTTCATTGCACTAATGTACCATTGAAAAAAGCCTATTATTTTGATTGTACGCATATATGGAATGGCAACTGAAATTTTTGTTGTTGTTGCAAAGCCTTTATACATTATTGGTGGTGTGTGCCTTCAAGTCATTTCTGACTTATGGTGATGCCAAGGGAAACCTATCATGGGATTTTCTGGGGTTGAGAGTATGTGACACATCCAAGGTCACCCAGTGAGTTTCGACGGCCAAACAGGGAATCAAACCCTGATCTCCAGGGTTGTAGTCCAACACTCAAAGCACTTCATCACATCGACTCCTTTATACATTAACCACTATCGAAAATAAAAATGTCATTAAAATGGTGATTTCTTGTGTCACTCTGTGTTACTAGTGCCTAAACCATGAATAAAATGAACAAATTTGTTATCTGCAGAAGCTGTTGACATGGTCACTTTCTAATTTCTTTTCATTCATTCTTTTTTTCAGAGACATGTGCCAAAATTTCTTGTAGAGAATTTCACCTCCAATCTTGCTGAGGACCTGTCCACTAATAAGCATAATGAAACATGCTTTATGTGAAAGCCTGTTCATTTATTTTCATTCCTGTGAGTGCCTTCAGAGACCAGTGTTGCAATCACAGCTACTTACTATTTAATTCCCAGCCAAATTTATGGCCAAATTGAAAAATGGATGCAGGTTGCCTGATGCAGGATGCTTTTGTCTGAAGTGTCCTCGTGGAATCATTATACATGCATTAATCTTTAATCTTCAATTAAACAATCAGTTCCGTGTAAAAGATAACAGAAAATTGATCTATGAATGTGGACTAGACAATATATTTTAATGTGTGTGTAGGGTGGCAAAAAGCTGGTGGAAGCTGGGGTGAAGAAATTGATAATTAGAGCAGAATTCATCATTAGGCTTCGGGTCAAGAAAAGGTTATGCAGGGAACCAAATCTTTATGAGCTATATTTTCAGGTTTATCTCTTTCCTCCCATGGTTGGGGAGCACGTGATAGTGAAGGAAGCAGGGAAGAGCAGAAAACACAATGGATCAAGGCAAATTTTAACTGAGAAATCTGGCTTGGCAGAAAATGCAATCTGCTTTGAATCTGATTCTTTACAATTAAGCACCCAGCTTCCAGCATCAGCAGATGCTTAATTGGTGGTTGAGGCTGCCAAGCAGACACCAGCAATACAATCATTAACAGGTAGTTTGAAGCCATTAAGGTGCTCACACTTGTCAATTTTTTTCTGATCCACCATCACTGCAAACCACCTTCCTCTGGAAGCCAGCCTACATTGCAAAGCTGCATACAGCTGAAGGGTCTGCCTCAGTTCCCAGACTTCCAAATTTTTAAATTAGGACCTAAGCTTCCAGGTGTAGTGGGCACATAAACAGGCCTTCTTCCCTGATCTAAGTGTTATATCAGCATAGTTCCAAATGGCAACATTGACAGGAAATGAGAAGGGTCTCTGCCAGTGAGATCAGAGAAAAACTATACAATTAAATGTTGATGATAAAGAAGCTACAAACATCTGTTGCTCACCCAAACCTTCATATAGCTCCAACATGGGGATCATGCCACAGAGTTATCATAAATACACATAGTATTACTAACATAAAAAGGAGAGGAGTCTTATCAGTGTATGTACTGGATAGAATTGTTCATTTTACATATGTATCAAACAGTCCTGATAACTCAGCTACTATAGCAAGAAGGATAAGCATTTAATGTGTCAAAATAACAACCGGCAATTGGTGTATGACTTTCTTTGGAAGTAGTTTCTAATGGTGTTATCACAGTTATGATATGTCTGGTGAGAGAACTAGATATCCTTTTGATATCAAATAATTTGGCCTTTACTTGACCTTTCTCTGCTACCCTTCTCCACGTGTTTGCAGAGGTCCACCAGACAAGCACAAATTGGGCGCGGCCGTTAATGGTGGTACATTCCAAAACCTCATTCAGGCAGGCAACTTAAGCCTCTTTGATGCTTTAGGGAAATCCTCCCTGCAAACTGGCTTTGCTCGGTGCGTATCTTCACAAAGCCGCAATGCCAAGAGCCGAGCCATTCCTTTATGTCAGGCTTTCAGTGTACTGGCCATACTATTGTCATCAAGCATTAAGCTCATCATGCAAAACATGACCTTTTCCAACTCCTTTGTCCTGCTCTAAAATCCCTTTGTTCTCACCGAGCATAGCATAGCCTGTAGGTAAAATCCACTCTATAAAAAGTCCCCACTTTTGGGACTTCCTCGGATCACCCTGGACTTCCATCTCACCTTGCTGCTGGTTGTCTAAGGAAACTCCCCTCAGCGAACCACGTTGAGCTTTCTCTCTTGGAACCCCGTCTTTCTCTCCAGGACTACGAGACCAGGTGTCGTACTACCCACTCCCCAACCCTTTCTATTTCTATTTCCAAGTTAGCTAGTGTGTGTGTTGTCTTATTTGCTGTTTATCTCTCAATAAAACTGCTGCTTTTGTTACTTTAAAACTTGTCTGGCTATGCTCTCTGACCTGAAGCCATAGACATAGGGTACAAGATCCTAGCTAAAGTTACCCTGCCTCTCGTTAGCTTAAGAGAGTGCCCGAGCTCAATTTCCCCATCTTGTGTTTTTATTTGGTTATTTGGGCGCCCCTCCTGGGACCCCCAACATACAGGGTAACAATGGAACAGGATGTTTAAACACTAAATAGTTTGGCTAAATTAGCAGAATCTTACTCACACGTTTCTTTTGTGTATCGATGATAGCATAAATTAGTAGAGTCAAAACCTCGATGCAAACCAGTCAGAAAGGCTTATCTTAGTAGGCAGCTCTTTAACATTATTAGAGGTGAATAGGGATCTAGGAAGGTTGTAGATAATATTTTTACTTTAATAACATGCTCTGGCTATGCAACCAGTAGTGGCACACAAGCATCCTACACATCTGCAACATAGCTGTAGAACATCATGATCCTTGCTATGTTCTGACAAGAATGAGAGAAAAACATAGGACCATTTCCACACAAGACTGTTGTAGCACTATGATTCCACTTTCAACATCCTATGGAATCCTGGGGTTTGCAGTTTGAGGAGAGGCTGGCAGGCCCCTCCTGAAACTGCAAACCCCAGGATTCCATAGGATTTTGAACGTGGAATCATAGCACTATAACAGTCTCGTGCGGAAATGGCCATAGTCTGCTGTCATTCTCTCCTGCTAAGGATATCCTGATAATCACAGCAAAACTGTGCCATCTAGAAGCAACAGAAGCTAGACATAATGAAGGTTGCTAATCATCACAATATATACCAACCATATCTCAAGCTTGCATATGTATTGTCTGAATGTATATACCAACTATTTAACTATGCTTTAGCTTACCCTTTCAATTATTTTTTCTAAACAATCCTGACATTTTTGATTGACTATGCTTCTGAGGCTTCTGTTTCCTTTTCTTCAGTCTGAGGCTTCTGTTTCTTTGAATTCTCTTTTTTCTTTTGTTTTTTGCTTACTTCCTAGTCTTACTATTTGAAAAAAAAAGTTGCTAAAATAAGAATACAAAAGCTGGAAACAATGTGGAACAGATGGACATAGTAGTACAGACACTCTGTTTTAATATTTTTTTTCATAATAATCTGAAAATTGTTATTTGTTTTTAAAAGCATTTGCGGGATGCAGCACTCTGACATCAAGGTATAAGCTATATACTGAGTTTTCCTATAGCTATTCACTATTCTGTCATTTAATACTGCAAAGAATCCACTGCCAGACAAATTACTGCCTACAAAATCAGCAACCTAGATAAGCATGCACTAATTAAGGACATGGAAGTAAAAGTCACATATTGATTACAATCACTGAAGCTCTGGAAACAGATTTAAATATATATTGTTGCCTATGTAGCACAATACTTTCTTTTCATCTTAGATTATGGAATGCAAACAGATTTTTTGTGTGCCCTCTACTTTAAAAAGGCGATATAAATGAAAATTATATAAATTATGATATAGATACAGAATGGAAAATATCCAACAATAAGGCCAATGAAGATGATAAAGGGTCTGGAAACCAAGCCGTATGAGAAAGAATGATTGAGGAAACTGGGTATGTTTTATCTGGACAAAGGAAGACTGAGAAATAATATGGTAGCCATCTTAAAGTATTTGTTATTGAGGGGGTGGAGTGGTTGGATGGGAGTCCAAATGATGTATGGGTCAAGGCTTGTGACTTTTCAAACTTGGATATTTAGCTATAAAGATCCAAGGACATGGATCTTTAGTTATAAACTAAAGATATATCTAGTTATAAACTTTAGATATAGCTTTAGTTATAAAGATCCAAGGCACTATGTAATGTAGTACAAATTTGGTTATGTCCAGATCTTTTATCTTTATATCTAAGATATCATCTTAGTATTAGAGAGAATCAGGAAATCTAAAAATTATTATAAATCTGGAGATATTAGTCATGGGCTTTGATATGTTAATTATTAGGTCTTTCTGGTATGATGTGGGTTTTGTCAGATGGCAAAGTTAAAGATAATTTGTTAATAAGATTCTCAATAAGGTGATTTTTCTAAAATATAAGAAGAAACAACATGAACAAGGGAACACCAGTATGAACTATTGGCAAGTGATGATACTATTAATTTTTATTGAGATTTTTGTTCATATTATCGTAAGGGAAAAAATGAATGTGGATACTGGATTTGATCTAATAATGTTTAATGAGAGTTGTACTTAGAATTAGGAAAAGATTTGAGGATTTAAGGAGAAAAATCTTTTCTGTTTTCTATCTATGTTTACTCAGATATGGAAAATCAAAGTGTACAAGGATCTATAAGAATGTGGTAATACTGAGAAAGGCAGTTATGCCCTATACACTAAATTTAAGATTTTGAATTAGACATGTTTTGTATTTCTTTTGTAGATGGTGTAGTTCATAATATTAATTAACCTGATTAGTAATGAACCTATATTGCTTTTACATTATTGATTCTTTAGTCTAAACTTTTAACATTAAACATTAATAACTAACAATACATATTACTTTTAAAAGTGTTACTATTATTTTACTAAAAGCTGTATGCTCCAGGGGTGGGAACCTCCTTTTCATTTTGTGTTAGATAGTATTGTTTCGTTTAATGGTTTAGTTTAGCTATTGTCTTTTTTATTGTTTCGTTTTGTGTATGCATAATTTGGATTTTTTTCTTTTTTGGCTTGTTATTTTGTAGAGATTTATTTTATGTTTTATGTTGTTTTATTCTAATAAAAAATATTAAGCCAAAAAAAAAAATCTGAAGCACTGTCACATAGAAGATGTGAGTGTGTTTTTTTCTCTTCTGGAGGTAGGACAAAAACTAATGGATTCAAACTATAAGAAAGGATATCCCAATTAAACATTCTTTGCTTTTTATTGCTATTTTATTGCTTATTCAGTATTGTTTCAATACTGTTTTAATTTGAACTGAACATTACTGAAAATTAAACATTAGGATGAATTTCCCAATGGTAGGAAGTATTTAACAGTGGAATAATGGACCATACTACCTTCCCTTACTAGAAATTTGTTTAGAGGCTGGATGACCATATGGCAGGGATGTTTCCACTGTGGCAGAGAAAGGAACTAAGTGACCCTCGGGCATCTCTTTCAACTCTACAGTTCTCTGATTCCTGATCAAGATCAAAACTTCCATTATACAAACTTTATAACCAGCTGCAACAGAGAGATTCCTCCTCTAAATATAGAGGATTTAGGCCGTTTCCGCACTAGGCTGTTATAGCGCTATCATTCCACTTTCAATCTCCTGTGGAATCCTGGGGTTTGTAGTTTCCTGAGGCCCAAGAGCTCTCTGGCTGAGGATTCTAAAAGCCCCTCCCTAAACTGCAAACCCCAGGATTCCATAGGAGGTTGAAAGTGGAATGATAGCGCTATAACAGTCTAGTGCGGAAATGGCCATCGACTAATGTACCATAATATTGCTTAAACATTTTCTACAATATTCCTCAAAAATGTTAATTCACCCTCCAGTACTAACTTCTTTAGAGAGAGAATTCTTTGATTCTTCAATCAAATAGACAATCAATGATATTGACATAAGACTGCAATAATTCAACACATTTTGCCAGCATGTCTATCTAACCTGGCAGTAGCATTTCGGACCAACTGACATTTCCAAACAGTGTCAAAGGAAAGCCCTATCCATGGGATCCTCATTCATGGATTCAACCAATTACAGCTCAAAAAATATTCCAACCCCCCCCCACCAACAACCCAAAAGCAAACCTTGATTTCGCCATGCGCCGAGCACTATGCTTATGTCTAGGCATACCCTGTTGTAGCATCTCACCATTTCACAGCTCCTCAGGCTGTTTCTGGCACTTCTGTTCACCATTTTGTATAAGAGGCACTATTGTATTATAATTGGACTTCAGTATCCACAGTTTCTGTTATCTACAGGGGATCCTACAGCCAAACCCCAGTGAATACAATAGTCCACTATAGTCTAGCCTGGACCATGATTTGATTATTACTTATTTTCTTAAAGCTTTTAATAGCTCTATAGGCTTATAGTTATAAACCCTGACCTTCTCCAGACCTTTAGCTGTTCATAACCTGGCTCAATTCTGGCTCTGTGAAGATTTTAGCTTTTCCAGTCCTGCATACAAACTCCATTTTCCCCATCATCCTCCAATGATCATCTTCCCTTCTTCACAGAGAGAAAGAGAAGAGAGGAAAAGGGGAGAATGAATAAATGAGCTAGGTGACATTGAATTTGCTCCCTTTTTATTCTCTTTTCTTTCCCTGGGGCTACTGCTTCCGTACCACTATGTTCTTCATTCATGCACACTTTTTCTGTGACCTATAGAATCCACCATATGTGGATAAGTACCCCAATTTAGTCTTGTTTCACCCTACCATGGTAAACAAAAAAATGAAAAACAAAACTCTCTTTGGGCCTTTCCGCACCATACTTTTCGCACCATAGTGCTATTATTCACTTTCAACATCATGTGGAATTCTGGAGTTTGTAGTTTACTGAGGCCAAAGAGCTCTCTGACTGAGAATTCTAATGACCCCATCCCTAAACTGCAAACCCCAGAATTCCATAGGATGTTGAAAGAGGTATAATAGCACTATAACAGTGTGCCTGTATGCACTCAAAATTGAAAACTTCAAAAATCATTATATCATTGTGAGTACTATTAAAAATGCAGCACTGAATGAAATGTTTGCATCTTTTTTAAAAAATTGAGCCTATTCTTCTGTGTTTATGTGTGTTCTTTCAGCCACACAAAGGAAAAGGTACTAATTCCATACAGTAACGTTTGCACAAAATGTAGAATACATAATAGAAAAAAGAAGTCACCCATCTCAATCTCACACAATTGGTGAGATCTCTCATGGTTAGAAAATCCTCAACAGGCTCATCTCAAGAAGTCAAAACCTTACACAACAGTTTAAGTAGTAACAATACTTTAGAAAATTGTTTCTATTTCTAATTTAAATTTCAGCCAGCATTTCTAGTGACTGGAAATCTTTTGTTAAAGTAAAGTATGTTTTATAAGTTGAACCTATAAAGTTAGACATAAGAACTATTGCATCTGCAAAGTATTGTCCACTTGAATGATCAGGAGTTTTCTATGCTCTGGCTCTCATGGAGAAAATGCTGACCATTCAATAGCTTGCTGCGAAGAATTTACACAACACTTTGCAGACAAAATCTTTATAAACTCTGCTGACTGGAATGCTCTAATTGATACAGAAGTAGTCAATGTAACTCTGGATTCTGTCTGTCTGTGATATTGGATACATTTCAATTTGTGCAACCTGAGGATGTGGACAGGTTCCTTCAAGATTTGAGAGCTACCACAAAAATAGTAGACTCACATAGATGGCCTACGTGGGTAAGTGGAGCAGTGGTTGCTTCACTGTGCAAAGGCAGGTTTCCAAGATTGTTTATGTTACGGCCCCATGCACCCCCAGGTTTGATATGGTTTAACTGGTGAAATATTATTTAATTGGCAACTACATTGATTGGCACTGGTATAGAATAGAACATGAGGTGACTGGAAGGTCAAGCAGGGCAGAGGGAAATTACTGACTGAACATGCATGATTGCAGGGCAGTTTAGCCAATGCCCCCTCTTAGCATAGCCAAAGTCATTGTCAGGCAGACTACAAGCAACTCCAGAGATAATATGCTTAAGCTGAACATCTCCGGGCATGAAATGGTCAAGGGAAGTTCCCACCAAAACAATGATTGCTTCAACCCTGTTCCCTCACACCTGGACATTTCCCTGCATTCCTCAAACTTCTCCATAATACAGAGCTATTACAACAGCCATTACCTCTTTGTCACCTAGACATTAAGACCATTAACTCTGTCTGGACCCCACTGAACATACTGCAACTCCCATTGTCCACTTGGTCAGGAGTATTCATACTCATACCCTTAGGGTAGATTTTGTGTATAAGAATTTCTGAGTTGAGCTCTTCAGTGCAGTAGTTTTCTTGCTGCTTGCCACACTGTCACTCTGATTCCTGAATGAGTACTATCCTTAGTATAGTACTTAGTATCCTCTAAGCCACATTGCTGCTTTTTTCACTGCTCTCCAGATTGGTAATTACCACTAATTCCCTGAAACCTTCTCTATCCAAAACTTTCCTCCCTTTATCCTTCACTTAGCTCGTGTGTGAGTATTTGGATCTTTTGCGTGCATATGTGAATCTCTCAATAACACACATATTTGGTTTACATTTTGGAATCTGTGGTTGGTTCTTTCCTGCAAGATCCTGTAAACATTGATGGAGTGTTCTTGTTAGATTAGCCCCCACTCTCAGAGGCTTCCTATGTTGACCTAATTAATTCCCCATTGTCATGTGGAGATACTGGCATCATGGGTGGACCCTTGAGTCACCCACACTTTGAGGTAACATCTAAAAGAAAGTGTGGTTATCACTGTAAAAAAACTTCCCTGGACCGACCATATTGAAAAATTAGTAGCCAGCATCCAATACCCTTTTCTTGGGCAAGATACTGGTACATGTAGTGCCCTCTCAGTTCCAGGGGTTCCTGGATGAGATGAATTATCTTGCTGTATTTCAATCTGACTTCATGCTTCCCCCTTCTGTGCTCCATTTGGCTGCCTGAGTCAATGGTTGCTCCTCCTGATGGATCTCCTTTCCAGCCTGTCATAGCTAGGGCAAAGCACTCTCTCCTTTAACCTTTGAAGCAATGCTTATCCTTTGATATTCCAAGTTTCAAAGATATGGCTGAAACCATTTATCTTCAGTTTTCTTCTGCTGGTCATAGAGATTATTTCACTCCTTCCAGTTGGCATTTCTTTCTTTCTGACATTTCATGTCAGAAATCAAATGTACACCCATCATATGGTTATCATATCTCTTAACAAAATTCAGATATGACTTATCAACAGTTAAGGTGCAAGTAAAATAGACCACCAAATAAACTTCAAGCATGATTCTGTGTTGCAAACACCAGGTGATTTACACAGCTATTAAAAGGCACAATTGAATAAATAAGGACAGCACATACTATAGTTATCATAATATGGACAAATAATCCAGTTGTTTCTTTAAAACTCCCATTTGTATAATTCTGGGGTATATAACTATCACTATACCAAAGTAGTTACGTTAAACTGATGATGTCATTTCAAAATAGAAAAATGATGGAATTTGAATTTGAGGCTACTAGCTTAAAGCAATAGTTTATTTCAGAAAAAAGCTGTTCTTGTTACAAGAGTGATACATGTTTAGTCATGACACTCAATACTAATTTAAGTTATTTAAACCTGCTTTAGGCAAAGCAATTAACACTTTAAAGTGAAACTGCCTGAATGCCTCAGTACTCCAATGAAAAGAAAGATAAGACCTTGACAGGGCCAGAGAATTTGTAATGAGTAAATCTTATCACAAAGTTTGCACATGATAGAATTGTTTCTAGCAGACCTTGTGGCTTCCAATTTATAAAGAAAAATTAGCCTTTCAGGTCTTCAGAAAAACAAGTGATCAATAAGACACTGATTTTTTTAAAGGATCTTTCTTAGAAAAAGGACAAGATTGCTGCATGAAGAGGCTACTGTTTGTTAGCAGAAACTCTGGATAATACATAGATTGTATGCTATATCAGAATGTAAACAAATTCTAATGGAGTTAACTTTATCTGGGTAAAACCAATGACTACAGAACTACTTTTAAAAAGTAGTTACTTATAGTTCTAAGGTTCCACAAATAGTTATCACTAGCATTATAATGTTAAAAGTAAGATTATTTTCACATTTCTCAGTCAGAAGTAACTACAATTCATACTTTAGACATTACCAAAATCTGCATGGTACCAGCTACTCATCTTTGACAAAAGGTATAGTTTAGTAGCCCAAGACAATATTCAGAATAAATATACATTCAGCATAGAATTAAATATACACAATTAATAAGCACATGGCATAACAGTATGCCCCAAATCATTTTTGGATTTTTTTCTATCCTTCATACTATACTCAAAAATAAGTCATTGCACAGAAAAAGACATTAATCTACTGCAGCAAAAACAGTCTTATAGCACTTAAAAGCTAAGGTGTTTATTATGGCATAAGGTTTTGCACACGTAAATTGAAGATTTTTTTCCCCAACTATTCCCCTGCCATTATATAAGCACAACAATGTCTTCCTCTTCCAATGTAGATAGTATACCATAATTCAACAGTGGTATCAGAAAATGACTATGAGGGTTAAAATTTTGGATATAATATACAGTTGGAACAGTGGGGGGAATTTGGTTGAAGTGGGTTAAATTCATGTTATGATAGGAAAGAGAATTTTTATTGGTGGTACTTGACTCCAGAAAAATTGGCTAAAATGCAGAGATGTTTTAAATAGATATTGGAAATGTGAACAAGTGGGAACTTTTTATCATATGTGGTCAATATGTGAAAAGGCCAAAAAACCAAAACAAAACCTGGAAGCAAATACATGTTATGGCACATAATATTTTGAGAGTTGATGTTTTAATTAAAGCCCAGCTGTATCTGTTGGAACTAGTAGAAAATTGACTGGAGAAGAAATATGGAAAGATATTAAGATATATGGTCACAGCAGCAAGACTATTATATGCACAGAAAGAAGACTGGTTGATAACATTGCTGGACTTAGCCAAATTGGACAAATTAATTATATCGTTAAGAGAAAAATTGGTGACTTTCACCAAGGACTGGGAAACATTAGCAAGCTTTCTGCAAGAATTTTTTTTAACATTGCAGTTGGATTTGATCATTAGTATTTTTGGAAAAAGTAGCAGTGGAAGCATTAGAATGATTTTTATGGTTATGAAGAAGTTATAACTTTATAGAATCAACAATAATCTAGGTTAGGGAAACAGGAAACTACCATTGTTATCTTAGTGTTTATATTAGTTTTTAGCCTTAGTATTAATGTTTAGTGTTAGTTTTTAGCTTTAGTTTTTAGCTCTTAGTATTTAGTAGTTACAATATGTTTATATTCTATTTTGTTCTGCATGTATGCATTGTATACTCTTAATAAAGTATATGTATTTAAAAGGGAAAAGAAAATGACTTTGCGAACATAATCACATTGTCTAAAATTAAATTGCACTTGGCCATATACAACAGAACAAATATTGACACAATACCTTTGACTGTTGGTGTACTACATATCCTTAAGCAGTATGTCTCATTTAAAATCTGAATTCTAGAGTCAAATGTAAGTCACAATTATTGCTGCTTCACATCCATAAATCACAGTCCTATTCCTAAGCCTATCAATGAAAGTGAAGCTGCTGGTCAAGTCACTACCTGTGTTAGTTATGCTTCCATATGAATCTCTAAAGTCTGGGTGGTATTTCAGCAAAAGCATGAGTGAGAAAAGTTTTCCAATCAAACTAAACAGGTTAAAAGAACCAACTCCCATTTATCTTACGCTACTGAAAGATAAAAGCTCTCTGCAATTTCTAACCCTATGCTCCTAGAACAAGAAGTCTATAACCTATTTTCCTTTGCATTGTCAGGGCTGTACTAAACTCTTAAGGGAAATTCAGACACAAAAACTGAGAGTGTGGCCCTTTTCTCACGGGGTGCAGAAATCGTGCCGCTACGATCCAGGCGGGTTTTCCCTTAATCCCCACTAACACGGACTGAAATTTTAGGAGCATTCTCACGGCTCCATAGAGAAAAGACTAGGCAGCATTAATGCATTCACACAATATTACCCTGGTCACTCCCATAGGTGTCCTTTCCCCGTCCTGTCTGGCAGTGATTGGCTGTGCTCAATTTTTAAAAGAAACACTCTGAGCGTCATCATGGACGTCAGTACGCACGCATGTCCCCTTACATCCTCCAACAACCCCCCCCGTCCCGCACCTTTCTTTGGAGCCGCCGTGGAGACATTTCCCCCCTCTGTCTTTCTGCTTGCTTTCTGCTGTTTTGTGTATGGAGCACGAGCTACTGACAAACATTGCTGGGGTGCTAATTTCAGCCTTGATAGCAGCACTCGAAAGCACTGGGGGCGGTCTTGTCGCTTCTGCTGGCCACGCCTAAATCCCTCCCTCTCTTCATCCCCCGCACGAATCAGTACGCACCGTCGCTTTTTCACGAAAGGACGAGTGTGGATTGGAGGAAAAAACCCACATTTCTTCTGGTTTTTAAAAAGGGTGCGCGAATGCCGGATGGTGGCTCCCCCGCGCGGATTGAGGTGAGAATCAAAAAAATTAAATGCGACCTGGTTCTCTCTAAGGTGAAAAAGGCCCCCGTTCGAGGTCGACCTGGGAAGATTTAATTACCCCTTGAGAAAAGGGCCTATAACCCATCCATTCAGCCATGAATAGAACTTCACATACCTACTTAGTGCAATATGCCAATACACCTGAGAGCTGCACTAGAAATCCGATACAGTTCTTACATATAGCATGTTTGGATCCAAAGAACAGCAAGTGATATTCTGTAGATATATTAGTTAAACTGTTACACCTTGAAATGCCTTGAACATTCTCTTTTAGTATGTGAAATAATGTGGAGAGCTAATGGATGGAAAAGAAACTGGTTGAAATCAATCCTCTTTCCCTTCTTAAGGAGAACAACTGTTTTCCACTTACATACAATACCATCTGGATTCCACACTAAAGATTACATTTCCTAAAGATCCACTCCTCCAAAGGAATGGAGGAAAGGAACCTTTGGATGTAGGCAGTATGATGTCACTTCTTTTGAAGGTTGTAAACTTCAACAAAGCTTCAACAAGCTTATTAATGAAATGAATTGTGTTTTTGATCTTATCTTAGTAGAATCTCATTTCACTAATTATTATTGATACATTCCAAAGACAGAAGTCTTTAAATCAATAGCTTTTCACAACTAGGTATGTACAGTTCTGCAATTCAAATGCACAATACTAATGAGAAAAGGAACCATTGCCACTGGTTGCATTCCTATGGTCTTTGGGACAGCATAATGGGGCCAGGGGATAGACTGGATCTTCTCCTTTGAAAGAGGAGACACCTCTCCATTCTTAGAGGAGGAACTCTGGTCATCAGAGTTTATTCTAATCTTTTCCCATAATGAACAAGAAACCAGAGGACTGGTACCAGGGAGATGCTTTACTCTGATACATCCAGGACCACACACTATTTTGCTTAGTTGTGCATGATATGTTTATCATAATCCTAAGCCCACTCACCCCAGACATGGGGGAAATGGGCCTTTTCTGTCTGTAGTGCATATAGGGAGTTTATTGCATCATTTGAGTCAATACCATGTATTCAGTGTTGATTCTGATAGTTACCCCTATATGGCAATAGCCAGAAAAGCCTGCATTTATTCCTCTTTCAGAGTATAAGGCTGCAGTATGGCTATATTATGCATGGCTATGCAAAATAATATGCAATAGCACATCAAGGGGAAAAAGGTATCATCCAAAGTAGTACCCAGTTCTTGCACAAAATCTCCTGTCCTGTGAGTTCTTCCTATTTTTTTTTTCAAATTGCAAAAAAACTAGGAGGGAAAAGGAAATTGTGAAAGTGGAAAGGAAAAACAGAATGAATCCAGAAATTAAGAGACTGACAGGAAACAAGGTAGGACAGAAAAATACAAAGAGAAAAAAAAATCCCTTTCATTAAAACAGTCAAACACAGAGACTCCTCATATAAGACAGACGTTGAGATCCTACTCTCCAAATTATAAATTTTGAATGGCATTCTAGGAGTAGTAAGAGACTGCCCCAGCAAGACTCACTAATACATTTGCACTGCTTCTGAAACAGAAGTGTGGCCCAAACCTATCCAGAACACAGGATTTTCCAGGTGTCGGTGAAAACTGCCACTGTGGTACAAAAGAAGTACTGGATGCAGCTGAAAATGCCTGTAGCAACACAGCTGGATCCAAAACAGCCAGGCATATCTTCATGTATGTGCCATCCTTGGTCACAGATGCAGCACCAGTTTGTTCATCCTGATCATATAGTACTAATACAGGCTTCCCCTGCCTATCAGATGGGTTAGGGACACACTGTCAGAAAGTAGAAACGGTTGAAAAGCAGAACCCATCTACTATAGGGAACATGAAGGAATTACAGAGGCTCAATTGGGACCAATCATGTGTGTGCACTGCTTGTAAGGTCTCTCCCCTGGCTTGTCACCATTTCCCCCCAAAAACTGATTGAAGCCTGCTGTTTCAATGCTTTCAATACAGACAAGTTTCATTAATTCAACCGGGGGATCTACTCTTTCTGTAGGCAAGGACTGATGAAAGAGCAGACATCGAGTTAATGGAACTTGTCCTTCATTTGGAATAATTGAAAGAGTGACTCATCAGATAACAGAGCTCTGAAAGGCAGGGAGTTCCTGTACAAGATTATAAAGACTGAAAGGTCTTTTTCTATTTATTTCTTTTTTTCTCATCTCTTTGCAAAGGGAAACTTGTTCTTGATTAAAGACCATATTGCCAAGTGCAAAACAACAATAACAACAAACAAGCCACACTTTTCTCATGCTGCACACTTTGTGCAATAAAAAAAATAAAACATGCCACATGATGAAAGCTACACATTAGAATATTTCTAACTGCCCACTGACCATGAACGAGAGGTGGAAACTTCTGCCTTCCCCCGGGTACTCTAATGTTAGAAGAAACAAAAAGGGAACCAATAGACAGTTATGTCATATAGAACACACACTGCTAGAATCTTAGTTAGACCACTAAGGCCATGCACACAACTAAAGCACTCCTCCAAGATACCTATGCGAGCTCTGTTTAAAGAACTCCAAAGAAGGATACTTGAAGACACACAACAACAAGATTTATGTTCACCCTAGATATTCACCCTAGGCATATTTTTTGCCTATTTGTCAAGTATGCTCCTCTTTCAAGTGTTTTTTTTTAAAAAAAAAAAAAACAAGAGCTCAAGACATCTAGAATGAATCAAAGCTAGCAGGTCCATAGTTGAGAAAAGATGAAGAAGGCTGCACAACTGCTATTGTGCTCAGATTGTGAAGGGCAAATCAAGTCAAGAAAGCAGTTTTCTTTCACCTCTGTGCAGCATTCAGGTAGACCAGGAACAGAGGGTGTTCGTCAGCAAAAATACAAATGGCATAAAATATAAAGTGGTATCTTAAGGAGAACAGCTTCTTTATATGAATACATGGGAGCTTTTTCTATACAAACAAATAATGATAATTACTATATGGCTCACAATAGTTAGGATTAAGCAATCTTGTCATTCAGTTTGAGTAAGAGTTTGGTATAACTTAGAAAGCTCTATACTTGTGCACTAACTTATTTAGTTTGATAAAAAGAGGGATTATATTTCTACAAATTCACTTGGAGCTGTAATATATGCATGCTAGTCTACAAGGTTGGCTAACATGGTACTAAGCTTGCATGGCTTTAAAAGAGGACTTGTTAAACTTGCAATCTGCAAAGGTTATGGCTATCAATGCCTCCTACTCATGATGGCTGTTCATTACTATGAAGACTATATATTACCTATTTGTGGTGGCTGGCATTCTATATTGCTGCTATGAATTCATAACCAAGAGATGGAGATACTTAACTTCTCTATATTCAGTAACATTTTTTAAATGTTTTCCCCAACCTGCCTTAAGAGGCAACAGATACATTGAGCAAAAAAAAAAAAAAGGCTGTTCAGCTGGTGATCAGGAGGATGACAATTCCAGCCCCTTCTACCAGAAGTCAAGATGAAACAATCTGAGGCAGGACCCAATCACAATTCCCTGTAACAGCCTGGCTCATCAGCAGAATGGGATTGGAAATGTGATTCTCCTTGAGCTCCAACCGCCAGGCAGCTGCTAGCTGTTAAGGTGGGTTTGATGGGCTGGTTCAGGAGATGTTAGGTAGTTGTGCATTCATAACTAAGGCCCTTTCCGCATGTGTGAAAATAAATGGGCAAAAACGGGACTCACTGGCTTTCTTCTCCGTCTGGGTGAGTCTGTCGGGATGAGGAGCAGTGCGATCTCATCACTCCGCACTGCTCCGGCGTCCAAAATGGCAGCTTCTGGTTGGTGGAAGCTCTCCACCAACCGGAGAAGCTCGCCAGCCTAAAACCCATCCCCGGCAGATCTGAGGCATGCATTTGCACGCACCTGCAAATCTGCACCAGAGTGCAGGGACGGAGCGACACAGAGGTTTTTAAAAACAGGTTTTTTAAAAAAGATTTTTAAAAAACACGCTGCTCGACCAATTCCGGTTGCTCCGGAGTGGACTGAGGTATGGAACTACAAAAAGTAGCCCGCCCCAGTCCATCCTACGGTGCAGAAGACCTCCGTTGGAGGTCGCTCTGCACCATTTTAATAGCCTGGTGCGGAAAAGTCCTAAGCAGGCAATGCAGGATATTGGAGGATGTATGTTGTGTTAGGTATGTATGCATGTGTAATGTTGTTAGATGTCATCAAGTCAGATTCAACTTACTGCAACCCTATGAATCAGAGACCTACAAGGCACCCTGTCATTAACAGATCTGCTAGAGTGCTGTGAACTCAGGGCTATGGATTTCCTGACTGAATCTATCCATCTGTAACATGGTCTTTCTCTTTTCCCACTTGCTTCCACTTTACCAAGCATTATCAACTTTCCTAATGAATGACATCATCTTATGAAATATCCGAAGTAATATAGTTCAGTTTGTTCATTTTTGCTTCTGTACGTATGTATTGGGGTGGATAGTACTGGGGTATCCAGATGTTGATTGACTGCAGTTTCCAGCATTCCTTACCATTGTTTGTGTTGGATAGGGCAGTGGAACCTGCAGTCCAACATCTGAAGGGCCTCATGATCCCTACCCAGGTATATGATTGTGTGTATACATGTGCACATGAGCAGAAATGTTTGCTTGGAATACCAGCTGCGAGTGAACAGAGTCAGGATGACACTACTGTGCCCATGTCCTCCTGCAGATTTGGTAACATCATCCAGGCTAATCACTGGAGGAACTGAATGCTGGACTAGATGTGCCTATGGTATGATCTAACATGTTTCTTTTTAATGTTCTTAATGTGCCTGGATGTAAGACACGCACATCAGAAGAGAAGCTCAGAATAAAATTTGTAAGACAGTAGCAACTTCCCTGGGTGTCACTAGTTCTTTGAATATGTGGTTAAAAATAACTTAGTCAATTTTCATCATTTTTGTACCTTTATAAATTGTCTATTTCATTGTCTACTTAAGGAAACAACAAAGTCCTACAGGTAAAAAACTAATACCTTGAGAAAGAAACGGCTGTGGTTGTAAGAACTAGCTTCCTGTAGCAGTGCTTTGCTAGCTTTCCTGGGGCTGCGTATTTGTTGAAAAAACCTTTGTCTACCTGCTAAAGGTAGGGCAAAGGGGGAAAAATGAAAGACTTATAAATGAAATACAATTGCTCCTTACTTTTTTGTCTCTTCCACTTTCAGAATAACAGACTGTGAATTCACACATCTATCATATGCACAGAGAATCAAAATCCAGTTTTCTGTGTGGCTGTTTGCATTGTGAAAGTAAACGATATAGATGATGGTTCTGATGGTAGTTCACAACTTTGTTGAAGTGGCAGCTCACAGATATCTGTGGGTCAGGAGTTTTTATATCCCTGGTGTGTAGTAGATTGAAAACTGAGGTATACCCCAGCTGTGTAATCTCTCTGTGACATTAAATGTGGTGTAATTGTATTCACGGTATAACTTTTCACAGGTTAGTGTGGTACAAATGCAGCACAGTATCAAATTCACTTGCAGATAAGCACTGCAATAGAACTCAAAAGGATAAAAATGCTAATTGTCTCATGATTTAAAAATGAGCATCCAAGAGTAGTGTACACTGCGATAGCTGTCCCCTTGTGTTTCTTGGCTAGAAAACAGTCTCTGATTTTCTCAGAACTATTTTTTGCCCATATATGCATGAAGGGCACTGCACAGATGCAAACAAATTAAAAACAGTACCTTTTATTCATGGTAATCAGCTTTGTTGTGGATTTCAGTTATTTTATTTTCCAAAATGAAGAACACTGGTTCATAAAATCAGTGATATTTCACTTAGGAAAAAACAGACAGAAAGATTATTTCTCATGTGTATATTTTTTTTTAGATCACTGGATACGTTAGAAATGTCAAAATAAATAAAATCCTAAATAGTTTTCTATTACTGTTAGATGTTATTGAAATTGTATTTCTAATACTTGTAGTTAATATGACATTCTGCAATTGGGAGCAAAGCTATTTTGCACTGCAATGCAAATGAATGCATTCATCATAAAAGCTTTGTTGGTTGTTCTTTGTGTTCCTTATCATTCCTTTCCAAAAGCCCACTGCTTCTGCAGCAAGCACAGAGGTGTGTCAACAGCAGTCTCAGTCACTGTAAAAGGCATCCTTATCAGAAAGAGCAGGGTGCAGTGGGAATGACCTGCCAAGTCACTGAATCTGTTCTCGTCTTCCTAACCCCTTTGTGCAAAGCATGGTTCTTTGTCCTCTGCCTTTTGACACAGTACAGGTTGCAAAGATGCTCTCATATATCTAGAAGTACACTTCAAAATATGGAAGGTTCTGAGAAGTTTGTAACTGTTATTTATATATCTTTCTATAACATAGGGAGAGGAAGACAGAGATCACTTGACTCAACCTCTCAAAGACTAGAATTCAAAAGATATAATACATACCACAAGAATTACAATCTGATTGAAAATATGCTAAGAATTTTTGACTGGAGCCATGATGTGATTGACAAGCAGAGACACATATTTTGTCATACAGACCATGATCCTGTGAGTGCAGAGCCAGCAGGAGCATATCCAAACTACAACAATATGTTGATACTGCTGTTTTATTCAATATACCATTACTGTGAGACCAAATTTGTAGTTTGCTTGATAAGACACTTAGAACTGATTTCTCCAATAGAGAATTCTAAATACTTCAGCAAAACACAGTCCCAGGATTCTGTGGTATAGATGCATAGCAGTTAAAGTGGTTTCAAACTGTTATACTTATGAGATAGAGATACAAGCCAGGGTGGGTGTGAGTCCCACATGTATTTGTTGTTATAACTACAGCAAGAAGTGTACTATGCAAGTGGCCTGTACTATCTTCAGTGGTTCTTAGAAAAGAGAGCTGCATCCATGCAGCACTGATGGGAAATAAGCTGTTATGGGATGTGTGGAAGTACATCTCTTGTCTTTGGATTGCCTAGTTCTGACATTTGGGATGGCACTGGATGGCACTGTGTGCCAACCACTCTACACACAGCTCTCTACTGGCTTATGATTATGGCTTATGATCTAATCTTCCACAGATTTCTGAAGTTCAGTATATCATCTTGTACTTTGGTATTCTCAGGGGGCTGAATCCATCTAACATTTTTCCTCTGTTATTTTCACTAACTACAAAGAGGCTTTTTTTCCCAAGAGAAAAAGGTAACATACATACAATAGGTATGGAAATTATATTAAACAAAGATAGATAAGCAGGAAAGCTAAATAATTATCAGTTCTATCCACTACAACATGAATTTTATGTTTTTTTAAAAAATGTAACACAAATTATATTTAATTGTAGCCAAAAGACTTTCACTGTGTGATACAAGCAGATGCATGGGACAGTTTAATTAACAGTTCAGGCACATTAGTGTGAGATTCTCAAATTCTGTTTCAAGCAGTTCAACAACTCTACTACTTTTAAACTTTATTTGACCTCAAGTAGCTTAGGGGGAAAAAGATGACAGTGAGATATGGTAAAAGGTTTACAAAGTTATGTGGAGACAATGAAAGGATTTTCCTCATCCTTTCATGATGTTACAATAGTGATTCATCAAATGAACCCAGAGTTCAATAGACACAGAAACAAAAATCATAATTAACTTATAGAACACATTGCCATGAAATGGGATGATGACCTCTGGCTTAAGAGTTCTCAGAAAACAGAATCCGTAAATTCATGGAAGATAACCATTGACAGCTCTGCACTTACATAAAGGAACATCTTCCTGACAACAGACACTACGGATAAATAACCAGGAAGACTGTGCTGTACATGGCCTGCATGTAAGCTTTCTAATGGCAAATAGCTGATAACTCCTGGAAATGGATACTGGAATATACGATTCCAGTATCCTTGATCTAGTAGGATTTTTCATATGTCTGTGTAGTAGAAGCCTCATTAGAGTTCTTGAGTCACACTGTTTGTATTAAAAGGCAAACGTACACACTATAGAACATAAGATGTTTTAACCTCCTGACAAAAAAAGCTACCTTTGATGTAATCAGACCATTGGTCCATCTTATCCTCTGTGTAGATTGGGAATGGGGAAAACGCACCCTTCTGGGTTGCTGGACTGTCATTCTTCTTTCACCTCACTATTGGTTATACTGGGAAGCATTGATGGGAGCTGAAGTCCAGCAATATATAGAGGTCCACACATTCATCACTGCTGGTATACATTCTGCACTGATAGTAACTCTACAAGGCTTCAGACAAGCGCTTTCCCCTGTCCTAAGTGGATGTGCCAGGTATTGAACCCAGAATCTTTGACATGTAATCTGCCATTGAGATTGACCCCTCCTCATTGACAAAATTTCTGAAAGGAGAATGTGTGTTAGCATCTATGTTAATCAAAGCTGGTGACCTGATATTGTTGATCTGTAGAAAAAACTTCTCCTCTTTCATAAAATGGAGAAGAATAAGAGTCATAGTTGGTCAGCAGTTTCCTTTACACTGAAGATTATATTTTACTGAAGAATGATCAGACAGAAATCTAGATTGATAATTCACATTTCCAATGAAAATGTAATACTTTACCAGGCTGATTAAATTTCCCAGACACAACATAAAAGCACAGCATAATGACATACAGTTCCATTAGAAGATATACTGAGTGTATAATTAATACTGTTAATACGTAGCTGAGCATTTCAAAAGAAGAAAAATTTATTCAAGTGCAACACAAACTATTCACCAAACTGCCAAAATTATATAAATGAAAATGTCAGAACGGAAGCATTTACTAGTCATACCATGTTTATGATCCTCTGACAGAAGATGTATACATAGGAAAAAATTAGCACTCACTCACTTGCGGCTAATGAAGCAGAACTAAGATTGTACTCACACCATCACTCAAATGCGAGTCATTTGCAACTTCTCAGATTCATATGGAGCTGCCTTGTTCATGTCACATACCCTGGAACAATGGGCATTTTTCTTCCTCCTTAGTTCTGTTTAACAAGCAAATTGTAATTGGTCTAGAAGTTCATTTTTCTCAAGCTAATGTTAATTTAATGTGCATCATTTCCAGATTTCTCAACATAGTTGCAGATTTTTAATATCTCTCATAATCAGCCCACTTCACATGATAACTCCCTTACACACACACAAACGTATACTCAGTCAAGGGGCAATGGGTCCACAGGGCCAAGATCCCATGGCTTCCCTTGAGCACATGTACAACATACATGAATTAGATATAGGCACTGAAAGTGCTGACGGCCATATATGTAGATTCTCCAGGAGATGAAATTCAAGCTCTCAAGTAGGATTATGTGTATAGTAGACACCTAAAATATTAAAGTCAGGACAAGTACCAGGAGAAGCCATTTGACTATGGGGACAGGCCTACCAGCAAAATGCCGCTGTGTTCAGACTAGAGATGGGCATGATGAGAAGGTCATTTTCCAACAAAATTTTTGGACTTAATGGCAAGTGGCAAGAGAATATAATTAGATAGAAAAATGTAGGTCCTGAGAGACTTCTGAAGGCAATGTTCTTCATTTTTGCCATTAAAAGATGCCAGAGACTGGAGGGAATCAGAGGATTCCACAATTCTACTCTTTGTGGGTCACATAGTTCTCACCCCTGTAATTCTACTATACAGATTAGTTATAAGCCTATTTCAAAACACTGTTGATTTCTAACTCTATACGTCAGATGATAAAATCCATCATGTATTTTTTCAATGATTTTAGGATTCCTTAAGAAGATATATCCTACTAAATTATGTAAAGATATAAAATGCTTTAACTAGGAAAGAAGTGATCAGTGATGTTTGCCATTCTGCTGCAAATCTCTCGTTATGTCTTTGAAAAGTCTTTGAGAAGTCTTTGAAAAGTATTCAGTTGGTGTGAGTTCTTCAGTCTGGGAAGTATACATGCTTCAGTATTTTGAAATGCCCAAAAATATTGTGAATTTTTTTAAAAAGTACACAAAACACCAGGATGTATGCTCACAACAGGTGTTTTGGAAGTGGTGATACAGGATTAGAAGAGAAAGATACTGAGTTGTGCAAAACAAATTAAATGTCCAATTTTATCCCACGGAAGTCTATTTCCTAGTATTAATGGCATAAAGAGCATTTCTTTAAAAAAAATAAGAAGAACAAATTGACTGGACACCATATTGCAATTTTACAAGTAGCAAGACACAAAGATATGTGAAACAAAGCTCATTTCTGAAAACAGCCAATGAGTTCTTCTACCAGAAGTCCAAAAACTTTGATTTTCTACAAGTTGTAGCCATTCTAGTTTGTTTGTTTTTTAGCAACATCAATGACAGAGGCATGAATCAAAGCACAAAAAGCAAAGGGCTTATGGAAATTAAGCTTTTTGAGAGGAGCTTGCACAAATTCCTCATTTGTATTGCTGTATTTTTTACTTTTATAACTGTGATGAATTCATAGATTTAAGTATAAGTTTAATATACTGATTCTGTTAAAACAAATTAATTTGTACTCCATCTAGAATTAGTTTTAGTGGTTAAATTGCTACTTTACTTTAATGACAGGATTTTTGTTCGAATAGGAATTCCTGGCCTTATGCCATTGGCCATTTTAAGTTATGATTCCATTATGTTTACTTCAGCCAAACTATTTTGATGTGTGTCTTCAAGTCATTTCCAATTTATAATAGGGATGGGATGAATCCAGAATTTTCCGAATTCAAATCTGGATCCGAATCCCTGGAAGGTTCTGGGAATCCACGAATCTCACGAATCTTGAATCTTTCAAATTCTTTTTTAAAAAAGGGTTTAAAAAGCAAGGGAAAGAAGACACGGGCCCTTTTTGCATGCTTTTTTTTGCGCGCTTTTTTTGTGTGCGAGTGCCCCTTGAGCGTCGCATGAGTGGGAGTATCGCTCCGTATGACACACTCCCACTCGCGCGACACTCACGAGGCTAAAGTGGGCCGAGCATGCATTTTCTTATTTTCGGCTGTAAGCCGAAAATACCGCATGCTTGCGCAATGCTCACGGTGCCCTCGCGCACTTACCTGCCTGCGATGCTTTGGTGAGCCGGGGCGGTCGCGCTTCCTTTCCCCAGCACAGCCTACAGCTCCCAGACTGCACTGCGGAAGGAAGGGGTAGGGCGCGAGTGCGACGGTCGCGCTACCAGGAAGCCGATGTGGGAGGCAAGAAGGGCTGTTGTGAGTGGCTCATGCGAACGCCGCTCCCCACTGCCGCGACGAGGTAAGGTGCGAAATGGGCCACACTCTCCCAGCCTCAGCAAAAGCCTAGGCATAGGCAAACCTCCCTCTGAAGAAATCTGGCCAGGACAATTGTCACAGTTTCGACTCAGGATCTTCCCAGATTGAAAATGACATGAAGGCCCTTTCTACACGGGCAGGAAAATGTGGATTAATCCTAATTTTCCCACCTGTGTAAACAGGACCACACATACTACAGTACAGAGATAATCCAGGTCAAAACTGGCTGGTGAATTTGAAAGATTCGGTTTGCCTATTTTGGCACAGGGATTCCGATTTGCAAATCTCAAATCCTTGCCGAGGATTCAAGGATTTGGTTGGCCCATCCCTAATTTATAGAAATCCTAATATGAAGCCATCACGGAATTTTCTTGGCAAGATTTATTCAGAAGAGGTTTGCCATTGCCTTCTTCTTAGGTTGAGAGTATGGCCATTTCCACACTACACTGTTATAGTGCTATTGTTCCACTTTCAATGTCTCTCTGGAGAGAATTTTAAATGCACCTCCCTAAACTTCAAGCCCCAGGATTCCATAGGATGTTGAAAGTGGAATAGTAGCACTATAACAGTGTCACGCAGAACTGGCCTGTGATTTGCTCAAGGTTACACAGTGGGTTTCCATGGCTGAGTGGGCATTCAACCTTGTTCTCCCAGAATCTTAGTCTAACACTCAGACCACTATGCTATACTGGCTTTCTGCCAAACTATTTCTGATTGCTTTATTGCAATCTTATTCTGTTTGTATGACTGTTTTGGTTCCATTTGGCTATGAAAACTGTAACAACTTTGGAAAATCACTTGGACACTGAACTTAGGCTACTGGCACTTACCTGAATGCCTGACGCAGACGGGGCCATCATTAGAGTGAGAAGTGCCAGGGATCATTGAGCCAGCTAAGGATCATAATATCCACCTGTCTTCCAGCCACATTAACACTATGGTTATTCTGTAGCCCCACCAAGCTTGGAGATGTTGCTTTTAAATATTAGGTCAATCATTAAAAAATCAAGAGCTACTTATAATTTGATCCAAAAAGATAATTGCAGACCTGGAATGTATAACAGAAATTTAGCTGGATGAAGTGTTGTGGGGGGTAAGGAGGGAGATATGAATTTCTCTACCAGCTTTCTAGTTAGCGCTTCTTCTGGAACTGCGGACTTGGACTCTAGTGACATCCAAAAGTCAACAGGTAGGGAGATGGCATTCCAGAGATTTCCAGAAGCAGGCAAAATCCTGGAAGGAACTTCAAATTCTAATGGTTGAATACTTTACAGGCTTGTGTTCAAAGAGAGAGCATGATCAAGTTCTTAACTACGGCTATAACATGATATTTTAACTCATAGGCCATGCAGAGCCAACTTCAGATCATAGCTAGTCTCTACAGTGTATCTACACAATAGTTTCAGCAGTTTAACACTACTTTAGCTATCATAGTTCCATCCTATGGAGTCCTGGGAGTTGGTAAGCCACTAAAATTCTCTGCTAGAAAGCTCTGTTTTAGGGGACTGGCACATCCTAGTGGAGAATTCAACAAACTACTAATTCCAGGATTCTGTAAGATGGAGCCATGACAGTTAAAGTGATATCAAATGGCGACAGTGTAGTGTAAATACACATAGGCATGCACTGAATGTTCTAAATAATACCCCAAATAGTTTTGTAGACTGTGGCTGGCATTCAGAGAGGACTAAAGAATATGGGTCCCCTTTGTTGTTGTGGAGTACCTTGAAATCATTTCTGATTTATGATGACACTGAGGTGAACCTATCATTGGGTTTTCTAGGCTAGATTTGTTCCAAGAGGGGTTGACTTTGGCTTCCTCTGAAGCTGAAAGTGTGTGACTTGCCCAAGGTCATGCAGTGGCTTTCTATGGTTGAGCAGAGATCTGAACCTTGGTCTCCAGAGCGATAGTCCAGTGCTCAAATGACTACACTACACTCAAGCTATTCAGACTAATTTCACAAGTAGGTACAAAGGCTAAAATGATTTTGGAATACAGACACACTTCAGCTCAACCTCTGTATATGGAGCAAAAGAGAGCTTATATCACATGATTCTTCTTCAAAGGCAGCAAGCACAGAGCAATTATGGTGTAGTATTTAGATTCAAGTCCTCACTCAGCTATGGAATTCCCATGAAACAATGAAAGTCTTTTAGCCTGACTTACCACACAGTGGTGGGGGACCAACTGTATTGCAGGCTCCAACTTTAATATCAACAGCTTTTATTGGGGCTTGTTAATGTTAGAAAGGCTCCTTTTATCATGAGTATGGCCTTTTTTCCTCCATCAAGCATTAGAGGTAAGGTGTTGAATCACTCATTAACTTTGATATGTCCTTCCTCTTTTCTCTGCTACTCTGAGGTTTTTCTATGCTTAGCTTGGAGCTCTCCTTACTCCAGTCCCATGATGTCCAAGAGTGACAATAACTCGCCAATTCCAAGCATACCACTCCAGCAGATTGAACCAGCAGGCCAGAGACAGGGGAGGAAGATGTTCCTCTCAACAGGACTGGTCAGAACGGATAAAATTTGGCATGCTTTTGGACTGGATTTAAGTCCAAGGTTAAACTCTAGGTTTTAGCTATCAGTGGAGTCCCTTAGGCTTGATTTAGGGTTCTGGTACACCCTGTGCGGGTTCATAGAATCATAGAATCATAGAAATGTAGAGTTGGAAGAGACCACATGGGCCATCCAGTCCAACTGCCTGCCATGCAGGAACACCCACAAAACACTCCCGACAGATGGCCATCAAGCCTCTGCTTAAAAACCTCCAAATAAGGAGACTCCACTACACTCTGAGGCAGCATATTCCACCGCCAGACAGCCCTGACTGGCAGGAAGTTCTTCCTGAGGTTCAGGTGGAATCTCCTTTCCTGCAGCTTGAATCCATTGCTCCTTGTCCTGGTCTCTGGAGCAGCAGAAAACAAGCCCTCTCCCTCCTCTAAATGGCATCCCTTCAGATATTTAAACATGGCTATCATGTTCCCTCTTAATCTTCTCTTCTGCAGACTAAACATACCCAGCTCCCTAAGTCTATCCTCATAGGGCATGGCTTCCAGGCCTCTCACCATTTTGGTCACCCTCCACTAGACTTGCTCCAGCTTGACCATGTCCTCCTTGAATTGGGGTGCCCAGAACTGGACACGGTATTCAAGATGAGGTCTAACCAAAGCAGAATAGAGTGGTACCAGTACCTCCCTCGATCTAGACACCATATTCCTATTGATGCAGCCGAGAATTGCACTGGTTTTCTTGGCTGCCGCATCACACTGCTGACTCATGCTCAGCTTGTGATCTATTAAGACTCCTAGATCCCTTTCACACATACTGCTATCCAGCCATGTGTCCTCCATCCTATATTTCTGTATTCCATACCTAAGTGTAGGACCTTACACTTCTCTCTGTTGAATTTCATTTTGTTCGCCTTGGCCCAGCTCTCCAATCTGTCCAGGTCATTTTGAATTTTGATCCTGTCCTCTGGCGTATTAGCAACTCCTCCCAATTTGGTTCATTCCTTTTGAAACCTTCCACTTGTAGCTTAGGTGTACTGAGTCAAGTTTCAGCAGAGACCAAGAGTAGATTTGCACAGTTAAGACTAGTGCTTTCTCTTAGGCCCTTTTTGTACCTTACCTTGTGCTGCTGGGATTGCGCAAAAAGCCTCGTCCAGGAGGCACTTGTGTCCCCTCCACTTCCTCTCCACACCAGCTCCGTGCTGGCCAAAAGGAAGTGTGAGCGCTCCGCCCCTTCCTTCCACAGCACAGCTGGCTACTTTCCCAGGCTGTGCTGTGGGAGGAAGCGCGATCGCTGTGCGTCCAGAGCCTCTGCATGCAAGGTAAGTGCATGTGGGGCACAGGAGGGACATGCAATTGCACATCATTTTTGGTAATGAGCCGAAAATGATATAATGTGTGATTGCCACCTAATGGCCTCGAGAGCATCATGTGATTGTGAGGACTTCATGTGGAACAGTCCTCGCAATCACATGACGCTCCCGAGACCATTTCGCAAAAATACTGGTGTGCGAAAAGGGCCTTTCTTTCATCACCACCACAGGCCCATCTGGCGAGGGACAGAGAGCCTTCTTTTGGCTGCTATCAGGTTGTGGAATTCCCTTCCATGGGAAGCTAGTTTGGCATCCTCTCTTTTGCTGGCAGGCTAAGAACTTTTTACACAGGCATTCAATCACTAATTGATTGGAGAGAACATTTTTATGATGGAGTTTCTGTATTTTTATCACTATTCCTATGTTTTGAAATGATTTTATACTTTTTAAAAATTATTGGCATTTTAAAATAGCAGCTTGTTTAACTGTGTTTTAACTTTTTTATCATCAGGTTTTAGGATTATTATTATTATTATTATTATTATTATTATTATTATTATTAGCCATCTTCCATCCCATGTCAGCAGAAAGGTAGATAAATAAATGTATAAATACTATAAAGTGAAACATGCCTTCTCCAGTTTTTCTATCTACCATCACCAGGATTGAGGTATTGTCCTGTGATGGCACCAAGTGTCCTCTGACATCTAATTGTCACAACAAAGAGGCAGAACTACTCAATTCCTATTTTGCTTTAGCCTTCTTCCAAAAAGAGAAGTGTTTGCTTCCATGCAGCAGTAGAGACCTTGGCAATGTATCTGGATTGCAAATCAAGATTGATACAGGCTAAATGAGTTCAAATCTGCAGGGCCAGATGAAAGTACTGAAGGAACTTGCTCATGTACTCTCTGAACCACTTGCCATCATTTTTGAGAAATCTTGGAGAACAGGTGAGCTCCCAAAGGACTGGAGAAGGACAAACATTGATAAGCTGGAGTGAGTTCAAAGAAGGGCAACAAGGTTGATAAGAGATACAGAGAACCAAATGTGAGGAGAGGTTGAAGGAGCTGGGCATGATCAGCTTGGTGAATAGAAGACTGAGGGGTGACATGACTGCACTCTTTAAATACCTCAAGGAATGTCACAGAGAGGAGGAGACAGGGTGGTTCTCTGCCACCTCAGAAGGTAGGGCCAGACTTACAGTTTGAAGTTACAGGACAGCAGATTTCAATTAACATTAGAAGGAAATCCTTGACAGTAAGAACTGTTCAGGAATTGAACCAGTTGTCTAGAAAAGTGGTGGGATCTCCTCCTCTGGGCACATTCAAAAAAAAGTCTCAACAGCTACCTGCTGGGAAGGCTTTAGCTGGAGATCCTACATTGAGCAGGGAGTTGGACTTGATGGTTCATGAGGTCCCTTCCAACTCCACGAATCTGTGATTTTATAATGACAATATTATTGAACAATATCTATTCCTAAACTAGATTTTTTTTAACTTTCTCACAGCCTGAACACTGGATTCTCATATTCTTTGGGCTCATTCAGACACCACTGAAGTTCAACAATATCATATTCTGAGAATGAACTTTGGTAGCTCCTAATAATCTCATTCCATGTGAAGACAAGCTTTATGTTCTTACATTCTTCTTCCACCCATTGGAAATAAACAGGATGAACTTGAATTCATAGCACAGCAAAGTAAATATGATATGATAGGCATCACGGAAACCTGGTGGGATTAGTCTCATGATTTGAACGTAGCAATATAGGGGTATGACTTTTTCAGAGAAACAGACCAAACAGGAAAGGAGGAGGAGGAGTCATGGCATATGTTAGGGGCATTGACACCTGTGAAGAGATTCATCACTTAAATCCTGGAAACCAGGTTGAGAGCATCTAGGTAAAAATTAAGGGAGCGAGAAACAACAATGATTTCATCATGGGGGTCTACTATCGATCCATTGGGAGAGGCGGGATAAAAATAATTATAATTATAATGATGATGATGATGATGATGCTCAAGCCGGACTGAGGACTTGGATGATGCCTTCCTGGAACAGATGACCAAATATCCAGAAAGGAGATATATAGTAGTAATGGGAGATTTCAACTATCCTGATATTTGTTTGAAGCAGAACTCTACCAAGAGTATCAGGTCGAACAAATTTGTCACTTTCCTTGCAGACAATTTCATAGTCCAGAAGGTGGAAGAGAAAACAAAGGGAAAAGTTATTTTAGATCTGATCCTAACCAACTATGACAATCTGGTTAATGGGGTGGAGTTGGAAAGTTCCTTAGGTGGAAGTGGCCATGTTCTACTGGCATTTATTATACAATGGAAAGGGGAAGCCAAGCATAGTCAGGCATACTCTAGACTTTAAGAAAGCTGATTTCAGTAAACTTAGGGAAATACTGAGAGTGATTCCATGGTCAGGAATACTAAAAGAGAAGGGAGTTCATGATGGATGGGAGTTTCTTAAAAGTGAGATATTGAAGGCACAATTTCAAACAACTCCAATGAGGAAGAAAAATGGGAGGTGTCTAAAGAATCTGGGATGGATGTCAACTATTTAAAAGGGACATGTACAAGCAACAGAAAAAGGGGGAAGTCACCAAAGAGAAATTCAAGTGATTAGCCAGCAAGTGTAGAGAGAAAGACAGAAAAGCTAAAGTGCAGAACAAGCACAGGCTTGCTAGAGAATTTGAAAATGATAAGAAGGGCTTCTCGGTTGTGTCTGTAGCAAAAGGAAGAAAAAGGAAATGGTAAGGTCTCTGCGTGGAGAGGATGGTTAAATGCTAATGGGGAGAAAGCAAAGGAAGAACCACTGAAAACCTCATTTGCCTCAGTCTTCTCCCAAAAGGAAAACAATGCTCTATCTGGAGAAAATAGTGCAGATAATGTAGTAGGGGAAATGCAGCAAAGTATAGGTAAGGAGGTAGTACAGGAATACCTGACTATTCTAAATGAATTCAAGCCTCCAAGGCCAGAACTATATCCAAGGGTACTAAAAGAGCTGGCAGAAATAATATCAGAACCAGTGGCAATAATTTTTGAGAATTCTTGGAGAATGGAAGAAATCCCAGCAGACTGGAAGAGGTTAAATATTGTCCTCATTTTCAAAAGGAAAAAAATAAATAAAAGAGCACCCAAACAATTAGTGCCCAGTCAGCCTGATATCAATACTTGGAAAGATTCTAGAGCACATCATTAAACAGACAGTCTGTAAGCACTTAGAAAGGAATGGTGTAATCACTAAAAGTTAACATAGGTTTCTTAAAAACAAGTCACATCAATGGAATATGCTGGCTTGAAGTGTGGTGGAGTCTCCTTCTTTGAAGGTTTTTAAATAGAGGCTGGATGGCCATCTGTTGGGAATGCTATGATGGTGTATTCTTGCATGGTAGGGCTTTGGTCCTGGTGGTTTCTTCCAGCTCTATGACTCTATGATTTATTCAGCTTTTATCTGCGGATGTGACAGCTGCAGTGGCACCTGGAGAAGAGGTTTCAGTGTCCCTTCCTCTACCTATACCACAACTCAGAGCAAGAGAAGCAGTTAGGAAAATAAGAACCAAGATAATTCTCTTTTATACTTTGCTCCAGGTTTACTGGATAGGCTAAGAGTATGGCAGACAGGTGAATAACTAAACAGGGAAAATATAGTGGAAGAAAAACCATGCCAGAGCTACCATTGCAGCCGCAGCCGCTGCAGATATCTAGCATTTACCAGGTGGACAACTTGGGATTCCTTGACAGCTACAAATAAAATTCTATATCTTTCAATCCAGAAAATAAATTCAGGGGTAGCCATGTTGGCCATGCAGCAAAATACAACAAAATCCAAAATCCACAAAAGAGTAATACTTTTATCAGTCAACCAAAATGCACAAAATATATCATGCAAGCTTTCAAAGCCCCACCGGCTTCTTCATCAGGCAAAGGATGTTTATAATCATACAGGAGAAGAAACATGATGATTGTAGAATCACAGACCTACATTTATATCTGATGTTGTTTCTGCTGTAGCTCAATTATTCTGGAACTCAGTGCAGGCAAAGGCCACTCTTCTCCCTGACTATGTGGGACAAATTTATGAAGGTTATAGTAGTCTGACTTAAATCTGACTTTTTGTACCCTGCATTTCTGATTATGATTATGCATTGTTTAACATACATATGCCAGGGGCCACAATCTTCTTCTTAATTAGAAGTTTATATATTTACTGAAATACTTTTACTGAAGAATAGGGTTAGGCACACTTTAGAGCTGACACAGTCCACACGACTTTGTCATATATACCCAAATACTAAAAGAAAACCAGTACTGTCAGATTTGTGATAATTGACAAAGACACTTGTTACTGTGTCACATGAAAATGCTGATGTTGAAGTATATAGGTATATACATCACCAAGAAAACATAGTCAAGCCTATTTTTAATTATGATAAATCATTATGGTTGATTATTGATTTAAACAAATACTAGTAACTGCTCATCCTACTATATATTTCACTAGAAAGCTTGATTTGCACCTTTAAAAGGTAGGATCAATTGAAGGGCACATTTTTCTTCTCTTTGTTCTTTCCCATCAATTTTAATGGGTACAGAACATCAGTCACATCTAATATAATGAGACAAGAAGATGGATGAGCACACTTGAAGCTACTTGTCACTGGACAGAAAACATCCTGAAGAAGTGACTCTAGTAGCACATGGTTCACGATGCAGCCTGGACAATAGGTGGAACCACACTGCATGATTTTGTATTCACATGGAAGAAAATCCATTTTCTGCCACTATTCATCATGTTCCTACATTTCAGATCTTCACAAGTATTATTCTGCTAAACATGATCAAGAAACAATTTTTCATCCAAGAAATGACTAAAACCCGGAAGAAGGCATCAGGTGGAGACAGATGTTGAATAGGTAATAAAATAAAAATAGATATTTTTTACAAAGTTGTTCAGAATATGAAATACACATTAGTTATGTAAAAGAATAATCAAAATAATTGGTAGATGAGATTTTTCTATCAAAGAAAAAGTCAAAAAATCTTCCTAGCATTTTTAAGTAGTTTATGAGAAAAGTTACAATGCAGCTTGCAAAATGGGGAAATAATAGACAATATAAACAAAAGATATCAAGTAGCCAACCAAAAAAATATCATTAAGAAACAGAAGTATCCTTTTATTAAAACCATGAGAGGGACAGGATTAGACAAATGATAAAAAAGGTCAGGCTGCAGCTCTATGCACGCTTGCCAGCAAACCCCTATTCAATTCACTGGAATTAACATTGGAATAATCATATTTAGGATTGCAATCTTACTCATGCAACCTTCAGGCTGTTCCACAAGGTTATAGATTATGGTAGCCATGTTGAAGAATAATGCATATGAAAAATGCAAGTACATTCATATAATGCAATTGTGGTTCACTTACAACATAAGCTTATAAAGAGAAATTAGCTATATCATACTACTACTGTAATTCTAACAATTACTTGAACTTTGATATTATTACCATTAGTTCACTGGCTTTGCCAGTGCATGCCAATATTTCATATTTATCAGAAAATTATACAATGTAGGATTGGATCAATCTGAAGGCAAGTCTGCTCTTAAAAATGCTACTCTCTTGTAGGCAACATAAATCTATGCAAAGGCGATATAACAAAAGTCTAAAACTGTAGTGCACAAAATGAGAATACCAAGAGGAGTGGGAAGAGAGGACTGAGACTTTTATACAAGCATGACAAAAAGGAAAGATAGTTCTGCTAATAGTGCAAGGAAGCCATGACAAAACTAGAAGAAATTCCTTCCTGAGAATTATCAGATTAACTGATTTGAAGAAATATCTCTCCAGCCTTGAACGGGCAACTCAGTTCATTAGCATCCATTGTTATACGGTTATATAAACTTGTCCCCATCCACATGCTAAGACCATGGGTGAGATGACTGTGGAATGCTACATGTCAAATATTATTTGGCCCTGTAATCTTTTCTTTTGTTTGTTACCTTTTTTCTATTTTGTTAATGTTGTAAAACTTAAATGTAAAACTTTTTTTAAAAAAGATACTGAAATGAAATATGCATAGTAATGTACAAAGTCATATCTGTTCATTCCTCCTTGTAATCAATGAACTGCAAGGAAAACCTCAATCTGCATAAGCATTTTTAGCTGACTTCTTAGCTGCTTGTTCTGAGTGATGGCCATCCACCTGGTGACATCTGACAGGACTGTTCTCTATTTCACAGGATATTCTGTGATGTACCCAGCAAGCTGCTTGTTTAGAGAAGTGTGTGTGTGAGAGAGAGAGGGAGAGAGGGAGAGAGGGAGGGAGGGAGACTTTGGTGTCTTTTCAGAATTCTTCCTTCTTTATTTCAGCCTCCCAGCTGGCATTCTACTATAAGCACCTATCAATTCTTCCTGTATCTTGCTTTGTGGATGTCAGCATCTCTTCATAGTGGTCTTTCCTTTGCTACAAACAAACAAACAAACTTCTCTTCCTGAATCCTCTCTCATCTTTTTCATTATCCCATAGGGATAATGCCCTACCATAGGGCATGAAAGTGTCAACCTTTGTATTGCTTGTATTGCTCCCACAAGAGGTCCTTGGGGAGCCTGCCTCTTTACACGGCCTCTACCCCATTGGCACCAAAATGCCCTTGCTAAGCTTGGAAGGGAATTTAACCATGTTCTTGGGTGTTCTAGGACAGGTCCTTTTTTCAACATACATTTTTTTCCCAGTATGTGGAATACTTGACAAGTCCATATTACTTATTAATGCCATATAAAAATTCATTGCCAGCCAATCATGAAAACAAAATGTATCATGAGAATGTTCCCCATTTTTTCAGTCCTCTTGCAATGCTTGTGGCCATTGGCTGGAAGGATTAGTTATATCCGTTTGCTTACTACCAACTCATCTCATAAATTTCTTTTTTTTTAATTTCTTTTTTTTTATTTTTTTATTAAATTTTTTATTGAAATCATAAAAATAAAATGTTCCATAATACTTACATTCCATAATTCTTACATTGACATAAATGTACTTCTACCATCTCTATACCTCATATATCTAAATAACATACATCCTACCTTTTCCGTTTATACAATCTAATACCTCCTAACATATAAGAAAACAAATCCATAAAGTTTCAATACCTACCTGGTACCCTTCCCTTATTACTTCTACATATGTTGTGGACGATTACACTCTATCTATACATGATCAACAATTCCTTACAGTCTATGCCTTAACCTTCATACCACTACCTCTTTCCAGTACTTCTGTAATCTTACTGCAATGTTAATTCCTCCGAGTTTTATTTTTTTTTTAATTCATTTATTGTTGCCCTCCTCACTGGGTTTCCCAAAGGGGTTTTACTAAATTCCACTCTTCATTAATTTGTTTCTTTGGTCTGTCATTTATTATTGCTGTAAGTTCGTCCAGTTCCCAAAGTTCATACAGTTTCCATAACCAATCATCCACCTTAGGTATTTCCTTTAACTTCCACTATTGTGCAAATAGTATTCTTGCCGCTGTTACCATATATATCATCATTTTTCTCAATGAATTCTTCTTAAAGTACTTAGTGTCTAACATATTTAATAAATATATTTCCGGCTTCATAGGAAAATTAATATGAAGTGCATTAACAATACATTCGTGAATATTTTTCAATACTCCTTAGCTTTGGTGCAGCACCACCATAGATGGTAAAAGGTCCCTCTTTCTGAATATTTCCAACACTTATCTTTCACATTCTTACTTATTTTAGCAATTTGCACTGGTGTACCAGCGAAAGTATATCTTGTAATAATTTTCTTTCATATTTGTACTAATACAGTATTTTTTCACATCTCTCCCAAGAATTCTCCCAACTCTGTAATGAAATTGCATGACCCAAGTTTTGCGCCCACCTTATCATATTATCCTTAACCATCTCTTCTTCCATATGCAAGTTTAATAAAATTCTATATATTTTACCCATCAGATGATCTATTCCTGGTTTTATCAATTTATCAAACTCCTTCTCCCTTGTTTCAATTCCCTGTATCTTCATGTCCATCTTAAACCTTTCTTCTAGTTGCCTTTGCAATAGCCAATGAGAGGTAATACCAACTTTAGCCAAATCCTCTTTACTTTTCCAAACTATATGTTCACCTTGGACTTTTGTTAAATCTTTATAAATCAACCATTTATTTAATTGGGGTTTTTGCTCATCCCAAAACTCATCTCATAAATTTCAACAATTCTTGATAAAATTATTGCAGTCCCAAAGGAAACAGTAGAATCTTCAGGAGTAGAACATCTTTTTAACTGATCCTCAAAGTATCTAATGACTTCTGGGGGTTTTCACCCAACTAATATGTAACTTCAGTTTATCTGCTCTTATCAATACATCCTCCTTTATCTCAACATCCACATGCACAAATGTGAGGTTGCAAAAAGTGTTGTGACCTATTACAATGATAAAATGAGCACAAAATAACCAACACAAAATCCCTTTAGAACACTGGGAAACAGCCTGGAAGAATACAAATGAATTTACAAGTGCCCAGGATCTAAAAGAAAACTTCATAAAAATGATGTACAGGTACCACCTCACACCAGCTAAAATAGATAAAATGTACCAATCAGGCAACAATAAGTGTTGGAAATGTAAGGATGGTACATTTTATCATATATGGTAGACCTGTCCTATAACAAAGAAATACTGGATACAGATACCTAAAGCCATAAAAGACATATTTAAAATATCAGTTCCAATGCAACCAGAACTTTTTTTTACTGAATATGACACATACGCTTGAAAAAAAAATCTGTACCAGAATAAACATGTATTGTTATACCTAATAACAATGACAAGAATGTTGTTTGCAGGATCCTGGAAATCACCTAAAGCTCCAAATATTGAACAATGGATGCTAAAAGTAATTGAAATGAAACAATATGATGTATTTTCACATTGCCTAAAAGGGAAACGAACTGACAATATTGAAAAATCATGGCAACCAGTCATGGCTTATGTAAAAGGATATGGTTAATAAATATTCAATAAGTGGTATATATATTTAAAAGGTTCAAAGAAACATTGGGACTTAGAATAACTTTGATATTTTAAGAAGACAGATGTACATGTAAATGAACAAATTATGGAATACTATGGGAAACGTAGATTTTAGATAAATATAGTTTTTCTTTACCTCATTGTCAAACTTAATATAATTGACTATGCTCCTTTTTGGTGTAAAGAAATAACAAGAAAATGTGTATTCAACTTTTTTTATATGGTGAAAATGAGGGAATTTCTTATGTAGAAGAGATAGCATGAAGTTATTATTCTAGGTATTTGGCAAAGGAAGCCAGTGTGATTAAATTTATTGTTTAGCTTCGAAAATTTGAAATCAAATAGGTTTATATATACATGGAAAATATGGAATATGTAAGCATAATTTACTTGTGAAATGATATAATATATATATATTTTAATTTTTTCCTTTTAATAAAAAAAAAAAAGTGTTGTGACCTATTATAGTCAATGGACACAGTGGGTGTGCACCCACACTGTCACGGGCACCATCACGTCACATCCAGTTACTACAATTGGACGCTACACTTCACATTTTTTGTTTTACATGGGGGTTCCTGGAAAAGAGTCCTCTCATATACTGAGGGCACACTGTATAGAGGTCATGCATTTCTGAATAATGCATGCTAGATAACCTTGGTTTGATCCATTAGGGCATGATCTAAATCTGGATATATGAGATCGATCTGGACTACCGTGTGTGTGTGTGCGTGTGTGCGTGTGTGTTTGTAGGCCAGTGGGAATGGTTTGCCTTGACTGCAGACAATAAGGGGGTGCACTGGCCCAAGGGTAAGCAGGAAAGAGGCAGAAGTAAGGTTTGGCTGTTGATGTGGGCACAAGTATCACCTGTTCCCCACAGAGCTCCTCTCCACAACAGCAGTTCCACTTACAGCAATTGCAGCACTAGCTGCAAACGGATGAGAGGAAGGAGGCATGTGAATCTCCAAGCAGCAGTGACAGTGCCTGGCTCTTGTCACACTTGAGACCTGCTGTACTCCTTCCTTGCCAGTGCCCAGCTGCCACCCATTCCAACAGCTCAAAAAGGACCAGGTTCCTTCCTGTGGTGACAACTTTGCTGGCACCAGGTGAGAGAATAAATGCACATCCATCTTGTGTGTGACTAGCTGGCCAGCTACTCTCTTAAATGAACCAAAGGCTCCTTGTAGCTGCCCTGCCTGCTTGCCTGCCAAGATTGTCCCTGGTAATCAGCAGCTGCTGTGGCTAACCTCAGTCCTGCAGCTCACTCCAGCCATCAGCCAGATATTTACCGAAAGCTACACTCATTTATTAATGCTGGGATTATATAAGTTGGAGTGGGAAACATGTAGTCCTCCAGGTGTGGTTGAACTGCAACTCCCAGCAACCCACAACACATGCTTCATAATTATTTCGTCTTATTCAAGATAATTACTGAAACTAATTTTGTCATGGGGGTGTATGTGTCAAACATATTAGGTGTCCAACTTCTTCAGAAACGTCCTACCCTGAACCAGCTCACAGAACTATCTCCTTCTTTCTCTGCTTGTGCAAAAAACTTGTTCCCTCTTCCTCCCTCACCAGGATTAGGTTTGCACCGGTTGCTCACTATGGAATCCAGTTTGAAGCTTTGATATAAATGCATAAGAGGATGTGGGGTACAGAAAGTTGTAAGATTGCTACTCACTGAGTAATGAGGAAAAAAATCCTAGTTGCTGGGGTGGAGGGAGTTCATGGTGGGAGTGGTGGAAAATATACATATACATATGTATATACATATACATGTGTGTGTGTGTATACACACACACACACACACACACACACACACACATATAGGAAAATATGCGGAGGGGGTTAGAAAACAAGATGCAACAAAGATATTTGTAGTGAAAAAAGCAGGTCAACTGCAATGATTCCACAAAAGCAGAACTCACTTTAAATCTAGACTCTGAAGGCTCAGAGAGATGAATGATCCAATGTTGGGTTTTTTAAAGTTTTTTTTATTCCTCCAATGAATATTTAAGAAAAAACACCCAAGGAAGAAAGTTGAAGCCTTTCTTACCTCTACACAGTGACCCCAGTTAGGAGAGGGGCCACAAGGTTTGATCTGCAGTAAAACAAACAAACAAACAAACAAACAAAGACTTAGCTGCACTTAGCTACTTATTTAATGTAGCTCAACTATCTATCTGTCTAATTTGTACGCTGCCCAGAGTAAGACCCAAGGCGGCTTCCAGGGACAGTCAATTAAAAAAGATTCACAACAAAATTTAAAAACAATTAAAATCACCACATAAACAGCATAAAATCATTTTAAAAACACAAAAGTTTAAAAAGATAAATAAAACATCTCAATAAGAAGCTCTCCTGCTTACTCACTAAAAGCCTGCTTAGACAAAAGTCCCTTCAAATAGAAAAATATCTGACAATGGGCCTGACCCATTATCATAGAACAGCTTTAACCAAAGCAAGATTCGAGCAGGTAGATTCCATGGTCAGATATGGACAATTCCATCAAGTGCCATATATTGAGCGAACATGTGTCTGTGGGGCATCTGAAATAGAAATTAAGCATGTCCTATTCAGCTGCAAACTATATGACACAGAAAGGGCCCAGTACCTACAGACAATACTCGACAGAATTACACACTGGGACCGTAATAAATGGTTAGCCCACTTCTTTCAAGTACAAATACATATGTTGCAACTAGAACTGCTAAATTCATAGGTAGGGCTATTCAACTGAGAAGATGTTTTATTGAGCATATTGGGGTTGCATGTAAAGGTGATGAACTTATCTAAACATATGCTGGTTTTGTATTTTATTACCTTTTAGCCTATTATAAGATAATAAGACAATATTATAAGACAATAACTTATTACTATTAATTTAATTAATACAATATATGCCATTCTATTTTGTCTAATTTATCTTATTCCATGACATTTTATGCATTGTATCCTATGTATTGTGCTTTTTATATTTTATCATGTTTGCTGTTTGATATGGTCAATTGACTAATCAATAAACTTTTAACTAACTAAAAAAAACCACTAGCTTAGATAAAAGTGTCCTCGCCTGCTGGCGAAAGGAAAGCAGGGGCAGCCAAACCTCCCATGGAAGAGAATCCCAGAGGGTGGGAGCAGACACTGAGAGGACTTTTTCTTGTCCTCACCAGTGAGCGTGGGACAGTAGCAGGACCAAGAGAAAGCCTTCCCCGGCAGATCTTAAAGCTTGGGCAGGTTTGTATGGGAGATACAGACTTTTGGATAGTCTGGACATAAGCTCTAAAGGGCTTTATAGGTCATGACCAGCACTTTGAATTGTGCGAAGAATCCAACCTTTAGCCAGTGAAGCTGTTTTAACAAAGGAGTTAACATGCTCCCTATAATTGGCCCCAGTCAGCATTCTGGCTGCAACATTTTGAACCCGCTGGAGTTTCTCAACAGTTTCCAAAGGCAATCTTGTACAGAGTGCATTACAGTAGTCCAATCAAGGCATGTGTCATGTAGCCAGAGCAGATGTCTCAAAGAACAGGCACAGCTGGGGTATACATTTTATCTGTGCAAGTGCACTTCTGCCCTTGTTGATATCTGGGCATCCAAACTCAGAGGGGAGTCCAGGAGAAAACCCAAGCTATGAGCCTAAGTTTCAGGGGTGGGGTGCAACCTTATGCAGCACAGGCAGTCTCTGTTTCCTGATCTGTCTTGTGACTGCCCAGGAGCATCTCTGTTTTGTCTACATTAAGCTTCAATTTGTTTGCCCTCATCCAGTCCATTACTGACCACAGACACTGGTTCAGTACTGAGATGTGTCAAGGGAACTTGGATGCAGATGGAAAGGAGAAGTAGAGTTGGGTGTCATCACCATATTGGTGACACCAAATGCCAAGACTCTGGATGACCTCTCTAAGCTGTTTCATGTAGATATTAAAAAGCATGGGGGACAAAACATAACCCTGAGGGACCCCACAGGCAAATGGTCAGAGCATTGAACAGCAGTCCCCCAGCACCACTTTCTGAGTACACCCTTTAAGAAAGAACAGAACCACTGTATAACAGTGCCCCCAAGTGTCATCTCAGAGAGCTGGCTTGGAAGAATACTATGGTCAATGGCATCAAAAGGCAATGAAAAGTCCAGCAAAAACTACAGAGACGCACACACCCCGTCCAGTTCCTGCCACCACCAGAGTGACCAAAGCTGTCTCCATCCCATAAACAGGCTAGAAGCCTGTTTATATTGTAGCCCCAAAGCTAACTATTTTTAGGTCCTGTGACCAAAACTTCAGTAGTCCACTACCTCGTAAAGTTTAAGTCAGTTGTATTATGCTTCTGTAATGATGCACAACGACAACAGCACGGTGGGGGAAAATAATCATTTGACATTGTTCAGGTCCCACAGAAGCCCTGGTCCCTTGTGGAACTTAGATAATCCAAAGCAACTGCAGATGTCAGGTCTGGCTGTGGTGACACATTTTGATTACAGCCTGTTTGGATTACTGTATAGTACTATATATAGTAATTTATAGTACTCTTATAGTATAGTTTTGAAGAGTATGTACTGTTAATACACTATACTATAAGAGTACTATACATACTTCCAAACTGTACTATAAGAGTACTATACATACTCTTCAAAAACTTCAATACGTCCAAAATGTTGTGGCCAAGTTGCTGATCAGGGCTGGTTATACAAACATATTACTTCCATGGTGAAACAGCTTCACTGGTTGCTGGTATGTTTCTAGACAGAATTCAAAGTACTAGTTATGACTGTTAAAGCACTGCACAGCTTGTGTACAGACTCTCTGAAAGACCATATCTCCTTTTACTAGCCTGCCCAAGTTTTAAGATCTTTGAGGAAGGACTTCCTTTCAGTCCCATCACAATCACAGGGACATGTGATCAGAACATGGAAGGGAGCCTTCTCAGTGGCAGCTCCTAGCAATTCCTTTCCATGGGTGGTTTGGTTGCCTCACCCCTCCCTGCAAAGGCAAAGACCTTTTCATTTAGGCAGGTTCTTAAATCATGTGGCAGAAGAGTGTTTTCAGTGGGGAGTGATGTGCTTGTATGTATTCAGTTACATTTGAAACATGCTTTAGTTTGTTTTAATCGCTGCTTTTTAATATAATTGTTTGTCTGGATACCTCTTAATTTGCTGTCTTAGCACTTTTAATTCCCTTAAACCAACTTCTCTGAAACATCTCTAATTGTCTTCCTTAATTGACAGGTTCCACCTGTCCTTCAGCTCTGAACCCTCCCACCATTCCATCTCTCTCTCCTGCTATTGTGTATTCTTCTTTTACACAGAGTTAGAGGAGAGGCACGCCAACACCATGAATGCTGTCTGTGCCTGCTCATGAAAAAAGAAGGGTTTCAGACTTATGGCAGCTGGGGTTGATACACTGGAACAACTCATCAACAGCAAAGATGATGGCTGAAAAAGCCAACAGTAATAGGACTCCTCCAAGTCATGTTCACGGGAAGGCACTAAGGAATTAGAAGATCGGAGACCTGGCTACAGCCAAGCAGTGTCAAATAGTCAGGACCTAACAAAAGAGTCATTACACTTGCAGTGGTTCAAGACTTACACACCATTGAGTTAGGAACAGCATCCTTGCTCCCAGTCTTTCATCTGAGTTTCCCTTAAAACAATTAAAAAAAAAAAAGGACCTTGGTATCCAATTAAGAAATGTGTGGATCTTTTGTCACATGATGGGCACTAAAAAAATAAGAGGGTGCTTTGGGCATTGCTTACCTTACTTTTTGAGTCACCTTAGTTATTCAAACTGTTACCACAGCACAGATGGTGACCTTGAACCATAGATGAACATTCATATGCAAAACTGAACTAACTATCCAATGAAAGAAGTAAGAGTTAAGAGCAGTCTGCATCTATCAGTATAGATAGATGGCATCTGCATCTGGATACGCATTCATCAGTTTGAAATGTCCTTCAATGGGATACACATCTTGATGTGTACTATAATATGTAATACCATTGACATTCTGCCCCAGATAGACATGTATAGTTATGCCAGATTAGATCTAGATTGAAAATCTTACACACAGCTTTGGCAGAAAATGAAACTACTAGTACAGTGGGACTATTTCCAAGTTCCCCAAACAAAAGAGAAACATTTCCTCTTCAGTCCAATTCTGAATAAGAACAATAGAAGACTTTCATTTGCCTTCTGGGATACCATCAAAGTATCCAACTTTGATTGACTATGTGACACCGTGATCTCATTATGTTTACCACATAATCCCTGCAGGGTTGGAAGTGTGCTGCATATTAGAAAGAAACTCTGAAACAGAACATAAGGGGGTTATGAAAAGATGGAAGTACACCCACATAAGCTGCCATTACCAGCAGCATCAGCAGCACTACAAAAGTAGTAAGACAGGAAGAATTCTTAAGTGAGATTTTTGTATACATCAGAAGTTTACTTTTCCATCAAAACTGAACCTCATGAGAACTTCTCCAAATGCTATCTGTTGCAACCTTATTTCACACTCTTTCACCCTAAGTTTGAGATAAATCAACTACTATTGCCATTTTACCTGCAGAAAACTAAAGAGGGATTGAGCTCTGCTAAATCTATGGCAGAATTTGGACTTCAGTCCAAGTCTTCCAGGTCTAAGTACAAGCCTGCATCCATCAGAAGAATAAGTTTTAAATATAAAATAAAATATAGCTAATACAGCATGAGATGTCATCTGCAATTTCACTGCAAAGCTAAGCGATCAAAGGGGAGACTTCCAAGAACTTGTAAACATTCTACAGATGTCATTATTTTCCACAGCAGCAACGGTATCATTGACTCCCATAAGGAAACTGTGACATCAAACAACAACAAAACAACACACCCTTGTAACAGATTTCTCATATGTATAAATCTTTGTTTTCCAACATGCCACACAGGCAGGCTAATGATATGAAAGAGAAAGAAGACAACAGGACTTGTTCTCTTGACAATTACTTGCATTGCCCAGCTTAAATTGATATCTTACTATCAATCTCTATTTTGTTTTAGCATTTCAAACTAGGAAATTCCTTTGTAACATCAAAGGAAAGACTAAAATATGGTCACACTGACATGTGATCACAAAGATGCATAAATGCTGGGGTAAAACCAAAACTAACTCAAAGATCTGTCCAGTACCAAATACAATACAACATATTACTGCTCTATTTAAATGCCTTTATCAGTGACATTTTCCCACAATCCAGAAAAATGGAAAAGCTGGTGCTATGATTGCACATTGCTCTCCTAGAAAACTCACTCAAATTTCTCCATGGATTATACCTTATCAGGTAAATACCAGGGTTAAAGTGAAAGTGGTAATTCATTTCCCCCCTCTGTCATTTCTTTATCATGAAAGCTGCAACACTGACAGAGAAGGAAACAAACAAGTAACAGGATGAATAACTCTGGAATCCCACAACAAAAGACAGTCACTTTTGCATGCTTAAAAGCTTTAGTATTTGTCACTTCAATGTCACTTCAAGCACATTTCATAAAATGCACTTAATATATTCCCTAGCTCCAATGTAGTTAGATATTCCTTATGAAATTCAGAGAGAGGTTTGATCAGTTTTCTTATAGGCTGGCTTCTTTGAGCTGCAGCACTATAATCTACTGAGCTATTTACATTTTGTATTTTTAGGTCTCTGGCTATTCAGAGTCTGAATGGATCAGGGTAATGGGAGAGAAGTGCTACTCTTCTATTCTCTGCATTGCAATTGTCAGGAAAAATATAACGAAGGAATCACTTCTAGAGTGAAGGAAGGTGTTCCACCTAGAGTCCATTTTCTGGAGCTAAAACCAACTGACAGGTTAGCTGCCTTGGATGTTATTTCTAAGACTTTGTGGGGGTTCCACTCCTTTTTTCCCTTTGCTTCTTGTATTGTCTCCAGCCATAATTGACAATGTTAATCTTCTTTCCCCCCTCCATGGTGATAAAAAAGAGTCATTTTTATATTTAATTAATGCAGAGGATCGTTTTGGAAACTGGCTAATGAGGCTCTGATCACATTACCATGAAAATGTGCATTAACACTGCAACTGAGGAGGATGTTTCATGTGTAGAGAATCTACTTTGTAATTAGTCCACTGTGAAATGAATCACGTCAGGAAGAATTTGTACACGGGGAGAGGGGGATAGAAACACCAGGCAACGGGCACTTAGCTAGTGCTGTGCCAACAGACCACCAACATTCTGAACTGTTTTGTCCTCAGCCCTTAGCCCATCATCAACAGTGCAGTCAAAAACTGGAAGTGTTCAGCCTCTGTCAATAGTGACATGCCAGAGTGGGGACAAATTACAAAGAGGAAGAGAACAGATGCTGAAAGGCAGTAAACTTTCATCTGCCAGATTTCCACAGCAAGAGCCAAATCCAAACAAAATCCATTCAAATCAAATATGGATGCAGCAGCACTTGTGCTAAATTACAGACTATCATACTAAGCACATTTTGTCTCCTCCTTTCCCACTTCTCATTAAGATTACACAGCAAGCACATGTTAGTGGGTCACAAAAACATTCTTGCTGCTGGGGCACACACTTCAGTAAGTACGTGATAAATTAAGCTCTTCACCTGATGGTGAAAAGAAACACGATGAAGGATAGAGTAACACCTGATAAAAGCATAATCCACTGAAAATATGTAAATTAACTCCTATTCCAAATGGGGAAAGGGAAAGAGTTCATATCATTGAACTGTAACAGTCATTTCTAATTTAAAAAGAGGCAGCACCATCACCTTTTTAACTCATGCTAAGCCATAAAACTTGGTTCAGTAACTTGAAAATACCTGTGACTAAAGACCTGTTAAATCCTAACAGCTGCAAAAGCATCATCAGTGTTAACTGAAAGACGATTCACTTACCAGTGCTAAAGACTTTCTATATATGTTACTAATCTGGTTCAATGACAATGCACATCTCTGACTGAAAATCTGGCAAACACACAGAATTTTTAAAAAGGAACCTAGCAAAAATAAATTAGAGCAGGCATAGCATGCAACCTCAAGATTAACAATAATTCCAAAACATGCAAACATATGCATGCACACACACAGAGACACAAACATTCCAGATGTCCCTCTTTTTCAGCAAGTGCTCCTCCAGCCACGAAATTCCTTTTTCACAGAGCTGCTGGCAACATCTTCTGCACTCACCTGAGAAACTTCATAAAGCAGTTTGTAGTGTTCCTCCCTCTTCTGAAAACTGCACAGATTGCAACCCATTCTAGTAAGAAATAATGGAAGAGCAATGCTTCTAATTTCCCAAGAACTGAGAGGCAAATGCACTGACAGGGAAGCACCCTCCAGACTTGACTACTGTTTTTCATCAGTCACTCCAGTGCAGGAACACAGACACGCCACTGTTAGCTGGAAGCACAAGCCAGGGTAGTGTGTATAAGCAGCATGCTCTTCTTCTTCTTCTTCCCTAAGTATCCTACTCTCACGTATGCACACAGACATACACAGAGTTTCATCTCAGTTCGCAGCAACACTCCTCCTGTCTCTGCATCAGTGCACATGACTACACAGATTCCAACTCATGAATATTAATAGAGTCTCATTGATTATTTATGACAGAACGTGTTAGCAGGGAGGGGTGTCATAGCTGCTGTTGATAACAGATGAATATTCACTAATTAAGAAGCAAACGTAGTGTGGTTAAACAAAATACACGTGTCACTAACACCTTTGTTTATTAAAGATGCAGCACTCAGGGAATATCTCCAACAACAAAAAAGAAATATTGCCCTTTAACTTTAGGAACAGATGAATAATTCTTGGGCTGAAATTTTTGGGAAACCAGCTTAGGTCAGGAGCAGCCTCTATCTCTGCGATTAGCTCTGGCACTTGTTTTCAAATAAGTTAATGGGTGTAGGGGGTGTTTAATTTAATGAAAAAATATCTTAACAGTTGAAGTAAGCCAGAGAGAAAAATAAAACAAGTCCAGATGGTTATACTACATTCTTCATTCGCTAGTGCTAACAGATCTGATTAAGTACTAAAATTGGAAAGAAACATATTCTAACATTATGATAGAAGTGTATATTGTTGTTGTTGCCATTGCTGTTTACTACTCTTATGTGAATGCATTTCTTAGTGGACTATGTCAGTTCTTGTGTATAAGTTTTAAATTTATGTTGCACTTATAATGAACAGCATATACAGTACATGCACCAGTTAAAAGTACTGCATCACATATATACAAATCCTGTATATTTTTACTTTTATTTATATTTATTTTATTTGGGCTGTAGAGCAAATCAAGCCTGAACTCCAGAAGTCAAAATGAACAAACTGAGGCTATCGTATCTTGGACATATCATGAGATGACATAACACATTAGAAATATCGGTAATGCTTGGTAAAGGAGGAAGCAGTAAGAAAAAAAACAGGAAGACTACATTATAGGAGGACAGACTTAATCAAATAAGCTGCATCCCTAAGTTTTTAGCACTCAAGCAGGACTGCTGATAACAGAGTGTGCTGAATGTCTGTCACTCCTAGTATAACCACAAATTAAAGCCAATGTGATGTAAATAACAGCAAATATTTCTACCCTGATTATTTTTTCTTACAATGGGCTGCATCTGGTTGATGACTACAAAAAAATCCAACATACAAAAATAACAATAATTCATACTATTAAAATCATGAAGCAAAAAAAAAACACATGATCTAAAACACAACACCCCAGATAGCCAACAAACAAATAATAGCTCTTTCAGCAACAAGATTAAAGGCTTAGTGAAAGAGGAAAGTTTTCAGATATGCCAAAGATAATCTGAGCTCTAGTGGCAAAGGAGTTCCACACAAAGGGGACACATGCAGCAAATGCCATTCTGTACACAGGCACCAATCAATTTAGCCACCAATGAAAACACAATTTTTTCAGTGGAGGGGAGAGGAACACCTAGACCCCATCTGCTGTTACTTTGCTTACATAGAAAGTATAAAAGTTCCTGTCTGTGTAAAGGTTCTCGGTGTGAGCAACAATCCTGGAAGTCAGTGTCATGTATAGAGGAAACTCATGAACAGGAACATCTCTTCTTCAGACATACCAGTTTCCACAAGAAATGAGGGGCTGGGGCTGGGCACTCCTCTGTTCTTGTGTTAAAGAGAGCATAGCAAGAAACACCTGAACAGAGCTGGTCTTGGCACACATTAAAAGAGTTGTATCTGATGGAGCTACTCTATACTGTTTAGGGCTGCACTCTGCTCACTCCTGCATTACATGATTCTGAACACTTGCCCATAATGAGGTAACTACATATATGAAAAAGTATCTCATATCTGGATTACTCTTTTGGATCCAGGTAAGCAAAGTGGAACCCCAGGGCTGCACATGTAGCCTTCTTAGATCTTTTTGTAGCCTCACTCCTACCATACCCCTCAGTCATTTTAGGGGCCAGAAAAAGCATTAACTAACTTTCTTGGAAGCATATGGAGAGGCAACTCACCTTTTAAATAATTGCACCCCCACACACACATACACATTAAATATACACATTTTTCTAAACTAGAAACTGACTTCCAGCCACTTATAGTTTGAGGAGTGGTGGCATTTTTTGGAGCTAACAGAAGGGACTATGGGAAGGAAATTGGCCTTTTGACCTACTGCATCTGCCCAACCCTGGGATATAGACTTGAATGATTACTGGAGATCAGGAAGAGCATCCCCAGTTCCAGGAATACAATCTCCTGCAATTTATATTGTGCTTGAAGGGTATGTGTGTTGTTACAAAGGCACTGGTACTACCACTTGTAGCCTGATTATAGGTACCTTCTCGTCCTCAATTAAGGCCATTATAGTATGGTAGTGATCCATACACGTGTAATATACCATTGCATGTGTGAATTTTAGAATGGCACCTTTCAGTTGCCATATTGGCAAAGTAAATATGATGTGGGATGGAGCAGGAGGCTGAAACACAAGTGTCATGGAAATCATTGGGAGTCTCTTATCCACAAGCTTTTTCAAATGGGGTATTAGAAAAATTATCTGACAATATATAGGAGCATGACTTGGAACAGGAGTGCAACTTTAGTCTGAATATGAATGCCAGTAATTATAGGGGTTTTTTTAGTTTTAAGATATTAAAAAGCTTCTGTTAAATATTAAAAAGCTTCTGTTACAGCTTGCCACAAAGCCTAATTTTGCCATTTGTCAATTAGATTTTAATGGTTCCACAGTTCTCACTATGTTCATTAAAACAAGAATAGGTTCAAAATTATACTTAGATCCCAAAAAAGCAATGCAAATTCCTCACATTAAAATCCATATAGTAAAATCCACTCAGTATGTCATGAGTTCTATGGCACACAATTGTTCAAAATACAAAGTATGTCTATATATGTATTGCAAAACCCATGGTCTTTTCCAGGACTTCTTTTGTTTCCAACAAATGTTTTCTGGTACACTCACTAATTAAATATAGTTGGCTCTTGCTCTGATCCATTTTAAACTTAATGGGATGGCAGGTGGAATCATGCACAAAAAATAATTACTTTATAGCCAATGAAATCAGTCAAGTTAATCTTGACATTGGCTTGTAATATGTTACATTGATAAAGCACTGCTGTTTTTTGCTTTCGAAAAGTGCTTTATAAAATTTAAAAAAAAAAATCGATACCAGGAAATGATCCTAATGAGTACTAATTGTTAACAAATTGGTTTTGCATCCAGAAGCATCTCAAACATCACCAACACAGCATGGCAAGTAGATCCACAATCATACACTACTTATCATTCTTTCCCCTTGGGATATAATAATCCGATTTTCTGTGCCTTGATTTTAACCTAACAGGCTGGATCAAAGTCAACTATAGTAACCTACATAGAAGCAACATCATTGCTCTTCATATGGCACATTATCTAAGGTGTAGAAAACATAACACATAATTCATATTTGTTTAAATCCCACCTATCTTAATAAATGCACTAGGATCACAGAATACCATTTGTTAATTTTCACAATATTAGATGCGTATTTTAAATCTATAAATGAAATGCAATACAAGAAAAAACTGCCAGTTGCATCAGAACAAAATATAAAATTCTTGGTGTGCCACAGATTCTCAAAGTAAGGTTCGCCCAATAATGTTTTATTTGTTGTTTATTCTATTTGGTGCAGAATAAAATGCATCTTTTTTTTTGCATTTTTTTCCCCAAATGTGTGCACATTTGCATTCATGTTATGAAATACTTGAAAGCATTCCATGCCTTACTGACTAAAGCATATTTAAGCTGTGCTTTGCACACATTTCGAATGTGTAAATTTTTCTATGTGCACTTTTTCAAATGTACATTTCTTTACCCCTGGACACATTCACAGACATCTACCAGCACATGGACTCCAGAGTACAGGAGTGCAAATTGTGTCTGGCCTGGAAACAGTCCAGGAAAAGAGAATCTTACAAAGTCTCAAGAAAAAATACAAAAGAAAAGAAAAATAAAATTAAAAAAATAAAGAAAAATAAAGAATAAAAAGAATTTTAAAACAAGAAAAAGAAAATGAGGAAAAGAAACAAAAACAAAAACAAAAAACCCTGGATTTTTAACAAGAAATACTGAGGTTGCCTAGAGGAAAGTTTGTAAAAGGGATCTTACTGTGCCAGCTTCCAACTCATACTGGAGATGGAGTCAGAGGTTATATAGGGTTTTAGCTGGGTTCTTATTCCCTTTCCCCCTATATTAAAATGGAGTATTTCCCACACGTATGAAAATGCATTCTGCACATTACAGCCAACCATACATTCTGCATATGCCTCTAAGTGTCTACCTTGCAACACTTAGTGATAATCTCTTTGATAATACTCCAGTGCACTGTAGAGACAGACAGACATATGTACGTACACACACACACACACACACACACACATTTAGTCTTGTTATGGCAGATATGACCAACCTTTGAGTCCGTATAAATGCAGAAAGAATTTGGTGTGGAATTTTTCTTAGTTCGCTGAAAATGCAGAAGCACATTTTTCAAAAAGTACATATACCTTTTTCTTGCAGCCATGTCACAGTCTCATTTTTACCTGATGGCAATAAGTTGGCAATAATATAAGGACTATGAAAGTATGGCTGCTCTTAGCGTTGATATAAAAGGAAAAACCAGCAGAGGAACAGAAGGGAAGATGACAAGAATGGTATTGGAAGACTTCCAGATACTCTAAGGAGAGGAAGAGGGCATAACTGTGCTATGATTCAGTAGAAAGAAAGAGCTGAAGCAGGCAATAAAGAGGGAGTGGAAGGAGAAAGTGACTTTCTAATTAATTTCTAGTTATATCATAAATTTCCAGTTATGCCAATAGTGAGATAAAAAAAACAGAGGGGATGTGAAAAAAAGGGGGGGGTTATACAAGAAGTATCTATCTCCTTGAGTGGATGAATCAAATATTAAGATTTTTGACACTCTGGCCCTTTTCACACGCGGAGGAAGCCATGCCCAAAAACACGCCAAAACGGAGCTTACCTGGAGCCGTCGCAACGTGGAGCAGCGCGAGTTCGCTGCTCCACACGCGGCGGCGTCCTGCGGCGTCCAAAATGGCAGCTTCCGGCTGGCGGAGCCTCTCCGCCAACCGAAGAAGCTCGCCAGCCGGAAGCCCACCCCCCGGCCGGTCTGCAGGCGCACACTTGTGTGCGCCTGCAAATCGACACCGGGCGCTGCGACGGGGCTGCACGGGGCTGCACGCCCCATGCTTTTTAAAAACCACTTGAAAAGTGGTTTTCAAAAAGCACACGGCGCCGCCACTTCCGGTTGCCCCTGCATGGATTGGAGTGTGGAACTACACAAAAGTAGTCTGCCCCAATCCACGTTATGGTGTAGACGACCTCCGTCAGAGGTCACTCTACACCGTTTTTTAACCCCTTGTGAAAAGGGCCTTTGTCTAATGACATAGATTGACCTTCCCTATCCTAAAAAAATTCAAAATACTTAAGCAGGTGGTACATTTATTGGGTCAGTTCCAAAGTTTAAAATAGATTATGCAAGCTTTCAAAGCTTCACCAGTGTTTTCATCAGGCAAAGATGTTAAAATCATACAAGGCAAAAAAGGTGATGATGTTAAAGTCACTGGTCTACATTCTAAGGCGTTATTCTGTTGTCAGTTAAGATGCTATTGAAGGATTTCAGTGCAAGCAGAGGCACTCCCCTTCTTGTCCATGTGAGGACTAGAGATAAATAGTGACTAAAAAAGTAATAAAATTTCAACCACATTAGCAACAAAGAGTAATTTCCCTTGAGATTCAGTTGTTCCTGTCCTATATGGAGCTAACTGCTCCTTTCTTAGATAAAGAACATCAAATTTCTCAAGGAGTCTCTGCACTGTAACATCTGGAAAAACTTTTAGGTGTTGTTTAAGTAACACATGCCAATTGCAGTTTAATGAAATGCTGTAATCTATAAAGAACAGGTTCACTTTCTTCTGAAAATCTTTGGTGCGTTTGCAGTACCATCCCAATCGCCTTTTTTTATGAACCCTGTTTGGACAACTGCTAATTCTTGCAGTATTTCTGTTTTATTCTCTAAGTCAGTTTGAAAAAGTAGAGAGGAAGAACTAGACAAGGAGTAAAGAAAATAAGATAGCTGGCAGCAGATGGGGTGGGAAAAGATAAGCTTCGGAGTGATAGGGTTGGACCTGCAAAGGTCAAAGGAACAGACTACAGATTTTACGAGTAGATAGTAAGAGAGCAGGATTGTGAGTTAAGGTGCACATGTTCTAGTGTTATGGTACGAGTTAGAAACTGGATTTTTCTCTGAAGGCATATATTTGATTGTCCCTTAAAACTGAAATTTGTGTGTTTTGCATGCAGGAATATTTTCATGTTGGAATGGAAGTGCTGTCTTTGTTTGTGTATCTGTCCCCGGTCTTAGCCATGTGTACTTCTACAGCTGTCCAGCCATAGACATGATACACACTGCAGATATGACCAAAACAAAACAAAACAGGGAAAACATGTTGTAAGGTATGTGAGGCTCATTAGACACTGTTTTGCTTTCATGTGTTCTCAAAGCTAGTAACCCATCTGCCTGAGAATGTAAACACTGGGGCATAGCATAATTGGATTAAAGATTACATAGAAAATACTGCATTTTAACAAGTCCTTTCCTTTCACACATAAAAGACGTTAAAACACAATCAAGGATTTTTTATTCAATATGCAATTCAAAGAGCTATGAATTATTCAACAAGCTTCTTGACTGAGCAATTTCTTTTCTACGTCACCTCTAATGTGATGTCACCTCAAAGGTCCATTAAAGCGTAGAGGCAGACTAAAAACTAGTTAAAGAAAGCACTAAAACTCCTTGAAGGATAAAATTTAATTGTTTTCTTTTTAAAAAAATGAAGAAAGTGATTTTAACCAATATAGAACTTTAGTTCCTATTATCTAAGCAACAATCGCATATTTTGCCATTTTTGCAATCTAAATTACAAAGGAGCTTGTTTTACTTCATGATATTTATTTGAATTTACTGGTTTATATAAAGCATTTTCAGCCATTTTTTTTCAGCCGAAAAGACTCCCAACAGGAAAGAAAGAAGGAAAGAAAGAAAAAGAAAGAAAGAAAGAAAGAAAGAAAGAAAGAAAGGGAAAAAAGAAAAAAAAAGAAGAGGGAGGGAGGGAAAGATTTAACTTCTATGGATAGGCCACCTGTAGAGATTTGTAGTTCAGTCCTACTGAGGTTTGCTTGGAAGTTTCCATTACTCTCTGGAATTAACTTCCACATAACTGTGTTGTACAAACAGCTTTAATATAGAGATGTGTACAGTAGAGTCCTGGTTATCCGACCTAAACTGGCGGGCACAGGGTCGGATAACTGAAATGTTGGATGACATGGAGCCCCGTGGCGGCCGCCATTTTGGGGGCGTGTCTGGGGGTGCGGAAATGCCTGCAGCCACGCCCCCAGGCAGCCGCGACGTTGATCAATCCGGAGCGTCAGATAACCGCAGGTCGGATAACTGGGACTCTACTGTAGTATCCATGCTATTTGGGGCCTTTCAACACTACACTGTTACAGTGCTGTTATTCCACCTTCAACAGCCTATGGAATCCTGGAGTATTCAGTTTAGGGAAGGGCATTTAGAATTTTCAGCCAGAGAGTTCTTTTGCCTCAGTGAACTACAAACCCCAGAATTCCACAGAGTGTTGAAAGTGGAATAATAGCACTAGAACAGTGTAGTGCGGAAAGGGTCTTGATGTTGTTTAAAATCTATCTTTTATATTACAATTCTTTTTTTTTTCATATATGTCATAGCAAGTATATTTTAATAACATAGCTACTCCTATAAACATTTTAATTGACAGTGCAGAAACACTGACTGTTCCCTTTTGAAGTAGAATATTCTATAATTATGCAATTAACCATATTTATATTCATACAAAATTGGGCTGCAATCCAGCATAAATTAACTTTAGTAGGGCCAAACAATTCAATAGAAGTATGGGTTTCCTGAGACAATGCAAAACATCATTTGGCTAACAGTTTTATGTACAACTATAGTTTCAGATGGAAAAGATGGAGGAGGAAGTTGTCTCGCTGACACTTTTCTATGAACTGCACCTCTCTCAAAACTATATGCAGACTGGATCATATTTGAATTTGCAAATCCATACTTTTCAGGATTTTACAACTTTGTGAATACCAAATGCCTATATTCAGAAGTGTGTGAAAAAATACATATATTAGTAATGTGTACTCAGAACAAGATCCTACCATCAGACCAGAATATGGCAAAACGGAATGGTTTCTAACTGGTAAGGGGACCAGGCATGTTTGTTTGTTGTTTTTTAAAAAAGCAAAAATCTGTAAGTTTGATCACCAGCATGTAAATCATAAGAAAAATTAAGGCTGGTGAAATAAAAAGTCATCCCTGGATGAATTTTGGCAGAAGCTTTCAAGAGATCTCTGTAAGTTTTCATAATGGTTTTGTTTTTTGTTTTTTTACTTGAGCAAGACTTACTTGACTTAATTGACCCAGTGTTTCCTTTCACATGGGCATATTGTTAGTTTATAATAAGAATAAAAGATCACTGACACATGTTGAACTACTGTTCTTTTTTCATGGTGTAGGAACCTATCCCAATTACCAAAGTTTCTACCAAAGAAGTAATGTGAGGAACATATCTATATTGTTAACTGAGATATACCTGAAGCCCCACTTCTGTTTTCTTGTACTGTCAAGTGAAGAATTTTCTATTAGTTCAGGGAAGTGACCAAACAATTCAGACAGGCTTCCATTAATTGACAAACTGACACAGATAAAGAGTTTAAATGGATGATTTGGACTTTTTTTTATGTTTTAGCGATGATGATGATGATGATGATGATGATGATGATGATGATGATGTTTAAAACTGGTTAAATTTTATTTGTATTTCAATAGAATGACCAGCTTAATGCATATTTAATATATATAATTTATTATATTTTATTGGTGGTTGCTTTTAATTACATTCGAAGCTATATTGTGTTCTAGTAATGTGATAAACTTCTGCTATAAATCAAATAAACAAATATGGCAGCAACCAACAAAATTTAGCCAAAATCAAATGGTTATTTGAGGAATGAGTGCAAATCATTAGTGTTTATCTGAGGAGGTGGGAACCTCTCACCTTTGGCCTTAATCTGGCCTACCAAGAGTCAAAATCTGACCCCATAGAGGCATGCTTCCCCAAAGCCTAACCCCATGGCAAAGGGAAAAAAATCTATGCCGTGTCTGACAACAGTCACCACAGTCTCCTTTCAGCTGGCACTTGCAGAACCTGTCCAATATAAAACTCAGACAGGTTCTGCAAAAACCTGCCAACAGAAGATCATTTACCTTCTCTTTTATCACATAGGGAGAGAGGAGTAATCCTGCTCCCTCTCTATTCCCTCAGTTTTCCTAGGACCACTTTTCAGATGGTTCTCTCAGAAAAGCCCTGGAAGAACTAGCTGAGAATATTCTAGTTTGCTACCCTGTCTTCCTATATCTATGAGCAGATGGTAGAAGGAGCAAAATGAAAACTCCCTGAGGATACTGAGGGGACCTCTGAGAGCTGGTTCTGGTTAGGACTGTTTCAGTCTTCCACACCCACACCCTCTATGGAAAGGTTTAAATCTGGCTTCCAGCAGAAGCATCAGGTGGAAAAACTCTATTAAGCACTATGACCTGCAGCCTTATTATATTAGGTAGGGGGATGTCTGAAGTACAGCCATTCTTTTGATGTCATCTGGCATGAGAATGGCTTGGGGGTATCCAACTTCCTAACTTTTCCATTCCCCTATCCCTGATTTGAATTAAAGTGTAGCATTATACCTTCAGATAGAATGGGAATTATGACCTCAATTAACAATACACAGACACACAAGTATCCAATAAATATGGAAAGTACAGAGTTTTAGAAAACTCTTTGTGATAGCTTAAGGCCATTTCTGCATACACTGTTATAGTGCTATTATTCCTCTTTCAACATCCTATGGAATCCTGAGGTTTGCAGTTTAGGGAAGGGCACTGAGAATTCTCAGCCAGAGAGCTCTTTGGCCTCAGTAAACTACAAACCTCAGAATTCCACAGGATGTTGAAAGTGGAATAACAGCACTGTAACAATGTAGGGCAGAAATGACCTAAGATTATACAGCTCTATTTGGAGAGCCCTGTTAGGTGGGTGCCCCAGACATAATGCTTAAACAAAGGGAATTTAAAAGATGACTTTTTTTTCACTTGAAAAGCACCATTGTGGATGAACACAAGTCTCAACTCTGAATCCTTGAGAAACAAAACCACTGTTATCTGAATTCAAGCCACTAAAGAGAACTGCTGTGTTGAAACAAATTCCACAATCTAAATTATTATGCACAATCTTCAGTTTGTAAGTCATTTTTGTTGGCTTCTAAGGTTGTTTGTTAGTGAGATGTTTAGGAAACTATTTGTTTTAAAATTCCCGCTGTCAAATGCAGAACCTTAACGTAACTTGTTGGTTTTACTTGTTTAGAGATTTATTAAGGCAACAGTATTGTTTCATTTAAATAAATCCTTGTAAGTTTGGAATATCAAAACATTTTAATTGTGTTTTTGATTGGCTCATGTATAGTTTTTATACACTGAAATGGTACATTTCTCTGTTCAGGGATTTCTTTTATATAGTGGATCCTTCAGCTATGTGAGCCCACAATAAAATATTTCAGCCAGAAAGCAGGTTTACCAACTCGGTTGCTGCTGCTGCTGCTGCTCTCATCATCATCATCATCATCATCATCAAAACCTCACTTTTTTCCCAGGCTGGGACTCAAAGCGGCTTACAACTAAAAAAAATAGTTAAAATCAATATAATACAAAAGTTAAAACATAGCTAAACATTGTCAGAACAAGTCTCAGTAAGAACTAGTCTCTGGGCTTTTTCGCACTTTGGGAAGAAAATGGGGCGGTCTGTTACTCACCAGACTGGCACGTTCCCTCCGACGATCCACGCTGATCCGGAGCAGTGCGTGCCTGTGCTACACACTACTCCGGGGACAAAAATGGAGGCTTCCGGTTGGTGGAGGCTCTCCACCAACCGCAGAAGCTCACCAGCCAGAAGCCCGCCCCCAGAAGATCTGCAGCCTTGTGCTGGTGCGAGCCTGCAGATCTATACAGGAGCGCAGCGACGGACTGGGGCGTGCCGGGCTATTGAAAGACCTGTTTTAAGCGGTCTTTCAATAGCACGGCGAACCACCAGTTCTGGTCGTTCCGGAGTGGGCTAAAGTCCAAAACTACAGAAAGTAGTCTAGACCCAGTTTGCCCCCAAGTGCAAACATCCTCACTGGAGGACACGCTGTCCCATTTTAAAAACAAAATGTGGAAAAGGCCTCACTGAAAAACTGTCAAAACATGAGCAAGTTTAACCACATGATGGATTAGCCTCTATGGGGATCTCTTATCCTATCATATAATCGAGCCTATCCTAGTAGTTTTTTCCCCCTCTTCCAGTGATTTATGGGATTGGGCTTAGCTTCTTCCTGACATATACTCTAACTCAAGGTAAAACAGTAGCCGCAGGCAGCTAGCAATCACTAACCAGAAACATCTTGAACTTGGTTCTACAAGCATTTCAGTGACTTAAATATAATGCTTATGTACTGTCCAAGTTTGGTCTAGGCTGGCAGTAACTTAAGTGGCCAGTTTACTTAAGCAAGGAAACAGCTTTGCAAATAAGCAATAATGGTCCCAACAATGTCCATAAATCAGAAGCAGGAAAAACAAACACAAGTCAAGGCAGAAAGACAGGCAAGGGCAGTGAACAGAAGCAAGCATGGGAGAAATGGTCAGTTGATTGCTGACAAAGGCTAGAGGGGAAAGGCTCAGTTCTTATAGGCTCCAGGGTCAGCACAGCTGGTGCCTGATTAATTGATGCTTGGCATAAATTTGCTGGGAGTGACACAGGAGACCCTTCTGCTATCTACTCTTGGCAAAGGTAAGTATGGATAGATCATTCTCTGTGTCCGAATGAGCAGGGTTCCCTGCTGGGGCTGACACTTCTGTCCCTGGGCCGGACGGTGGTACTGTCTGCTCTGCAGAGGTTCTGCTGCAGTAGTCTCTGTGTCAGGGCTCAGAGCAGGTCCTGCTGCCTCAGACTCTGAGTCTGAGTCTAGGTCCTGGAAGCCCATGACATATACAGCCTACTCTTTCCTTCAAGCTTTGGACAATGAAAAATTTAATAATCAAACTATACAATGTAGAAATGTAAACTTCAAATCAAGTATTGAAATACATATGATTCAGAAACAATGTAAACTTTGAGCAGTAAAAAAGCAAATGCTTCTTTCTGTGTAGTGTTTGACTTTGATAAAGATATCTTTTCAAACAGGATTCCACAACATTCTTAGGCCCTTTTGGCACACCAATCCTGTTATGAAATGGTCTTGGGAGCACTGCAGAATTGTGAGGACTGTTTCATGTGATGTCCTCGCAATCGCATGACGCTCCCAAGGCCACACATTATATCATTTTTGGCTTGTTGCAGAAAATGATGCACGATCGTACGTCGTTCCTGGGCCCCACCCACATTTACCTTGTGTGCGAAGCCTCTGGACGCACGGCCATTGTGCTTCCTTCCCCAGCACAGCCTGGGAAAGTACATGGCTGTGCTGCGGAAGGAAGGGGCAGAGCCCTCACGCTTCCTTCCAGCCAGCACAGAGCTGCTGCGGAGGGGAAGCAGAGATGACATGAGTGCCTCCTGGATGAGGCTTTTCGTGCAATCCCCGCATGATGCCAGCAGCACCAGGTAAGGTACGAAAAGGGCCATAGTTTCAAAGTGTGATAGGAGGGTGCCATTTGTTTTATTTATGGCCATTTTCTGTTATAGTCTGAGGAGTTGGCCAGAAGGTATGGAAATAACCAAGATTAAAGAGTAACTCAATACTAAAGAACAAAGCTGGAAGCAAGCCAAGTAAGTAAGGTAAGCACATGACTGATGAATTATCAAGGTTAAAAGAACATGCCAGGGCCACAGAATGCATTGTTTGATTATGGCTTACTTGGAACATAAAGTTCTTTCATACTTCTTCCTATCCAACACTGTCCAGTGGATAGATTGAAGGCCTAAATGTCTAAAGGTACTTCACTGTCACTTGTGGTTCACTGACTCACCACACAGGACAGCCATTCAAGTGTTCCATAGGTCCTGATCATTTTGAAATGTGGAAATGGCCCTGAGAGCTCTTCTGGCATTGTTTGATTTGTGCTACAGTTTATACCAGCATTCTTGAAATAATAAAACTGACCTTAGATTTGTGTGTGTGTGTATGTATGTGTGTGTGTGTGTGTGTGTGTGCGTTAATAACATGACAGAGATTTACATCTTATAAGAAAAGAAACAGAACTAGATCCATGATGAATTGATACTGATAATAACGCATAACATTTTTATGGCTCATAGAAGCATTAATGGATTTGATGCTCAACCATGGAATAAAGAGACCAGATACAAAGTTGGGTTAATTAAGGGGCCACTTTATTTTGACCTGTATTATTTAAATTGCATTAACCTGAAAGATACAAGAGAGGGGGAGCAACATGATATGGGATCAGCTGATGCCAGGGTCACAATGTGACAACCTGCTCAGCCTACCCCTGGGTCAGAACACCTCAGCCCCAGGAACAATCCAAATTGATTTGGTGACTTCCCAGTCCAGCATCTTGGAAGGTAACCCAGGGACTCCCACCCAAGCTGCATGGCTCTAAAAGTAAGAGACTTATTCCCGGGTTAATATCAAGGGTAGCCTCTTTCACCGAACCCCCTGGGACGCAAGGCCCTAAAGAGGTGGTTCCAGGGCGCTACTCTACACCAAATGGGTGCCAATAGGTGATCATCAACATTTTATTATCCCCCATTATCTGTCAAAGGACAAGCGATTTAACACCACCCAGAGCCAATTTTCCCAATTCCATCAAATACAGTATGGGATAGGCAAAACAAAACAAAAACAAAACAAACAAACAAACAAACAAAACCCTGAGAAAATGGCAAAAAAAAATCCTATCTGGCCCTGAAGTGACCAGATTAACTCACACTGCACTGAGGGTGGGAAGGTGGTCAACGTCAAGCACCGAATGACAAGTATAGGGGGTGAACTGTTTCACCGTCTCCTTTGCCCCTATAACATGTCTTGATTTGGTGCTTAGCACCAATCAGAAGTAACACTCTGGTCTCACTCCATGGAGACCATCAAAAGCTTACCTTCCTCTACAGTGACGTTTGTCACGTGAGTCCAGATAAGTATTCCCTCGCATTAAAGTTCCAAACTGTCACTGAGCTGCAACTAGGGAAGTGATGAAAGGTAAGTTGCTTGCCAAAATGTAGAAAAATGGACATCACCACCAACTCTTTGAGAGGGTTCAACAGACACCAATATTTCAACACTGTCTAGATCACCAGTTAGAGGAAAATAAAAACATTCTGTTCTTTCACACCTGGTTATGACTTTTGTCATGTTAAAACTAATCTGACAGGGTATATAGGGCTGCAAGACAAAATTCAGTTTCCAGCTAATAACGGAACAGGATGACGGATGCACGAAGAGCACCATGCAATACTGCAGGATGGAACTGTACAAACAATTTTGAGCATCTGACAGCTGGCTAGTTTGATTTAAAATTACAATTTGAACAGAAATCAACTATTATTTCTTGATGGTCATTAAAAAGGAATTATGAGTGCCATTCATTTTGTTGTTGTCAACAAAGCATTCTGCAATGATCGAATGCTAATCCCTCTTCTTCTACAAAATCCTTGCAGCAGTAAAGGTTTACTTCAGGCACTATGTGGTTTTCCAAAAGCTTCACTGCTGCCAATGCACCTGCTTTCCAGAAGACCATTAGGTATAAATCCCAATGTACTCCAATCAACCTTGCTTTAGTTACCCTACCGTCTGTTCTAGAAAAAAAAAATTAATGTTATTAGATCCCTTCCCCCCCCTCCTCTCAAGATTGGCTGGTGTTTGGTTACTGTGCCAGCTGGATAAGAGGTGCTTAGGTCTGTACTGCACTGACCCATCTTATTGTCTGGGCACAGCCCAAGTCCCAACATGCCCACACTATAGCTGCAACTAAAGACTGCACCAGCTGTTTAACTATTGTACAGGTACTTAAAAGGATTACAGTATTCTAAACCTCAAGCTTGGCAGCAGATACTTCATCATCAAAGAAGAGCTGGCTCTTTTCACCAAGGAGCAGCAGACTAGGATTTGGCTTGCCATTTCAAAACACTAAAGTTGGCACAAGAGAACTGAGGATGTTCGAAAGTTATATGAGAAATGCCTGTTGAACCTCACAGATTGCAACTGGTGAAATCAATCAAGATGCACTGTTTACAAAAAAAATTCTGGGGAGTGGGAAGAGATACCCCTGATTATAATAGCTGACATTTTTCCCTCAGAACCAGACATTGGTATCTTAATCTGAGATCTGTTCTGTCTCAGTTTTTTTTTTAAAAAACCAGCTGGTTCAGATAGGGATTTGTCACAGTTCAGTGTCTCAAAGGAAGCTTGTCTGTACTTGCGTTCAGACAGTAATACTTGGATCCATATCTACATTGAATCTTGAGTTCTTGATGAACAATCTGAATCTTTCTCTTCAGCACTTCTTCCACTATTTTCAAGGTTACTGCTCATATAGTCATAGTCTATATTGCTATCTCTTCACTATACAGTGAAATTTGATCTTTTCATATAGTGTAGTAGTTAGAAGCAAAATATAGTCACAAGGAAATATAGCAATAAAATTCAAATCACTGAAGATCTGGGATGTTAAGTGGACTCAGTAATATTCTACATCATTTTTTTTTATATTGTATATTTTCAAATTTGCCAATGTAACTGAACATCATGTAAAGATGTCTGAAGGAAGATTTGTTGCTTCATTCCCATTGAATGTAGAAGAAACACAATAACACATAATACATAAAGGAGGCATTTCAAAGCACTGGATTTTGATTAATAACAACAAAGTAGAACCAGTCCTCTAATAATTTATGTAGGATGTCAATCATTTCAAATGCAGGTTATTTCACAACAATGAGGCCATCTCTCTGAAGTTTTCTACTGCCAAGTTCAAGAAATACTTCTGTAAAAACACTTCTCTGTAAAAACATTTATTCCCCAATGTCTCTCTGTTGTCAATATTGTTCATAAATAAATATAAGGAGGAAGCCAGGAAAAGAGAAAATTCCCTCAGAGAAGTTACTTTGAAATTCCTGTTGACTGTTCTTACTGAATTACACTGGGAAAAACATGCAAATAAACAAACAGATGACACACTCATGTGTCATTGCACAACATTGGTGTTGGTTTATTAAACCATAATGTGCATAGCAAGGATGAGGATGTATATTACTCATCAGTTCACATTTTACTCTTCCCTTTATGGATGCAGGCTGAACAGCCAAGAGCCAAAAGTTAAGCATAGTTGCCCATCATGTCTGACCCTAGGACGATGACCCTTTCCACACGATGCAATCAACCTGCCATGGGGATGGGAGAAGGACGGGGCTGGGACGGCACTTACACATGACATCATCCCGTTTCCGATGTTCTCCTGTCCCCAGGTGGTGCAATTGCATCACAAATCATCGACAGGTTTTCCCTTTCAATGACTGATGATTGCACTGCCCTCCTGCTGTGCACCTGCACTTACCTTCCTTGCAGAGGCCCTGGAAGCACAATGGCAGTGGTTGGCATAGCCTGGGACTGTACCTGGCTATGCTGCGGCAGGATGAGGTGTGGCCATCATGCTTCCCAGTTTCTGGGGGCAGCTGGTGCAGAGGGGAGTCCCTCATTGAGCTCCCCTCTCAGTGGAGCCACTGCCACCACTGTCAATGGATGCTGCTGGAACAAAGGTAAGCTGCAGAAAGGGCCTATGGTTACTCACGCTCAGACAAGCAAAAATGTAGCCTTTTGCCTTTACTTTGCTGCCAAATTTTGGTGGAATGGCACTTCACTGGTATAGCTACAAATTCATTGGTGATATAAAAAAACAGGTGGAAAAGGTAAGTTGTCCCCCTCCTCGGCTTACACATTTGTGCAACGGAAAAACTAATAGGCTACATAGAACATATCTCTTGCTTGTCCACATTATAGTTTTAATTCTGCATTAAGCAGGGCTTCTCAATCACCATGATATGCAAACGCAGCCATGGATATAGATAGATATTCTTTTTTTGTTGCCTTCATGGGATAATACCAGTTCAAGCTTGATATGGCAGACAGCATGAAGAAACTATACTGTTTCAATATCCGCATGGATATTTCCTCTTCTCACATGGAAAACTTACCAAGCTATGTGCAAAGCTAATTAATTCCCAAACTCTCCCTTTAGAAATATATTTATAAGTGACTCTTACTTGAAAAGCATAGGTATGAGGATCATACCAAGTAAACCAGGTAAATGGAAAGTGTGGCTTGCAGACTGAACATGGCCCTGAAATCCTTTACTGGAGCCTTTGGTGCACTGGTGATACTTCCAGAAGCTCTCACCCCCCTGTATAACTTTGTGGAGGCTGTTTTCTAACCCTCCAAATAAAGAAAAGGGCCAAAACTACCACAACATGTAGTTTTGCTCCCTTATCCTCTGTGATGCACCCAACCCTAAGGAATGGATGAAGAACAGCCAACAACTAAACACATTACTTCCAGTTTCAGACCGGCAGCACAGTATATGCACAGTCCATGTGTGGACTGTCCAGTGTGGAGGCAGGGCATTGAAAAATAGTCCCCAACCTGGTGCCTTTTTCCACACTTAATGTGAATTGACACATATGAATTATACCTCTGCAATATATTCTTGGAAATCTTTTGCTTCCATGCAGTGTTACATTTGTTAAATTGTGCTGTCGGTAATTAAAGCTTCAGAATCTTATATATATCTCAATACATCTGTACACAAATATCTAGCTGTTGTAATACTGTTCTAAGCAATAAATGAATGTTTACTATTCTGAAATAGTTAGCCACTGAAGGAAAACAGCCAGTTTTAGGCACTAGCAGCATCTTCAGTAAAATCATTTTTGTAATTCTAGTGGAACACAGACATGTACCTTCATTGACATGAAAAAGAGAATGTTCAGAGTTCCCTTAAGGAGACAAAGGTGTTTGTGTTGGGACAAATCAATTTGTTACTGAAACAAAAGAATGTGGAATAAGAATTCAAAATTGCATATGCCACAGGGCAGATCTGAATAAAAAAGAACTACTGCATTACTTTGCAATAATAACTTGATTCTCTGTTTCATATTATACTACAAAACTTCTTCTTTCACAAAAAAGGTGTTATCAGAGCTTACCTTTTGTATATAAAGATGAAAAAGAAAGGCTGTAAAATTCAAATACAGCGGACTCTCCGCCCTCCCCTTTTTCCCAGAAATCTTTCTATCCATGTCAACGAAGTAGGCTGATTAGTTTCATTTCTATTCAGCATTTTTAAAAAGACCTCAGGTTATATATATCAGGATGATTCAATGATAACAAAATCCTTACTATAAATCCTGCCATGTGGGACAAATTTGCCAAGATCTTGATCATAAAACAAATGATCAGACAGTCAAATAGCATATACTTTACATGATGAACTAGCTCTCACACAATGAACTGCTACACTAACTGGATGCTAAGACTCCAGTGACAAAGAATTCCTTTCCCACTTTCTGTACTCAATAAGAATGTTCTGAAAATAAAGGAGCCTCTAGAAAGAATCAACAAACAAACAAACAACAACAACCTTATAGGTGAAAAATGACTTCTTATGAAATCATACTTCTAGTACACAGACATAGTCTCAACTACTGGGCAAAGGAACCCATTTATATTGGTGCTAAAATAGGCATTGCATTCTACTTTTTCTAACTTCCATATATGGAAATATATACGGAAATACATGGACACCTCCATATATTTCTTCTATCCTTTACCCTTTACTATGGCTGTGAAGCTACCACAAACCCTGAAAAAATGGGAGACTCAGATCCCCAAAGACAGACTAATAAATGCAGGGGTCATGGATTTATTCTCCACCCCATCCCCACCCCCGATTTCATATCTCTAACTTGCCTCTAAATATGGATCATCCATATGATCCATAGTTGTTCATTTCTAAAGCTGTTCTTCATTTCATGTAATACTAAATGTTCTGTATTCCAAATGCACAAATTAATGCCAAAAAGAACGATGGAATTTCTGTGCAACAATTATTAACTTCACTTTATTTCTCTTTCATGATAAGGAGGAACTATAACCTTCCAATATCCCGAAAAGCACAACTATCTTGGTATTTAGTTACAATGCACATATCTGATTAACTGATTGAAAGCCAGATGATTAATCAACTAAAACATCTTTAGTCGGTTGATAGCTCTAGTTAATAGAGGAATAAGAAATGGAGCAGATGGAATGGGAGAAGGGGAATGAAATGGGTCTAATGAGGCATGAAGTAAAGGAGGTGGAAATGAGTAAGAATAAAGGAGGATGAGATGTTGGGGAAAGAGAGAAAAGAGGGAATGTAGATGAGAACAAACACTACCCTTCAGATAATAGGAGTACAGGGTAAGCACAAAAAGGGGAGAGTGAGAGAGGAGTAAATGAGGAGATAAAGCATAGAAAGGCTGATGGTAACAATGCATGGGGAAATAATATAAAGCATCTAATCTATATCAAGGGAGGCAATATAATAAAAATTACACTAGGCCTATGCAACTTATGACCCAACAAGCAGAACAGACACATTGCTAGAGTGGGTAGTTATATGCTTTTTCCACCCCAAATTTTGAAGTCCCAAGAAAGCATTAAAACAGCAAGTTTACCAAGCCCAAATGGCATGAAATACATGGCTAGCAGACTGCTATGTCTTAGTGGTAACATGTTGTGCAGGCCTGGCACACCTGGAGAGAAAGAACAAGCACAAAAACACAAGGATGATGGCAAGTTTCTAGCTAGTACTTCCTAACTGACACCAGAAAGGGCATTTGGTCATCCAATGTTTTCAGCACTTAATCTTTGCAGAATACTCATGGGTTTAAATTCAAGCCTGAAACAGCTGTGTGTCTACTGTACCGCAGAGCACAAAATAAGCCAGAATAACTCTGTCACAGGTTTAATTGATTTTTTTGTCTTTCATGCCACTTCAGAAGTCATCCTGATCAATGCTATTTCACACTCTCCCATCCAAGTTTTACTGCTTCAGGCTCTGACTAAAAATAGATTCATCAGACAAACACCAAGGGAGGCAATAATATATCTTCTGCAGAACACTGGGACTGTCATGTTACAACTTTCCTCTTCACTCTTCAGTAGCACTGAGCAAAGAAGAGAAGGGGAAGCAGGATTCATGGTACTGAAACAAGCACTGGTGGAAGAAACTGATGTTGTGTATTTATCCGTTCACATTAAGTATGGAAGAGGCAGTCACTGTGCGTGCTCCCTGTAGTGCTTTTGCAAATTTGTTTCCCTTCCATCCTCCAGCAGGTGACAGAAAGTAGCAGTTACTGACAAATGCTGGGGGAAAGCACAAGACCTAAACAATAAATAATAAATGTCTTTGCATTTCTCAGTATTTATATACCTCCCTGCACACCTGGATGAAAGTAAATACCAGAATCCCCAAAACACAAGAGGAAAAGGATTTTAGTATACATCAAATAAATAAATAAATAAATAAATAATAAAATAAAATAAAATAAAATAAAATACTGAAATTGACCCACAGGCTCATTTCTTATGGTAATCAGAAATGCAGCTAATATTAAAATTTAGTGAAGCCTGTTACAGCAATGTTTCTTCACAACCATTTCTATTTGTTCAAAAAAGTGAAGAAGCTTGTATTCTGCTGCAAGTTTTGATATGCATGATAACTTCTAAATATTTGGCAGCGACCGTGTGCATATTAATTTAATTCTTACTTACAAATTATTTTAATCCCAGTTTACAATCATAAAACTATCAAAGTGGCTTAAGCACACAAACAACACAAGACATGAATTCATAGAATCAAAGAAATGTAGCGTTGGAAGAGACCACACAGGCCATCCAGTCCAACCCCCTGCCATGCAGTAACACCCTCAAAGTGCTCCCGACAGATGGCCATCTAGCCTCTGCTTAAAAACCTCCAAAGAAGGAGACTCCACTACACTCCGAGGCAGCATATTCACTGCCGGACAGCCCTGACTGTCAGGAAGTTCTTCCTGAGGTTCAGGTGCAATCTCCTTTCCTGGTCTCTGGAGCAGCAGAAAACAAGCCCTCTCCTTCCTCTACATGGCATCCCTTCAAATATTTAAACATGGCTATCATGTCCCCTCTTAACCTTCTCTTCTGCGGACTAACCTTCTCTTCTGCAGACTAAATTTTAAAAAGCAATATTAGTAGTTGAATTTGAATATGAAATTCCAATACACAACTGATTTTTTTTTTTTAAAAAAAGACCATTATTAAAAGTCCTGAACATCTGAAAAAGGCCATATTACGAATACATCAGGGTTGGCAGTGGTCTAACATTTCTAGAGAGAGCATTTAGTAACTGAGGACCACATCAGAAAAGATCCTTTCCTGCCAGACATTACCCATATCACTTCAACAATGCAGGGTGTAATGTAGAGAATACTTACCTGGATGCGCACGATGAGTGTCACTGCAGGGTATGGTAAGCTTTTGATGGTCTCCATGGAGTGAGACCAGAGTGTTATGTTTGATTGGTCTAAGCATCAAATCAAGACACATGATGGGGGCAAAAGAGACAGTGAAGCAGTTCACCTGCTATATGTGTCATTGATCACCTGTTGGCATCCCTTTGGTGTGGAGTAGGGCTCTGGAACCACCTCTTTAGGGTCCTGTGTCCCAGGGGGTCAGTGAAGGAGGATACCCTTGAGGTTAACTTGGGAATAAGGCTCTCACTTTTAAGGCCCTGAGGCTTGGATTGGAGTCCCTGGGTTACCTTCCAAGAGGCTGGACTGGGGAGAAACCAAAGCAATTTGGATTGCCCCTGGGGCTGAGGTGTTATCACCCATGAGTATGCTCAGCAGGTTGTCAAGTTTTGACCCTGGCATCAGCTGGAGCCCTATCATGTTGCTTCCCCCCACCCCCTTTGTATCTTTTAGACTAGCGCAATTTAAATAAAACAGGTCATAATAAAGTGGCCTTAGTTAACTCAACTTTATGTCTTTATTCCATGGTTGAGCATTAAAAGCACAGAGGAAAATTGTTAAACAGGTCCCAATGGGAAATAAATGTCCTGTGTGTAGCTGACACCCTAAGTAATTCAGATCATTGAGAAACAGGAACAAATTGTGCTCGAAACAAAATCTGAATTGTTTCAGACTGGTCTCATTTAGTAACCTCAGCACCAGCAATTAAATTTTATAAAAAATGTTACAATAGCCCAATTGGCATGCTACCAGAATGAGAATACCATGTATCTATGTGTAATGTATTATGCAGAATCAGTCCCTTCTTCTTCATCAGCAGAGCTATTTCATAAATGCAACCAAAGTATTTGTTTTGATAGTTCTGAGACAATTGTTGCTGTGGCTGCTATTGTTCTTGTTGTTATTTTCAGTGTGAACTGTTTGCTTTTTTTGATATTTTAGATCACATCTGCATGCAAGATGACAAAGAAACATAAGAAAGCAAATGCAAGAAAAATGACAAAGAAAAACAATAAAAACAGGAAGCACTGATAAAAATACTGGAATGTTATTAACCCATAAAAATTCCATGGAACATTTTTTTTGTCTTCATCAGCCATCAGGAGGATAGTAGAAAGAGAGTTAACATAATTGCTCTGATGGGAAAGTTCAAATACTTGGTGATGCTACACAAAATATACTAACTCAGGTAACTCACTAACTTGAGGAATAGTACCCAACCATTTTTTTACATGCAGGTTATATAATGGAAGTTCAGGTGCAAACTCAAAATTTCAGGTAGGTGCAAACTATAACCCTTGCCCCAAGCTGTTCAGAGGTTTGTTCATAGGTATGAACCAAAGCCTGAAACTGAACTCTGAAACAAAGTAGAAGTCAGAGCAGCTTTTTCAAGAGTTGCTGTTACATGGCTTGTAAAACACATCACAGAATTATTGACTTTGTAGAGCCCCCAAGGCAATCTAATTGCTGCCATGTAAGGATACAAGCCAAGTTGTTCCTGAGATATGGTCATCCAACTCTATCCAACATTCAACACTACACGGACTACAAGGCAGTCCATTCCACTGTCTAAGAGCATGTATCATCAAGAAGCTCTTCATAATATTTAGGTAGTTATCTCTTTTATTCCGTTATTACATTTAGGTAGTATCTCTTCTTTCTTTCTTCTTATGGTTTGAATCCCTTGTTTAATGTCCTAGAATTTGGATCAGAAGAAAACAAGCTTGGGCACCTTCTACATGACATCTCTGCAGATATTTAAAGATGGCTGTTATGTCATCTCTTCGTGTTCTCCTCTCTAGACGATACCCAGCTTCAGCCTGTTCTTCATGGTCTTGGTTTCCAGAACTTTTATCACCTTGGTGCCCTTCCCTGGACACATTCTAGCTTAGCAGTATCCTTTTTGAACTATGGTACCCAGAAATGACCAAAGTAGAAAAGAATGTAACTGTTACTTCCCTTGATCTGGACACTACACACTATACAAACTGGTCAAACCACATTTTGCAATACCTGTTGTTTCAAGACATCTTCCCAAGAGTAGTTCCATATAGATTACATTACATTAATCTAAACAAGAGGCAGTTTAAAATACTGTGGTCAGATCCAATTTCCCAGAAAGAGAAGCAATGAGTATACCAGCCAAAGCTGAACAAAAGCATCCCTGGATATTGCTGCCACTTGACCAGGAGTTCAGAGGGAATCCATATTGAGCAGATTTTACTACCAGTCCTAAATCAGCCTATCTACTAACTAAGAGGAGCCGTATCTGCTTAAGACTGAACTTCAGTTTGTCCATATCTGAAGAGGCAAGACAGAGCTGGAAATAGTTTTAACAATGCAAATTTCAGAAGCTTTCATATTATAGCGTTTAATCAGAATGTAAGAGTCATATGATTTGTTCAGTCTGATTGGGTGATTCGATAAAGAGTGAAGTATTTATAAAGAGGATGTTCAGCTGCAGTTTATTTGGCCTTCTGTACAATACATAAAAAAGGTGGTGTTTATATCCACTGTTAGATAGAAAAATAAATGCCGTGTCATTGTTACACTAAATGAAACTGATAAGAAACAAGGGGAAAGTGAAAAAAGGTGATGACAGTCCATCATATAAGGAAAGGTTGAAGGATTTGGGCATAATTAGCTTGGGGGGAAAACAATTAAGAAGCAATTGTATAGCCACCTTCAAATATCTGAAGGACCATCAAATATATAATGGAGCAATGTTGTGTTGTTGTTATGGTTGTTGTTGACTCAGAGGAAAGGACCCTAATCAATGAGTACAAATTATAAGAAAGGATGAACTTCTTGATGGTAGTCGGTCTTTGACAGTGGAACTGACTGCTTGGGAAGGTGGTTGGCTCCTCTGTCAGAATTTTCTAAGCAGAGCTTTGGATGACTACTATTAGGGAGGTTGTAGTATCAGGTATACTACTTCTACAAGAAGAGGAAGCTAGACTTGAAAAACAGCATTTAAATGTTACTTCATATATGCTGTTAGCCTCAAGTAGGGGATATGTTCCACTCCTCCCTGTGCCATGCTAAATCTTGGGCCTCACAACTGCTTTTTCATAAAGAAAAATGATATGGGAATATTAAACACAGTGTTCCACAAACATGTCTATTTTGATCCTGCAGTGCTTGCAAAATTTAATTCCACTAATGAAACATGGTCTTATCTATGTACATAAGACTTAAGTGCCACTTTCAACTCAACATCTGATTTATTTTCTTTTTTTTTTTTCCTGTAAAACAGAAAGGAAGTTGATGGCTAGGCTTTCTCATCCCACAATAAATACTATGTAATCAAGTTTTACAGCCCTTATCATCGGCATGCCCTACCTGAAAGGTTCCAAAGAAGTGAACAGCAAGCGATAACATATGTAATCACTGCGATATCAAATTTAGTGTTATAAAACTCATTAAACTGATAGTATTTGTGATTGTATTGCTTTATTGTTATCTTACTGCATTTTTATGAGATGATAATGATGATGTGGTGGTAATGATAATGATAGTTATCAGAACTATAAAATCCTTTAAGAAATCTATTTTATCATGCATTAAACAAACAAACAAATAAATAGTTCCCTCTCAGTCATTTATCACAAAATAAATAAGCCCTAGTAACAAGAGAGCCAACATAGTGTACTGGTTTGAGAGCTGGACTGGGACTCTGGAGACTAGAGTTCAAATCTCCGCACAGCCATGGAAACCTGCTATTGACCTTGGGCAACTCATATCTCTCTACCTCAGAGGAAAACAAAGAAAAAGTCCCTCTGAACAAATACTACCAAGAAAGCCTCGTGAGAGGTTTGCTGTATGGTTGTCATAAGCTGGGATCTACTTGAAGGCACACAAGAGCAGCAAAGTAATAAGAAGGATGATATTCCTTTAAACTGTACTGAGAAATAACACTTCTGGTATGATTCTAGTAGAGGACTTTTCTCTCTCTCTCAAATCTATACAAATATTTTGCTGCTTTCCTGTAACTTCTGACACTGAAGTGTTCCAAGACTGCTCTGTCTTTCCTTTTTCTTCTTTCCCCACACAATCCCTCAACAGTTGCTTCATAAAGTTCCTACTGGAAAGACAGTTCTTCTGGTCTGCACCAAGCCTTAAAGCAGCAAAGCCAAATAAAACAACTATTAAACGAAGCCAACAAATCAATCTGATTCTACAACAAAATCTATGCTTTCTTATAGTAAAAAACAGAAGAATTTAGAAGAACTTCAGACCTGCCTGCGCAACTGTATCCAGTATGGTAGGAGGTAACAGTTTACCATGTAATCCAGTGTTTTCCTGTTTCAGAAAAGGAAATAAAAGAACTTGACCTTAAAGCACAGGACAAGAGTGGCCGATTAACTATTAGGGCTGCCTCTGTTATTTGGCTGATTTTAACATTACAGAACTATCTGTTAACTAGCCTTTATATTCAATGAAACAGTTCCATTTTACAAATATTGACTGAGTCACAAAATACCTGATCTAACTCAGATTTAAAACTTTAGGAAGGAATTGGATTATTTCCATCTTTTTTTCATATGAAACCAGGAACTGTGTATCCTCTGAGAACTCTTTTGAAAACAATCATGCTGCCTCTGCATTTCAGAGTAATTTAATAATGAAAACAAAGCTAGGATTCTAACACAACCCCAGCATATTTCAAACGTATCATTACAGCGATAACAGTTAGCTTATCTTTATGAAAAGTGTATTCCACAGTCTATCTTAACTGATTCCCATTTTGGCTTATAATGATTTTTCTTTCTTAAACTACTACAAATATTACTAGCTCATGGCTCCTCTAAGCTTCTAAGGATTGCCAAGACAATTACAGAATTATATTAGCTTGTAGTCTTAGCCAAGAGTACCGTCGTGAAAAAAAAAGATATGAATAAAGTCCTGACTTCTATAAAATAAGTGTTTGTGAAGTCACCGGGTACATGTTTTAGGAATTTTAATTACAGTTCTGATTGCTTTATATTCAAAACACAACAGTCAGGTAATACAGCCTTTATGATGATAAGCAGTTTAATTAGCAAGGTAAGATAAGACAAAAAAATACCTTTTAAAGTTATTAAATTTGTTCATGCTGGCCATGTGATAACTTTAGCACATAGTTTCCCCTGGTGGTCTAAAAATGTGAAATGCTAATTCTTGCGCAACCTTTGTTTCCATACAATGTAGCAACTGCTTTTTATGCCAATGGGTTTGCTCCCCGTTGTGTGTGTCAACACCATGCTTATAATTAGATTGCAAATCTCAACCTGCCTTTAATCTTTTTGCCAGTCCAAACAAATAAGTTCTGCCTCACACTCCTTCCCGGGCATACGCAGTGCAAGACAAGACACAAATGTTGCATGCTGCCAATTGTGTGCTTACCCCTTTCAAACAAACTGTCTCAGAGGATAGCCATTGATTTCCTCGTTATTATGAACATGAAATTATTGAATGACAGATGATAGAGTGTTAGGTCCTACAAGTATATTCCCAAATGAGTTATCTAGCCAACGTTGTCATGGCAACTGTGCTGTTTGACAGAGCTTATATGACAAAGAACTCTCTTCTCAGAACTGCTACAAAACAACACAGTGCTTTGTAGATTGTACCCCAATCTACAAATGGGAGAGCAGGGGCACTTCTCTGGCCAGTTTTCAACAGCAACAAAAAAGGAAGCATTTTAATACGTCGCCTCCAAAGCAGTGGCAAGTGAATCGGTTATCACAGGTCAGTAAGCTTTCTGGCAAAGGGCTAGGCTAAAAGTGGACAACTGAACCATTAACCAGGCTTGTTAATTCCCAATAGTTAAATTAATAGATCACACAGTACTAAATCTACAGGGAGTACATGTCCTGCAATGTAATACGTCGCTGATGGGAGAATAAGCAGGCAATGCTTACACATCATCTGTCACTTGCACCACGATACGTTAGTTAATTTCTTTCCAATATTACCTATATGCTTCAGGGACAATATAACGCCCCCGTCAAACTATACTATGCTTTGGCCTTTAAAAAATTGCATCTATGCATGCATTTTATTACTAGTTTAAAATTCCACATTTATTGTTTCTATACAACAAAAATTAAAATTTATGCACATGCTCTATGATAAAAAGTCCAGAAATATGGCAGAAGAATGAACTGTTTTTCCACAAAAAAATAATTTTTTAAAAAAAGCATCCTGAAAGATAACTCAGTTTCCTAAACAAAGGGAGGAATGTCAGTTTTATTTCTGAGGCTACAGAACATTCCAAGTATCTGACTAGTAGTAAATATATTTAGTGCATTATTTATATATTTCATTCTGTACTCCCTTTCCTTTCCTTTCCTTTCCTCTCCTCTCCTCGCCTGTCCCGTCCTTTCCTTTTTTTCCCTTTTCTTTTCCCATTTCTTTATCTTTTCTTGGTTCCTGTGTCTTTCTTTTACCCATTATAAAAAGGAGGAAGGAAGGGGCATAAAAAAAGAAAAGAAAAGAAATTGTAGTAGAACCTTTAAGACTAGGGTCATTTCCACACTAGCCTCTTATAGTGCTATTATTACTCCCTAAACTGCAAACCTCAGGATTCCATAAGATGTTGAAACATAAGATGTAGCTATAACAGGCTAGTGCGGAAATGGCCTAACTGGTTTTTACTTTTGCATGAAGTTTTGTGGATATAAACTCACTTCTTTGAATGCAGTACAGAGTGAGAATAAATGCTCAGGTATAAAGCATATTTACACATTTGTGGAAGTGGGACAGAATGTAATAGGATCCAGAAGGATACAGATCATCACTCTCACCCTAAATTGTCAAAGGGCTGTGAAATTATCACAGCAACACTGAGACTCCAAGAGAATCCTGGCAAATCTCAGTGGTGATGTCATCGTTTTACATCTGACCACAGGCATATCATCAGACAATTCTCCAAGCCTGCCCGCATACCCCAAATCACAGTAAGGCTATATGGGGTGGCTTTGGGACTTTCCAGTAAGTTGCTTTGGGCACTATGGACAGATGAAAGGAATAACAACCCCTGAAGCACCCAAAAAGGGCTATCCTCACATATGAGAGACACTTGTCTGTATCTCCCTAACAGAATTCCAGCCATTACCTACCTAGCAAGCAGAAAACATTTGACATCTTTGTTTCTCAGATGCAAGAATAAAGTAAGTGAGAATTTACAGCCCTGTTTTCAGTTGAAAAGATCAAAAATATTTCCCTGCCTTCAAACAGCTTAGAAGTCTCACAGCATTTGCTACTGATGGCAGCTAATTGTTCCCCATGTCAACAGTATATGAATCCAATCTGTGTTCTAGTCCAGACTTCACAGGAAATATCTAAGGTGCTCAGCCTATTATGTGGACTAGGTTCACTATCTTGAATACCTCCTTTAAAGTGTAGACTAAAATTCAGAGTGGATTTGCTACCCCACTGACATGAAATCAACCAGTTGCCATTGTTTGCTGCTTAAAGTTGCTTGCTACTTAGATCCTCAAAGGAGTGGCCATGTTCCAAAAAGTGATCAGTCAAAGGGCACCTGATCTTCTGTTTCTAATATTGCTAAGATGTTCCTCTATAGATATTTTTAAGACTCTAAATGTTTTTCCTACATATAGTTTGTTGCAGGGACAGCTGATGGCATAAATCACATATGAAGTGGTACAAGCTGAAAATTGTTTCAGGGTGTGTAGTTTTTCACTCACTCATTCATTTTTGGTTTGATTTGGTTTCCTTTTTTGGTTTTCAAGTAAATTTTATTAAATTTTACGTACATACAATAATAAAAAGAAAAAATTAGAAAAGTGTATGAAAAAGAACACACCAAGAACAAGGAACTAAACAATAAAACTTCTACAAACTAATCTATCTATCTATCTATCTATCTATCTATCTATCTATCTATGACTTCTGACTATCTCTTCTGCAGTTATATGTGTATCTCCTACATTCAAACTTCTCTCTCAGTGACATATATTTTACACTATATTTATCAACTCATACTAATTTTCAAAACCAATAATCATCAAGTCATCTTCATTTTTTTTCAAAAGGTCCAGCAACGATCTCCAATCTTTCCAAATGTTGCTAATGATTTTTCTCTAATCAGAGTAGATAATTTATACATTTCTGATAAGTCACTCAGTTTTAATAACCATTCTTCCTTTGTAGGTAACATCTTTGTAGGTAACATCTCTGAACATATAATACTCTTGCTACTGTAACCATATATTGATATGTTATCCCATAACTTCTTTCTAATGGTTCATGGAATTAGAGGTCTACTGGCAAGAAAACAATTTAGATTTTAACTGTATTTCAGTCTTTAAATTTCTCTGCATCAAAATATGTATTAGCACCAAGTACTTTTTAAACTTCTCATGTGTCTGTCACATATGGTAAAATATCCCTTCTTGCTGCTCACATTCCAACATGCATCTGAAATATCTCTATATAATCTAGACAGATTCGCAGGGGTCATATACTAGTGGTACATCATTTTGTAAAAGTTCTCTTTAAGATCCTAACATCAAGTACATTTCAACCCTCTCAACCGCATCTTTTCCCATTGTTCTGTTTGCATATTGTGTCCACAATTCTCAGCCCATTTTATCACACAGTCTTTCACTTGTTCATCTTAAATATCAGATTTCAACAGCATGCTACACATTTTGGTAAACATATGTGCATCATTTGCACATAGTTACAATTCAAACTCTGATTTATTTGTTTTAAAACCTTAATTCTTTTTAGCTGTCTTAAATCTATCAAATAATTGCAAGCAAGAAAACCATTGGAAACTATATCTCTCTGCCAGTAACTGTTCATTTGTTTTAATTAAATATTCTCCTTGGTAATTTCCCAGGAAATTCTGATATCTTAACCATTTCTCTTTGCCTTCTATTTCCCTTCTCTTCTTGTGCTAAGACCCATAGAGGCATTTTCTGACACAACCTGGGTTTGTATCTAGTCCAGATTGTCAAGATGGCACATCTAACATAGTGAGTATTAAAATCTGCATTAACTTTTACCTTATTGCATTGTACCTAGCTATGTCATCTAAACCTCAGCTCATATCTTTCTAGTTCCAATAATCTTATTTCTCAGCAATATCCATTCTTTCAACTATACCAAACAGCAAGCAGCAACATATGTTTTCAAGTTTGGTAATCCCAAACCTCTTTGTAACATTGCATCTTGGAATACTTTAAATTTCACTGTTAGTTTTTTCCCCTCACCAAACAAACTTAGGGTTGATTGTATTTTGTTATTTTGTCAGGCTCCTCAGTTTTTAATTGTTAGGTTTTGAGGCCTATCATCAGAGGCCTATCAACCAGCTGGCCATGTACTCAATTTGAGACCCATCAGGCCTTTTGTTGTGTGGGGCCTGCCCTGACCTGTTTGCCATGTGGTCCATTAGAGATCTACTGGGCCTAGTGGTACCTTTTAGACCTGCTTGGTTTGGTGGCTGCTTAGGGGCCTATAAGGCCTAGTTGTAGGCCATTTCCGCACTAGCCTGTTATAGCGCTATGATTCCACTTTCAACATCCTATGGAAACCTGGGGTTTGCAGTTTAGGGAGGGGCCGGACGACCCCTCTGAAACTGCAAACTCCATGATTCCCTAGGATGTTGAAAGTGTAATCATAGTGCTATAACAGGCTAGTGCGGAAATGGCTGTAGTTGGGGCTTGCTCTGCCTGCTTTGGTCACATTGGGATTAGAGGACTACTGGCATATAGGGCCTGGTGATTAGATGGTGGTCTGGTGGTTGGATAGAGGCAAGGAAATTGATAGCCTCTTCCTAAAGATGCCAGATCCAGTTTGTTTAGATATTCTAGTTCCATGATGCATGTCTATTAGGAAGTTTCAGATGTTTCAGATAATATATGGGACTTTTTAAAGTCCAGCTTTAGTATTCTTTTGCAGATTTTTCTGCATCACTCCCTTTTTGTATATGGTAATTCAAAACAAGTTAAACATCTAGAATCCACAGTTAGATGGTACACTGACAGGGAGGTTAATGAGGGAGGAGATTATCAGACACTGGCCTAGAAGTAGCTTTGCTGAAAGGTGACATTAAGTTGGCCTTTTGCTCCTCCAAGTTCACATCAAACATTTTGAACAACTGGGCTTCTCATCAGACGGTGGCTTCTAAATGTACCAGGCACCCCTTGGGGGGTGTTTGGCCTCTTGTTTGGTTTTTGGAAGTCTCAATGCACCTTATCTGTCTAGGTATACAAAGTGATATCGTTTAACAATATAGCCATCTCACAAATGGCAAGTTGTAGGTACTAAGGAAAGTCACTCTAGTGCCACACAACACCTAGAATCCAACAGAGAAAACAGGAACAAAGTTAGATGAGCAAACCAGCAACAAATTTTAAGAGGACACATGTACATCTTCGCAGTGGAGGACTTCCAGTGCTGATGTACTGGATGTCTTGTTGACTAAAGCCCATCATAGAAGCAGTGGAGGCAGTCCCAATCTTAAATGAATAGATGCCAAACTTACCCTGTGGAGGCCCAAGCCCTGCAAGCCCTTTGAGCTTACTGTCCAAAATTGAAACCTGGTGAAAGCCAAAAAGTCAATGTGACAAAACCAAACAACAATCCCAGTCTAGCCCCCATGAGCTGCACATAATGCACAAATGGGCATAAAGCTCAATCAGCACAATCCCAACTGCACCTGCATCCCCACCTTTTTTTTTGGTCAGTTTTGAATGACTAAAACTTAAGTAGAAAGTCCAGAGTGCTCTTCAAACAGAAGAAGTAAGAAACCACTCCACTGGAGGCCACTTCTCCCAAGCAGCAACATCACACAACTACGCTTGAGTCCTAAAATGGCAACTTGATGCGCCAACCAGTTTACCATACTATGGCCACAGATCAGGACCCATTTTCTTGCCAAATAGCACCTGCAAACTAACCAAAAAGAAAAAAACCACGAAGTTAGAATGACATAAAGCATTCTAAAACTAAGAGGATGCACATACATTTTTGGGGCAGATGACTTTAAATGCCCGATTTTCAGAACCTAAGCCCATTGCAAAAGCTGTACACTCAGCACCAATCCAGAAAGAACGGGTGCCAAAGTGAACCCCTTGCTGGCTGAAGCTGTGCAAGACCAATGAGGCGAGAGTTCAAAACTGGTACCTGCTAAGGAGCAAAAAGTCAGCAAGGCAAAAAAGGAATGCAGATCTAACCTCTGACAGCAATCTGTCCTCTTTCACTGGCCCACCCTTCTGCAGACTTGTGCACCCTGGGATTACAGGTAGTATCCTCATACCACCTATACTTTAGCAACAAAAGGCAATGCTGACAGCCTAGTCCTGATGGACTGTGGGGCAGACCCCTGCCCCTCAAAGAAACACAATACTATAAAATGTGGTCAATGCAAATAGGCCACAACATCTGCAGCCTGTTATACAACCTAAATAACTCAAACTCCCTCCTGACCTTCAGAGAGACTAACAGCTTAGACAACTTCACTCTCCAAGGCTCCATAGGTCTGTGGGCATCAGGACAGGACTGGAGTCAGCATCTAGAGCAAGCTGTCTGAGGCACTTCAGCTGTTGGTGGGAAAGATTCATGCCAGTAACATCCCGCCTGGCCTCACTCTATCAAGCAGCCACAGTTCTGCTGAAAACTGCTTTAATACTGACTGGACAGTAGCTGAAGGTGTTGTTTTGACATATTGACTTTTCACTCCATACCAGATATCAGTTTGGGGCATGGGATATGGTCTCCCAGCTAATTTTGTTCTTGTTTCTATGTTTCTCATCCCATTTTAGGTGTGCTGTGGCAAGATGCCGGGTCCTGACATGCTGCTGCAGCATGGCAATCTCGGTGGCACATCAGGCCTGAAATTGGACAGAGAGCAACCCAAGAATTTGGATTGCCCTCAGGGCTGAGCTGTGACACCCAAGAGAAAACTAAAGATATTATCAAGGGGTTGACATCTGGCCTTGCTTGTAATCACATCAGGTTGAACCCCCTCTTGCTCTGTTTCTAGGCCAATGCATCTTAAATTAAAGTGGTCCTTATTTAACCCATTTTTCTGTGTCTGGTCTCATTATTTCAAGGTTGATCAGCAGTGCAAAGTTCATGTGTTTAATCCCTGTACACATCGTTTTTTTTATTCACTCATTTTTTTCCTCCATAACAAAACTATTCCATTATGTGAAGAGCTTCTACATTCACTCAGTCTCCAAAATGCTGGGAAATAGCAGCTCTTAAGTGCCAAATACTTAACAGAGACATTATTGAGACAGTAAGAGTGAGATGGAGTCTCATATCCTATGGTTAGTTGCAGCATCACTACTTCACTTGGAAACTGGATGTGATTGATTCTAGTTGGGTACCTCATGTGTCTGTTTCCAATGAACATGCAAATCTGGGATTAGGTCCATCAGTCTGCCACTGATCTGCCACCATATCCAAGATATTGATGAATCTGGAACTAATAACAGCCTAGAACACCATACAAACTATATATTGTTTAAATAACCTGTTTTTACAAGACTGTTGATCCACAGCTGTCATTTTAGAGTTTGGCTGAACATACAAAGCCGTTAACAAAACACAATGGACTGAAAAGTGTTGTTGCTACTGTTGGTTGTCATTATGAACTGATTTTTGTTTTTGTTTGTTTTGTTTTGGTTTGTTTTTTTTTTGCTATAATCAGATACAGTTGCTAGTTTGGAAAAACAAGGAAACTGCATGCAGCAAGATATCCTGTGGTCTCAGAAGAGTGCTTCATCAAGGATAAAACTTTACTGAGGATTAAAGCAATGCAATCCTAAACATGTTTACCCAGTAATAAATCCCACCAACTTCAGTGAGATTTATTCTCCAGTAAGAGTGTTCAGGATGTGTATCCTTAGTGATTAATATATTGATTAAAGCTCACAGAACTAGTTCTAAGTCAATATTTGGTCCTGGCAAATTCTTACAGCAAATGGAAACTGGTCAGACTGATAGCTCAGGGGAACAGAGCAAGGTAAGACTATAATGAAATAATGAGTAACGGGTTTGTAGATGTTTTCAGCTATGCAACATTTAACCTATGCAATACTTATAATAACTTTTAGAGTATGTGTTGGGGGGAGAATCCCCATAAAACAACATCTGCTTTAGCAGCATTTTTATGGTGCATTACCAATTAGGAGCAGCTTTCAATATCTGCTTGTGTAAGTTGTTTTGTAAGATACAATAAACAAGGCACAGAGAGCATACTGAGAATCCTGGTTTACACAATGCTATTAACCTCCATCATTGCATTTTCTCCCTTGCTTCTCTTCCTCTTAACCACAAACAGAGCTGTAAATGTTTTAGGACTGTATGATAGTCCCAGAGAAAAACAGAGAGCATATGTAGTATATTTTCACATGAAGAAATATATAAAAACTTAATTTCTAAACAGTACCTTCAGTCCAAAGTGTACCCTTGACACTTACTCAGCTGTAGCGCTTATCATTTAACAAAGATTACTCATCCACAGACAGTACTAAGGAACCACTACATGTCTATTACTCAACAATTTCATATATAACCCAATTACATTTTTTTTTAGTATCATTCCCTGATTACCCACTAATGTTTTGCTGATATAAGCCCATCCAAAGACATTTCAGGGACTGGGAACAAAGATAATATCCATTATAACCTAATGCACAGCTCCTGTCCTATTGAAGTTAAATATACAAGAGGGACTGGAAAGATGCTGCAGAACGGCAGATTCAGGAGCTATAAGAAACAAAAGACAGTTTTTGTGCACAGCTGGTCTGCTTTTGTAAAGGGAAGGTTGTATTTGTATGTTCACATGGATTTTGATATATCCTTGGAGAGAAAAACAATACTTCTAACAAGTGGAATAATTTGGAATCTTTTCTACCAATAAGTGACTGAGGCCATTTCTGCAATAGACTGTTATAGACTGTTATAGTGCTATTATTCCACTTTCAACATCCTATGGAATCCTGGGGTTTGCAGTTTAGGGAGGGGCCACCCCAGGATTCCACAGGATGTTGAAAGTGGAATAATAGTGCTATAACAGTCTAGTGTGGAAATGGCCTTATTCTGACCATAAGGCAAAATTATCATAGGGTTTTCACGGGCTGAGTTTGTGACACATACAAGGTCACCCAGTGGGTTTCCATGGCCAAGTGGGGAATCACTGAACCCTGATCTCCAGGGTCATAGTCTAACCCTCAAACTACTACATCACACTGGGTCTCTAAGAATTCTGTCCCCTCAATGACATTTTTCTTCAGTCCTCAAATTTTCTTCAGTCCTCAAATTTCAGGTATTGCAGAGGGAGAGAGAGACATGAAAAATCACTATTTTAAACTCTTCTAGTTGCTGTTCACATTCCCTTACTCACTTTGTACATTTTCTTTGGATTGCTGTTGTTGTTGTTGCTGTTGTGTCTTCAAGTTGTTTACAATTTATGGCAACCCTAAGAAAAACTATCACAGGGTTTTCTGGGGCTGAGAGTGTGTGGCATGCATGCCCAAGGTCACCCAGTGGATTTCCACAGCCACGTTGGGAATCAAAATCTGCTCAACATCCTATCTGCTCAGACATTTATCGCTATCCCCACTCAAAAAAAAATAAAAATTAAAAAAAATGGAAGAGATTTGTTAGACCATTGGTATTCCCTTCTTTAGGAAAATACTTGTATTCCTGTTAATAGTTGTAAAAACAAAATCTCCATACCACACTTCCAGTGACAATATCTACATTAGTTAATAATAGGATATGATGTAGCATATCAAATTTTAAATGGATGGATTTTTAAGAAAAACAACAATAACAACACTATATACCGTAAACAACTTCTTAAGGGCAACATTTTTCATAGAGCATTGTAATGTTGCCTGACAAACACAAATCCATTCTCCTGCATCCTTCCAAGGTCCTAGTGCAGATTGCACAGAGTTTGGAAAATCAACTTCTCTGAACTATAGCTCTCAAATCTTGGTCTTCTGGTTCAAAAAAGCTAGTGTTTCCAGTCTCTGGGTATAATACTATGGTCTGCTTCATATGCATCAAGACGCATCAAGAACCACCACTTAGTTCTCTAAACATGAACTGCCAGGACACCCAAACTTTTCACCTTCTGTTTGGCATTACAAGGGGGGGGGAAGCCAGACACATCCATTTTTGGTTTTAAAGTAACTAGTCTTAGTTTTAGATTATTAATTGCATTAGTCCTCGAACCACCACAGATTAAAATCAGTTTATAGGATTTACATAAAAATATTGAACTTTTAGAATTTAAAAGAAAGAAAGGAGGGAGGGTGTATTTTACAAATAATATTATTAGTAGGAGAATAAATAATTTAAAACATACAATATTACTAAAGAAGGGGGAAATAATTTTTAAGATTTGCATCTTAAAGTATGGTATCCATATATTTTGTCTTGCATCTGCAGCTTTTACTGCAAAGATAGAGACATGCTGGCTAGCACAACCTCTCGTTTCATCTTTGCATCCTAGGTCTTCATTTTCTTTAGAAAGAGATCTAAATAGCATTTTCTAGTGCCAGTATATAACTGTAATAAGTCCTCCAGAACTGGCTTCCCACAGAATATAGTCTTTCTTGGACAGGAATACTGTGAAGTCTGTCAAATTGCATTGTGGAGTCTATTTTTTCAAAGCACATGCATGTGAAAGCCTTTTGATATTCCACTGTCATGGGGAACAGAAGATATCCTTCACACCGGTGCTGTCATTTGGAGCCTGCCAGCCACCCTGATGCCCTGAGGATGAGGGCAGCTGTGTCAGACTGAGCATCAACACCTATAATTCTTTGTTTGAAATTGTTTCTTGCCACATTTCCTCAGGGGCTTAAAGATTCCCCAATAAATTTGGCCAGTGATTGTTTTCATATCCATCTCTGGTCTGATAAGTACATTGAGGTGGATTTTATCCCTTCTACTCTCACCTGCAGGGAATGGTTTGAACACTTCCAGGTTTGCAAGATACATGTAATCTATATTTCTGTGCCATAAGTTATCATCAGAATAATTTTTCCTTTGGAAATATTTAAAACTAGTGCTATTTACCTGGCATTCTCATAGGTAACACTTGTTAGAAAGATTTGAGATCCTATGTCTCTAATTTCCCAAATTGTCTTGTCTAATATCTATAAATGTTCCCCAATCCAATCTATATTCACAGCTATTAACATACATAGGTTGGGTTTCTGAGGGAATACACTGTCCTACTCCTTGCAACTAGGCCTCATCTCCATAGCAACCAGCCAGGCCCAAGAGCTCTCTGGCTGAGAATTCTAAAGGACCCTTCCTAAACTGCAAACCCCAGGATTCCATAGGATTTCTCCAGCAGCCAATATTATGAGGTATTTGCCAATCATATGAGGTCATATGAGGTTCACCTGACACAGACAAACACACGAACTTTGACTTTTATATATCAGTTTTGACATATTGACACTAGATTTCTGAAAGTCTGCAGTTTGCTTAAGAATTGTATTTAGGACATTGATTTTAGTTCATTTTTTCTTTGTTACTTCTACGATTCTAAAGCAGAAAAAAATATACCTACATAGCAATAAGATTTGACTGATTCTAGCAATTTACAATTGATTAACCACTTTTAGATTTTTTTCCTCCTTTGCCCAAAACTACAGCCTGGATTTGATATTGTTGATAACCAAACTATTTGCTGCAATTAGAAGCTGAAAGTCTTAAAAGTCTTCTCAAGCCAACCTGTAATAACAAAAGCAAGATTACATCACCCACACAGAAGAGAATGTTTACTGCTCAGTTGAAGATTTTGGAAATGGAAGAATTCTGACTGTGTAGCAACACAGCAGTATTATTAATACGGGGATTTAAAAGGAGCGAGATTAAAATACAGCTTTGCCATACACATTTGCATGCTGGAATCACATGTGAAAAGGCTGGTTTGAGCAAATTCAAACCTTCAAAAATTTCTGAATAACTAGCTTTCATTTAAGAACAAAACTCATGGATCCATATTGAGGTTTAAGAACTTAATTCACAGATTATCTGTATTTATACAGTGAAAGAAGCACCTAGATTGATAAAAGCAGCTGACCACTTTTTCCTGAATATTTAGTTATTGCTGTTGTTGTGTGCCTTCAAGTCATTTCTCATGTAAAATGACCCTAAGGTGAACCTATCACATGGTTTTTTTTGTCAAGATTTGTTCATAGGAGGTTTGCCATTACCTACCATTGAGGTTGACTGTGAATTGCCCGAGGTCATCTAGTGGGTTTCCACCACCAAGTAATAATTTGAACCCTCAACAATACACCATCCTGGCTCTGACCATTTACTTCTCAGATGATTTATGATAAAGTAATTGTCTCAGTAGATCTTTCTTTCCTAAAACTAGCTCTCTGGTTTTGGAAGAAGGTACTTTGCATATATTTTGGTTGGAATATCAAACTAATTGATATGTAGTTCCTGGGGCCTTGATTATTAGGACTATTACACTAAGATTCCAGGCCTTGGGGGACACCCCATGTCTTTTCTGTGTGTGAGCTGACTTGCTAATACTAGGACATAAGTGACCTAAGTTGTTCTTAAATAATTCAGATGACAAAAATCCCTTGTTAGGTGGACTTGTAACTGGTTGACTGACCGAAGCCACAGGGTGTTCACCGATGGCTGCTTTTCATCCTGGAGAGAAGTGACTAGCGGGGTGCCACAGGGTTCGGTCCTGGGCCCAGTGCTATTCTACATTTCATCAATGGCTTGGATGAAGAATAGAGGGCATGTTAATCAAATCTGCAAATGACACCAAATTGGGAGGAACTCCAATACACCAGAGGACAGGATCAAAATTCAAAATGACCTTAACAGATTGGAGATCTGGGCCACAGCTAACAAAATGAGTCCCAACAGAGAGAAATGTAAGGTCCTACACTTAAGGCAGAAAAAATGGAATGCACAAATATAAGATGGGGGACACATGGCTGGATAACAGCACATGTGAAAGGGATCTAGGCATCTTGGTGGACCACAAGCTGAACATGAATCAGCAGTGTGATGCGGCAGCCAATAAAGCCAATGCAATTCTTCGTTGCATCAATAGGAGTATGGTGTCTAAATCAGGGAGGTAATAGTACCACTCTATTCTGCTTTGGTTCGACCTCATCTGGAATACTGTGTCCAGTTTTGGGCACCTCATTTCTAGAAACATATTGACAAGCTGGAATGTGTCCAGAGGAAGGTGCCCAAAATGGTGAAGGGTCTGGAAGCCATGTCCTATGAGGAACGGCTTAGGGAGCTGGGGATATTTAGACTGCAGAAGAGAAGGGCTAAGAGGGTCACGATAGCCATGTTTAGATATTTGAAGGTGAAGAGATATTTGAAGGTGAAAAGATTCCACCTAAACCTCAGGAAGAACTTCCTAATGGCCAGAGCTATTCAGCAGTAGAATATGCAGCCTCAGAGTGTGGTGGAGTCTCCTTCTTTGGAGGTTTTTAAGCAAAGACTGGATGGCCATCTGTTGGGAGTACTTTGATATGGGTTCCTACATGGCAGGGGGTTGGACTGGATGGCCCCTGTGGTCTCTTCCAACGATTTTATTTCTCCAATAGATGTATGTATGAGCATGTGTCTGTATGTGTCTTCAAGTTGCCTGTCGCTTTATGATGACATCATGAATTTCATAGGGTTTTCGTAGGCAAGGTATGCTCAGAGGTGGTTTACCATTGACTTCCTCAATTGTCTCTTGGAGCAATTGTCTGTTTAGATGTCTGTTGCTAAAATCTGCCCACAGGCTGTTCTTTTCTGCTTCTTCATCTTTGAATAAATCTGAATAAAGGTTTTCCCATATTGAGAATAGCACAGCCATATCAACTGAGCATTTAGCCTCCTTAAATCTTCTGGAAACTAGATGTGAAAAGTAGACTTTGTTTGTTCTTGTGGCTGCCAATTCAAGCTGGGCTCTGTGTATTGCCTGAAACTCATTTCATAGTGATTAATTGTTTATAGTCTCTCCTGAATGCCAATACCATATTCTAAGCCACAAAGTCATGTGCGGCTTGTACTTATTTGTCTTCTTAGTACTGTTCTCTAGGTTCTGCATTCGTTACCAAACCATGAGAACATCACAGCCTTTGTTTCCTTTGCACTTGTTAAAAGTGTTTCAGATTTCCACATACAGCGTGGTACACATATGGTGCCATTAGAGTCCACAGTCAAAAGACGAGTTCTGGTGCTTTAAGTGTGATCAAGTCTACTTTTTCCCCCTGTGTTTATATCTTTTCCTGCTGAAGGTACAGATTCTGTGGTAACCATCAGAGTGAATAAATTGTCAGAGTTAAATCAGATTCAACTGCAAGCTTTACTGTCACAGCCTGATGGTCACTAGGTGTAGCAATTATATTAAAGATTTTTTTTTTCCTTCTAGAGATACTGATATGGTCAAGAACACTTGCTAAGCTAAAAAGTAAAAGGATATTCAGTACTGAAGTCATTGCTCCCTTAATACACAGTCAGACCATAAACATTACTCTAAATTAATAAGGATCTGTGTTGTTTCTCTTCTAGCCTTCCAACAGTTTAGATCTATGGGGCTGTATTCCAAAATGCCACAATTCTTATCAACTGTTAACAATAATGGTCCTATCCAAGTATTAAAATCACCCATTAGTATAAACAAAGCATGTTCCTATACAGCTCCTACAAAGCTTGCTCTAAGTGCAGCCATGTATCATGTGAATAGCTGATTGGGAGGGGTTGCTAATACACCAGAGGATAGGATCAAAATTCAAAATGACCTCGACAGATTAGAGAGCTGGGCCAAAGCTAACAAAATGAGTTCCAACAGAGAGAAATGCAAGGTCCTACACTTAGGCAGAAAAAATGGAATGCACAAATATAGGATGGGGGGACATGTGGCCAGATAACAGTATGCATGAAAGGGATTTAGGAGTCTTGGTGGACCACAAGCTGAATATGAGTCAGCAGTGTGATGTGGCAGCCAAGAAAGCCAATGTGATTCTTGGTTGCATCAACAGGAGTATGGTGTCTAGATCAGGGGATGTAATGGTACCATTTTATTCTGCTTTAGTTAGACCTCATCTGGAGTACTGTGCCCAGTTTTGGGCACCTTCAATATCTAGAAGGATATTGACAAGCTGGAGCGTGTCCAGAGGAGGGCAATCAAAACAGTGAAGGGTCTGGAGGCCATGCCCTATGAGGAATGGCTTAGGGAGCTGGGTATGTTTAGTCTGCAGAAGAAAAGGTTAAGAGGGGACATGGTAGCCATGTTTAAATATTTGAAGGGATGTCATGTCGAGGAGGGAGCAGGAGACTAGGACAAGGAGCAATGGATTCAAGCTTTGGGGAAAGAGATTGCACTTAAACCTCAGGGAGAATTTTCTGACGCTCAGAGTTGTGGAATATGCTGCCTTGGAGAGTGGAATATGCTGCCTCAGAGTGTGGTGGAGTCTCCTTCTTTGGAGGTTTTTAAGCAGAGGCTGGATGGCCATCTGTCAGGAGTGCTTTGATATGGGTTCCTGCATGGCAAGGGGTTGGACTGGTGGCCCCTGTGGTCTCTTCCAACTCTGTGATTCTATGATTCTATGAATAGTATTGTGAAGCTACTTGGAGAATATTGTGACAATACTCAGGGAGCTGTTATCCCCTGTTATTTGAAAACTTGGAGAACTCTGATTATCTGAAAATACAATCAGTTCAAACATAGTAGGATCCAGTGATTTTGGCTTATGTCCAATCCCATCTTAAAGTAATCAGAGATCGCAATTCTAAATGTAAGAGAAAGCTCTAATTAGTTCCAGTAAGTAGAAAGCAGAAGCTCATGAACTCTTATTTGGGTACTTGCCTTCCACACTGCAACTCAGTTTTCCCACAATTCAGAAGTGCTTGTTAAAATAAATCACTTTATCTGAACAAGTAAGCCTTTCTGGACTGTATTTTTACCAAGTTCTTGCTTAATTTACTGCACATCCACACAATGTGCAATTTTGTTTGAAACCTAAACCAAATCTGTGTGACTACAGTTAGTTCATGCAGTTAGTTAATTTCCTCACAACTCAGCAAGAAAGCCATCATACTTATACAGCTGATGTGCATTAGAGTTTATATGCTGAATTGATATTGTTGATGTTGATATATTGATACTGATATATTGCTTGGGCTTGCTAATTTGACTTGATGATTGTACTTACATATTTGTTTAATGTGTGTACGGAATGAAATGTCTCAGGTCAACTCATATAAAACAAACAACCTCAGTTTTACTTCCAGTGTCCATGCTGAAAGCATGGGAGTAATAAACACTTGCAAACAGCTTTGGATAGGTTTGTAAAAGAGAGAGAAAATATACTGCATTATGAGGAACAAGAATATTTACTTTTGATTTACCTGAAAATAGTATAGAGGAATCTATGAATTTTGAAACTGTTTAAACAAACAAACAAACAAACAAACTTGGCACCTCTTAAAGCCTGTTAACAATTCACTGGCTGGTTTTGTTTATCCTTGAACAGATTCCTATTGAATCTAGAAATGACTTCATCCAGTGAATAGGATTGTATCAAGGGGCATGCATTCAATATCCTGTTATCTCTGTACATCCAAACTACCATCATGAAGCCATATGCCTTCAACTGAAACTGTATAGTCTGTGTATATAGATCCAGCTACTCATGCAATCATTTCTATGGAGCTTTCAACAAACACCCTGGGCTTCTTTCTTTCTTTCTTTCTTTCTTTCTTTCTTTCTTTTTTAAATTCTATAATCAATGGACCAAGCCTAGCAAAGAATTAGGCTTGCTTTTTCAGTTTTTCCACTACAATTCTTCTTTCTTCAGTCTTGCTTTAAAAAATTACTTCATTCTGATAGCAATTAAGTTGGGCACTACCTCCTCTCCCTCCCTCCCAGCAAGACTTGTCAATCCTATTAGACCGAAGTCTAATTAAGGGTGGGAAAGTGGTTGTTTTATCTGCCAAATGAAAATAATTTAGTGCAACTTAATGAGGACAGGCACAGAACTGGTTAGTCATTTTGATTCCACCTTGTTACAATAGCAGAAATTGCTTACAAAAAGATACAATAGTATGAGCGGTATTTTTCACACATTTCATAAACAAAGAGAGCTTCTCCTTGTAACAAATGTACACATAAATGTATATTAAGACAACAAGAGTATATGATTGAGGGGGAAAAATAGCCAGCATCAATAGCCTTGAAGTTGTAATTTTCATTAAGAAAACTTTCATTTTGTCATATAAAGTTTGCACTCTGTTTTTAAATTTCAAATAAATATGAGTATTTTCATTTGCCCCCTATCTCTTCCCACTAAATTTCCCTATCATTTTTCTGTTTTCATAGAAGGTAGTTGCCCTTGTGTGAGTTCAGTTTCCCATGGCATCCCTTTGTCTCCCCTTGCATTGCCCTAATAACTATCACAAATGGGGCGGAGGGAGAAGAAATCAGTAAAAATAAGACATCCACCAGAAATGTGCTTGCTGCTGTCTCACGATACTCATGGAAGTGATATCTGTCCCCTCTCCATTTCCAGTGGACTCTCCACACCTGCAGGGGTTCTGCTCCAAGACCTCCCTCAAATGGCAAAAGACTCAAATGCTTACGTTTCATGTGATTAAATGGTGGTGACACTTCAGCTCATCCACATTCACATTCCTGCCATTTTAGGAGGTCATGCTCCATGATCACTGGAATTCACACATCTGGAGGGTCCACTATAGTTTCAAGGATGGTATAGAATACATTTTCCACCACAATCTAAGGAATTCTCAGCATGTTTTGAAACCTTTGACCACTTCACATTTTTGCAGGGGCAGTGTGACCATATATGTTGATGAAAATTTCTCCCTCCCTTCCAACTGCCATTGACTTGGCCTTGAGGGGAGAAAAGGAGAGGCAAGCACAGCTCCATCATGCCTAGGCAGAAGAAGATGAAAGGCTCTCCCTCTATCCCAACTGCCACTGCTGTGGCTTCAAAGGGTGAGAAGAAGAGGCAATATCTGCTGGACTTAATCCCTCCACACACTGCATCCTCTTTACCTCTTATGTCATGTCTTAATTAGACTGTAAGCCTAAGGGCAGGGAGCTATTTTATTGATCTTTTACTTGTAAAGCATGAGATGATGATGATGTTGATGATGATAAACCCACAAATGCATCAACACCAAAATATTTTATTATACTGACACTCTGGTGTCTTCAGTTAGCAGTTCATGTCGACATAATGAGCCAAAGGAAGACTAGCTAGAACCAAACTAAAAGGTAGCAATCACTAAGGCTGAAACTTAAGGCCTTTCCACATTACACTATTACAGTGTTATTATTCTACTTTCAACATCCTGTGGAATTCCAAGGATTGTCATTTACTGAGGCCAAAGAGCTCTCTAGCTAAATTGCAAATCCCAGGATTCCATAGGATGTTGAAAGTGGAATAATAGCACTATTAACAGTGTAGTGTGGAAAAGTCCTCAGTCACCAACAGAATGTTAGTAAGCGCATTTCAGTTGTAACACGGCATAGAAATGCTGTTCATAATAATATCTCCAGTTCTGCCTTGCTTGCTCTGGCTTCTAAGCTTTTAACAGTAATTTGATCTTCATAAATGAGAAAAAGTGATAATTATCTAAAATGATAATGATGATGATGATGTTCACCTGCTAATTTACTAGATCAGGCTGCCTTTAAAAGCATAACAGCTCAAATCATGTTTGTGGGCTTGTTTTCTTGGACTGTTGATGAAATGTTATACACACGCACACACACACATATATATCATGTGATCTGTATGGTCATATAACTATGTATTACCAGACTTCACTAATTTGGTGCCCTTCAGGTGTTTTGAACAGCAATTCCCATCCCTGACCACTGGGAATGTATTCCAAAACATTTGGAAACCAAGGCCACATTCAGGTCTAGTTTTCTTCGTACCATTTCTTTCCAGACCCCCTATTAATCACTTCCCCATCTCCCTGCTTCCATTTCATAGCTTCTTCAGTGAGGGGAACAAGTTAGCCATCAAGGGATAGGTGGTATATAGGAAAGTAATAGTTGTTGTTGTTGTTGTTGTTGTTACTATTATTATCTTTATTTTTATCCCGCTTTTCTCCTTGAGAGGACTCAAAGAGGCTTACAAAACTTAAAAAAGAACATCGTTAAAACTACAGTATATAAAAGTTAAAACACACATTAAACAACAATAGTGATTAAAACAATATTAAAATCCATATTAAATACAACATACAAATGACAATTAACTAGCATTGTTCTTCATATTAACGACATATTAAAAGCCTACCAGTCCGTTATTGATGTAAGGCACTGGTTTAGGACTGAAATGTCCTTTGTTGTCTCTGGAAGGTAGGCAGGGAGTGTGCGAGTCTAACCTCTTTGGGAAGGGAGTTCCAGAGCCTGGGAGCAGCCACAGAGAAGGCCCTCTCCCATGTTCCCACCAAATGTACCTGTGATGGTGGTGGGACAGAGGCCATTTCCACACTAGACTGTTATAGTGCTATTATTCCACTTTCAACATCCTATGGAATCCAGGCATTTGCAGTTTAGGGAGGGACCTCAAAAGTCCCTCTCTAAACTGCAAACCCAAGGATTCCATAGGATGTTGAAAGTGGAATAATAGCACTGTTAACAGTCTAGTGCGGAAATGGCCAGAGAGAAGGGCCTCTCCAGCAGATCTCAATGCCCAGGCTGGTTCATAGGGGAGGATACAGTCCTTCAAATAACCAAGACTTGAGCCATTGAGGGCTTTAAAGGTAATCACCGGCAGTTTGAATTGTGCCTAGAAACAGACTGACAGACAGTGGAGCTGTTGCAGCAGCGGTGTTGTGTGCTCCCTGTAACCAGCTCCAGTTAACAACTTGGCTGCAGCTCTTTGGACCAGGTGAAGTTTCTGAGCACTCCTCAAAGGCAGCCTCACATAGAGTGCGTTACAATAATCCAACCGGGATGTAACCAAAGTATGTGTTACCATGGCCAGGTCTGACGTCTCAAGGAACGGGCACAGCTGGTGCACAAGCCTTAATTGTGCAAATGCCCTCCGGACTACTGCTGAGACCTGGGCTTCCAGGTTCAGAGCTGAATCCAGGAGCACTCCCAAGTTGCGAACCTGTGTCTTCAGAGGGAGTGTAACCCCATCTAACACAGGCTGAATCCCTATTCCCTGATCTGCCTTTCTACTGACCAGGAGCACCTCTGTCTTGTCTGGATAAAATTTCAATTTGTTTGCCCTCATCCAGTCCGTTACTGATGTTAGGACTGAAACAGCTTCCTTGGCCTGCAATGGGAAGGAGTAATAAAGTTGGGTGTCATCTGCGTACTGATGATACCGAACTCCAAAACTCCGGACAACCTCTCCCAGCAGTTTCATGTAGATGTTAAATAGCGTGGGGGACAAAACTGAACCCTGAGACCAAAGGGCAGGGGGTTGAACAGAATTCCCACCAGCACCACCTTCTGGGTTCAGCCCTCCAGGAAGGAACAGAGTCACTGTAAAACAGTGCCCCCAAGTCCCATCCTTGCAAGGTGACCCAGAAGAATACCATGGTTGATGGTATCAAAAGTCGCTGAGAGGTCCAGCAGAACCAACAGGGACACATTCCCCCTGTCTAGTTCCCATTGTAGGTCATCCACCAGGGCTACCAAAGCCATCTCAGTCCCATTGCCAGGCCTGAAACCACGTTAAAATGGATCTAGACAATCCATTTAATTCAGAAACCCCTGAAGTTGAGAAGCTACCACACACTGCAGAACCCGGCCCAGAAATGGAATATTAGAGACTGGCCAGTAATTATCCAAAATGGTGAGATTGAGAGGTGGCTTTTTAAGTAGTGGTTTTATAACAATCTCCTTGAGACAAGCTGGAATTTTATCTTGTCTCAAGGAGGCATTAACCACACTGTCTATCCACTTGGCCAGTTCCCTTCTAGCTTTTTTAATTTTAGAATTAAATTAGAATTAATTTAGAATTAACTAGAATTCTAGTTTTTAGAATGATTGAAAATATGACAGACTTTAACTGTAGTTGGTGGGTTCTCACTAGGAAAAGAATTAGAAGAATTCCATTACTTCAGATACCAGAACACACATCTGTGCCCTAAAACTATACAGAGAGACTTCATAGATCTTTAATTCTTAATAGTTTCCCTAAAGCATTTTGCAACTGAATTGCCCATAATAAGATTTGAAGCAGACACTTCTCCAGGGCCTTCTCATCTTCTTCACTTGTTTGTTTTGACCTTGACATTTATTCAATTAGAACTGATTTGCCAGTCATGCACAACCTGTTCTAAAGCCAGTCTCTCTGCAATGGCAAATGGGCCCCATTCAGTTAGTAATGATTTCTTTTTAAACACGAATAGCAACACATGCACACACACAAACACACACACACAGAAAGAGAGAGAGAGAGAGACTGAAAGAGAAAGGAATTTCAAGTTGCAAGGGAATTACTTGAGGAAACTTTCTGTTACAGCATTCAATAAATAGCAAACAATGCAGATCCATAAGAGATCTGTTGTCAAATAGCAAGCCAAACGTGGGCCTCTTAGATTATTAATTCCATTGCCTGCTCAGTGGAAGACCACCCTCAAGTTTGCTCAAGCAGGATTCATGGCCAGGTCAGCATGTCAGTTCCTATACAGCTTAGACGAGAGCACAGAATCAGTATCACAAGTCTGTCACACTTTGAGCTGTGGGAGAGAAGGACTTGTTAAGATTGTCAAGTACCATTCACAAATTTATGCCTGTGAAGTCTCTCCTTCTGGAAGGGAACCAAATAACTCATACTTTTTGAAAATTGCTTATGACAGCTTTTCAGTCTGCTTCAGGCTGGCTCTCAATAGTGATTTGTATTTTCATATACTCCTCATACATTAAGAAATTTACACCTGTCAGGCCCTGACAGAGTATCTCCATCCCTAACCTTTTCAAGGAAGTAGAGTGGGAGAGAAATGTTCGCTTGCAGACATTATCCAAATAAGTTTCTATCAGAAGTACCAGTGACATAACAGGTGGAAGAATAAGAAATATGGAGCAAGCCTGTTCAGAATTTTAATGAGACAGTGAGATCTGTACTATTATAAAGAGGACAGAAATTACTACGCCGATCCTTGACACTTCAAATTGAATGTCACACCCATAGGCTAATAATAATGGAAAGGCATGAATACTTTACTATGAAACTTGTATTCTTTTTTCTGCCTAAAAATTAAGCTAAAGTTCAAAGGAAGAATTCCCCTTAAAAAGAGACACTTTATAAATTAATAGTTACATGGTTGCTATAGTTATGTTTGCTTCCTAATGCATGTTAGGATCATAAGCAAGTCAGAAATGAAGAGACAAGATACATACTATTTTATTTAAATAGAGCTTCTGGAGAGCTTTTAAAATCTGGCATTAATGTCTTCATGAAGGCATCATTCCTTCTACAGGACAGTGCCTTTTGGAGACAAAGGTGAATTCTTTTCAATTGGACATAAGTGAATCTGACATAACCACCTCACTTCCTTCAAAATTAAACCCCTTCTTTTTTTTTCTTTGCCTACATTGGGCACAGAGACCTTCAAAATCCAGGTGGTTCAGAGAGGTAGGTGAATTCAGGAAATGGATTTCTTCCATTGAATACATAACCATTAAGCAGAGTATGTAGACAGTGATGTTTTTGGAATTGAGGAGTCATTAGGCATTTGTCCCCATTACCATCACTGTTTCATCTTCTCTAACCCTCCCCCTAATGAAGGTCATTCCCTCCTTGTTCTTTCCTGTCTCAGTGATCTTTCGTCCTGTCTTGATCCCACCTACCAGATATCCACACAGCTAAAAATATCATCTTTCTTCCTTTAACTTGTAGAATAATTTGGTTGTGCTTAAATATCAGACATTAAGAGGGTGTGCTTACAACTTCATTCCTCACTATATCTGACTCTTCTTTAAACCTAAACTTTTTTTTTAAAGTCACTGTGGCAATTGCTTTGGGGGCCACTCAAATTTCACAGCCTCAAACCTGAGCCTGTGGCTTATACAGGCTTACTGTGTCCATGTTCTCACATACCCCACTCTCAAAAGGTTGTAGACCAGCATGAGCAAAGATGGCAAATAACAGATTTTGCCATAAAGTACATAAAATATGAAATACACAAAACAGAGTGACATAAAAGGTGGGGTTGCAGGAAGTAAGAGACTTCAGGAAATCAAAAGGTAAACTACATTGGGGAAAAATAGACTTAAGTATTTTTGCAAGGTAAAATATCATAGGAGCTAATTTTTTTATAATATAGAAGTACCTCATCCACATGGTTATTTAGACTAATTGTAGTATAAGCTGATAAAATATATATGTGAAAACCTCATTTTATATCTGTTAAAGGAGCCCTGGTGGTGCAGTGGTTAAATGCCAGTACTGCAAGCCACAAGGTTGTGAGTTCGATCCTGCTCGGCTCCAAGGTTGACTCAGCCTTCCATCCTTTCGCAAGTCAGTAAAATGAGTACCCAGCTTGTTGGGAGCATGTATAGAAATGTTTTGAAATACATGCTATTTGTAAGTTGTTCGCCGCCTCGATCCATATGGAGAGGCGGGATACAAATAAATAATAATAAAAATAATAATAATAATAGGACTAGCAGTCCACAGAACTCCCTGAAAGTCTAACACAAATTAGCAGTGCCTGGTAGCTTTGGAAATGTTATATAAGTATGACTTGTTTGACCTAATGTCAAATAAACTCAAACAAAAATAAAAAATAAACCCTACATAGAATTAGGACTCTATCACATGCTGGGTTTGTTGCATGATCGCACAGGCTTAGTTTCACATTTGATCTCTGCTTATCGCATGACATCATTACTCTCCCATTGTTGGATTGCATTCCCATCATTATTAGGTGTCTCTTTTCATTCATGGACAATTCCTTTTAATGGCTCCAATAATGCTGCATTTCCACTATTGAGTATTGTGCAATGGCATCATTCCACTGTAGTTTGGACCAGAAGTACAGAAGAATGAAATCCTGAAATGGTGGCACCAAGTCTCATGCTATGCCAAAACTGAACAGTTTCAGAAATACTTTTTTTAAAAAAAAATGGTGGTCTAGGCAGCACAGAGGAACTGATTGAGGGAACAGACATGTATCAGCAAACTGGCAGCATAGTGTTATTGCAGAGAGGGAGTGATAGTGATTATTTCTATAGGGTTGCTGTAAGTCAGAAACAACATGAGGTATAACAACAACATTTTCATTTCCTTAACACAATTGCTACAAAACACTAGCTAGTGTGATAAAGCCTTTAGAGACTTGTCATTTCTTTGTTCATTTGTGGCATTAGCTAGGGCTAACTATGTCATCAGTGGATCTGTGGGAGTACATGTTAAGTATAGGAATTTACTACCCCTAAATTCCACTGAAAAAAGTTTAATAAATATACATAGAAAGTGAAATGTATTCATCGCAGAAGAATTTTTAAAAGGTCAGCTGCTAAGTTTCACTGCTTAGCATATGTGACAAAATAAAAAAAATGGAAAGAAGCAGGATTAGAATCACAGGAAACTGAAAATGATGATGATGATAGCAATTATTGTAATCAACTTTCTAAAGTTGTAAATCTATTCCTAATATAATTGAAATGCCAAAAATATATCTACAGTGCAGGGCAAGTTCATTATAAAATGGTATATTATCAGACAAGCAAAACACTGAGATGCGAAACACTGAGATGGGACATGTTGGCTAGATTGGGAGCAAAGGCACTCCTCTCCTCAACACCACCCATAACCACTAATAATCATTTTATTAAAGTAGTAAATTATTTCTTTTCCAAATGACACCTGAGATTTCCAACAAAGAGAAAGTCAAAAATATCAGAAATCTCTGGCTCTTTAACATTTACCAAGTAAGTTAGCTGCTTATTTACCAATGCATCACACTGTAAGAACTTCACTCAATACAGTCTGTTTTAACCAATACAGTCTGTTTTAGGACACAAGGCATGATTAGAATAGAGAAACTATTAATAATCTATTAAAAATGTCCTGCACCATCCTGAAACTAATTATGTCCTTACATTCTGTTAATCTAAAGAATTCAGAATAATGTATCCATCCATAACAACCATTTTCATACCACCTGCTATAACCTGTAACAGCCTTGCATACAATCATCTCTATGGTTTTATTTTTTAAAAAACAACAACAACTGTGTCAGTGTTGTATGCTTTTTTCATTTGGAACACACAAATTTGTTAAGACCCATCTTTCAAAAATGAACATATTTGGACAATTGACAAAATACAGTCAATAGCATAAGAGTCCAAAATACAAAGACCAAAACAATCATTTATTTTCACAGTTCTAACCTGTCTTAACAAATCTACCCACATATGAAAGAACTGTACCTCTGAGTAAGGGAGATACTTATTTAAGAGTCACCTTTGACACCTGATCAGGTGCTAAGAATCCAAATGTTTTTGTTATTCTTTCAAAATAAGATCAAAAGAAAAATTGTCTAAGATGGAAATAAATTTCAATGTAAGATCAGTATCATCCTGGAATATTCGTGGTACCTTAATCCCCAAATCCTTAGGGATCTGCTTAGAATATTTTCACAGTTGAAAAATATTCAGAAGCTATCTGAACTGAAAATATCAAAGCGGAAGAAACTGTGAGGTGGCTTATAAAGGGCAGTTTGAGAGACAGACTTTCATCACTAGAACAGACTCCCTTGAACACATTTTCCAAAGTCCAAGCTAGAGGCAACTCTTTCAGTACTGATTGCTCACTTGGAGATAATAACATTTTCCCTTGGGTTCAAACTATGTGAATGTGGTGCACACAATACACAAGCATACACTTGAAATATCGTTCAAGTACAATCCTATGCATGTTTACTCAGAATTAACTCCCAGCATGTTTAACGGTGCTTACCACTCATAAATACCATAGTACCGGAACCGTAATGAATCTTGAGAAATGAGAGGTAGCTTCAGGGATGCAACAATGAGGAACAAATGAGCCCCCCTTAATAAGAATTCTGAACCTCCCATGATTTTTTTCTTCAGTTCCCAAATTTCTAGCATAACAAATCAGTATTTAGAAATACAGTTTAGGCATTTACTCCTAGGTAAAGTGAATAAGACTGCAACCATAAGCTACTGTTAGGTCATCTCAGGAACAAAGAAGCTATCCTGGCATATGCCAACAATATCAAAATTAAAGGAATGATCTCTTCAGCATAAGTCATAAAATCTTTAGAATCCAGGATAGCCAGCAGCTAACCTAAGGAAGCAAATTTGCCTATTCAGATTTGTAAGTAATTTTACAGCACTGTTGCTCAGGCAGAATCCTTAATTATCAGTCTCAGAATCTAATAAATAGTTGGATGACTCTTTTCTTTAAAAAAAAGTTGTAATTTATCAATTGGAAATACATATTATTCAAATTAACATCCAATTTTGTCATGAAGAAAGATTGTAATACAATTCATCCACTCAGGATTCACTACCCTACTTTTTCTAACAATAGCAATGAATAAAACAATGAAATTATGAGAGCTGTTTAATTGTTTTAAGACACTAGTTTATTACACACTGCCTCTTTACGCTGTACATTGCAATGATCTGTCATGCCCAACCCCACCAAATGTAGGCTTCAGTTTAAAAGAAAAAAATGAAAAGAAAGAAAGACAAGGATAACAGAATGCATGGTCAACCATTCCTTTTATCAGATTCATTTTCCTTCTGGGGCAATAGTTTTTGTACTGTCCTGACAGTAACTCTACTGGGAACAAAAGCAGATCTATGATATGCACCAAGGTAGCGTATTTCTCTTTATTTGGAAAAAAAGAATGTGAGACCATGCAAGCCCCTAAAGTAACGGCAACCATACCTTGCCGGAGCACACTGTTTGATTTAGCAGTGGCACTGAAATACTTGGTAGGAAAAGGTCACTCTAGTCCTAAAGGCAGCAGAATCAATCCCATTAACAGAGGCATCATCTGCCACTGCTGGCATCACATTGCCTGCAAGGTAAACTGTCTCCTTCAGATTTCGGCAATTGAACGCAGTCCACCTCAAGTTTCTCTACCTCAGAGAACTTTTTGCAAGTAGAATGTTTTTCACAGAACCGAAAATGTCACACATGTTTGGGAATTGAGAAGAAGTCACTACTACCAAACTTCAAATAAATATCTGATTTTCTTCACCACTGTGATTTATAGAAGTCAGTGAAACTGAAAGGTACAAGAGAGTTCACTCTAACAGAGTGAAAAGGTGACAAAACAGGAAGCCGTATTTGTAAATAAAGGCAAGAACAATTTGGAGGGAAGTATGTATGTTTAAGGGATACAAGAAACAATAAAGACAAGTCAAGTCGTTATTGCCAAGGATGAGAGATATTATGGATGTGACTGCATCGAGGTTTAAGTTCATTGAGGTTCAACATAAGTACAATAATAAGGATCTTCAGAATTATTATTATTTTTAAACTAGAAAGTACATTGCTCATTTAAAATTGGTGTGTTAGATGGACAACAGTATATTTGCAAATTAGATTCTTTAATCATAACATAAATATAAGCATATCAAATCTTACACAATTCTATTCTCCTTAAAATTAGGGGTGTTACTAGACAAGAATTTTATTGTGCCATCTCATTGTCTTATTCACATTTTTTCCTGAAAATTCCAACATTGTTGTGACCTGTTTGTAACACTGAGTGGTGTTTGTTACTTCTTTTTTTCTTAGCAAAGAAAATTTGCTGGGAGATATACGCAACAGCTCCCACAGAGCTTTTATTATTCATTAACTTTAGATGTTGTACACAAACATAAATGGTAATATCCATAAACAACTAAAAACTACCATGGATAGGAATTCCAGCAGACTGGATCTTTTTGACTGATAGTCTTAGGAGCTGTCTGTTTGGAAGTACTCAAGAGATTGCTCATAGCCCTCAGAAATCTCACATAAGATGAACGCATCTGACAGAAACAGGACTGGTGTTGGATTAAAGCCACATAAAGCTAAATTAATGAGGACTGTGGGGCAACTGAAGAGGCCAGATGGAAACAGAAAGACACTTCACTTAATTTTCAGATCTTCTAAATGACTTCTGATTTAGCTTCCAGGACTTGATTTAGCCTCTAAATTTCACATTCTTTAAGAATGAGGTGCCCAGTATTGCTAAGTAATGGCTGTTTCCCACAGGTAATCATTCACAGATAGTAAAGAAAAGGATGTTATTGGGTGCACTTTGAACTCGGTACAGTTACATAAACTGATAAACTTGTAATATACATCCCTAATACTATACAAAATAATTTCATAATGATTGTACACAGTGCCTCTTTCTGATCATGTTTGTTTAAAAAAACCCAACGGAGAGTATGAGCTATATAGTCAATGTGTAACAAAGTTAGATATCTACAGTAACAGTGTGTACAAGTGCAAAACTAACAAAATTAGCCCAAACAAGTTATAGCAGTGATAGACCCACTGCCTATACCAAAAATGTATAAAACAGGAGACATTTAGGCAAATAAAGTTGGAAGCCCTGGAATTCTTATTTGTATATGATCATGGCAAAATGAGGGTTTTTTTTTTTAAAAAAAAGTGTGCTGTTACGGCATGCAGTTTGTTTGTTTGTTTTTTGTTTGTTTGTTTGTTTGTTTGTTTGTTTGTTTGTTTTGGATGCCTACCTGAATGACAAGTAACTTAACCACTCACATAACAAGAGCAGTGTTTGTCACTATAGGATCCCAGCCACCCAAATCATTCAGAACAAACCCTTACAAAGTTGCCTAGCAGTAGTAGGTCCTACTTGCACCATCAAGAATAATTTGCTTTTTGTCTTTCAAACAACTGTACTTCTCAACAGCTCCATTTAGATTGTATTAGTCTTGCTGTTTGACTTTCCAGTTGGGTAATCATGAGTACCAAACTCCATCAGGTATAATAGAACCCCAGATTCAATGCTGATTTTTCAATGTACGTCTCACTGGACAGGTTGGTGCTAGGCTATGTGCTAGGCTAAGGTAAGCATGGTTAAGTCAGGCATGGGCAACCAAAAGGAGATACTAAAGATCTCCAGGTGGAACCAGTTAAGAATCATGCCTAAAACCCCCAAAAGCCACTACCAGTCACAGTTAACAAAACTGAACTACATGTACCAATGGTCTGACATAAGGCATCATCTCATGTTCCTGTATTCCACAGAATCTGGCAATTTGACCACTTGAGCACAAATGCACAACAGATCTTGTTATAATTGTGTACAATGCCAAAGCCAAGGAAAGCACGTGGACACAGACATAATCCATCCTGATTTTCTCTTTCCAGTATATTATTCACTGATTTAATTTTACATTGTTATTCTCTAGAATATCTGCTACAGGTGTTGCATGTGGTTGAAGACAGCATGGTCGAATAAAGAGAAAGCCCATGTTAAGACGTAGAATTACTGAAATCAAAAATATAAATTCAGGAACAAGAAAGTACTGAGATCTTATTGTGTGTCTTTGAGTAACAGATCACCCCAGAGATCCCCAGTCTTGAGTTCACACATTAGTTTACAATGGAAGAAAGAAAAGTTCTCATAGTGGCAAGGAAGTGGTGAGGAGTGCAGAGATAGTGAGAAAAAGAGAATTCAGAACCAGATAAGCATGACAGCAACAGTGAAAGGCTGGTAACTAATTTACAGAATTAACAGTCAGAGCCAACAGCTTTTCATCTACCTTTTCCCCTTATCCCCTGACTCCCTTCATCTTCAGAAAGAAACCTGGTCCTAGACCAGTGCAGATAAAAAGTGGCAGTGGTGACCATCAAGGAGAGCAGGTCCCTGCCTATTCCAAAGGCGATACTTAGACAGTCCTAGAGCAACTGGGTCAATGCTCCTAAACTTCACATGAACAACAGAGCTGCCATGGAAGAAAGTTTCAAGGAATATAGGAAAAAACTAGAAGCAATGGAACTTTGTAGAGAAGGTAGGAAGGGAGATCAATAATCACAGAGTTGGAGGTAAAAAGGATCCACAGTAAAGGGCAAGGAGCACCCAAGAAGCAAAAATGCAGCACAACATAGAGCCAGCTACTCTGAAACTATTGAAAAAAGTACTGGTGAGGGGAGTAATGTTGAGTAGGAGCAGCCAGTAGGCAGTGGTAGTGCACAAACAATCCCATGGAAGGATTAAAATGAGAAATATCTGACAAAACCAATGAGACTGTACAACAAACTCAAATAAGAAGTGAAAAGAAAAAGGAGTATCTATATAGAATGGAAACTCACCCAGAAAAAGAGTACAGATGTGTAGCACAAGCTTGCATGAACAGTAGAAGGAAATCTAAAGCTAAGACTGAGGCAAGCAAGGAGGAACACAAAGGGGCTTTTTATGATAATTCAAAGCAAGAAAATGACCAAGGAGAAAGTGGGACTGCTGTTCAATAAGGATGGCAAAATGGTAACAGGTCACAATGCATTAATAATAGCATAGTTTCCAAATCACGGGAAATAACAGAACCACTATATTTTGTCAGGCATCACCTGGAGTACTGTGTTCATTTCTGGGTGTTTCATTTTAAGAAGGATATAGACAAGTTGGAGTAGGTTCAGGGAAGGGCAATGAGAACAATAAAAGGTATGGAAAAGGTACAGAAAACAACAAAAGGTATGGAAAACAAAACCTTTGAGGAAAGGTTGAAGGAGCTGGGCATGTTCAGTTTGGTGAAGAGACAGCTGACAAGTGGCATGATTGCACTCTTTAAATACCTTAAGGGCTGTAATAGAGGGGAAGGGACATAGTTGTTCTCTGCTGCCCTAGATGGTAGGACCAGATCTAATGGTATGGAGTTTCAGAAAAGTAGGTTTCAAATGAACATCAGTAGGATCTTCTTAATGGTAAGAACAGTTTAGCAATGGAATGAATTACATACAGAGATGGTGGGTTTTTCTTCTCTGGACATCTTCAAAAAGAAGCTGGACAGCTACCTGCTGGGAATGCTTTAGCTGGAGATCCTGCACTAAGCAGGCAGTTGGACTCAATGGCCCATTGGGCCCCTTCCATCTCTATGATTCTATGATTCTGTGATTTGATTTTTCCTTCCTACAAGAAAGTATCCATATCTTTCTGGAATCCACCACAGAATATCCAGTACAGAACAGCAGAGATCAGCTTCCTTTTCAGAAGTTTTTAGTTCCATTTTGTGCAACAACTGTGGTGCTGATGTAGTTTTGTTTTCCTGTGACTTCAAGTAATTTCCAACTTATGGTGACCCTAAGATGAACTTATGGGTTTTCTGGGACCAAGAGTGTGTGATGCACCCAAGGCCAGCCAGCAGGTTTCCATGGCCAAGTGGACAATCGAACCCTGGTCTTCAGGGTTGTAGTTGAATGCTCAAACCACTACACCACACTGGCTCTCACTGATGTACTACCAAGACAGAAATTGTAACCTGAAGTTTCAAATCAGCAACAGTTTTGTATTACAAATCAAGAAAGTTTGACTTTGAAAATAATTCCTCCCTGTCTGGCTGAATACTGCTGTTGCTCCTGCTGTTGCTGTTTGGATGATATTAAAGTCATTTTTGCAGGGTTTTCTCTCTCGCCACAGCCACTCATCAGGAAGCAGAAAGAATAGCTGTGGCAAGATGAAGGGTCTCAAGTACACAGCTGAAGTATGTTACTTGGTAACATATTTTCAAAGCAGACAATAAGGTGTCTTTTTCTGTAATGCAATAATCCATGAGAGTAGACATACCTTTTCAAGACAACTTTGTCTACAGTCTTTTCACCAACTGGGCCCCATGCTATTTTTCTACTTAGTGCAGAGTTCAAAAGAAAAAAGCATTCAGTGGCAAGCAACTCAGTTTTACCTCAATAAAAGTTCAGAGAAAAGCATTTGTCTGTACAACCCAGCTTCCTTATAGTAGGTTAGAATCCTGTATTTCTATAAAGAGACCTTTTATAATACTAATCATACCTTACATTTCCAAAAACAAGCAAAAGGCTTCTTTCTACTGTTCTCTATATATCTGTCAAACTTATTATTGACTAGTCTCTTTTTCAAAATAGTGGAATAGTAGAACAGTTTTATTGAAGAGAAACACCGCCACGTCTACTACAAAACTCAAAAACATATCATTAGCTGAGCACCAATGTACGGCACACAAACATAAGCATGACAACAATGGCACTGGTGAGGATGGTTCTCTTAATATTTCAACACACACACACAGAGTCTTAGCCCTTAATAGTACTTGCATTGCCCTCATACAGTGAAACCTGCACCTTCTACCACATGGACATAGACTACTATATGATACAGAGTCTGTTCATCTCATAAAGACACCATAGAATAGCCTACCAAGCATTGGGCTTATCTATACCCAAAATTATCATGCTAGATTATGGCTGTTCAGCACTTATAAAGAAAGAAAATATGAAGTACATTATTCCATGTCTGCAAATGAAACAGAACTTATAATCATGCTACGGTCATTCTCAGACATCCCTTTGCACAAGTATGTCTGCAGAAATGCACAATTGGGGGCAGGGATTGTAGATGTAGGTGTTGTACGTATACCAGGCTGATAAATGTACAGTGAACTATTGTTGTCCAAATTGTTTTTGTGGATTGTTTTCATAAAAATCTCTGTTCTGAGTGGCATCTTAGGCATTTTATGAGTTAGCCTGAAGCAACATTTGCTTAGACTGAGTGTCAGTTCCTTTGGTATCTAACTATGGTGTTTTCTATCCAAATGGTTTGAACTAAGTAAGTAGCTGCACAATTTTTTAGAAGCATCTCTAAAGCATTCCATAAGCTTCCAAATTATTTTAACTTTCCATTTTATATCTCATGGGAACAAAATATGCAGGAATTCAGTGCTTTTCTAAGCTACCAGTGTCAGATAGTGTTAGATAGGGCTTCCATCAAAATCAGAAAAGTTGCAAAACAAAAAACAAAACAAAAAACCAGGCAGACTTGGCTAGGATACCCTGTTTGTTAAAGACTCCTTCCAGCTGGCCAAGATACTTCATATCACTTCAACCAGTGTATCAGCTTTGCAAAATGATGTCAGTTACACCTTCCAGATTTATGATGTGATGTCACAACAAAACCGGAACAGCAACAGAGGACAACTACTTGCTATCATGGCTTGTTTATAAGATTTCAAAAGCAACACTGGAAACAGAGTTGTGAACTAGATGGAGCTTGGCCTGATTCAGCAGGTCAATTCTTACATTTATCAGAGTAGGAAAAAGCAGGTAAAATATATATAATATAGCCCACATGAGAGAAAGACACATGAAACCCTATTAAATTCAGTGCCATACTTTCTTTTCCCCTGCCTTTCATATTTCAAGCTTTATGGTAAGGAATTCAGAAAACTGCCTTGCACACGGAAAGACCAAGTTCCTTTTCAGTAAAGAGCACTAATATTTGTTTCTCTTTCACCTCTGGCTAAAAAGTCAGAGTCACCTCTATATATTTACACAAACAAATTGACAGCTTTTCCCTTTCTATGTGTGACACATACCACAAGGTGTGACTAGCCCTTGCTAATGCATTTCAACAAATACAACTATTTGCATCTTTTTACTGTAGGAAAATGATTGGAAGTACAGCTCTTTCATCCAATTGTAATTGCAGCTTCTACCTTATCTCTCTGTGCTATTTATGCTCTGTCAAGTCTGGTAATGCTCATTTTATTGCTAAAAATCTTACAAAAAGAAACAGGTTACCAAAAAAGGAAACATTATGGTCTATTTCATTAAACATGGTAAAACTTTAACTCTCACATAAAAATAGGTCATCCAATTACATGGTAAAAGCATCACTTTTTCATTGTCCAGTACACAATATATTTACAGGAAAATTACCAGAAACTCCTCAGCTGTATCAGAACTCAACCTTATATTTAGATGCAGTCATATATTACCACTGATAATGTGATGTCAGTGAATAGATTGGAATTTTTCACTGTCCTTTATCAAGATAAATTGTTCTGTCAATAGCAAATGGCTGCCAAGTATTAACACTCTGCACACTATATGACTTTTCATTCCAACCAAAAATTGTATTTAATGCTTTTGCACAAAATCTATGGCCGTGACTATCCCTATTACCTATTTAACTACCTTTTAAAAGGAGGATTTATTTCTACAAATTAGGACCCGGGTAACACGATGGTAACATGCATCATAAACTTTAAGTCAATACAAAGCAGGACACTGGCAATCTGAATGGGGAGACACCTTGCTCTCATCAGTTGGCCAGCCAATAATATTATCAAACTATGGTGAAAGCAGCTGCTGAGAACAGAACTTTATGTTGGCCTCCTTCCATCGATACTACCACAATATCCCGCAGTAGCAATTTCCTTATTGGTCTATTACTTTCAATAGATATTCTAGTAATTGGCTATTTCATACTTGTAAGGCTTGAACTGGCAGAGTGCAAAGGCCAGGCAACCAACCTGTCAGGGTCCAGCAACCTGGTCATTCATCAATTATCATCGTCTTTTACAAGAATGAGGGAATCTTCTGAAACCTTGTTGGCTTAGATCAACTTTGATACTAGCGTAATTCAACCAAACAAAATGTACTAACTCCTTATCTGGGGAACAAGGAGGTTGCCAAAGAGTGACTAATATGTTTGTTACCTGGCACATGTTTAGAATTGGAGAAAGAAGGGACAGTGGAAAGAAAGCCTTTTATTCTCAGAGGATAACAGTCACTTCTGGTTATTTGTAGTCACTTGCTATCCTAGACATACCACCCTCATTGTCAAGACCTGCTTGAATCAGATAAGAATAGTTTCCTAGGAAATTGACACACCAATAGTAATGTAGATAGTATTGCTTAAGGGTGGTATAGCCTATTCTTCAGTTTTAAAACAGGAATATATTATTGGTAATTTGCTATCTGTATACAATAATTACATAAGGTGAGTAGAGATGTTACAGTGACCATTTCCAGCATGAATGCCATACACTCTTAATGCATCTTCAGTGTCAACCATTACACAAGAACTGAACAAGAATTTGAAACCAGCTAATTAAGAAGTAATAATGCTTATAGAAGTAACAATGGATTTTTAAAAAAAGTTTCTGTCTTGGTAATTTTTCACTGTTGTTGGCAATGCAGGCTGATGGGGCAAGCACAGAGACAAACAATGGAGGCAGGGCGGACAGAATCCATGAATATAAGGAACCTGGCTTATAGTGTATCAGGCCAGTGATCCATCTAGATTAGTATTTTGCTTTGACATAATTACCTTTCAAGGTTAAAACTTTTTTTTCCCAACCCTACCTGAAAATATCACAGATTGAACTTGGGGTACATTGCCTGCTAGGTCTGTTTTCTAGTACTGAGCTACAGCATCTTCCCACAAAGAAAGGGTAAGATACATTCTCCCATCTGCCTGTGACAGGGCTCAAACTTATGCGCTTGGTATTACCAGCCTGGAACATCATTGCTTCTGCTATCAGTCCAATTGTGCAAAGGTAGACTGAGGTATACTTCTATTCCCTTTGGAAATGACCAACACTATGCTGCCTTCACCAGATCACAGTGCAGATCTTTGTGAAAAGAGTTTAAAAAGTTGTACTGCGCCATCTTGGTTTATACAGAATTACATGCTGTGAACTTTATGCATTTAGCTTTAGTTGTAGTATCTGGCCAACTCATTGGCCATTTCCGCACAACACTCTTATAGCACGATCATTCCACTTTCAACCTCCTATGGAATTCTGGGGTTTGTAGTTTAGGGAAGGGCACTTTGAATTCTCAGCCAAAGAGCTCTTTGGTCTCAGTAAACTACAAAACCCAGAATGCCACAGGGCATTGAAAGTGGAATAGCAGCACTTTAACACTGTAGTGCGGAAATGGCCATTGTCTGAATGGGCATTTATAGTACTTCAAGAGCATTGGCTATCCTCATTTCAACTTCATCAGCAGCCTGATTTGCATGAAAAAAACACCCAGAAATCTCACAGCGTTCATTGGGATTAATATGCATGCATGTATGAACTGAAACCATGGGTGTCTATTTACACATGAAATACATTGCTATCTGGTATGCAGATGCTATTTCACATTACAGTTACCTAAATAAGTTACCATATAATGACCAATAATAATAATAGAGACACTGTGATGCCATTTTTTCAGTACTATGTGGACACCTGTCTCACAAACAGCTTGCCATGTTAGTTATGTGCAAGCTACTATGCTACTTACCAAATGTATGCACCAACTTCAGTCCTTATTTTAAGTGACAGTAGTACTAGGGCCTAGATTTTTGCATTCTGCATTCATCTTTCCAAAGCCCATTCAATTTGTTGATCAGCTTAGTGACAGGGGCAATGTCATCTACAAATAACTTGGTCATAAATGTATGCTGAATAACAACAGCACAAAATTAAATTTGCCTACAGCCTACATGAATAAAATTGCAGTTCTAAAGAAATACATATATGTACAGAGAGATTTAGAAAGCTGTTAAGGATGTTCAGAAATCAATTGCAAATTTTGAGAGGACAAGATGAGGACTCTCAATAAATTTAGCTCCAAGTAGATCTAAGAGTTGTGCACCCTTACTAGCTGAATAAATGACATGACACCGAAGCATATCTAATTGTAATACATCACAAGATAATCTGTCAGTCCCAAAGTGCTCAAGCTGTGTCACCCTTCTTCATCCATTATTTATATGTATCTTTCATTGCCAATGAAATCCCTGTGAAGTATAGTATAGTTCCTACAGGCTTTGGAGTAGCCACTCTACCAATATATCCCAACATTTTTCAGAGGTGAAAGCCTACACAGTAATTGTTAATCTCACAGAGAACTGATCATGATAGAAACAAATATGCTAGGGTCACAGAATCAGCAATCACTGTGCCTTGGCTCAAAACATTACCTTCTGCTTTTGGCCAGATACAAAAGTACTTCTTTGTGAATTCTGCTGCCTAAGCTTTTCTTAATCACGCAACCATGTCTTCACCTCCTGTACACAAAGCTACCAGGAAAAAATGGCAACTGAATGGCTTTAGGAGCATCTGCTACAATAACAGGAAATCTAACTAATGGTCCATTGGATTTTTTTTTATTCTAAAGTTGCCAAACATGTGTGAAGGGCAAACCACTGGTCATATTTACATACAATCATGATCCAGAAAGTCTCAGTTCATAAACTAAAGAAAAAGTAATCCTTTTTTAAAAAAAAGTTTTAATTGGTCCTCACATATAACACAATGTGTTATTTTCTTTTAAAGGAGTGAAAAGAAATCCTAGAACAAAAGTCATACTATTCCTTTTTTAAAAAAACTAACCCAACTAAAATCACATATTGTCCTTGTGTAACAGCACAAGAGTTCTACCTCATTTGTTCAGAAGGATCTCTTAGATGACTGTATGCAAGAAAAAAAAATGAACATTTTAAAGACATTTTGAGAGTTCAACCAGCATCTCTGCCTTTCTCATAAGGAAACAGTGGCAATGACAATCTGCTTCAGGCATGTACTACTAGAAAATCAAAGATCATATAAATTAGGTGGTCATATTCCTCTCACTTTCCAATTACAACTTTTATTGTCTGTCAATAAAGTTCCAAGTAAAACTTGTTTCTCTAAATGACCAGGTGCCATTGGTGCCTGGATTTTGCTTATGTTCCATAACTTTTCAGTGTCTAAATTCTGATGCAGCATAAATTTTAGCCAAACCCCCTCCAACCTTTGCACAGCATTTGTACCTACAGAGAGAAAAAAGTATTCTGAAAGAGAAAATGTTGACTTTTCACTAGGATGGAACCAGTTTATCAACAATATGGTATACATGCTTGCTTGAAACCCAGGTGATACCACATTAAAAACACAGCAAATACACATATTTACATCTTTCAGACATTCATATTAAATCACTTCAAATACAATGTTTTTTTAATAGAAGCAGTTTTGATTGTCAACCACTGTCAGTAAGTGATCACAAACTGAATGACATGCATGCATTTATGTCTCTTTCACACTGCACAATTATAGCGCTTGGACAGTCCTTGGACAATGGCTACATACTGTTGAATCCTAGAATCTGTAGTTTTGTGAAGCATTTAGAATTCTCTGCCAGAGAACTCTTGCCCCTCTCCAAACTACAGATCTCAGAATTGTGCAGGTGTAGTCATTTTATGTAGCCACAAAATTGTTTGGTGACAGCAAAAGTATATGCTGGTTTCTCTAATGAGTCCTGAACTCAGAGGTGCCTTAAGCAAGCTCAAGGCAAGCACCACAGATCAGTAGTGCTGGGCATCTGCCAAGGCCCTAAATACAAACAATTTTGGAAAATACTGAAGCAACCTGTTCTGTGGGGTGGGATGGAAGAATTTTAGTGAAAAACAGAAATTTGGGGGGTTGAAATATATGCAAAACTTACTTTCATTATCAATTCTCAGTTTATTTTGCTGTTATAGCAAAATAAAATGCTTAATTCACAGATTTCTTACCATGTACTATTAGCATGAATATGAAATTTTAAAATATAAAAGGCTTACTTTTGCACATGCAAAATTGCAAATATACTAGATATACAACTATATAGATCAGTGAAAAGTGCTTCATCATATAAGAACTAAACATGTTCGCCCTCCCATTAGGAATGAGGATGCAAGACAATAGTAGTGGGGTAAAACTGACCATAACTTTATTAGTAACAGGAATATGTAGTGCAGTAGCAAATCAGATAGGCAGGTACTTGTATAGGAGAGATCAATTAAACTCTTTAGCTCTGAACCAAAGGGAATTTCCTTGTGGTTCTTTGACACTTTATGATGCACTTGGCACTGTCAAGGTGGAGTTCAATCCTAGATCAAGAAACTGCTTCCATTTATCCCTCCAGTGGATGGCCTGGGGTTGTAGGCAAGGCTCCTCAACTTCCAGTGCCTCCAGGACAACCTCCTATATACAAAATAGTTAAATGAGTGCCCACATCCCTCCAGTTATGACAAAGCAGCAAACAGCACTATAAAACAAATGTTTGGCACTAAGAAGTCTGTACAACATGAAGCAGGCAGAAAAACTACCTCCAACAACCAGTCAGGGTGTGGTTAAAAAAAAATCCTACTCAGTTCCTGAAGATGAGTAGCCAAAGTCTATGCTGCACGTTAGGTCAGTGAGGAACAGGTCATTGTCCAAAAAGGCTGAATTGTGGCATTAGGCACTTAAAAAGAGAGTACATGAAAGTGCTAAAAAGGGGAGTCATGTAAGTGTAGGAACAAGTTGTCACCCTGCTGTGTTGCCCTCCTGCCAGTCAGTGGGGAGTGAAAAAACACCAGCAGCTAATTGGCAAGGGAGTGCAACTATTAGTTTTTTTATGAGCTTTGTCATAAAATGAAGTGTACTTTCTAGTCATAGAATCATAGAAATGTAGAGTTGGAAGAGACCACACAGGCTATCCAGTCCAACCCCCTGCCATGCAGGAACACCCTCAAATCAATCCCGACAGATGGCCATCCAGCCTCTGCTTAAAAACCTCCAAGGAAGGAGACTCCACTACACTCCGAGGCAACAGATTCCACTGCCGGACAGCCCTGACTGTCAGGAAGTTCTTCCTGAGGTTCGGGTGGAATCTCCTTTCCTGCAGCTTGAATCCATTGTTCCTTGTCCTGGTCTCTGGAGCAGCAGAAAAACAAGCCTTCTCCCTCCTCTACGTGGCATCCCTTCAAATATTTAAACATGGCTATCATGTCCCCTCTTAACCTCCTCTTCTGCAGACTAAACATACCCAGCTCTCTAAGTCTATCCTCATAGGGCATGGCTTCCAGGCCTCTCACCATTTTGGTCACCCTCCTCTGGACTTGCTCCAGCTTGTCAATATCCTTCTTGAATTGGGGTGCCCAGAACTGGACACAGTATTCAAGATGAGGTCTAACCAAAGCAGAGTAGAGTGGTACCAGTACCTCCCTCGATCTAGACACCATACTCCTATTGATGCAGCCGAGAATTGCATTGGCTTTCTTGGCTGCCGCATCACACTGCTGACTCATGTTCAGCTTATGGTCTATGAAGACTCCTAGATCCCTTTCACACGTACTGCTATCCAGCCACGTGTCCCCCATCCTATATTTCTGTATTCCATTATTTCTGCCTAAGTGTAGGACCTTACATTTCTCTCTGTTGAATTTCATTTTGTTCGCCCTGGCCCAGCTCTCCAATCTATCCAAGTCATTTTGAATTTTGATCCTGTCCTCAGGCGTATTAGCAACCCCTCCCAATTTGGTGTCATCTGCAAATTTGATGAGCATGCCCTCTATTCCTTCATCCAAGTCATTGATAAAAATATTGAACAGCACTAGGCCTAGGATAGAACCCTGTGGCACCCCACTAGTCACTTCTCTCCAGGATGAAAAGCAGCAATTCGTGATCACCCTTTGGGTTCGGTCGGTCAACCAATTACAAATCCAACTAACAGTAGCCCTGTCCAGCCCACATTTTACTAGCTTCGTTGCAAGAATGTCATGGGGAACTTTGTCAAAGGCCTTACTGAAATCGAGATATGCTACCTCCACAGCATTCCCTTCATCTATCAAGCTAGTAACTCTATCATAAAAAGAGATAAGATTAGTCTGGCATGACTTATTTTTGAGAAATCCATGTTGACTTCTCGTGATTACCGCGTTGCTTTCTAAATGATTAGAAACTGACTGCTTAATGATCTGCTCCAGGATCTTTCCGGGTACTGATGTCAGGCTGACTGGGCAATAATTATTTGGGTTCTCTTTTTTCCCTTTTGAAGATGGGGATAACATTTGCTCTCTTCCAATCTGCTGGAACTTCTCCTGTCCTCCAAGATTTCTCAAAAATTATAGCAAGCGGTTCCGAAATGACCTCTGCCAGCTCTTTTAATATCCTAGGATGCAATTCATCTGGCCCTGGAGACTTGAATTCATCCAATGCGGCCAGGTATTTCTGTACCACCTCTCTACTTATTATGTGCTTCATTTCCCCTGCTTCCTCACCTGCTCCCCAACCGCCAGGTTGAGTGCTTGTATCCTTCTGGGAAAATACGGAGGCAAAGAAGGTGTTAAGTAGCTCTGCCTTTTCTCTCCCCCCTGTGAGTAATTCGCCATCTTCTCTGCGTAGCGACCCTACTGTCTCCTTCTTTTTCCTTTTGCTGCGGACATATTTAAAAAAACCCTTTTTATTGTTTTTAATGTCTCTGGCCAGCTTAAGTTCATTCTGTGCTTTAGCCTTTCTGATCTCCTCCCTACATCTCCTGGCTACTTGCTTAAATTCTTCTTTGGTGGTTTCCCCTTCTTCCATTTCCTATACATGTTTCTCTTAACTCTTAGCTCAGCTGAGAGTTCTTTAGTCAACCATTCTGGTTTCTTCAGATGCCTTCCATTTTTCCTCCTTATTGGCACTGTTTTAGACTGTGCCTTCAGTATCTCCTTTTTAAGGAACTCCCATGCCTCCTGAACTCCTTTCCCTTTAACTATTCCTGACCACGGAATTCCAGCCAGCAGCTCCCTAAGTTTACAGAAGTCCGCTTTTTTAAAATCTAAGATGAGTGTCTGGCTACCCTTATCTTCTCCTTCCCACTGAATGCTAAATTCCAACAGGGCATGGTCACTCCCCCCTAAAGATCCAACCACTTCTACCTCATTCACAAGGTCATCCCTGTTGGTCAAGACCAGATCTAGAATATTTGATCCCCTTGTGGCCTCTTCCACCTTCTGGACCATGAAGTTGTCTGCAAGACAAGCAAGAAACTTGCTGGACCTTGCTGTCTTGGCAGAGTTTGACTGCCAGCATATATCCGGGTAATTGAAATCTCCTATTATTACTGTATCTCTCCTCTTCGAATGTGCAGTCATTTGGTTGAGGAAGGCGTCATCCAAGTCCTCAGCCTGGGTTGGAGGTCTGTAGTAAACCCCCACCAGAATATCCCTATTGTTTCTCGCTGCCTTAATTCTTACCCAAGAATTAAGAAACAGAATTAAGTCAGAAACAGTTCAGTTTCATGAAGTCAAAATATTCATAGAATCATAGAATCATAGAAATGTAGAGTTGGAAGAGACCACACAGGCCATCCAGTCCAACCCCCTGCCATGCAGGAACACCCTCAAAGCACTCCCGACAGATGGCCATCCAGCCTTTGTTTAAAAACCTCCAAAGAAGGAGACTCCACCACACTCCGAGGCAACACATTCCACTGTCGGATGCCCTGACCGTCAGGAAGTTCTTCCTGAGGTTCAGGTGGAATCTCCTTTCCTGCAGCTTGAATCCATTGCTCCTTGTCCTGGTCTCTGGAGCAGCAGAAAGCAAGTCCTCTCCTTCCTCTACATGGCATCCCTTCAAATATTTAAACATGGCTATCATCTCCCCTCTTAACCTCCTCTTCTGCAGACTAAACATACCGAGCTCCCTAAGTCTATCCTCATAGGGCATGGCTTCCAGGCCTCTCACCATTTTGGTCGCCCTCCTCTGGACTTGCTCCAGCTTGTCAATATCCTTCTTGAATTGGGGTGCCCAGAACTGGACACAGTATTCAAGATGAGGTCTAACCAAAGCAGAGTAGAGTGGTACCAGTACCTCCCTCGATCTAGACACCATACTCCTATTGATGCAGCTGAGAATTGCATTGGCTTTCTTGGCTGCCGCATCACACTGCTGACTCATGTTCAGCTTGTGGTCTATGAAGACTCCTAGATCCCTTTCACACGTACTGCTATTAAGAGCTAACCTTAAAAGATATCTGGATATATAGCTAACCACTGAAAATACTGAACTCTTCAATAATATATAATCATCACAAGCAATGAAAGCCATCCAATATACTTCTTTCATAATGACAGAACTCAACAGGTACAGAAATCATATTTGATGTGTGTGTGGTATATGTCTACAATATGGATAGAAAATATTGTTCTCTAACGCTGTAGAATGTCTTGCATACAAACAGATTGTGTAGCCATCCCAAGTAGCACGAGGTCATTAACCCCCTACATTTTGGGAAGCCAGGTTCCAGCTGGCTCTCTATAGTGCTGAAAAATAAGTAGCCACTACAGCTGCTGCCTCTGTTGCTCTTGGAACAAAGAACAGATGATTTCCCTAGCCCAGCCACTAGTACAGCTCTGGTACAGCCATGTAGAAAACAGCTGAGCTCCTCATCATCCTCACCTGTTCTCTCTCTGCATGTGTGGGCTGCTAGAGCTGCTGCCATTTCCTTCTCTTCCTCCTCTACATTTCAGGTAGCAGGAGAAAATACAGAACAGAGCAGCAGCAGAACAATCTAGCAGTCCTTGCATGCTGAGGACACAGCAGCCATTTCTCCTGCCTCCCACCAGTGGGCAACTGCAGTGGAGGTATTCAGAACACTGTCCCCAGTTCCTTTCACCCTGGCATAAATGGCTACAAGAACTGCTATAACCACAATTTTCCCTTCCTCCTTCTGACATCAGCGCTGGCTGATTCACAAATTTTAACGTTTCCAATGAAAATACTAAAAAAATTTGAGACTGCAGGGGAAAAAGCCACTGGTATATTATTTCCTCATTTGGAAGGATTAACACAAGGAATGTAAGTAATTACATAATATAAAGATTTATATGCAGTAATGTAGCAGTAAATTCAGAAGTCTCTTATGACAGTCACACCAACCCTGCCTTGCAGTCATAGTTCCTTCTCAAAGTATACAGCTTTCTATGATTATGCAATGAAAATGAGTTTACAGTCTCTTATTGTGTTTGGGTTGATAAATGAATGCTGAATTAAGAATGCAAGATGAGGATATAACTTATGAAAAAAAATAACAGAAAAAGTGATTGCATGCCCTGTCTCCATTTGCTTCCTCTGTTGCCTCCTCTGAGGTTACAAAACCTTCCAAAACCAGAAGCTACCACTGGGAAAAGCTACAGTGTATCAGACTCATTTGTATTTGGGCCTTTAATCAGTGCCTTAATCCTGCTGACAGCTGTTTAAAAAATTCAAGACTGCAGGCTTCGGCTATGAATACCACAACAGTATTTCTTGGTTGCTGCCTCAGTGTCCCCAAACATATTGGATTTCTGTCACAGCAATGCCACAGTAGTTCACAAAAAAAGGATAGTTTTTCAGTTACAAAGAAATAGTCTGGCTGGTCAACCATCCATTATTGTTGCATATTTTATTTTATTTAAACATATCAACTTTTCCTTCTCCTTCCCCCTTTCTCCTAATATCAGTATCATCGCCATCCCTACCACTGTCATTACTGCTCCTATTTATTTATCTTATTTAAAACTATTTTTAAAAGGACCAAACGTCCTCACAAGTCAGTATCCCCCACAAGGAGAACAATTTTCAATAGAGCTAATAGCCTTTGTGCAAGCAAACGCTCTTTGAGTGGAGCCAGTACAAGGTGATGAGCGATAATTACAGATCAGCTGCCTCATTCCCAGCCCTGCTGGCTCATAGGAGCCAGGAGAGAATGTCTGGGGGCAATTTCACCAGAATTTTCAGCTCAGTGGTTCCATGTATTTATGATTTCCTTCAACTGAACAAAGTGATTTGGTGGGGCTGGGCAATTAGTTATGCATACCTGATTGGAGCCATCTGGGGGAACATGGTAACTTCCAATCTAGTTAGTCTAAAGCTAGCTTAAGCCAACCCATAGAGAGAATAGCCTGTTTGTGGTTTTCTGCTTGCTACTGCTGGTGGGAAAAATATCACTCACCTGGCTGCAACAGAGTTCACCACACCAAGTGAGACATAAATACACCATCCTAATCCCTGAACCTAGCCATTAACACTAGGGGATTTAGGACAGCACTGCAAAGCCACAGGGAGCTGCTGTTAGGCAAGGAGACATTTATACAGCTATGCTAGCTAACTTCACAAACACAGGTTTGGTTTGGTTTTGAGCAATAAATTAAAGATCGTAGGGATTGTGTTGTGTGTGTTTTAAACAACAGTGCTGCATCTTGTAATTAGGAGAAAAAAATGAAACCAAAGAAATTTTATTTTCTTCTTCAAAGATTAAAGCACAACTTAAGTTTAGTTAAGATAATAGTTGAAGAAAATGGGAGGAAGCCCTGCTTCTGACTACATTTCAAGGACTCTCTTGTTTAACTACTTCCAAGAGTGCTTTTTCTGATCATAATAACATTATTTGCCATATGGTTCAGACACTTGCTATATTCTTTCAATGAGGGGATTATGCATGAGATGTAATGCCTACTGTAGCTGCAGCCAAGCACACAGCTGGCTCAGATAATGCCAACAAATGGCTTCATCTATCTCAATGTCACGTAAGAGCTGGTGCGATGAGAATCAGCCTGGAGTACAATTAAAATCTACATCCTCTGTGAGAAAGGTGATGGAGGTTCTGACATCAGAGTGGTGCCAGATTCATCCTCTTTCCATTGCAACAGAAGAAACATGTTGCCCCCTTCACCCTGTCACACTAATGATGTGCTCAGCCCATCACTCCACGTGCTCATTAAGGACAGGAAATCAGAAAGATCCTCTTCTAAGAAACTTCACCTTTATCTGGCATTCAGTAACAAGAATAATTTCAAAATTTAACTGTATGCCTTGCTCTTTCTCTCTGATAAGATAATACCATTGAAACCTGCAAGCGGCATACAAATAGATTGGAGTTTATGATCCATATGGCCCCCATGTGTGTGACAGTGTGCAAGAATTTACTCATATTTAGTCACACTAATAAAAATAGGCATGCACATCCATTTGTTCCAGCAAGACAAATTTTATTGCAAACGTATCCATAATTCACAGCAAACAAGTTCAACACCAATCTCTTCTTTCCAGCCTTCAAGGCAATGAGAGGTGTGTGTAATGATTTTTATTTATTGTCATATTTATTAAATGAAAAACCCACAAATATATTTTATTAGCATTTCCAATGATTCAACGTAAATATGAGCTATAATAAAATCTGAAAGCGAGGAAAGAATAATTACAAGTGGTAGATTTAATAGAATACGTTGTACTTTGAAGGCTAAAAATGTTTAAAGGCTGTACTTAAAAACATAAAGAGATTTGTATGTGTTGTCTTCCCCTAGAGACAGGTTGATGGCTAGTCAGGTTCCAGTTGGATCAGAGCCATGAAAATGAAAAGCAACAGTTCTCAAGAGTGCTGGTCAGTGGCAAGGTCAAAAGTCAAAAGGAGCCCTGGTGGTGCAGTGGTTAAATGCCAGTACTGCAAGCCACAAGGTTGTGAGTTCGATCCTGCTGGGCTCCAAGGTTGACTCAGCCTTCCATCCTTTTGTAGGTCGGTAAAATGAGTACCCAGCTTGTTGGGGGCATGTATAGAAATGTTTTGAAATACATGCTATTTGTAAGTTGTTCGCCGCCTTGATCCATATGGAGAGGTGGGATACAAATAAATAAATAAATAAATAAAGTGGCTCTGCCGGCAAGGTAAGCAATCTATAGCAAGTGAAGGAAAAGCTAGAATGGGCATGAAGAAAGGACATAGGGCAGGCAAGAAAGCAGACAAGTAGCCTACTCTAGCTTGCTGAATGATGTAGAGCAGGAATAGGGATAATGCAGTCCTACATATGTGACAGAACTGTAACTCCCCACACTCCTCAGTATTGCTTATTTTTGCTAGGGTTTCGGTAAGGTGCAACCACAACTGGAAGGTTACACTAGGCTCACCTCTGCTGTACAGGCAAGCTACTGACCATGAGATATTATAGTGTAAGAAAAATATAATTAATTTCCCAAGTCATCTGGACTCGGAGCCCTGGTAGTGCAGTGGTTAAATGCCAGTACTGCAAGCCACAAGGCTGTGAGTTCGATCCTGCCAGGCTCCAAGGTTGACTCAGCCTTCCATCCTTCTGCAGGTCAGTAAAATGAGTACCCAGCTTGTTGGGGGCATGTATAGAAATACATGCTATTTGTAAGTTGTTCGCCGTCTCGATCCATATGGAGAGGCGGGATACAAATAAATAAATAAAAAATCTGGCATTCTATTGTGACAGAGTTCAGAATAGGAGGACACCAGAAAACAGGTTTACTTGTGCAGTAGAGACCATGAAGGCAAAGAAGGAAAAAAAAAAAATCTCCTAAAGAAGGGGTGGGCACCTTGCGACTATCCAGATCATGTTGGACTACAACTCCCATCATATCCCTCATTCCTGGCTAGGACAGATGGGAATTGCAGTCTAATAATATCTGGACGGTTACAAGTTCCTTACCTTGACTACCAAGTGATGTGCAAGTCCTAGTATTTTGATTTTAAAAGAGGTATCAAAAAGGAGAGTGTTTATCAGATGAGAATTTATGTCAGAAACTCATAAAATTTAGCAAATATGAAATACAACATGCTATTACCTCAATGCATTTAAAGTGTAGAACATAAAATAAAATAAGAAACAATATTCAGAAGTCTAAATCATACTATGTGGCTTGCAAAATTTATCCTTAGAAACATTCACTTTTCCTCAGATTTCATTTTAGAAACAGCTCCAATGGAAAGCAATTCCACACTTATTCCACAGCCCAGTAATAGCTTGCAAACCAACTCTAGCCTTCACTGAGAGTCTGCAGTGTTAACATTACGATACCTTTTAGGCCAGCTACAAATCCAGACAGACAATCAACAGAGACACATGTAGAGGCTAACCAAGAGTGTCAACAGGGACAGATTGATAAATGGCATTTCACAATACACTTCCTGACAAAACAAAACACAAATATATTTGTCTGGAATATAGCAATTTCAACAAAGCAATACATTACCTCTCTGTGGCTCACTCAGAAAAGCATTGTAGACGGTATACCAAAGCCAGCAAATACGAACCAGATCACAACTCCAACTATACAGCGTCTCATCTGAATTCCCTTTAACAAGCACTGGCTATATTTAAACTAATAACCATAAAACAGAAAAAGTGGTATGACCTTGACCTGAGACAAGGCTGCATTAAAAAAGAGGGGGGAGGTTCATAAGCACAGATTCTCACTTGTGAGTAATAAAAACACTGATCAAAGCCTTGTTTCTGTTACTTTATAACTTTCAAAGATCAGTTTTGGAATTATGAAATAGAAAAACAGAAGTTCAGCTATTAGATAATTTGTGATTTGAACATATATTGCATGCACAACTAGAAGACTGCATTCAGTAGGCCACACATTTCTGATGGGGGGAAAAAGAATAAATGTTATCTTTTGTGTGGTGCGATATCTATAATAAACTTTATGGAAGTAATAATATTTTAAAGAATCAAAACAGTAATGGAAGTGTCCAAAATGCATGTGTTGTGTTCTTTCATTTTCAAAACCACAATCTGGAAGATTAGGAAAAAAATGTGTGCATGCAACCTCTCTTCTTACTCTTTCCCCTTCTCTCCTGTGTCAGAGCACTTCATGGTTTCTCAAGCCAGAGTTTACTATGAAATTTCAGCTGCTGAATTATGGTTTTAAGTATTCTATTAAGCCTGGTAAGGGGAGGAGAAAGAACATATACATATATGCAGATCTGATTTCTAGTTTTCAAAACCATGGCTTGAACAATAAGAAAATCTGATGCTTAAATACTTCCAGAATCTAAAATCTTCACCTAAATAAAATTAAAAAGTACCTACAATAAAATATTATGTACAACACAGCATACTACAAATTCTGCTGTCTGATACCGGCTGGTATCTTGTTAATGCAATCACACATAGGCTTTCCTTGCACCTGCATATGTCCTCTTTTGGACACTGCAGGGCTTGGTCTTCCTTTCCTCTCTTTGCAGCACCCATGGTCCTCCCCCAGAATTACCATAATTGTACAGCTTCTGAAGTCCCTGTACATGACCATTCTGTGGGGAGAGGGGAGTGAGCAGGATCAAAGACACATGGTTATGATGCCATAGCCAGGTAGTAAATGATTACAGCAGCAATGAGATCCACCATGGTCCTCCATAGGTCTCACCACTGCTGTAACCATTTTGCATCTGGCTATGGGAATGTTGGCAGCTTCTTCTCTAATACTGCTTGCTCCTCATGACTCAGTGAGGGGGCTTCAGAGGCTTTATGTTAAGTCCAGGGGATTGATATATGGTTCATGTAGGTTTACATGGGGAACTACTATACTAAACTGAACCATACAAGAGTGCATGTCCTGTGTGTTAACTGTTCTTCACTTCAGCTTGTACATATTGAATAAGAAAAATATTTACATTTAAAGATAGACAGCATGGACAGAATACTTTACACAAGAGTTTATCTTCCCACTACACCCCTTTGGCTGGCATGATACCATGCTGTTTCAGACCTACTGAATTTAGACAAGCTTCTGGTTCACACATTTGTCTTCTACTATGACCACAACAACTCAGAAGCTTTCACATCCTTCTAAAACAAAAAAAAACAAAAAACAAAAAAACATAGCTTGTTGAGTAATTCAGTCCTGATTAGCTCAGGTTAATTTTAACTATTGCTACTGGAAACAAGATATTTAAACCATAGCTGAGTGTTTGGATGATATAATAAATCTAAAAGGCAAGCAGAAGTTCTCGATCACCTTGTTGTGTCCAGGCACGAGGAAAGAGACCGCACAGCTCAAAACCCACTTCAGCCTATTTGCTTAACACTGAATGGTTTAGCATTGTGTGTGAACAGACACACCGTGTACTGACTTAGAGAATATATTCCATAGTTTGGGACTAGCAATACAGTTTGGGCTCTAGTCACACAATGAGTTCTTCTGTTCATATATCAATGTTCATTTTGAAAGGCCTTTCTGAAAGATTGTGGGAAAGAGCATCACAAGATTTAATAGAGGCAATAAACTCAACACCAAATCTTCTCACTGTACAGGAAGCATACATTCTCTACCAAACACTGGAGCTTAAGAGATTAAAAGTGGTCAGATATTGTTCCTAAACTAGGGTTAAGGGATTGTTTGAGTTACTATTCTTTCTCACAAATTTTGTTGTAAAGTTTTAATAGTGGTTATTATTTTATAATTTTTGCTTCTTTACCACAGCTGGATACCACATGGGAGACAAGAAGAACATCTGCAAAGCAAATGTTTTCAGCTAAAAAGGACTTCCTAATTCTATATATGACTCTAAGTGTGATGAAAACATAATATAACATATGGTTGGTAAAGCACATATAACTATGCACTTGTTGACAAAAATATCTTTAAATTAAATTAAATTAAAACTGCACATGAAACTATTAAAGATAACAAGGACAAAGTTGTATGGTACTAGAAGAATGCTAAAAATACCTAAATATCTGTATATTGCACATGCAATTATTATTTACAAAATAAATGTTGTTGTTCGTTTTCTATTAAAAGCATTTTGCAATAACTTTGTTGTTAGCATTTGTGAATGGAAGCCTCAACTCTTCCAGACCCAACAGTCCATGTTCATACCAGGCTGTACACCTCTATTCCATGGTATGGTTTAATTTGAAAAATATGTAATTGGCATGAAATATAAATTATATCCTGCTATAACTGGGAAGATTACTGGCAAGAAGGAACTGGCTGCCAATGTGCATTGAAGGAACTGGCTGCCAATGTGCATAGAAAGATAATTTGTCATTAATATGTTGAGTAGCACCAGAAACTGAATGAAGTTCTATGATATATTAGCTCATTCCACTGAATATTCCCTGTTTCCTGCCCCCTTCTTTAATCAAAACTTCCTGTTACTGCTTCTGCTTATCCTGAATAATAGCTGCTATGAACACTAACCATCCCAACTGGTCAGGAAAAATACACTTGAGTCATGAAATGGTTAAGAAATAATGTCTGTAATGCTCACTAACAAAGAGAATGCTTCTACATTGCACATCAATACAGCATCAATCATTGGCTAACTGCTTCAGCAAGTCTAATCACAAAATTCTCATGTTAACTCCAAATTCTGTGTAGACAGATGGAAGGATAATCCGCACACATTCTTATATTAATGGAACTCCTACCTCTAAGAACAAGAACAAAACAAAAATTAAAACTTAACAAAATAAGTTTTCATTTAGCGGATCACATACTCATTAATATTAGGGATATGAGAAGCTCTTAATTCACCGCATTAACCATTTTACCAACAAACAGTTGGATGATACAGCTAGATAACATGTAAATGATCCAACTGTCTGCAGTGTGCAGATGGGCATGTTGTTCACAAATATTGATTGCATTGTTAAGACCAGCACCAACTACCCACATAAACCATAAAAGGGTGCTGTTAATTGTAAGCAACCTTGCCTTTGAGATTACACAGTATTCATTTTTGTCTTATTCTGCATAAAGAAGAATTAAACTTTATTCCCATTTGTTTTCATTTTATTTTTGTTTCTAACATATATCTCCTTGTTCCCAACAACTGCCATAAGCAATTGGAATCCAGAACACCTGAAAAACTTATTTCTTAATACTAAAAAAAAAATAAAAAAAATACAGTAATTTTGTATGCATCAATACAGTGCAAATAAAAACAGAACACATCAGCACAAGGAAATTGCTACAGGAAAGACAGAAAGAGAACAAACCAAACACATTTCAATGCAGTCTTCATCAGTGAAAGAGACTGCATTTAAAAAAAATATATCATGAAAAAATGAAGCTGCCTTTTAGCAACTATATTATGGCTTTTCTGAAGACCAAATTTCCATTTTATCCATGGTTGTTAAACCATGAGTAGGTAAAGTTTACATCAAAAGTCCCCTTCTGTCTAATAGTCTTCAGAGAAAAACACTCAGCAGAATAACAAATAAACTGCTAGCTAAGCCACTACTGACTGAATTTGATGCTTGTGTACATATCTCTGTTGTATCCCTTAAGAAAGAAGTTATCATGTTCTATATATAAGTTCTTTACAGTGATTGTATATCAGCTTCAGTCTGGATATAAATTTATAATAAATTTGTTTGGTTGTTGTAGTTCTTCCGGCCCTCAACAAATCATTACTTTTCATATTTTGTACACAGATTCTCTGAGACCAGCCTAACAGATTCACCGTACTGTGTTTGTCTTCAGGTATCCAAATCTGCACTTGCTCCTTTACCAGAACTGTTTGGGATACTCGAACTATTAAAATAACATAAAGCAAGGGTATTTACATATAACTACTTTGATCTATGTACATAGTTTATGTCTCTTGTGCAAACCTTGCCTCTAAATATCCTGAACAATGCACATATATATACTAATGAACAATGGACATATACGTGTTACACTGCATATAATAATTATTATTAAAACAGTGGTAAATAATATCTATATAGCTTTAACCAGTACCAAAACAATGTTATAAATTTGCTGACAACTGACAAATAAAATAAAATAAAAATCACACACCCTATCAGTAGTGCAGTTTTGGCTTCCTCTTTGCTACCCCCACTCCCACCCCCATGGAATTAATCCAATCCCAGTTTGGTGAGTTATCTTTGGTGTGCAAGCTAGACACTGTCCATTATACATACACTGTGAGTGACAGCATCAATGGCAGTCTTTGCCAGTCAAAACCTTGATAAAGGCTGGTTTCTGTGAGAAGTTTCGGCTCCAGAGAAATATCCATTGTTACAACCATCAGTTCTGGCAGGGCAACTGATAGCTGAGATAAGAAGCTGATGATGCTAAAGGTTTTTGCATAGAAAAACCACAGCAAACTAATCAGTTCATCTGCATTTAGAGAGAAATCCACTACTTCTTCCTCCCCAATACATATTTATCATTGAAATGTGTTATAACAAGAGAACTGCTGCATGCAAAGAACTAACAAATACTGTTGTTGCCTGCTTTGTGTCTCCACACATTATAAGAAAGGGTTATTTTATAATTAAGGCTACTATGGCCCTATCTGTAGCATCAATTTAGCTCCATCTTCCTTTGAAGAGTTTTGTACAGCTTAAATGGAGCTGTAAATGTAAGAACGTCCTAGCAATTTCTCAATGAAAAATTCTTTGTTAAATTCTTTGTAATAAAATATGTTTTATTTCCAAATGTACTTATTCATTAAAAGTCTGCCCTACACCATTGTATGACACAGCCCTGCTGAATGAATGAATGAATTACCTTCATGGTTTTGATTTTTTTTTTTTTTTTATAATTGCTTAAATTCTTTTGGTTGTTGTTATGTGCCATCAAATCAATCAAAGTTTATTTAGAGGAGAATTGCCATTGACTTCCTCTAAGACTGAGAAATTACGACTTTCCCAAGGTCACTCACCGGTTTTCCATGGCTGAGTAAGGGGTTCAAACCCTGGTCTCCCAGAGTTCTAGTCCAACAATCAAACCACTAAACAATATTGCCTCTGCTTAAATCTTTGAGGTGCTTGATATGGAAACCTGGGCACTTGTGACCCACACTGGACTCCTCTGCCCCACAACTCAGGGAGTGCACCCCATCCCTAATGCTATAGTTGCTGCAACAGCAATAATGTTGTATCTTAACATTTGAAGAAATCATGCAGGAACTGTGTCCTTTGTTTTTACCAAAATTATATTCCCAGAAGTCATCAGGACATGCAATTCTCCTCCAAAGCATGATACATTATTCCCTTCCCCAACACAACAGTATCATGTTTCTATGTTTTTAAAAAATGCATCATCTTCAAAGGGGCAATCAGATATCCAGAAGCCAAGATTCCTTTTAAAATCCTCCTCATGAATTGCTTCTTAACCTTATCATTAAAAATGATCAGAATTGGCAATTTTGCAGCCAGACAATTTTGCGGTGGAACCCTAGAAAGATTCACAAAACATTGATTCAGTATGCGGATTACCGAGAGCCAGTGTGATGTAGCAGTTTGAATGCTGGTCTACGACCCTGGAGACCAGGGATCAGCCTCCCACTGGCCATGGAAACATTGGGTGACCTTGAGCATCACACATTCTCAGCCCCAGAAAACTCTATCATAGATTTGCCTTAAGTCACAATAAATTGGAAATGACTTGAAGGCACACAACAACAAACAACATGGAACACACGTTACCTACCTCTCATACTTTTCTTACAAAAGGAAGACTCATAATCTGTGATTCCTCATCCCCAGTCCACCTGCTGTGAGTATATAGATCAGGATGGCATTGTGTTGACTACCTCCCAATATGTATTATGACATTCTAGTACAAATCTATGATACATAAAATGTTATTCTGAAGCAGGAAAATGCCATGTATGAATCTTCCCTCAGGGGGATGTTTGTGATAACAAACTTATATGACAAATTGTATATATTAAATGAGCCACATCTTCACATGGGGAAGGACGCAAAAGTGGGTTGAATACCTTTTAAGAGCTAGATTTTGTTCATGAGAAGAAGAAAAAAGATCATATCAGTCAAAACTTAGAGTTGGATCTAGATGTAATTACTGTTAAATAATTACATACTTATTTATGTCAGTTCACACTGGATTCAGTATTTAAAGATTTAAGTACATATATTCATACTAAAATAAGTAGAAATTTAACTCCTTGTGCAAAGGTAGCTGGAAATTGCATTTATGTAACCATTTTCAAACTTCACTTTTAATACACACATCCCTATTCATCATATGATATCTGTGCATAATCAATGCCATCAAAAATAGATGAGAACCAGAGAACTCACCATGCCAAACTCTTACATGGTGAAAAGGCAATACTATGGAAAAAGCACAATAAAAAGACAGATAGGGATATACCTAAGCTGTGTTCTTGACCATTATTTCTTTAATATTTGGTACCAGGGGATGAAATCACATAACACAAAAAAGAGTAATAGTTCAAACTGTTTCAGCAGATTTTTTTGTTCAAAGCTAAAAACATATAAAATGAAACATCATTGTTGTCTTTATTATTTATTACTTTGTTTATTTCTTACTTTTTACGCAGACTAGGACTCAATGTGGCTTACATATTAGAAAGATTAGATTTACAAACAAACAAAAAGTCACACTAAAACTGAATTAAACTAAGAACCACATTAAAAACATACAAGCTAAAAGATTTCTAAAGCAATAAACAATATAATTTAAAACAATAATAAAGCACTTACAGTCTTTTTTGTTTTCTAAAAGCCTATCAGAATTTTAAAAAAAACTTTTGGCCTGGTGATGGGAGGACAGCAAGAAGGGGATCATTCTAGCCTCCCTATGGAGGAAGTTAAAAGTGTAGGGGTAGCCACTGAGAAGGCCCTCTTTCATGTTACCACCTACCATACATGTGAAGGTGATCGGACCAGGAGAAAGACCCCCTCCTGTGGATCTAAAGCTTATATTGGGAGATATGGTCTCCCCAAGGCAGGCTTATGTTAGGAGATATGGTCTGTCAGATAGTCTGGATCTAAGCCATATAAGGCCTTACAAGTCATAACCAGCACTTTAAATTGTGTCCAGAAATAAACTGGCAGCCAGTGGTGCTGTTGCAACAGTGGAGTTATATGAGTCCTGTAACCAGACCCAGTTAACATTCTAGCTGAAGCTCTCTACAAACTGAAGTTGCTGAACACTCTTCAAAGGCAGCCCCACATAGGGAATGTGTTACCATGGCCAGATCAGGCATCTCCAGGAACAAGTGCAGTTGGCACACAAGAATATGCAAAGGCACTCCTGGCCCCAGCAGAAACCTAGGCCTCTAGGTTTAAGGCTGAGTCCAGGATAACACCCAAACTGAGAACCTGTTCTCTAATCTGCCTTTCAACTAATAAGGAGCATCTCTGTCTTATCTGGAGGGAGCTTCAACTTATTTGTCCTCAGCTAATCCATTACTACAGCCAGACACTGATTTGGAACAGAAACAGCTTTCTTGAAGTTAGGTAAAAGGAGAAACAGAGTTGGTTGTCATCAGCGTACTAGTCACACTGAACCCTAAACTTCCAGACAACCTCTGCTCTGCCTGAAAGGATACTATGTTTGATGGTACTGAAAGTTGTTGAGAGATCCAGAAGAACCAACAGGGATGAACTATCCCTGTCTAGTTCCTGGCTAGGTTATCCACCAAGGTGACCAAGTCTGTCTCTGTCACACAACCAGATCTGGAACCAGATTGAAATGGATCAAACAACCAGGGTGGATAAACTTTCCATAACTAAAAACATTTTGATTCTTCTACATAGCATTTGAAGGCTTCTTTGAAAATGAATTCAGGGATTGCTTTTTCTTTCAGCAATCTCCACTTTTCTTATGATTTCTATTTTGGTGGCCAAACACATAGATCTATGTTTCTTAATGTGCTGGTGTTAGCTGGTAAGGCAGACTTATCTGCTCTCCCCTGTTCTTTGTTTTTTGACTGTTCATGCCTGATCAGTAAAGGAATCTGGAGTCAGCTGCTGTTTTCCTTGCCTGTTGTAGGCAAGCACACACAGCTACTGTATAACTGACTACATTATAACTCTTATTCTTTCCAGCTCAAACTTTATTGTACTGTTTACTTAGACTTTCAGCTGCAACCCACCATCAAAAATATATGTTTCTACAGCTCTCCTTTACCATCTTCCCAATGCTGATGCTGCTAAAAAAAACCTTCCAGCTAGAAAGAGAAGAAGGAGGGGCTGGGCAGACATAAAAAGTCTTTGTAAAAAGCATCTTCACTATCAGAGATTGTATTAGCTGAGGTACGCCTATACAGTTTTTTTTATCACATGATAATAGCAAGCCCTCATTTCCAGTGCTTCCAGACATACTTTCAAGCAATAAACTAAACTATGAAGATTGTTCCTTGTCTGTAACAATAGAGACAGAAAAGTTATATGTATAACTGCATGAAGAAAATTATAATTAAGATTAGCCAAAAGAGATCCTGTTCTCAATGCTACTCCTCTTTCTCGCCATTGCTTTCTTTTTGTCTGCTGACTTCATCTGTGTTAGAGGTAGAGTCAAAGTAATGATAGGAGTTGGTAGAAGAAAAAAGGAAACTGCTGCTCTTTCCTCATTCTCTTGTCCCTTCCTGTTAGGCAGCAGAAAGAATTGAGTCCAGAGCAAAACAAAGAGTGAATGGGCAATGATAGAGAGTAAAAGGGAAGACTAATTAAAGGAAACATGACTGATAACCATAATAACTGATAATGGAATTGTGATCAAACATTTCCAAAAAAGGGATACTAAATTTACCATGTGCTGGCAGCTTGAGAAAACTTCAGATGTGAACATATTGCCCTGTGAAAATACAAGTCCACTGCTTTGTCTCACTGCTTCTTTGAACATAGAGCTGTATAGATCCATGCTGAACATATTTATGTATAATATGATTTGCACCAGTGCCAGCACTAGTTTAACGGTGAGTTTCTCCTTGATGTAGGTGAAAAGCGTCACACAAACACTGGATGCTTAAGGACCTCAATGACTATAGATGAAGTAAAGTATATAAACAGCAATTCTGAGAAAATAAATGTGGCCAAGATTTGATACTTTTTTTAACCTTTCATATCAATCAGATTAGCATACAACCAAAAGCATATGCATAGCACAGAAAATCATGGTGCCTGTTTCCTAGATCATGCGTGCATTCCTTAGCCCTATTCACATATTTGAAATATGTTGGGTTTGTTTGCTTGTTGTGTTTGTTTTCTATCTCACCTCTCTCTCAACATGGGTTACAAAAAGGCTAAAGCTTATACAGAGAAAGAGAGAGAAAAAAACCCTAATAATTTTAAAAAGCTAAAATACAGCTAAACAAGACACCATATTAAAACTATTAATTTTGAAAGGAATAAAATAATTTAAAACGTAAGTACAAAAATACAGTGTGTGCATACACACATATACACTATTATCATGTGATGGGGAGTAGGAATGAACATAACAGCACTATGTTCCTCTCATACACATATACACCCACATATTCATCTTTCTGATAATCTATATTTAAGGGAACTATGTGGAATGTTTGTATCCATGGGGGCTCTCCCCAGCATTTAGAATCCTAAAATGTTTCTGTGTTTTTGTAAGAAGTCATTCCATGGACTGGTAGTGGGGGACAGGATACGACTGCCAGAACAGAAAGAAATTTGCCATTGTGTGTGTTTGTATAAATCAGAACTACTAGAACTGTAGTCATGTGTTCATAGTGCTGGCCACCTGAATGTGTACCTAAATTTGTCATACAATTTGAAACACATTGTCAGCAACTAGCATGCAACCATCATGAGGAAACAGAATGATAAAAAAATTAAGTGGCTGCATGTCAATACAACAGATAAATCCCTGCCTGCTATTATTCAGCACCATGGACAGAATCATGAACTGGGCACAAAGATTGTGATTTGGCAGCAGTTCAGTATTGAAGATCTTCTATTTGTTGCTTCAGCAAAAAAGATGCTGTTTCTACAGACCCAGCTGGGAAGTACATGTGGCCAGAGGTAATTGACTCAGGCTTATGATTAATGATTACAGATTTTGAAACATACAAGGAATTTCATGTTTTGTGAGTATTCAGAAGCAAGTCAGAAATCTGCTGGAGGAGGTCTCCACAGCTCTGTGCAATAGAAGATGACAGTATTAATGAAGTATGGCACATTGTGTATAACAGTTTTATAGTTAGAACAATAAGGGATTTTAGAGAGATTGGGAGGTCTGTGTAAAAACTTCTCAATAGCAACCCAGAACCCTCCTTTCCTATTTAGTATAAGTAACCGTGGTCTGAAAATGTAATATCATGACATTGAATGGAATCTTACAGGCCACCCAAGCCAGCTTCTTGGTCAGAATCAACAGTGTAGAATACTACAACTACTACAGATGACTGTATAGTCTCTATGCAAACACTTTGAGCAAAAGAAAGCCCACTACCTCCCAACATGTGTGTTCTGCTCTTGAACAGCTCTTACACCCTCTCTGAATATTTAGACAAAATCTCTTTTCCTGAAGATTCCATGTTCTGCTCCATTTTCAGTGTGAAAGTCCTTCAATATTCAAGGACCATTATCCCACCTCCTCTTAATCTTCTGCTTTCAACCATTCTGCACTGGACTCAGCTTCCAGACTCCACCTCACCAGGATACTTCATCTGCTTTAATAACATTCATAAAATGTGGAGCATAGAACATAACATAACACTCAAGATATAGCATGACCTGATGAAGTACAACTACTACTGTTCATGATCTGTGTGTCTGCTAATTTAGTCTAAGATTGTATTATGTTTTTAAGCAGCTGCACTACACTGAAACCTCATTGCTACCTTGTGAACAACCAAGACACCATTATCCTTTTCACATATATTGTTGCCAAGACCAGTGTTATATCATACTGAAAGGAAAGACTACATGGAGATATGAGAATCACGCATACATCCATCACCACAAAATCACCAGTTTAGGCCCTTACTCAATGAAGATGAGGGAATGCAAATCAAGGCTCTTGAAAATTGCACATATTCACGTACATGCGTACAACAATGTAGATTTGTGTGGATATTTGGTAGGGACGTAAAAATCTACTTTATTTTCACATAAGAGAGTGAAATATTTCAAAAGTTTTGATAGTCTGAGAAAGTAAAACAATTAGCACAGAGGGAAATGCCAATCCGCAAAGCTGCCCCCCTGCAAATCCACAGGCCCCAAAATTATTTTTAAAATGTGTGAATGGTCAGGTTTTTTGCCCCCAAAATATCCCAAACGGCATAAAATCACAACAAAACATAGTGGCTTTATCCTGACAACCCACATGTACCTTAAAATATATGTTAAAAAACAGCAACAAGAATTTGGCCAAATTCAGTTGAAGACCAAGCTGGAAGTAACTAGAGGATTTCTAATTGCATCAGATGCTTTGGTATAGCCCCCTAGAAGAAGCACAAGGATAAAAAAGACCCTCACCACTTTCACAGTTGCCCATTTATGCATTAGTACAATCCCTGACTTTGCTAGCACAGTGGTCCAAAAGAGTTCCAGTCTCTACTCCATGACGGATATGATTTCATTGTCACACTCCATCACTAAGACGAGTACCATGGCCACATATTTAAGCAAATGAACAACTTTGTCAATACAGTTCTAGCTGTAACAGATAATCAACCCATGCACCTCACAGTATAAGAAATAAATTGTGAGTCTTAACAATGCATTTTACAGGCACAAAATGAAAAGACAGTTCACCATATGAAAGATCAGGTCCCTCATTCACTACTCAAAGAATATTCTGGACAGGACAGATCAAGATCTGTTGTGACAAATGCAAAATTTCTGTTAGTTTGGCTTTGATTGATGTTTCATTCTTATGTGTGTCATGAAATTGAATTCAGATTAAGCCCAAATTGTCTATGGAAGAATAGCTTTAAGGAAAGATCTAAAGGACAGAACTGTTAGCCGGTAATTACAGTGTCCTATACTGTGAATTCTAGCAGTAATTATTCTAACATAATTCTTAACAGAGTCTATTAAAGAAGAGATGCCAAATTAGCACTGTGTTATTTCACAACAGAATAATGACTGCAGATATAATTTACTGTCTTAAACTATGTGGGAGAATTGATTGCTGAAAACAACAGAGGAAGTTTAATTAAAAATAGGAAACATCTGTACTGGGCTCAGCAAAACATAAGTTTGATTTCAACATCCAGATATATTCAAATGAATAAAGAAGAAAATATGGTATGCAGCTGAAGAAGCCATCTTGCAGACACTTCTAGAATATTTAATTTCACTGATTTTTTGCACCAGGTTTGACTTTTTTACAAAAATAACTATAGGGTTTTCTTTTCTCTGATTGTATAGCTGATGGTAGCAGCTTGAGAGAGACTTAGCTAGAAAGGAATATAGTTGAGATAGCAAAAGTCCAAATACAGTCATCCCTCCACATTCGCTAGGGTTAGGGGCACAGGATACCCATGAAAGTGAAAAAAACAGGAATAATTCTAAGCCCTCTCAAACCATATTAAACACACACAAAAGTATGACCACCATATTCAACCCACCACAGATTCCTTTGAGATATCAGGGTTCCTTCACAAAGCAGAAGTAGCTGGCTGGTGGGGCTTATGCCACCCCCATTGCTGTCCTATACCACTTTTTATAAGAACTGACAAGCCTCGTTTGCAGTTTCTCAGTCTCATGAGACTTGCAGTCCCTATTAAAAATGGCATAGGGAGGCAGCAGAGGTGATACCAAATAATCTATGAATAATCAAATACACAAACATAAAACCCGCAAATGTGGAGGGCTGACTGCACTTAACCCCCTCCCCTCTATTTTAAGATTTGAAAATGCAAATATAAGAACAGCTTTGCTGTCAGCTGTTCAGTACACCACATAGTCAATACACAGAGCATTCAATTCCAATGTTTCATGAAACTGCAACTGTACAGCACGTTATTAATGCAACACTGATGTAAACTTACTATTTGTCCTCTAGTATCTTTCCAATCTAGGTCTATTTTAGTACGGATATAGAATCATAGTATCATAGAGGTGGAAGAAACTCCAAGGGCTATCGAGTCCAACCCCTGCCATGCAGGAACACCTATCAAAGCACTCCCAACAGATGGTCATATAGCCTCTGCTTAAAAACCTCCAAAGAAGGAGACTCCACTACACTCCGAGGCAGCATATTCCACTGCTGGACAGCTCTGACCATCAGGAAGTTCTTCCTGAGGTTCAAGTGGAATCTCCTTTCCTGCAGTTTGAATCCATTGCTCCTTGTCCTAGCCTCTGGAGCAGCAGAAAACAAGCCTACTCCCTTCTCTACATGACATCCCTTCAAATACTTAAACATGGCTATCATGTCCCCTCTTAACCTTCTCTTCTGCAGAATAAACATACCCAGCAACCTAAGCCACTCCTCATAGGGAATGGCTTTCAGACCCTTCACCATTTTGGTCGCCTTCCTCTGGACACGTTCCAGCTTGTCGATATCCTTCTTGCACTGAGTTGCCCAGAACTGGACACAGTATTCCAAATGAGACCTAACCAATGCAGAATAGAGTGGTACCATTACCTCCCTTGATCTAGACACCATACTCCTATTGATGCAAACAAGAATCCTGTTGGCTTTCTTGGCACCTCATCACACTGTTGACTCATGTTCAGCTTGTGATCTACCAAGACTCCTAGATCCCTTTCACATGTACTGCTATCCAGCCATGTGTTCCCCCATCCTATATTTGTGCATTCCATTTTTTCTGCCTAAGTGTAGGACTTTACATTTCTCTCTGTTGGAATTCATTTTGTTAGCTTTGGCCCAGCTCTCCAATCTATCAAGGTCGTTTTGAAATTTGATCCTGTCCTCTGGGGTATTAGCAGGCCCTATATAGGACCTATCTTTCCATTTTTCATAAGAAAGGTCCTCCAAAGTAACATAAAGATTTTGTAAAGTTAATTCAGCCAAATGGTGACCCAGGAATCTCTGCAACAGCAAACTATCTTCAGATGCAATCATTTTGACAGTTATCTGGGAGTAAATCCCAGTGAATTGAATGAGACTTGTTTCTTAGTAGGCAAGGACTAGATTGCATAAAATCCCCCTATCTCATCTGAGTATGTTCCGCAGCAACGTATTCAGAGTAACAAACTATTCATGTTTTCAGTTCAAGTTAAAATTTTATCTACCTCTTGCGAAAGCAATTTTCCTACAAACATAAAAATGACATTTTAATTAGATTAAACAGGTAGAAAGATAATTAGACAGAGAAAAATATACTAGGTAAAAAACTGTCAGTACTAAGTGCTATGAATTGCACCCTTCTTCATGTATCTGCCACCAACCCTGCAAAGCCAGAAAGAAGTAAGGCTCATCACATCAAAAAGGACATAAGTAAGTCTTTGGCATCCAAGGTACAACCAATTATTTCAATAAGGATGAATGAACTCCAGAAGCCTTTTAGCTTGGCATGATCCTACCACTGTGGAAGAGGACTTCTGCCACGGAACAGGCTTTCTACATTGTCTTCTATCTCTTAGATGACCCCATGGCAAAGCCCAAAAGTGTCATAACTCAGTGTCTACAGGAGTTGAATTGTGAGGAGTTTCTAGCTCCAGAGGACTTCCTCACCCATTCCAAATCTGAGAAGTTGATAGCTAAATCAGCTTATGGTTTTCCTCCTCAGCAGACACTTAGCAGACCCCTCTCCCACCCTTTGAGGTTGAGTGAGGAAAGGAGAAACTTCATACAAACCATCTGTTAAACAGAAAAGTCTGACAGTCAAGCACCTAGCATCCAGAAGTAGCCACCTATAAATCTCCCAGCATCTTTCACAACCATTCAACCTCTGCAACTGGCTATGCTCTTGACATTCTTGCATTTTCTGGAATTCATGACCCCCAGATTTTAACAACTCCTTGTCTTATCCTTTTTTGGCTTTGGATATCTGGACTACTACTTTGTGGAATGACATCTGGATTCGCTGGGACCTTGCCCCTGCATCTCCCTTCATCTTCTTGGATTCCCTGTGTATGGCCTGGACTGGAATGACTTCCTTGTAACTGCTTCACTTAAATGAATATGTCTCTTTGAATGCTTTGAATGCTATCAGTTCATTGATGACATCCAAATATATTTCTCCATGCCTTTAAAAGCAGTCTGAATGAATTCTACTCTACTCTATTCTACTCTAATCTGCTATGAATGAATTCTTGGGGGAGGTAATGGGCTGGATGAAGAAAAACAAATTGAAATGGAATCCAGGTAAGACAGCGGTATTTATTATTAAAGGTCCTAATCTGGGGTTAGAGGTGTATTAACCAGTTCTGGATGGAGTCATACTCCCAAACGACTGTGTTTGCAGCTTGGGAGTGCTCCTGCATTTGTCCTTCCAAATCTCAGCTCAGATAGATGTAATGGTCAGGAGTGCTTATTTTCAGCTTTGGCTGATAAACCAAATGGACCCCTTCCTAGAGTTGGAAGACCTATGATAGTAGTGAACATGCTGGTAACCTCAAGGTTAGACTTCTGCAATGCACTGTACATTGGACTGTCTTTGTATCAAATCTGCAAACTCCAACTGGTCCAAAATATAGCAGCCAGATTAGATACAGGTTGATTGAGGAGTAAGCACATCACACTGATGTCAAGATCGCTCCACTGGCTGCCAATTAGTTTCTAGAAAAGATTCTAGAAACTCTTTTAACAGGGTTAAATCCGTGCCTACTGCACATCATTAAATTGGATTTCATCCCTGGACTCTAGACATAATATTAGAGTGGTCAGACATACTTTATAACTCTTTTTCTCTACTATTGAGAGGAAACTCTTTTTCTCTACTGTTGAGAGGAAATGCTTCGGTTAAATGTCCATAAGCAAAATATGGAAAATAAATATACACATTATAGTGATTTCATCACCCAAGGGGTCCTGTTAAACCCTTAACCACCTATTATTAAAAATCTGTACAATTCTCAGGCCAAAAATGGAACTTTCCCAAAGAGCCAAACTCACTAAATAAGGTGTAAAGTCAACCAATTTTTGGTCCATTTATCCATAAGGAATCCCACGTTGGAGAATACTCAAAATTACCTCCTCAGAAAATCCAAATACCTTTAATATTGCTTACATGAATTCATTGCCTACATTGAAATGAAGAAAAATTATTAAATCTTTCTAAATTAATACATTTCTAATTCTAATAGCTTAAGCAGTTATAAATTTCAGTACCAGAAATTACTTTTATGACCTAAATCCAGCTGTTAGTCTCACTTGGAGTATAGCTAATAATCTGGAGTAGAGCTAATAAGTGCTAACTTAACCAACTGCTCTTTGATTTAATGGGTCTGCTTTAGCTGAGATTCACCAATTAATTTAGGCTGTGAACTGGATTCTCATAATGAATTTCATAAGTGTTTACATCAGTAAAATTAGAAATGTATTGACATATTAAGATTCAATATTTGTTTCTGTATTTCAATAGACGAATCTCTGAACTCTTTGAAATGGTAATGTTTTAGTTCCTGTTTTATTTATTGTATGTTTGTCTTGTGCTATTTCTTTGATGTAGTTTTCTAAGTCTTAGTAAATTGCACATATAAACATTTCTGGATTTCCCATTTCCTTATAGAAAACTAGTATAGAATTATAAAAAAGAATGAAAGTGCCTTTCTTTGAAACTCTCACTGGTAACCACAGATAATCATATTTCCAATTCATTTGTCTGCTGTATAATGCAAAATTCCTCCGCTTTAGTTTAAAAGGAGTTCACATAACTACAATACTTAGGGCCTTTCTGCACTACACTGTTATAGTGCTATTATTCCACTTTCAACATCCTGTGGAATTCTGGGCCTTGTAGTTTACTGAAACCAAAGAGCTCTCTGGCTGAGAATTCTAAAGGCCCCTCCCTAAACTGCAAACCCCAGGATTTCATAGAATGTTGAAAGCACAATAATAGCACTATAACAGTATAGTGCAGAAAAGCCCTTAGTTTGACTTTGCAAGACAATTATTGTGCATACATTCATGAATCAATGAAGTGTTAAGGAAATGAATAACAGTATTCTTGGATTTCACTTCACTTCTTTCAATCCAATAACAACAACAACAACGACAACGACAATAACAACAACAATATACCGAAGCTTTTTTTTCTCCTAACAGGCTTTCGTCCCTTGATATTTTAAACAATGTCAAAATAAATATGATGATGGCAAAATATAATTGCACAATGAAAAATATAGGGTTACCATATGTCCTCCTTTGCCTGAACATTTTTTTCTTTTTCAAAACTAAATTTTCTGACCAGGAGGCTTTTCAAAATGTCTGGGGATTTTTAAAATGTTGAATGCTGCTTCACCTCCTGGTTCCGAATCTGCCTCCTCATTGCCAGCTCCTTTGAGAGCTTACAAGGAGAAGGAACAGAGGCTGGTTTGATGGAGTGTTTAGAGAGAAAGATAGACTAGCTCAGGTGGGAAGAGAAGGGAGACCGACCCAGATGGGGCACGTGGGCTAGCTGCAGGAGCCTCCAACTACATTAGGTGATGGAGCAAGACAGTTTGGTGGAGCAGGTGAGACAGCTGTCAGAAGAGGCAGGAAAGGGCGAAAGGGAAGCTGAAATTGTTTTATTTAAATGCAATGGGGGTTAGGAATATCAGTAATTATCATATCTTACATTATAGGGTATTAAATGTAAGTGTCATCAAAACAATCAGTAGCAAATTAGTAACTGTTTCCTCTTTTTGGTTTTCAAAATATGATAACCCTGATAAATAGAACCAGAAAAACAGCCCAGATCAAGGCAAGAGTTGCATTATTCATAGGAATAGCTATCATTCTGATCTGGTTCTCATTTATGAACTGTTATCCATATTTTCTTTAAGAAGAAACTATGGAACAAAAAAAAAATGGAACCTAGTAGCACAAGAATCCACCAGAAGCTTTTCATAGTGATCAAGGAAGTGATGAGCAGCAGGACTCACTTCACTGGTTCTGCTGAAACATCAGCTCTGTTTGATTCTTCTCATCCTTCAAAAGTCACTCAGCAGTTATTTCTTCCATATAGCTGAGGAAAGGAGATATAGAACTCATTTCATCAGCGTGGTTGAGAGACCAGGTCTACGTAGATACTTGTTTCCTACAACTGTTGCAATTCAGTACAACTGTTATAAGTTTTATACTTTAAGATCTGGTGCCTGAATTTGCTCATTTTACCCATTCCTCTTTCTTTTTTTCTGCTCTGTTTATTTTAAACTAAAAACCTGTTTTTAATCTGCAATGTTTTGTATGCTTTAGGTGTGTTATATATGAATATAGTAGAAGTAGTAGTAATGGTTTTCACTAGAAGATAAGATGACAACACTGAGGCTGGCATACTCTGGACACATGACTAGATGATCTAACCCACTGGAAAAGACAATAAGGCCCTTTCCGCAGCTTACCTCTGTTCCCGCAGCATCCAGTGACAATGGAGGCAGCGGCTTTCCTGGGAGAGGAGCACAATGGAGCGCTCCCCTCAGCACCAGCTGTCTGTGGGAACCAGGAAGTGGATGGCCATGCTTCTTGCTTCCACAGCACAGTCAGGTACTGTCCCAGGCTGCTCTGGGGTAGGAAGCACAGCCATAACACTTCTAGGACCTCCAGAGCAAAGGAAACGAGGGCACATGGCAGGAGGCCAGCACCATTGCCAGTCATTGACTGGGAAAACCTGTCAATGATCTGCGGTGCAATTGTACTGTCTAGGGACAGGAGAAGGACAGGTCCAGGACAACATCATGCACAACTGTCATCCCGACCTCTCCTTCTTTCATCCCCATGGTGAGTTGGGTGCATTGTGAGGAAACGGCCTAATTCTCAGTGAAAGGAAAGCATGAGGAAAATAGGAAAACTGCATTAAAGACAGATTGATTCAATCAAGGAAGTAACATCCTTGAGTTTGCAAGACCTGAGAAGAGCAGTTTGTAACCAGGGCTCTTTGAGGCTTCTCATCTGGAGGATTGCCACAAGTTGAAATTGATCTGACAGCAAATCACAACAAAGTAGTGGTAGGAGCACTAATAAACATATTTTATTTAATGGGTATTTTAATTGCAGCACAATCTCTCTGTATAGGCCACTGATATGATTACACAGTTAGCAAACAAATAGCATAGGGAACTAAGAGTTACCCCTGATAAAGAGAAACTAATTCTATTCTGCCAATCTTTTTATGGCACGGAATAATATGACATCATAATGGCTAGATCAGCCATAATAAAAAATGAATTCCCCTGACAGATATTACCCGTAAGTGCAGCCTGTAAATAAATGATTCATGCAAGTTCAATTACAAGGGTATGATGTGTATAAATGTGAAAAAAATGTGATACAGAGAGATAGATGAAGTACAGCTAAAGCAGAATTAAAATGCCTTCCAGCAACATTTTGACCACATTTTAACTCCTTTTATAATACATAACATCTTGGCCGTGTTAACAAAGTGTTAACTAACATTAGCAAATTTTTCTATGCAGATTTGTATATTAGCTTGGCCATATCAAATGACACTTTTTACTACATTATGGCTCTGATTCAGCTAAGAACAAAATGTTGCACTAAGCTGGCAGTGAAGAAGGAATCAGTCAGTTTTGCTTTTTGAATCATTTTTTAATTTTTTAAATTAAAACTCAAATTCTTGTTTCCTCATTTATGAAGAAATTTGCAAATTTTGGTTTGTTTTAATCTACAATGATTCAAACAAAATTCTTGTCTACTCATAAGTACTGAAAAACCTTTTCACTAAAATCAAGATTCTTGATGAAAGTATTCATCTCTTATAATGCAAAAGTCATGGTGAAACAGAGTGCATCTTACCTTGGAAATCTGGTTCCCAAATACACACACACACACAAATGCACACCTTTTTGAAAAATGGTTAAAATGCGTATAATTGACAAATATGTACAAGGAAGATAGTAAGTAAGTAAAAGGAAGATCAATATATCTCACCATGCAAGAAAGAAAAAATAAAAATAAAAACCTACAGTAATGCCTAACTTCAGTCCCACTGATTGTGATGCATCTGTTCCAAATGTAACACCTCATTTCAATCCAGTAATCGTTGTTTGTCAGGGAAAACAATGTGAAATTATACAAAAGGGCTAGAACGTACAGTGTAAAGCAAATGCCCTTATGGAGCACCAGAGGAGCAAACTTAAAGGCACTACAATGTACAGCTACAGGATATAACTTTCCCATGGCTCCCTCCTACAGAATCCTGTGATGTGCAGCTTGATGAGGTACTCAGAATTCTTTGCTAAAATGCTGTACTGCTATAGTTCACAGAGTGGACTAGAGGTCTATAGCACAGGGTTCTAAGTACCTCACTAATCTAAAAGACCTGAGATTACATAGGACCGTGACAGTAAGTGGCATTGAAGTGTTACAGTTGTTTAATATGGTATACTATATTGCATCAATATTCTGTCAATGAGGCAATTTAATTCAGCACCAGGTAAGGCCAAAAGCAATGATATTCCAAAAACCAAGTCCAGTTTACAATGGCCTCAGGACCTTTTGGCTGAATTCCAGTATATAGAAAGACATAAAAAGATCCACATTTAGATGGAGTCTGATTTTCATTTGCTAGGGCAGTGTACACAAGAAATTGAAAAACTTTTTTTTTCATAATTTCTGATTAACATTTATCCATGTATGAAGCCTGGACACCACTCTCTATGAACTAAGATGATACATTTCAGCCAAAGCTTTTAATTTATAACGATTTGCTCACTAGTAGCAATTTGAACTCTACAACATACGTCCATATAGGTAATAATCTGAACTCTACACATAATTCTGCTATGTAACAATTTATCTACCTTTGCAGGTAAAGAAAGAACAAACTGTACATTCTACCATTAGTTTGTTTCCTAGCAAGTTGCAGATCAGATCAAAGTTATTATCCTGGAAAGGTGAAAAACACAAGTCTATAGTATATTTAGAGAAAATAATATTGCAGAGTGAAATTATATAAGGGAAAAAAAAGAATAAACCCCCTATTTTTGTGCAAATTGTGCTACGCTATAGAAAACAGGATAATACTAACAAAAAGGAAAACAAAGTCAGTTTTCAACTTGGATAAGCTGCTTTTCTAATCGTTAATCAAAACAAGAATACTAACAGCTCACCCAGGATTTCAACAGTAGGGATATGGAACCTCCAGCTTATGGGCAAGCCACAGCCCAAATGAGCTCCCCATCCAATGAGGCTACATTCCTTCTGCCCTTATCTTCAGCCACAGATAATTCCATGCTGCAGTGAGGCATTTTAAAAAGCCATTTTGGGCACCAATAGTGATTTTCAAAAAGCCCGTTCATAGTGGCAGAAGGGCAGTGTGAGAGGGCATCTATGTGCATATCAGCAAAATGTGTATAAGAGAAAGAAAGAGAAGGAGGGAGTGTGTACCATTATCAGCTTTGGAAAAGATTTTGGTAAATTCATGCCAGCAGTTAGGTGGTTCTGCATGATGCTGACATGCATACTCTCTCAATATGCTTCTTTCTGGAACCAGCTTAGCCACTGGGATCAAACAGAAAAGCTTCACCATCCTTGCTATAAAGAAACACAAAGATACCACAGAAAATTCATTGCACCATAGAAATGCCATTTAAAAAAAAAAAAAAACCTACAGTGATTTCTTCTTTTACATTCATAATCAAAAAAAATGTTAAAGAGAAAAAATGAAAGTTGTTTAGTTGTGAATAGTTTCTAATGCATTTGCATCTGTAGAATAAAGCTGGCTAACAAGCAATAGAACGTAGATACAGGTTGAACATCCCTAATCTGGAAATCTGAAATCTCATTACCTCCAAAACCCAAAATTTTTTGCTACCAGCCACCCACTTTCACCTTCAAGGTGGTGACAGCACTCCTGTTTATTTGTCTCTAGATCCCCAGTCCCTCTCCAGCCTTGCATCTTATATACAACATTAAGTAGTGAATGAATGAGACACGTGGCTGGAGAGAGTCATGAGGATTTGCAAAATGACAGGAATCCAAGTACAGAGCTCAGTGCAAACCCTGCCTTCTGCCATTTCACAGATCTCTCTAGTCTCACTCTCTCTCACGTCTCATTTGTTCACTGCTTATATTGTGTGAGAGAGACACAAGGCTGGAAAGAGGCAGGATCTTAGAGACTAAGGATATTAAGAATATTAGGAACCTGCATTTGAAAGAAAAATACAGTACTGTACAGCAGAATCTGGAGAGCCCACCAGCTATCCACTTCCAATTTCAGGGCAGCTACTGCAGCTGCTGCAGCACTCTTGCTCATTTGTTTATGGGGTCCACAGAAATCTCATATACAGTACTGTATTTTATGTATGTGCAATACAAGTATTTCAAAATCTGGAAAAAAAAACTGAAATACAAAATAATTGTGGTCCCAAGCATTTTAGATATGGAATACTCACTCTGTACTAACATTTCAGAATTATATACTCTCATTTCTTATCTTAAAGTAACAGCAATTGAACTCAATGGGGCTTATCTTTGAGTGGATAGAACTGTACTCGAAGCAATCAAGAGCAGAAATATGATTTAAATGAAACTCTGGTCAATGAGAAACATTTTTAATCATCTGGGAGTATCAAGAGAGCAATGTATGAAAGTGATGATAAAATAAATAAAACAGTGAAGATATAAAACTATAGTAAGTTACAGTTAAAAAAAGAAAATAGTAGGTTGTAGTCTATAAGGTAAAAATTGCTTAAAATTAAGAAAGACTTCCAGCACATCCACAGGCAAAATGGGAAGAAAACAACAGAGCAACAACGACAGACCAATGTAAAAGGCTGATGGAAGGAAGCAAGGGATACAATATGAAACCTGATCTGCTCTAGTTTCTCCTAACATAAACAATATATCAAACCAGTGGATTACATGATAGGTGCTGCTAAACTAATACATATAAAATACCAGAAATCATCTAAGATAATGAATTGACAAAACATGAAATTAAGCATAGGAAACCTGACATTTTTTATTAAAACAAAGGAGAACCACCAAAAGTGGGATAATTTCTAGAGAATCAAATTCTGTAAAAACAAATTGTTATTACGTGTACCTAACATCCACTCATATATTCAGCTGAATGTGTAAATATTTTTTTTCAAAGCCAAGCAGAGATATCTTCTTATCACAGTCTAATATATTTGTTCTTACTTTAAGCATACAAATAAAGAGATACAAAAAGAGACAGGAAGCAAAAATCCTGTTATATTCAGGCCATTTTTCACACCTGCTGGATCACAGGTTGTGTTGGTACAATTCTCAAAGCACACATGGCATAGGACTACTCAGCCACAAAATCAATCACTGTGCTTCAAGTATCAGGTTAGAAAGGATAGATCAGTCCAACAGTACAGGGGATTCCAGACTCCTGCAATGATCTAACCATTGCTAAATTTTGGTGGCCATTGCAATTGGTCTCCCCAATCTCATTTCTTGTTGTTTATTGAAACACAATAGGGAAAACACTTTGTAAAGGGGAAAACTTTTTGTAAAGTCTAAAAATTTTTGTTCCATTAATTAAGTCTAAAACAGAAAATGTCACTGTTCTCTTCCTCTTTTTTTTTTTAATTTTTTTAAATTTTTATTAATTATATAACTAAATCACAAATACAAAACAAGAAAAAAAAGTTAAACACCATGTGATATACATAATAGTGAATTAAAAAAAAATAATTTTTTTTCTTTTTCTTTTTTTTCTCTTCTCTTAAGCAATACTAACTTTCATTGTTATTTTGCACCTTTATCCTTAAATTTATAAATCTGTTCAACTATTATAATTTCACATTTAATTCAATATTTTTCACATCCCCTTTAATCTATTTCTATTGTTAATTCTTTTAACTTTTTTTTAAAAAAACATTGACATCACTTATCCTTTTAAATCTATAAATCACAAGTTTAACACACACACCTACTAAGAGTTACAAAATATACAACATAAAAGAAAAACAAAACTAAAACTAAAAAATACCCACCCCCCCGAGCCAACTTTTTATTTAATCCACTTTCCAAAATTGCCATTCTTCTTTTGACAGGGTAGTATTACTATCTCTTTTCAGAACTTTATCCAAAAATATTTTCCAAATTTCTTCAAAATCATTCCCTTTAACCAAACCTTTCATAAACCTAATTCTACATGTTAGTTTATCATTAATTGCGATTTTCCACACTTCGTTATACCATTCCTCTATTTGAAATTTTTCATTTGCTTTCCATTTTTTTGCTATTATTAATCTCGCTGCAGTTAACAAATTTGTTATTAATTCTTTCTTTACTTGAGTACACTCAACCTTATCATATATAGATAACAATGCAATATTTGGACATACTGGTATATCTGCTCCTATAATCTCTTTTATCTCTTTAAAAACCTTTTGCCAAAACTCCATTATCTTATTGCAATTCCACCACATATGCATATATGTACCAATTTCTTGACATCCTCTCCAACATAATCTTGAATATTTCTCATCTATTTGATTTAATTTCACTGGAGTCAAGTACCATTTCCACACTAATTTATAATAATTCTCTTTTATTCTTATTGATAATTTTTTTAAATGACGTTGTTTCCAAATTTTTCTCCATTCTTGTATATCTATATTTTGTACTATCTCTTCCTCCCATATTTTTCTAAGAAAATCCTCTTCTTGTTCTTTTGCTAATATTTTATATATTTCACTTGTAATACCTTTTAGTATTTCATTTTCTTGCATATTTTCTCTTTGAATAATAATTTGTTCAAATTTAGTATATTCTTTAAAATCCTTAACATATCTTTTCATACTCTTTGTCCATTGCTCTAATTGTATATAATTAAACCAGGATATTTTAGTTTCCTGCAATCTCTCTTTCATTCTATCTTTATTTATCATTATTTTCATCCATTCTTTTAATCTATAAATTTTTTGTTTTTTTATTTCTTTCTCTATTATTTCTCTTAAATTTATTGGAAATTTTTCCATCATCACTATCGGAGTTAATATTGATATATTCGGTATTAATTTTCTTTTATTTTTTTTTCATATTTCTATTATATTTTTTATAAAAGGATTTTCTATCTTCTCCATTTCTTTCTTTGAAAAATTCCTAAAAAATATATTTTCTAATTTTGTCTCAATATTCATATCTTCTATCTCTAACCAATCTAAATCACCCTTTCCTGAAACCCCCTCTATGATATATCTCAATTGATTTGCATAATAATACCATTTTAAATTTGGAAGTCCCAGGCCACCTTCTTTTTGACTTTTATACCAATATTTCTTGTTAATCCTCGATTTTTTATTTCCATTACAAAAATTATTTAATATCTTTTGCCACTCCTTTAATTCTTCCTCTGATATTTT